>OW052229.1:33195012-34445012 GCA_932527175.1 Operophtera brumata | reverse complement strand
TAGAAGATTAAATAGTGTCAGTCAACTAAATAACACAGATTGACAGGCTTTAGATGTTTAAATTGGTACAACCTGCATTAGGTAGGTACTTCAGATTACATTTTACAGATCTACCGAGGTTCATACGTATATCTTAGTAAATGAACCTTGGTAGATCTCTATCAAAATATAATCTTTACCTGATACAGAAAGAATAATACGACAAGTGTTATTTATGCAATACAAAATAATAATATACTGGATCTATAATAAAGACGGTTGCAAACGATCAAACGATAGCTCAACTGATCCAAATCACAACCATATGGATGTGTTATTAGGGCGAGCGAAGCGAGTCCTATACTATCCCCAAAATTTTTGCTTTTTGTGGTACACTTTACGAAAAACCTATTACACTTATAGATGTGTTATTTTCCATAGTAATTTAAACGCCTAATTTTAATGCCTAGATGAGTTTAAATATAAAAATTAAAGGTAAAAAAATCATGCATGCCCTTACGAAGCCGTGCTTTTTGCAAGTTAGGGCGAGCTTTACTATCCCAAAACGTTTGCCATTTTGTGGGACCTACACTGTACGAAAAAACTATGACATCTCTAGATTTGTAATTTAACACAGTTATTTAATTCATGTCTAGATATGTTAAAATATAAAAACGAATAAAGATAAAAATTAAATTAACATAGTGTATCAATATTACAATATTGTTAAAACGAAACCATATACAATATGTTGACGAGCCCTGCAGCTTCCAACAAAAGTAATTCTTTCTCTTTCTAAACCCGTCCTTCATAGCGGCGCGAAATCCAAACTCAGCTAACTTCGCTGTGTAGTTCATTCTGGCGGGAATTTTAAAATAAATATAAATTGAAAGTTTTTTAAAGTTTGTAAATCAATAAAATAAGTAAAGAAACACTGATCATGTTATGCATTGTTTACTGCAAAAGCAAATCAATTATTTGACTCATAATAAAACCTTTAATTCAATAATTTATCGAAAGAAATTAAATTACCTAGTTGACCCAGACAAGAAACAGCCGTAGCACAGATTAGATAATAGCAACATGTAAGCAGTAGGTGGTACAGCGGAGGTACTAGGTATTTTCTATTCTGTGATGCACCTTTGATTTGTACTATTATTATATTCTGTAAGCAGGCAAAAGTTTCAAGGGGAGTGAAGGAATAGCCCACGCCTACCTAATTGTACTTTTTTTTTTTTTTTATACTACTTGGATGACTGAACAAGCAAGAGGCCCACCTGATGTTAAGCGGTAACCTCTGCCTATGAACAGTGCATTACCACATAGGTCACGTCCACCTAGGACGTTCCCTTTGTGGCCTTGCACGGCGCCTGCCACCCTGAGACATAAAGATGAAAAGACTCATGTGCCTGTAATTTCACCGGCACCCTTACCCTTCAAACTGCAACACAGCAATGCAAGCACTACTGCTTTGCGGCAGAAATAGGTGCAGTGGTAGTACTTCCCCGGACGAACTCTTTCACAAAAAAGCTCTACTACTACTTGTTATCTAAATAGGTATCTCATCCCTGTAGAAGTCTACGGCTGGATATAGGCATCTCCCATAGAATGCCACGACGAACGATTTTGAACCGCCTCCATCCCCACCGCCTTCAAGCGACCTATTTTGCAAAAATTACCAAAGATTTAAAAAAAAATACGACTTTAAAGACCACGTACAAATCTATTTTAATCCTGCTGACGTTTGCGTAGGTAGTCGATCCCTTGTCTATGAACCTGTAGACTTTGATCTTCCTTTTTTTTAACTGTGTGAATAACGGACCAAGCAGTTAAGGTGCAATAGGTATTAGGTTCACAGCATGTAATGAGCTTTTTTATCTAGTGAAATCCTAAATTCAATAGGTACGAGTACACTATTTGAATTAATTCACTCGATAATAAAAACAAAGATATCACCTTTTTAAAATTAAAATACCTTTTAAACTTACTTCTTACACGATTTAATATTTGAAACATTTGGTAACTTACTAGATAGGTAAGTATTATTTGAGTTAGTGAATAAAGTCATCAACAAAATAAAACAACGGGAAGATAAGATTCCATAGAAGAACAGATAAAATAATACTATACTATAGAAATAAATAAATAAAAATAAATAATACTGGACAGTTCACACAACATTATCTAGCCCCAAGCTAAGCAGAGCTTGTGTTATGGGTACTAGATAACTGATATACCTAATTACAATACAATACAATATACAATATACAATATAACTATAAACTAACATATAACTGTATATAACTTGTATATACAATATATTACATAGATAGATATTTTTTTATTATACATAGAAAATACCCAGAACACCCTGAACAAATATCTGCGGTCGCACAAATATTTGTTCCGAGACGGGAATCGAACCCGCAACCTCTTGCGTCGCAGGCCAAGCTTCGCCCGCCGCGCCACAGAGGTCGTCATAGAAGCAAGCATCCTTAGAAGGAGTCATGTTGTAGTTAGTTGGTTAAAAAAACAAGTTCCTCTTTTATAATTATTATTTTATTTTTATTTCATTTTCTATATATAAGTACATCTCTGCATATTAAGCAACATCAACGTCTATAAAATAATAACCATTATTAACAAAACTATAAGAGTTTTTTTCATCACACTTGGTCGTAATGTGGCGCTTATTGCACCGGTTTCAGGATCATAATGCAGCATTATTAATTTATTACACACGGGTGCTTTTTACTTTACATTTTCGCACTTTTACATGTTTTGGTGTGCTTAAGTAATTTATTTCTTCCAGTCCAGTAAAAAAGTTTTTACTAACAAAGAGTTTATGAATAAAATGATGTCGACTTTTTACGATGAAAAAATTATAAATAGGTTCAACTAAGCAATGAATTTACCTACACAAGTGATTTAAAATTACCTATCATATAATGTAATTGTGTTTTAACATTTTATTTGTTGTTTTATGTAAAGTCTGAATGTTCGAGTCTGCCAATTTTCCTTTTGAATTTGTTTAAACCAATAAAAAGTTAAAGAATTAGGTCCACATAAATTACAATAAACATCAACATAGGTAACTAAACTGTAAGTAGGTATTTTTACAACAACGGAAGTAGTACCTTTAATTCTGTGAAATAACTAAGTTTTTTGTGAAAAATATGTTTTTCAACACACTTGCTCATAAAGTGGCTCTAATTTCAATTAGGCACATAATGACACCTGTAATCAAACTGTGACCTTTTCATTGCTATTATTCACTAGTGAGTTATAGAGACAGTTGAACATTTACACAGAGTGTGTATTTCTGTTTTACACCTGTAGTCAAACTGTGACTTTTTCATTGCTATTATTCACAAGTGAGTTATAGAGACATTTGAAAATTTACACAGAGTGTGTATTTCTGTTTTATTATTATTTTCTTCACTAGTGTGTTGAAAAACGTCGTATGAAACTCGTGTGATTACCGTCCTTGGCTCTCCTAAGACTCGTGACTCAGTGGTAATCACCAACATTACACACTTGTACCATAATGTAATATTTCAATACATTACAAGCTTTTATAACATTAATAATTGGAACCGTGTGCTGGCTGATCAAACTGAGTCGAAACACAACCAGTCTACTATAATTATCCATCGAGGAGTTCCGTTGTCCACCTTCCGTCTCCATCATCAGATTAGCTCACTGTCACTAGAATATTGCAGGTATTGTCATCGGAACCTAACAGGTACGTAAAATATGTAAAAATAATAAATTGCATTTTGAATTTGTTGAGGATAACTGCTTTAAAATTCAGTTGCAAGATTTGACCCGAACATACATACTTACCTACTTACATACAAAACCTTGTAAAATGATCAAAACTATGATAAAATGTACTCCAAATAGCCCCATTTTAAAGTAGGTCTTTTTAGTAAGAGAATATAGTTTAGTCATAGAACCGTGCGATAGGTATGCTAAGCTACCAACCTAGGTACCTACTTAGGCTAGCGATTATTGCTCTCCGTCTGAAATACATTCTCTGAATTCATAAAATCTGCGATTTTAGTCGACAATGCCTGACCAATTCGGCCGTGGATCGAGCTGACGCTGGGCGCTTAATACCTATATACTTATATTAGGTATATTTAAGGTAGGTAGGTACTAAGTACTCTGTGATATGTTAAGCGCGCCGTTGGATTCCCACAATTAGTTTACAATAAGACAATTCAATGTTTATACATATTACATGAACAGACAGACAGACACAGACTACAATGTTATTAACTCCAAAATATAGTTAGATTTAGCGCCCAAATATACATTGCACCAATCACTTCACAACTAGTTCACCATTGGTCCAGTTTATTAGCGGCAAATTCGAATTAAGAACACTGTGGACACGTAGAAATGCGTGGTTCCTCAGTCGGCTGCGCGCGCACCGCCAGTCTCGAAGGGTCAGTGGGGTTCGCTTTGGCCACGAGCGAGCGCGCGACGTGGGCGAAGGCGGCCTCCACGTTCAGCCCGGTTTTGGCCGAGGTCTCCATGAACGCGACTTGGTACTCTCTCGCGAGACGCATCCCCTCCTCCCTCTTCACCGCCCGCTCTAGGCCGCTGTCAGATTTGTTGCCTGCAACCAATGATTCGATTTAAGGTGGATGGTCACGCTAGAGTCGAGTTTTTTTTTTTTTTTGAGTTTTTGCGCATAGAGGTGGTTGCTTTTCAATACAAACGTATTTGCACAAATATGGGCGAACAGAGTATAATTTTACTCTGAAATTACTGTTGTTGGCTTCAGTGATCAGTTTTTTTTTGTTTAGTAGCTCAACTGATGATATTTATGAGATAATAATAAATAATAACAAAAAGCCTTAAATTTCCATAAAAAAAATAAACAAAGTTACAAATAAAAAATTATTAAATATTTTTATCCTGTTGTTTAAATTTAATCCTTAGTTAAGGCCCCTTTCGGGTATAGACCTCCTCCAAATCTTTCCAAAGATCCCTATCCTGCGCTCTACCTACCCAGTTTTTGCATGCCTTCTTTATAATTATCGTCAACCCAACCACAGAATAAATATTAGTACAGGTAGTTGTGGGCGTCCTCTGGCGCTCTTTCCCGTCGGCCCCGTCCACGTCGTTACTCTATGAGTCCACCTTTTGTCTTTTAGATGAGCCAAATGTCCCGCCCATTTCCACTTCAGGCTTTGTGTGTGAGGCAGAGCATCTATGACTTTGGTTTTTCTCGAATGGAATCGCTTCTTTTGTCTGATGCTAAGTATGCTTCTTTCCATTGAGCGCTGTTTGTTTGTATTCTGCGTCGTGTGTGTTATTAAATATCCATGTTTGTGATCCATAGGAGAGACAGGGGAGCAAGCTAGAGTCCATTACTACTATTTTCAATTTTTGCGGGAGTTTTGATTTAAGAATTTCTTTAAGACTCCAGAATTTTTTCCACGTCATGTTGATTCTTCTATCTAATTCTTCTGTATGCCTAAATTTACTCAGAGAGACTTCTTTACCAAGATATACGTAGCTCTCCACGTACTCTAGTGGGGTTTGGTTCACAACTATAGGTTTTTTGGTGCTGTTTGTTGCTTCTTTTGTCTTAGCTGCATTGAGTTTTAATGCTATGTTCTCGCCGACTATGCATAGCTCAGACAGCATTTCCTCTAACTGATTGGAATTTCTGGAGAACAGCACAATGTCATCCGCAAATCTTAGATTGCTGAGAAATTTACCATTAAAAAATGTGTGTTAAGTCTCCTAGTTCTCGCGAACTCAACTTTAGCTATCTGAAGAAGTGTTGTTGAGCTGTAATGGGCAAAAAACACTAAAAAATTTGAATCTCGCGCCACAAGCGTGAGCCTTCACCTTTGCCTGCAACGGATGACGGTGTCGATTACTTAACCAGTTTTGAGGTCTGGTGAATGGAAATTGACCGAATGCAGGCTAGAGTATTTGATACGAGCTGTGCATTTCATGCTGACTTTCTTGGCAAGGCTGATAAACCGTATGGGGTTTCGATTATCATATTTCGTTTTTGTGAAGGTTGCTGGGCTTGGATTCGGTTTTGGACCATGTAGAATAGAATAGAATAGAATATTTGTTATTTGTAACAACACAGATATAAACAAAATAAAACATGAAAATACACAAAATTACAGTTAGATTTGCTGTTACAAAAAGCTCTCTTGCTCTAACTCAGCATATGCAGGTTGTAAACAACCTGCGCTGGTCTTCCGTTAGAGCCTATGTAGGTACGATTAGGTACTTGTGACTTATAGTAACATTGGAGCTGGCAGTGTTTCATTGCTACTATAAAACTCAATTTATCCTCGGAACAGTTACACAGTGTTTTGTCTTCTGCATTGACAAGCAGTTTCAAATTCGATCGAAAGAGACAAAACACGGCGTATTTTAAGGATATTCAGAATAAGTAGAATAGAATATAATTTCTCTATTTGCTTCAAATAGTCATCATACATGATGTTTAAAATAAAATATAAAATAAATAATAAATAAATAATGATGGACAGTTCACACAACATTATCTAGCCCCAAGCTAAGCAGAACTTGTCTTATTGGGTACTAGATAACATGATTGAAACTTAGTACATTATATAGATAGATATTTTTTACTATACCTACATAGAAAATAACCAGAACACCCTGAACAACTATTTGTTCCGAGGCAGGAATCGAACCCGCAACCTCCTGCGTCACAGGCGAACCTTCGCTCGCCGCGCTGCAGAGGTCGTCATAACCATAGATTTAGAATTTTCGCTACATTCTAGATCTAGGATGGTCATAACACGGGACAGCCTATAAATAATAATTGCCATCATCATCAGCCTACAGAAGTCCACGGCTGGACATAGGCCTCCCCATAGAATGCCACGACGAACGGTCTAGAGCCGCCTCCATCCACCGCGTTCCTGCTACTTCTATAATGTATTTGGTCCATCGAAAGAGGGGCATATCTCTTTTGCCATCATCATCATCATCAGCCTACAGAAGTCCACTGCTGGACATAGGCCTTCCCATAGAATGCCATGACGAACGGTCTAGAGCCGCCTCCATCCACCGCGTTCCTGCGACCTCTATTAATGTATTTGGTCCATCGAAAGAGGGGCATATATCTTTTGCGTCGTTGCAGTTTATGGTCGCCATTAGAGAACCGAAAAAAAATATATAAACAGTATGAGTAGAGAACTGTATCTGCTTACCTTATTTATTTATTTGGCAACCTCTGTGGCGCGGCGGGCGAAGGTTGGCCTGCGACGCAGGAGGTTGCGAGTTCGATTCCCGCCTCGGAACAAATATTTGTGCGAACGCAGATATTTGTTCAGGGTGTTCTGGGTATTTTCTATTTATAAAAAATATCTATATATGTAGGTAATGTATTGTATTAAGTATATCAGTTATCAAGTACCCATAACACAAGCTCTGCTTAGCTTGGGGCTATAAGATAATGTTGTGTGAACTGTCCAGAATAATTTATAATTTATATTTATTTATTTATTTATTTAAGTTACATAATGTAATATAAGGCATATACCAGACAACATTTTTGACACAATAAAACATTTATCTTTATCTATATCTTTATCTTACCTAAAAGCATGATAACGACATCATCCTGTGCGTACTCCCGAATCTCCCCGAGCCACGCCCGGATGTTGTCGAAACTAATCTTGTTGGTCACATCGTAGAGAAGCAGAAGCGCTGTTGAAAAGAATGAAGTTTAAAAAGTGCGAGTCGGACTCGCGCACGTAGGGTTCCGTGCCATTATCTATAAAAACAGCAAAACAAATTATGTCTGTTGTATGGGAGCCCCCTTAAATATTTGCTTTATTCTGTTTTTTAGTATTTTTTGTTGTAGCAGCAACAGAAATACATCATCTGTGAAAATTTCAACTGTCTAACTATCACGGTTCATGAGATACAGCCTGGTGACAGATGGACAGACGGACGGACAGCGGAGTCTTAGGACCCTATTACTAAGACTCCGCTGTCCGTCCGTTTCACCCTACTGAACCCTAAAACAAACATTCCAAATGAAGAGCCCTTTCAGCATTTCAAGAGCCATCGTAGACCTCCATTGCTGTCTCAGACAAAAATAGAGAAAGTTCAGTCTGAACACGGCGTACGAAACAAGTGAAGCCGAAAACTACGCTCATAATCACAGAATAAGTAATAGTAAGTACTACTACACGTATATACAAACACGCACTCACACAGACATTGGATCCAAACTACAGAGAGAATACAACTACAATCATACAGAGAGAATAGAACGTTTTATTTTGTACTAGCAGCGCCCCGCGGTTTCACCCGCGTAGATATCGATCCCGTGGTTAAAAAAATAAAAATGTGCCTATGTGTTATTCCGGGAGTCCAGTTATCTCCATTACAAATTTCAACCAAATCCGTCCAGCCGTTTCAGCGTCAAGAGGTAACAAACACACTAACACACTCAGACACAAACTTTCGCATTTATAAATTAGTGTGAGTGTGATGTGATCCTGCCGTTGAGGCTGCCGTTAGTGTGTGTTTGTGTTTTATCTGTATAACACGCCCACATGTTTAGAAATCTGGCTTCAGTTTGCTATAGATTAGTGACATAATAATAAACAAGTAGGTAATACTAAAAATAAAAGTACCTACCTATGTGGCTGTGGATTCAACGATTATCGTCCCCATTAAGTCGTTGGAATAGTTAGTGAATGGACTGATAGCTTCGATCAATAAGTTGTATTCTTGATCGAAGATTGATAGCGAAGAGGTGTTAATAAGTTTAATAAGCTGTGAATAGCATAATTATAATATGTTTGTAAGACATTTTAGCTTGTTATGGCAAAGCTAGCTCTTGGTAAAATATCGTACCAGCCATATTGACGTACAATGAATATTGTGAATAAATGACTATTATGACTATTATGAGCCTGGACCAATACGTACTTATATTTATTCTGTGAAAATACATTAAATATAAAAAAAATGAGCCTCTATTTCTACTTCGTAATAATACTTAGACTAATCTCCTTTTATTCATTCTTCAGTAATCTTCCACGATTCTCTGTTTCTGGCCTTTGACAACCAGCCTGATCCAGCTATCTCTATGAAAATCCCTCCCATCTCTTTTCCGGTCTACCTCTACCTCTTGTTTCGTCTCTTGGTATCCACTCCGATATTAGTTTAGCCCATCCACTGCTATCCATCCTACATGCATGTCCTGCCAATTTCCATTTATAATTTTTACTACGTCTTTTATTGTGGATGTTTTATTTTTGACTCTTCTCTTTCATAGGGTTCCGTAGTCAAAGACAAGGAACCCTTATGGATTCGTCATGTCTGTCTGTCTGTCTGTCTGTCTGTCTGTCTGTCCGTGTATGTCACAGCCTTTTTTTTCCGAAACTATAAGAGCTATACTGTTGAAACTTGGTAGGTAGATGTATTCTGTGAACCGCATTAATATTTTTACATAAAAATTTAAAAAAAAACAATTATTTTATATATATATATATTAGAACTGAAACTCGAAAAAAAAAAACATTAAACCTATATGTGTGGGTTATCTATGGATAGGTCTTCAAGAATGATGTTGAGGTTTCTAATATCATTTTTTTCTCAACTATTAGTTTGCGCGAGAGACACTTCAAAAGTGGTAAAAAGTGTGTGTCCCCTCGTAACTTTTAAAATAAGAGAATGATAAAACTAAAAAAAATATATGATGTACATTACCATGTAAACTTTCACTCAAAATTGGTTTGAACGAGATCTAGTAAATAGTTTTTTTTATTTTTGGGGTTCCCCATACTTAGAACTGAAACTCAAAAATTTTTTTTTCATCTTACTTATACGTGTGGGGTATCTATGGATAGGTCTTCCAAAATGATTTAGAGGTTTCTTATGTCATTTTTTTCAGTTTTGCACGAGAGACACTTCCAAAGTGGTAAAAAGTGTCGTCCCCCCATAACTTCTAAAATAAGAGAATGATAAAACTAAAAAAAAAATATGATGTACATTTACCATGTAAACTTTTACTCAAAATTGGTTTGAACGAGATCTAGTAAGTAGTTTTTTTTTAATACGTCATTAATCGTAATCCATCCAAGAACTTTTATATTATGTTACTTGCTGCTACGGAACCCTTCATTGGCGAGTCCGACTCGCACTTGGCCGCTTTTTAATACCTTAAGCTCTCGCTGAATGGTTGGATCAAGGGTCAGATTCAGAAGGCGGTAGGTACTCCTGGACTCGGCACACATAGTCAGGCAGGAGGTTCCTCTCTCTGCAGCCCTAGCCCCCGACCGTTTGGCCATTGCTCCGCGGTCGGTGGTTCCCCGTTTTTTTTTTTATGTCCAACGAAATTGAGCTTATGTTATTTATTGAATTATTTATGTATATTATATTATGTTAGTTATTTATATAGCTAGTTATTTAGAGTACGAGTAAGTATTTAATTATGTTAATCATTTAATCTCAACCTATAATTATTTTTAATAGCACTACCACCCACTCTACATTACACAAAGGTTAGCTGGAAAAAAATGCTAATTAGCATTAAGTTCGCGTATGTACTGCTTTTTGTCTTGTGCAATAAATAATAATAATTTTCTATCTATCCATCTATGATTTAAACCTAATTTTTTTACTATAATGTTTTTTTATACTATTTATGTTTTGTAGATAGTATTTCATCTAGTATTTTTTTTTGTAACGAGTTTTAATAAAAAAGACAGTGTCCCAAAAATTCCAAACTAAAGTTATACCAGAACTTGTACTATTATTTATTATTCTGTGTTAGAACCCGCATTGTCTTCTCTATTATCTACTATGTACTATTCTAGGTACTCTCACTATTTCGGAGCCATCAGCGTCAAGTCCATGGCCGAATCGGTCAACTAAATCACAGAATAAATAATAGTACATGTAGTATAGTAGTGAGGATTTCCTCTAATTATTTACCTACTCCTGAATAATTAACTCCTCTTAAAATGCAGGATTGATAAGCAAAAGATCAGAATTATGGGGTCACATTTAATGTATTTATGTAATGTGTATTTTATAGTTATGGTGTTTGGCTTAAAGTTTAAAACTCTGAGTTACAAGGTGAAGACCGAGAATGCAACTTTCATTTTAACAAAATCATTGATCTACCAATTGACCTGATCTAGAATCAGGTCAAAGTTATCATGTTGGACTTACTGCTCTGTAGACTTTCAGAGGAAATGCGGGTAAAACGGAACACCGTTTTATCTTTTCAATAAGCACTGCGATCCACAACGAAGTTGTTGACCACTATGTCTATTTGGTCAGACGATTCAACTAGGAAAATCCAATTTCGAGCCTCAACACGAACCCGACTCGGATGGGCATGGCATCATTCGGGAAACTAGGCCATATTTCGGCTATGAACGCGTGGTCCGACCGCATAGTCCGCTCGCTCGGACGACGTGAACTTTTTTTCCTGTTGTTCCTATTCATCGGACAGCGAGGAATCAATTATTCTCATAGTCCGACTCTTCGGACTAAAAGGAAATACGGGTATCCATGGTTCGACTTCGACTCATCGGACAAGAAGGAATCACGAATTCTTATAGTACGACTCATTGGACTATGAGAAAATACGGGTTTTCATAGTTCGAAATTTTTTTTTTTTTTGCTTATCGAAAGACGAGTAAAATGTGAAAACTCAAAGAACGACTGATAGTACAGGCAAATTAGGTGATTTTTAGCAAAGGTGTGGAAGTAATTAGATGTAGTCACAAAACCTTTTCTAATTGTTTTGTTTGGCTTGAAAATCACCTCTAATATAACTTTCAGCAAATTCACCCCCCCGGAACAGGGTGAAATAGGGTGAAAACCTTATAATACCCGTAACTTAATGGGGAAAATAGATGTAGTCGGTGCAATTTGGCATACACTTAAGACCGTTATGATCTACATTTGCACCAAGTATTTTTTTAATCCGACTTACGGAACATACGAAAAAAAAAACGTTTCAAAAAAATATTTTTTTCTGTATTGCGGCTCGGGGGAAATTGAAGTAGTCGGTGCAAATTGACAGAATTACCAAAAATATGGACCAAATAAATAACCAGGTTTGCACCTGGGTACCTCACACGGAAGTCACTTTTTCCATATTTTATTGTCGCTCTACTTCGGGGAAATTTCAGGCAATTCTGGAATTTCACTTAAACTTATTCATTTGATTAGTACTAAATTCGCCGGCCATTTAATACTGGAATTTATATACGGAACATGCATTTTTTAAGTATTATATATGTAAGTTCGGTGCGGTGCTAAGAAACTAATATATATACTGTGGCGCTACACTGCTAACACTGTCCCCCGACCGCGGGGTGCATCCGTATTGATCCCAGAAAATCATCCCACGAGCTGAAAGTAATAATAATTATTCCGGATTCATACAATTAATATTCATTTCATTTTTAGAGTCCGTATTTATCCCACCTAGAAATACCTACATCTAAAACGAGTGAAAGTAACGTCAGCAAAAAAATATGTTATTATGGAACATCTATTTATTTCATAAAATTGTTGGTATAAAATAATCAACAAAGTAATAATACATACAGTGTGTCCCAAAAAGTAGTGTCAAGCCGAAGTCCTAAGAAAGGTTACCCCCAGAGATACCCGAATCACCCCCATTTCGCGATTTTTAGTAGTTTTCGAGTAATGTGTTTTTAAGACAATCACACACACACCACTTACACATCACCACCACTGATCTTCTTATCATCACTTCATCATCTTACACTTTTTTGGCCATTGTGACTTGATTCGTTGTGGTAGAGGCCTGTTTTTTTTTGTTGTAAATAAGCTAAATACTAGGGCTACCTTTTCTGATAGCATTTACATCAATAGCACCTACTATTGCATTAAAATAAAAATAATAATATGAAGATATATATTTTTTAGCCTAAACTCTTACATTCAATGAACGTTTAAAAAAAAGTCACATAATCTTTTTCATCCAAACCTATCTTAAAAATATGGCTGATGTGACAGCTATTAGTCATGTAACCTTGTCCCAGATTCTTGCATAGGATCATAAAAACACTCAATTTAATAAAAGATAGTTCAAAAAAGAGTTTTTGAAAATGTTCTGCAAGTCGGAATTAAAAAGAAATCTGACAGTCTGAAGATTGTATTACACATAAGCAATAATAAAACAACCCATCTTTGTTGTTCAAGGACATTATTTTCTACCTACGAGGCAGAAACCTGCGACAGATGGTGGGCCCGTTCCAACTGCCAAAATGGCGAGTCATACTTGAACTTTTTAAGAGAAGATATAAATGGATAATCCACAGACATAATTTTACCAACACGCCGAAACATTATTTTTTAAAACGACGGCGCACCATGTCACTTTGCATCAAAAGTTAGACAATATCTTAATGACAGGTTTTTTTTTTAATACTACTTAGAATGACTGAACAAGCAGATGGTCCACCTGATGATAAGCAGTACTCTCTTCCTATGACCAGTGCATTATAATATAGGTCACGCCCTCCTAGGACGCGCCCTATGTGACATTGCACTGCGCCCGCCACCCTGAGACATAAAGATGAAAGTCTCATGTGACTGTAATTTCACCGGCACCCATACCCTTCAAACCGGAACACAGCAATGCGAGCACTACTGCTTTGCGGCAGAAATAGGTATGGTGGTAGTACTTTCCCGGACGAAGTATTTCACAAAAAAGCTCTACTACTACTAACAAAATGTGATACTTGGTGATAAATGGATTGGCCGAGGCGGGCCTATCGCATGGCCCCCACGATCTCTCGACTTAAACCCCATTGACTTTTTTGTTTGGGGATATTATAAAGAGATTGTTTACTCTCGAGAGTGCCGAAATGTGCAAGAATTGCGAAGAAGGTTGACTCAGGCAGAAGCAACAGTTCAAAAGCAACACAATCGCTTTTCTACGCTTTAAATATATTTTTTTAGACGATGCTAATTATGTATTGATCAAGAAGGTCGCCATTTTGAAAATGTATTGTGATTATCCACTGAACACATGCAATGCTGAAAGTTATTATTTAGTTTTATTTACGATTTCACTTAATCTTAAAAACCAGAATTTCACATTCAACTGTTTAAATTGAATATCATGAATGATCCCGTAAAAGAATCTCAATCAAATTTACATGATAAATAGCTGACATATTGACCAAGTTTTTAAGATAGGTTTGGATGAAAAAGTTTATGTGACTTTATTTTTAAAATGTCCTTAGAATGTAAGAAATGGATGGAATAATAATAATGGACTAAACAGAATTTTTAATTTTTCCATATTTTCAATTTTATTTCAATGCAATGGTTCGTGCTGTGGATGTAAATGATTTTTTTGTTACTGTTTCGATTACTTTAAAAACCGATATCTGAGGTTTACTGTCATCACAAACAAAAATAAGTATAAAACTCTTAAAAAAAAGTGGAAGCCATTTTTTAAATATTTTTCCGGAAAATCACGGACTAGTGTAGAAATCGTTTCAGAGAATCAGAATTTTACAATTATTTATAACATAAGCTTTTAGATAACATCAATATCCTATACAACGAGCAAAGATTCGTATATTATATAAATATTTGTAATGGCACAAGAGGCAATTGAGATTACAAAATACAGAAATTTCAATTGAGAAGATGGTTTTCAATTATCTGGAGTATGGAAGCCTGTGGTGAGGATGTGTAAGAATCAAAAAAGTGTGGTACCTGCTACGCGACCATATGCCGATAGTGTTGGTTGTCGAGTTGGGGTGAAGTATGACAATGAAACCGATGGTAGTGGTATCGTTCATAATAAAAGAGTGAGAAAGAGGGTAAATTGATATATCTGCCAAATAACATCTACTCGCAAAGACATTAGTTAGTTCTCCCGTGATCAGAACGATTAGAATACGATTTAAAAATATTTTTTATTGCACTTAATCCAACTTAATACCGAATTTGTGCAATTTATAAATAAAATGTGCAATTTTTAAATAAATAACGAAATTCCGATATTAATATCGGAATGCCAATATTGAGATTTAATATCGGAAATCAGTATAGGAATTGAAAACCTTCCGATATTACATGCCCTACACGTGACAAACAAGCAGACGGCCCGCCTGATGTAAAGCAGTCACCGCCACCTATGGACAACACCCACGGTATTGCAAACGCGCTGCCTACCATTAAGAGCCCTATTGATATTTCTATTGAATTTACCCATATTGTATAATTTATAAATATTTGTACTATCTGCAGATATTTGTTCAGGGTGTTATTAATGTTATGTTATATGTTTTCGTTGGGTATTTTCTATATATAATAAAAAATATCTATCCATCTAATGTATTGTATTAAAGTATATCAGTTATCTAGAACCTATAACACAAGCTCTGCTTAGCTTGGGGCTAGATAATGTTGTGTGAACTGTCCAGCATTATTTATTTACTAAATATTTATTTATGATGGTAACAGCGAGCTGATCTGATGATGGAGACGGAAGGTGGACAATGGAACTCTTCGATGGATGATATTAGATTACTGGAAAAACTCTAGAGGTTATTTATTTTTACTTCTTTGCTTTTATCCCAAAAGTTACACAGTCTAAAATAAAATTAAAACTAGTTTTGAAACGTCTATGATTGTTTCACTTTTTTACCCTTTCCTTGGGCCCAATATGTTCTACAACCCCCGAACCAATTTAACTCATAACCTTACACAAATTGTACTAAAACTATATACCCATCTACCAAATTGTATAAAGAATACTAGTTTTATAAAGAATATTCAGTTCGCAAGTTATCTTCAGACAAACATACAAACATACGAACGCCAATTATTAATAATTTGCATCCAACAAAAATATATGAAAATGATAGTAAGGATCTTGCATTTTTCTGTCTGACCGTACTTATATCCATTGTTAAAGGCCGTGGCGTGGTATGAATCCGGACTACATTTTGCGATTAATACGGACAAATATACAATTTTATTATTCGTGGGATGAATACGGCCTACATTTTGGTATGAATCTGCACCCCACCCACGCCGTTGATTTCTTACTAAGATCTTTTATTAAGAAGTACTTCCGGTACGAAATTTCTGTTTTTTTTTACGTGCGAATGTGGTAAACTGATAGTATATACCATAATAAAATTTGCACGACTACATAAGTTTCCCCCGAAGTACAATTTACAAAAAAAGAAAAAAAACTATGTTCCGTAATTCGCTGAGGTGTGCAAAATTAATATAGTATTTATAATACTTATAGAAACCTTATGTAAGTTTGCACCGAGTACATAAATTTCCCCCGAGCCACAAACTAAAAAAAACAAATTTACAGTGTTTCCCACTATGCACGTAGTTTTAATTAAAATACATAACGCACTAAGACTGTCTCTATAAGTAATTGAACTTGCACTTAACACTTTTTTGTTTTTTCAAAAGTTACAATTTTTCAAAGTTTGTACCTAATATTTAAAAGCCTTCCGTATGCGCCAGAAACGGTGCAAACCTGGGATAAGCTTCTATTCGTGTCATCTATCGATTCCATAAGAATCCACGACTACTCGACTTAGGGCCACACTTTTTGCTAATTTGCCTGTACTATGAGACGTTCGACTTTCCAACACTATTCATTGAACGATTCAATTAAATTATTATTAAATCCTACGTTAATTTAAAACACATTTATTACGTCTTTTATTTTTTATTATTAATTTACCTACAGGCTAAGAAATGCCATAATAACATGTTGTTTAAACATTTAAATCTTATGGACCAAGTTTATAATAATCGAATTTAAATATTTCCATTGCATCTTACGAACTACCAGGAGAGCAGTCATAGGAGATGAACACTGCCGACCACAAGTTAGGTACTCTTTAATTTTCATGAAAATAACCAAGCAGTGAAAACAGGGAGTGCATGCTCTTCGTCCACTTACCTTAAAGGAACAACAGGAAAAAAGTTCACGTCGTCCGACCGAGGGGACGAAGTGGCCGGATCACGTTACAGTGCTCGTGGTCCGCTTATCGCATAGGACCAATAGGAAAAAAATATCACGTCGTCCGATCCAGCGGACTGTGCTGTCGGAACACGCGTTCACAGCCCAATTTGTAACACAGATACCGCAGAGCCTCAAGGCGACAGTGCGTATAGCCAGTGATGATTATGGCATGGCATGAGTATGACTATGCGAGACGTGGTCACCATCAATCGGCCTACACATGCTCAAATACATTATAATGGCCGCATGCAGGCGGTGGACGGAGGCGGCTCAGCGCCGTTCTTCCTGGCTTTCTATTGGGGATGCCTATTTCCAGCAGTGACCTTCTGTAGGCTGATGATGGTGATACCAAAATATAACGGGGAAAATATATATAGGGTTAGGTATACCTATAACGCAAAATTACCAATCTAAGATTTGTTATTTTTAACTGGCTAAATCAAGTAGGCACCTAGGTACCTACCTATAATATTCACCCAAAGTTACCTCTAACTTTTGGCTAGATTCGATTGTTTATTAAAATGGAGCATAATGTTATTGGGTAAATAATAAAATCAATGCCACAAAGCCGAGGGTTTACTGTAGGGTTTTTGTAAAATATCTATAGGTACCTTACGAGATATTCAATAAAAACTGCTTTTTCGTGCGGCGCGAGACGTTTTTTTGTACAATGTCTGCCTGGGGTTGGCCCAACCACAACAATTGTGTCAGGCAACGATTTTAAATCCTTGATGTCAGTTGGCAGATGGCCCATCTGATGTTTAACGGTAACCTCTGCTTTTAACAATGTAAGTACCTACCTATCTATTGGCCTATGACGTGACCTATGTAGAATTGCAAATAGGTATGGAGGTAGTAGGTACATACCTCCACCCCATAGATAATCTATATTTAAAGTTCCATCCCTGTCAAACTCTTTCACAAAAAAGCTCTACCTACTAATTAATATTGTACCTATCTACTACCGATAACCTAAGTTTGTAAGACAAGCTCACGTGCGACTTCGCGATCACGATATTACAAAACAGTGAGACGTATTTACCAGGGCGACATAAAACGTAAGGAGGTCCGCTTGTGGCTGCGGCTGGCTTGGTGTTGCCACACAGTGCGAACTGTGACCGAATCGAGTTCCACCACGTTGATCGTGACGGGTGACAAGTATGGAGCATGTGTGCGTGTTCCGTCCGGTTAGGCATATGGAGTTCAGAGGCTAGAACATGTGTCTGTGTGGTGCTCACTGCTCAGACATGTCTGTGGTGAGAGAAACGAGTCGCGAGCCAGCTTATGATCTGACGTGGCTTTCATTCATCAAGGAGCCACTCGCAAGTTTCTAATAAAAACATAACCTGTTCTGATAAATATCTAGGTCACATTCATTAATTTCATTGGCTTGATCTAATAGGCCGGAGAACAATATTAGATTGGTACCTATTGGTAAGTGATGGTAGGTAGGTACCTAGGTAAGTACCTACATGGGTTCGAATACATATTGTCCAACACCAAGTGTATATAGGTACCTACCAACGTCCTGCTGATTTACCTCAAACACCAGCCTCAAATCCAATCCAAAACACGCTCAGAAATTTATTTTACATGCAGAAACTCCTGTGCATACTGCGTCACGCCTATTGCACAAAAAGTTCAATTATAAGGTAACAGATGGCGCTAGTAGTATTGTAAAGTAGAACTCATAATTTATTGTTTGCTTCATCCGTTTCGGATATAAAATACAATGATGAAAGTAATTAAATAGCCTTTTATTTTATAATTGAGTTTCTTACCGTGTGCGTCTCTGTAGTAAGCGTGTGTGACACTACGAAAGCGCTCCTGCCCGGCCGTGTCCCAAATCTGAAGCTTCACCTTTATGCCGTCGACGGTTACCACCTTATTCTGCAGATAGATGGCATTAGTTGTATATAATCCAGTTTGTTTTCCATTGTTCATTGATATTTTGGTGCTTGGGAAAACTAATTATTCTGAACGACTTACGAGAAAATATGCTGTGGCTCTATCTGATTACGTACCTATTTGTACATTCATTTATTTGTCCATAATTGACATAAGAATTAGGAACCATTATTATGGGTAATTCTTCCCGAATTTTAATGTGATTTCATTATGTAGGTACCTACTTAGGTACCTACTTAGTATTTTCTTAATTTTATTCTTCTATTACTTTAGTTAGGGACTGCGACGGTTCTACTAGGTAGGTACCTACCTATCAAAGTAGAGAAGGTAGATTCAAATGATACCTACCTAGGTAGGTACCTACTTAGGTAAGCAATAAAAAAAAAAAAAACTAAATCAAATCAAATATAGTTGTAATGTGACCCGCCATCAATGACAGCTGCCGTAAATCAAACTGCGAAATCTGAACAAACAAAAAAAATAGAGGACCTTTGTAACAATAAATCACTCAAGCAGCCGATTCAATCACAGCTGCTGTCAAGTCAAGGGGGCGGGAACAGAAAAAGCGCGCTAACTTCAACACCAATAGCGTGCGGGTAACCGGCCGCATGCTGCATGCTGACTGGCCCATTTGAATTTGGAACCCTTGTTTGGTCATATTTTTTTAGTCAGCTTGAGTCAAATTGGCAGAATAAACTGTTCCTCGATACCTATTCAAAATTGGTAAAATAAATGTTAGAATAATATACAGGTAGGTATAGTTAGGCTGTAGTTCAATTTAGTTTTATTTACTTTTAGTAACTTAGGTTTTTGGTGATAACCCCGCTAACTCACACTCCTGGAAAATAAAATAATCTACAAAAATAGGTAGGTACCTAGATACCTACATACTACGTATCGAGTCGAACGTAGAACTGTACTACTACTTCATTCATGCGTAGAACGTAGGTCATCGTCGTAAAGTGAGGTAGGTAGCTTAGGTAGGTACCTACTCCATCTTTGATTGGAGCGCCAGACAATTTTTTTTGAATTCTAAATTAAATTCCTACCTACCTAGATAGGTAGTACCAGTCTAGTTTCAATTATCCAACCTACCTACAAAAACAAAAATGAAGAAATAATAGGTAGGCGATTGTTTATTTTTTTAAACTCCGATGCAAAAAGAGGGCTGTTATAAGTGTGTCCACTTTGAGTGTCGGTCTGCGTGTCTGTCAGTGACACCGTAGCTCTTAAACGGGAGAACCGATTTGATGCGGTTCTTTTATTTGAAAGCAGTTTTTCTACCGATGGTTCTTAGACATGTTTTATCAAAATCGGTTCAGACGTTTCATTGCGATGGGGTTTTTTTTGTAATATATAAATTTCTTCTCATTTCCTGAATAAAATGCAACATTTGCTTCACAGGTGGAGTGAGTAGTGATGGCGTGTTGTACCCGGAAGTCGATGCCGACAGTAGACACGTAGTTTCCGGCGAGGAAATGCCCATCCCGGAAGCGGACGAGCATGCACGTCTTCCCGACACCGCTGTCGCCAAGCAACATCACCTGGAAAACATTAAAATAAATATATATAATAATTTAATTATTCTACAGAAAACTTTAATTAAGTCCTAATTTCTAATATAAACGGACAAGAACTTGCGAGACTCGCGCCCGGAGGTTCCGTACGGAAAAAGCGTAGTACTACCTTAGTAAGGTACTTTTTTCCCTTTTTTTTATGGGCTTTCCATTGAAATCCGCTTTTGGAATTTGTAATGTTGCTATGCTAAGTTAAATCTTGAGGATGATTTAGTGATCCTATTAGGTCCCGTTTTTTCCTGTTAAACTACGGATCCCTAAAAATTAAAATCTTGGTGTATAATTTATTAACAGCCACTTTTCAACACGCATCGGAAATTTTATTCACAAATTAGTAGTGCCATCTAGTTGTAAGTTTTAATACCTACTTAAACTCATAATATTAATGGAACCAAGGATAGCGGAAACTGGTTAAATATTACAATATTATAAACAACTACCTTCTGCCTTCGGCTTCACTCGCGTTTTCACAAGTATTTGTCGAGTAACAATTTTTTCACCACTGGCGAATTTTGACGCTAGACTGCGTTACATTTCACACAAATTAACCAAGCAAAAGACTGCACAAAATGCAATGGCGGGATTTGCAAATATTATGAATTAGTAAGTAAATAAATAAAGTTATAGCTGTGGGTGTCCGGCATATGTATAGAACCCTCCGTCTCCGCCCGTGGATGTAAAAGACGACTCAAGGATTTCCCGGACAAACATACAAACATCGATTTATAATATCAGTGGGATGGAATTGTATGCAAATAAATAAACTAAAAACAATTTTATTCTACGTCAAAAAGGCTCAGGCTATTAACGAACGCTCAATGATTCCTAAAACTCTATAAAATCTCCGTAAATACCATGTAACTAAATTACAGCATGTTACAAGGGGATTTATGAGCGGAGCCGGCAAGGCGCGGCCTTTGAAGCTTTAAAAAGCTTCATAAGGTTGTATTAAAAGCATATTGGGACGTCAAACTTTGATAAGTAGAACACGATAGGTCTTTGTAGGTACTGTTTATAAATATCTCGGTAATAAAATGGAAGAGAACACAATGATGTAAAGTTTAATTAAACTATTGTTGCAAACTTGAAGAGGGTATATAGTCCAGTCTATTTAAGGGTTTGACCCCAACAATAATTACTTCGTCTCTGTTTTATTGCACAGTGATAGAGTACCTACCCTAATAAAGTACCTACCCTAACTAGAAGGGGAATATCAAAATTTCAACTATTTTTTTGCCCTTTAGATTATTTATTTTTAACTTTGTGAATGACGGAACTAGCAGATGGCCCACCTGATGTTAAGCGGTAACCACTGCCTTGAACAATGTATTACCTCTTAGGTCACGTCCACCTAGGACGCGCCCTATATGGCATTGCACTGCGCCCGCCACCCTGAGACATAAGGATGAAAAGTCTCATGTGCCTGTAATTTCACCGGCACCCTTACCCTTCAAACCGGAACACAGCAATGCGAGCACTACTGTTTTGCGGCAGAAATAGGTATGGTGGTAGTATGTACCTGCCCGGACGGACTCTTTCACAAAAAAAAAACTACTACTAACAAAAACTATTCGAAGGCTGTAACAAACGGACAGATACAAGCTGTGAGATACAAAAAAACTATCACGGTGTAATACGAGCTGTGTGTGAGATACCAAAAAACTACAATGGTGTAATACAAGCTGTGAGATATCAAAACACTACCATGGTGTAATACACAAGTGGCGATCACAATAGGCCTAACTGGTCGCAGTGAAGTAATAGCCACAATTACTAATAAAAAAAATGGTGTAATACAAGCGGTAAGATACCAAAAAACTACCATTGTGTAAATACAAGCTGTGAGATATCAAAAAACTACCATGATATAATGCAAGCTGTGAGATACCAAAAAACGACCATGGTGTAATAGAAGCTGTGAGATACCAAAAAACTACTATGGTGTAATACAAGCTGTGAGATACCAAACAACGACCATGGTATATTTACTTAATGAAAGCTGTGCAATACCAAAAAACTACCATGGTATAATGCAAGCTGTGCGGTACCTACAAACGACCATGGTATAATGCAAGCTGTGTGGTACCTAAAAACTACCATGGTATAATGCAAGCTGTGCGGTACCTAAAAACGACCATGGTATAATGCAAGCTGTGCGGTACCTAAAAACTACCATGGTATAATGCAAGCTGTGCGGTACCTAAAAACGACCATGGTATAATGCAAGCTGTGCGGTACCTAAAACCGACCATGGTATAATGCAAGCTGTGCAGTACCTACAAACGACCATGGTATGATGCAAGCTGTGCGGTACCTAAAAACTACCATGGTATAAATACAAGCTGTGAGATACCAAAAACTTACTTTTCCAAACACGTCGTATTTGTCATCTGGCTTCCCCTGCTGCCCAGGTTCTGTCGGCGATGGCGGCTCGCTGTGAGGCATGAGTCCCTCCTGGTCCTCATTGTCGCGATCCTCTCTCGCTTCTGGGAGGTTCCGCGCCCACGTGGGTCTCACCCGACCGACCACCACTCGTTTCTCCACTGGGTTGCCCACTGTATTTGGATTCCACATTTTTACACTGGTTTTTTTGAACTTTGCTTTATTTTTAGCTTATCCTGTAGATGGCTACATGAGGCTATTGATGCACTTAAGGATATTTTAATTATACCTACTTTTATGGACTTCCATGGAAATATTTTATAGAGAAAGAGATGCGATGAATATTGGAGATCCTGTAATGAAACTAAAACTAGTTTCGCACTTTTAGTATTAGAGTTTGAAATGCTAAACGAATTGGTTAATAAAAACTTTATCATCATTTACGACTTATCTACGTATGCAATTAAAGCCGTTGCACCACACACCTACACACATAATTACACACACCTACAATAAAGTCACATTACGGCATATTAAATACCTACACATAATTTATCTATTAGTGTTAGATAAAAGTAAACTACATAGGTAACCTAACCTACATTCGTTATCCAACTTTTAATGTTTTTAAGTTTTTAAATGTATCCTAATCTTACGTAGTATCTATTTGGCACGTCCTTTATTATGTACAGTGACACCTGAATGGGCATTGAAGACGAACATTACCCCCCGAGATACAGTTTACACTAGTTCGGGGGACGGTGAATGTCTAATGCATGCACCAAGCACTTTGGTCAAGAGCATAGCCTATAGTCTTGCCCTTCGGTTAGTCAGGTCGTCTGGATGATATAATTTCATCGATAAGACCGCCTATTGTAACATAATATATTGTAATTGCGTTTACATAGGAACTTTGAATTGAATTCAATATGCGGACTAAGAATAGACCCTCCGTCTATCCCCGTAGATGACGTAAAAACGGACCAATGGATTACACCGAGACGGGCAGCAAATACCACCTGAGGGGCAAGTCCGAGTTTACACACACCATCGTAACGATGATCCTAACGGCGAGTGTACGTGTATTGCGTAGTAACTAGCCATTATTCTGTGACGTTTTTGGCATAGATTAATAGCTAGTAATTATGTTATACACGTACGATCGTGTTACGTTCACCGTTACGATGGTGTTTGCAAAACTCAGACTCACCCCTCTGATTAAACTACACCACAGCACACCACTAGTGTATGAGTCATAGTTATAGCTGTATATATTCTGTGGTCATAGTAATTTATTAAAAACCAAAACAGTTAAAATTTAGAAAAACAATATTCATAATAATTACTCAGACAATAAAATATAAAAATGATAAAAAATAAAAACGCAACTTGAAAAAATATAAAAAGGCAATAACGTGAAGTACTTATAGGCAAGCAAGGGTGTCTTGTTGATACTCATAATAGCCTCCGGCATTCGTTTGTGATATTACAAAGTCGAGGGTACATGGCTTTCCGTGTCACAGGGAAATGGAAAATTATTATTTTAAATTAAAAGTCCTTCATTTGAAATATACAGAAATATCTATCTATGTATACATTACTCTTTGGCTCAGTGCTTTTGAGTACCAAATGTTCAGCTCCGTTGAAAGTTGTATACAGTAGTACCGAATATACAGTGTGTCCCACGGCCATGATACATGGAGGACAAGTAGGTACTTTAAATATTGAGGTTAGGAAGTAACCTCAATATTTAAAGTACACAATGGAAACATTCCTTTATATAAAGTCAGTAATACTGCACTCAAAAATATTAAAAAAGTCACTTGCCTAAACTGGGACTCTCTTCTCAGTCGTTCCACTCTTGACAGAGCGGTCGTGGTCGTCATGTTGTACTATTATTAGGGGCTGATATTGCTCGCCTCACGATATCTCGCCATTTATGCCTATTCGTGGACATCCTTGTGCATTCATACAGGTTGCCACCCACTGCAGACTTGATCTGGTCGGTCCAACGCATGGGCGACCTTCCGCGCGGTCTGGTGCCCTCTACTCGTCCTTGTACGACAAGACGCTCAATGGAGTCAGTGTTCCGTCTCGAGACGTGTCCGAAAAACTTAAGGATGCGAGTTTGAACTAGATCGGATAGACGCTGCTTAATGCCAAGTTCTTGAAGTATCGACACATTAGTACGAAACTCTGTCCACGATACCCCAAGCAGTCTCCTCCAGCACCACCAGCACCACTGGGACTAGAACCCGCAAAAAACAGTTTTTTTTTTATTATGAGGAATGGACAACAAGGATCAGTTCCTTCTCAATAACCCATGTTATAAACATAAGTTTTACTCAGTTTCTGTGTCGTATTTCATAATTTCATGGTGTTCCTTTAATTTGAGATAGGTACTATGTTATTGAGAAAGAATTGATCCCTGTAATTTACCCTTTCGATCAATATTATAAAAAAACTTTTTTCGTTTTATTTACCGTGCTTAGAAATGACTTTTTTAATATTCTTGAATGCAGTATTAATGACTTTTAAAAATAAAGGACTGTCTCCTATATATGTAAAACTTCTTAACTTCAATATTTAAAGTACTTGACCTCCAGGTAGCATGGCCGTTCGACACCGGGCCCTTTTCATCGAGTTACCTTAAGCGCGAGATGCCAATGTGGGCATTATACCTAAACATGAGATTTGCCTAAAAAACTGTTTACCCTAAACGAAAGATGCCGAACACACTATATAGTATAATCACTTAGTTCAACACCAACAATATTCTCTTTGCCGAGAGGGATGAAATCTGCAGCTCCGAGGGTAAGCGGATTTACCTAAGCTTTCCGTAATATGGTACAAATTGGCCGACACACTATTTTTACAGCTTGCTAAATTTCGACTTATCCGTTTAGTTGTGCGAGGCTTGTACCTAGTTCGGTTAAATATCACGAAATTTGTTTAGTTAGTTACCTAGCTTATTAATAGGATTATATCCTGTCCTGTCTTGGCAATTAATAAAATAAAATGCTCATTACAGAATTGTTAGGCTCTGTTTTATGGTTAACTAGTTTCCGACCGCGGTTTTGCTCACGTTTTACGAGGGCAAAACTAGCCTATAGCTCAATCGAGGTATCTATGTTACACATCGAAATCGATTCACCAGTTTCGGCGTGATTGAGTAAAACACATCCAACATCCAAACATCCTAACATCGTAACTTTGATATTTATATTAGTGATGGTGCAACGGTACCCACAGTGAAAGGAGTCCCATTGAGGCGTTGCCTCTTTCGGGGGAAAGGGTCTATATATATATATATTGATTAAAAAAATGTATGTATGTGTAATTTAAGTATATCATCAACACCGTCAATGATAGAGACAGGTAAAAGGAATATTAAAGTTGCCTAAAAATGTTAATGGATCTAACAGGACGATCAAAGTACAATGGATCATTCTCAATGGATCGAACAGGAACTTCTCAAAAAACCTATGTGGCAATTGTCTTGTAGCCCCCACTTTGTCTTATATTAGGTAAGTATATCATCATCATCCACAGCCTGATCTCACCCACCGCTAAGTATAGGTCTCTCTTTGCCTGTGCCATTCCTTACGGCCCCGTGCCAGTCTCATCCAGGTTCGGCCGCGACGCATGCGATATCGTCTGCCCATCTCGCTGCTGGACGACCAACGTTTCTGTACCCGTTCTCGGGCGCCTTATATTATGTATGAGATATTAATAATGGTTTAATTAGAGTCCATTTCACGACCGAAGTCCCGCAGCTATTTGAGGAACTAACGGTTATCAGGTAGAAAATTGTCACTTTGATTATAATTACAAAGATTTAAATCTTTGATAATATATGTATAAACTAGCGCCCCAGCTAAGGGACTTATTTCATGAGATGCAATAATTGATTTTAAAAACTGTTCCAAACCCCTCCTCTATCCCTGAGTTTGTGGTTTTCCATTCACAGCTTCGAGAATGTATCATATTTAGGATTCCCTTTGTGTCACTTATCTTTGTTATGCTTCGCAGGTGGCTCGCGGGCTTTTACGAAAATTGCAAAAATTACATGTGAAAATAAAATTATATCTACGGGATGCGATGACGGAGAAGGCAATGACCTCTACCAACGTAATTTTGATAATCAAGGAAAATAACTATTTCCGTAAATAAACACTGGAAGTTTATTAACAAAAAAACGTGGTACTAAAGAATACCTGTCCTTATATGCTAGGAAATACCTCCATTCGCACGGCTAGCTGATTTCGATGAATTTTTACGGTTCACTATGGCGATAGGCATTCGAAGACGCGAAGACGGACCAGAGCGAACTGATTTGAGGTTTGTTTGCTAATAGGTGCACTGCAACTACAACGGACAGGCAAAGAGACACGCAAAGTAGGTGCACTTGCGTTATCTAGTATAATTATAGGTCTGTGACTTGTTACTACGTAACTGAACCAGCCTTCAGCTGTCCCATACAATTGTTCAACAACATACAGGATATTATTGAAAAATATTGAACCTTGGCCAAATATAATAATGCTATCGTTATATCGTATTTATTACCTTGAGTTATACCTACTTATTTACTAACATATTGGTATCTAAGTACCTCTTCAATCTTCTTAATTCCACCGTATTATCTCACAAAACTATGCCTCTACGCATTTCTTTTATTTCAATAAAACGTAATCTAATAGAAACGACTTAAAGGAGATTGGTACAAAACGACCGTCCCCCAATAAAGGCAAATAGGTAATTTCTATGCCACCGTGGACCGACAGGATTTCTAATATTGTTAAAACTTCTTTTGCTCTTACTTTATTAGATGATGGATGGATCCAAGTGGCTTTGATATTGTCGGATCACACAGGATTTTATTACAAGCTTTTTTAATGTCTTAAGTTATTTGAAGACGTTCAGTAATATCAGAAAATAATAGTAATAGTTCCGATAGTAGACTTTCAGTTTTGACGACCTCGCTGGCGCGGTGGGCGAAGGTTCGCCTCAGACGCAGGAGGTTGCGGGTTCGATTACCGCCTTGGACCAAACATTTCACAAACGACTTATTTCACAACGATTTATTGTACGATCTGCAGATATTTGTTCAGGGTGTTCTGTGGGTATTTTCTATGAGTACCTATAAGTATAATAAAAAATATCTATCTCTGTAAATGTATTGTAGTTAACTATAGTAGGTGTAGGTACCCATAGCACAACCTCTGCTTATCTTGGGGCTAGATAATGTTGTGTGAACTGACCAGCATTATTTATTTATTAATAATATATACGATTAATCCTGGAGCTGATTAAAAATATTTTCTTTTTATATTTTATTTTAATACCTATACCTAGTAGCTTTTTTAAACTTAATAATTGACTGAACAATCTGAAAGATGATCATGATGATTTGAACCAGGGATGTTCCGAAGTGGTTTGAAATTCAGTTGTAGGTAATATTTGACCACACCACTAGACGTGAAGTTAAATAAAAGCTTTTAAAAACAAAAACACTGAACCCTGAGGCGATATGTTAAAATATCGAATGGGCGGAGTCTATAAAGAAAACAATAGCTGCAAGACAGTGACAGCGTTATTGCTCTCTTGAATCCGGGAAGAGATGAAGTATAGATTTCTGCCGCTCGGAAGTAACTGACGTAAGCGACAAATGATAAAACTTCGTTTTGCTTCTAAAGTAACAAATATACAAATAAATTATCTCTAATTAACCTACGAATAGTATAAAAAAATACGCTTAATATTTTCTCTAGTCGAATGAGGGACCTAAAACGGGTTATAGAAGGGCCAATTTTAAAAAAAACCTTTCGAGAAAAGTTTCACCAATCGTGTTTCTTATTTGTGCCTCTAATTGATTTAGATTACATCCTCAAGTAATTACTGTATAAAAATCTTACATTTATTTACAGAAAGAATAGTACAAGGTATGTACAATATACATATGAAGCAGTTGTGCTACCTGAAGACCGATGCAAGCGATCTAAAGGTAGCTCAACTGATCCAAATCACTACTAGACGGAAGCGTCCCTAAGATGCATTGCCACGCTGAATGGCAATACTAATGCGTTGAGCGATAATTACTGTATTTGAGGTCGCCGAGGCTAGACCTCTAGGAGATATCTATCTTACCTTCGGCTGCTCATGTCCACACGAATAACCGTTCCAGCCATGTCTTCGAGTGTGATTTGGTAGCGGGGAGGTGCGGGGAGCGGTTACCTCACCTCCCCGCGCGCAGGTGCCGGCGGGAGGGGTGGCGCGTGCCGCTAGGCGGCCGCGCGTGCCTTCTCTTCAGTACGCTATTTTTACCGAGTGTGTGCGCATGTCCATGCTAAAAAAAAAGTAGTTTTTTTAAAAGTTTTCACTGATTTTGTGTTTGATTAACACTGTTGTAGTGTTCGTTCACGTACCGGATAACGGTAAGTGATATTTAATATGTTTTGTTTCAGTCGTGTCTTCATTAATATTTAGAGTGTGTAGAACTTTGTGCTCGATTTAACACCAACTAGGAATGAGGTACCTACTTACTTCGGAATTCCTGTGTGTTCCTAAGCGTTTATTTTACGTAAACTAAGAGTGAAGAGCACGAAGTTCTTTTGTTTGCTGTGTTTATCTACTGCATTTGGAGTTTCCTCTTATGCATTCCACTTTACCTAGGCGTAGCTGTTCAGCTCCCTAGTAAGACTACACAGTTCGTTCACAACAACTGTTGTAAGCATCTTGCCGTGATACAACACGCCAGATGGCTCAGTTGTAGCGACGGCTCACGAGCCGCAGCCGCAGCCGTCGCACGGGAGCGACAGCTCGTGAGCCGCAGCCGCAGCCGCAGCCGTCGCACGGGAGCGACAGCTCGTGAGCCGCAGCCGCAGCCGTCGCTGTCTAAATCGAGCGGCGTGACGGCTCGACGGAGGGCTCGCGAGCTGCAGCCGCAGCGAGCCGCAGCCGCAGCCATCGCCGTCTAAACCGGGTGGCACGACGGTTCGACGGAAGGTACGCGAGCCGCAGCCGCAGCCGTCCTATCTCTTGGCTTGGCACTCGCGCTGTTTCATATTCACTCTCCTCCGCCCCGGAGAGAGACTGAGTACCTACTGCTGTTGAGTTTTCTTCTCAATTGTTATAGATGACACTGAGTAGTGATCGTATCACCTTGGGTGCCTTGCTGGAAGAGGAAATCGAGTCGCAGGAGGAAAACGCGGTGTTAGAACGGGTAAAGCTCCTGGCCCAGAGGCATCTGCCGGATGGATGGACGAGCTGGCGGGTGGTGCATTTGTCTAAGGAGGAGGTATTTGGAGAGGAGATTGATCCGAAAATATTGAACAAGCTCCGGTTCGCCCTTCCAACAATAGAGTTGATTCAAGCTTTCTTTCCGGAGGCGACCGAGGTTTCTGAAAAGATGTTGCGGAATATTAAAATTAAGCTGCTGGACTGGGCGTTTGCAAGGGCGCTCATCATGGGGCCTCCAGCAATAGCAAACAAGATAAGGGGTTCAGCCGCCCAGACTGAAATTTTCAACAAAGCGGTAGTTTCGTTAAAGCCCTTGCTGCTCTCTCAAAAGGAAGCGGGGAGAGCATTATCTTTCGCCAGCTCAGATTCAGAGGGTGGTCATAGTCGAAAGCGGCAAGCTTCGGCAAGGGAGGTCCCAGTTCGACCGAAAATGTCTAGGCTGGAGCTGTTAGAGGAGAAAATTGGAGGTATGTTTGAGCACCTCGTGAAAAGAATTGATTCTATAGAACAGAAAAAACCTTCAACGGCACGAAGATGGGCGAGTGATGGCGAGACATCCTCTGAGTTGGAGTCGGATGGGGAGAGTGAGAACATCCCCTCCAGGGACTCCTCACCCATGTTAGCCCCACCAAGTTCGCGGCAGCCACCTAAATTAGCCTGCGATTGGCTAAATTTGCCTACTCCAGAGACAGTTCCAGGGTCATCATGGAAACCCCCGAAGTTAAACATGGATTTGGACCTGTCACCTGTCAAACCTAGATACTCCGAGATGGAAGAAAAGTTTGAGTTTCGACCTACGGTAAAGGAGGCAGAACCATTGGTTCCGGAGCCCGATCCTCAAATTGAAGAAGAAGGGGTAGCTTGCCATCGATTTGGTAGCCAAGCATGGTTCAGGATCCGATACAAAGAAGCCGAGAAGAGCTTGTTGGCATTCCCCGTGTTCGGTGCTCTAAAGGTGAATACAGAACTAGGCTCCCTTGAAGTTCAATCGATGGAACGACTCAAGAAGCAAGACGGTCTGCTTGGTGCTTTAGTGCATGGGCTGCTGATCGAAAGGAAGGCCTTGGCGGACCAACTCAAAGGTGTGGCAACTAAATATCCTGAGGCAGCTCAGGAATTGGCGAGCGTCTTCGCGGAAGGTTCAAAATTCAAGATTGCTTCTGACACCTTGCTTCAGTTTGCATGTGGCCATCGAGCCGAAACTATCGAATTTCGTCGAAAACTCTTCAGGCCAAAGAATGATGCCTTGAAGGCCGCCTTGCAGCAAATTCCACCATCAAAGACCCACATATTTGACGAAAGAATCTTGCCAACCTTCATAAGAGATCATGGTGGCATATCAGCCATATTTCCTTCTCGAGCCGGGAGGTTCCCAGATAAGAGAGCCGGTAATGGGGCAAAAGGTGATTTTTTTCGGAAGCCGGCAATTTCATCCAAATCCAAACAACCGACTTGGCGTTCTCGGTCGTCAGCGACAAGAGCAGCAACCCAAGCAGAGCGTTCCAGAGGTGCATCAAATGCACAGTCCCAGTCCAAGAAACACCGTAAGCCCGCTCGTGAGACTGAGCAACGCCACCTTCAAAAATTCAGGCGATATTGACGGTTTTCGAGGGGGACAACTGAAGGATTACCGGATACAATGGGAAAAATTGAGCGCGCCAGCTGCAATTTTGAAGATAATTTCAGGATATTCAATACCGTTTGTAGTAAAACCACCTTCAGTTCCCCTGGGCAACAAGTTATTGATAAAAAGATTCGCGACAGAAACTACATCGAATATGACAAAAGAGTTAAAAACCTTGCTAAAGTCAGGTGTAGTAGAGCGTTGCCGAGCCAAAACCGGGTTTCTGTCGCGAATGTTTTTAATTCCAAAGTCAAACGGAAAGATGCGACAAATTTTCGACCTTCGCCGCCTCAATGCTTGTCTAAAACCACAGAAGTTCCGGTTAATCAACCAGCTCCGTGTACCCAGCTTTCTACAGGAGGGCGATTATATGGTAAAACTGGACATCAGTCAGGCATATTTCCACATTCCAATAAAGATAAGCCACCGGAGGTTTTTAGCTTTTGCTTTCAAAGGGAAACTTTATCAAATGACCTCACTTCCTTTCGGTCTGTCCAGCGCACCACTGACGTTCTCACGTGTCAGCAATTGGGTGGCGAGTGTTCTGAGAGAGAACGGGTTACGGGTGCTTGTTTATCTAGACGATTTTCTGTTTGCTCATCCGAATCCTCTGATCCTCGAGACGCAGGTATCTTATGCGATAGACTTACTTCAAAGCCTAGGTTGGTCGATAAATGCGGAAAAGTCAATGCTCAGGGCCAAAAGACGGATAGAGTTCTTAGGAATTATTTGGGATACAGCTTTGAACGAAATGAGGTTACCGGAAGAAAAAATAAACCGCTTAGTAAACGACTTGAAAGAACTACAAAGAGAGTCTCTATGGTCTTGGCGGACAGGTATGTCGCTAATAGGCAGGCTGGGTTTCGCGTCTCTCGTCTGTCCTCTAGGTCGCCTCTTCACGAGAAATATTCAGAGAGCGAGCCGAAAACTGAGGGAAGATTGCCTTCAAAAAATCACGGTTCCTGCACAGGCTCTAGCGGATTGCCGGTGGTGGTTAAAAAATGTAACAAGCCCAGGCAGAATTTTCCCTCAGGATTGCACAATGTTCTTGACAACGGATGCGTCAGACGAAGGCTGGGGGGTTCATCTGGGCGATCGTCGTCTAGCGGGCTTGTGGACAGTAGACCAAAAAGGGTGGCATATAAACCGCAAAGAACTCTTTGCTGTCTTGATAGCCCTCACAACCTTCAAGGACGTCGTAGTAGGGAAATCAATAATGATACAGTCGGACAACAAAACTGTGGTGTCGTACATCCGGAATCAAGGGGGAACGAGGTCTGTTTGTCTTTTGGAAACGACGAAGGAACTTTTAGTATTGGCGGAAAGCTTAGGAGTAGCGCTTCATCCCTTTTACATTCCGGGTCGTTACAACGCGATTGCAGACAGTCTGTCCAGGGGAAATCTTCTTCCAGACTGGCATTTGAAGAAGGAAATAACCAATCGAATTTTCGGGAAGTGGGGGGTTCCTCAGGTCGATCTATTTGCCACGGCTCAGTCAAAGGTAGTACCATGTTACGTGTCGTTAGAGATAGAGGACGTGGGAGCGCTATTCATAAACGCCTTCAGCCGACCCTGGCATTTTCATTTGGCGTGGGTCTTTCCCCCGCCTCCTCTGATCCCCAGAGTGCTGCAGCACCTCAACAAGTCTTCGGGAATCTACTTAATGGTAGTCCCTCGCTGGAAGAAGGTCTTTTGGAGAGCCGACCTGAAACAGAGAGCCTTAGAGGCACCGTTTCAAATATTCCATCTCAGGCATCACTTAGTCGACCTCTCAACCGAGCGGCCCCCACCGAATGTGCAAGATTTTTGTTTAGAGGTTTGGAGGATACGGGGTGGAGTAAATTAACAATGGGCTTGGATCCGAATGATGTCGAACTTCTTCAAGCAGCCTGGCGAGACTCGACTTGGCGGACTTATAGTTCGGCTTGGAAGCCGTGGGTCGAGTGGTGTAGACAAAATGGGGCAAATCCCGGTAATCCTCGGCCACAACAGTTGGCTTCATACATTGGTTTTTTATCACGGACAAAAAAGTTAGCATACTCCACGGTTTTAGTCCATAAATCGGTGATAGTCTCCTTATCTGATCCGGTTCAAGAACAAAGTCTGTCTTCCCATCCATTGGTCACAAAGATGCTAAAAGCAATAGCTATTAAAAGATCTTTAAACAGGGTGCAAAGACCTTCAATTTGGAATATCGAAGACATGTTAGAGTGGTTAAGAGCTAACATACCCTCTCGTCAGAGCATTTTTCAGGTATCTCGCCACGTGGCTTTGCTTCTTCTTTTAGCGTCGGGTAGGCGTATTCACGATCTAACCCTTCTCTGCATCGACGCGCAACACTGTCACATAACAGAGAAGTCAGTCACGTTTTGGCCGACATTTGGCTCAAAAACCGATAGTGCTAAACATCGGCAATCAGGGTGGCAGTTGGACTGTTCAGAGGACCCAGCCTTAAGCCTGGTAATGTGGTTGAAACAATTGATCCAAATTTCGGCGTATAGGAGGAAAGCGCGTAATAGTTTGCATAATCTATTTATAACTACGCGAGGGGAAGTAAAAGCTGCGTCAAGAACAGTCATAGCAGGTTGGCTAAAAGCACCTTTCGCGGAGCTAGGTATAGAATGTGGTCCAGGATCAACACGATCGGCAGTTGCATCAAACGACTTCCAAAATAATGTCCCGTTGGATCAGATCCTCAGCCGAGGGAACTGGAGGGGGTCAGAAAATTTCTTTAAACATTACTGTAAGATTGTAGAAAAGCCACGAGGTCCTAATTCTAACGTTTTAAACGGGTTTTTTCACCCTATTTAAAAAGGGTAGATTCTACCTTTAATTGCTTATTTTTATTTTATGTTATGTGAATCTTAAGGCTAAGGAGGTTGATGATTATGAACCTAACTACTATGTATATGATTGTAAATCTTACTGACTGATTAAATTTAAAAACCTGTCAACCCAAAGTTTTTTATACTGTATTCCTCCACCATCATTTACGAGGATATCCCTATTCTGTCACAGTACACTAAAGTGCCGGCAGAAAACAAACATTTCTCCTAGAGGTCTAGCCTCGGCGACCTCAAATACAAACCGTTTTCCACCCCGAAGGGAAGAAAACGATTATTTTAGGTCAAGCCGAGGCTAGACCTCGGTAAGGCCTAGCCGGCTTTTAGGAAGGTACTAAAGAGAAGGCACGCGCGGCCGCCTAGCGGCACGCGCCACCCCTCCCGCCGGCACCTGCGCGCGGGGAGGTGAGGTAACCGCTCCCCGCACCTCCCCGCTACCAAATCACACTCGAAGACATGGCTGGAACGGTTATTCGTGTGGACATGAGCAGCCGAAGGTAAGATAGATATCTCCTAGAGGTCTAGCCTCGGCTTGACCTAAAATAATCGTTTTCTTCCCTTCGGGGTGGAAAACGGTTTGTATTAACACCAAGTTTGTAACCTTTAGCACAGAATAAATAATAGTACAACTACGTTAAGGTACTGTTACTTAGTGAGCGTGTAACGCAACGACTCCAAAATTATAAAAAAGCGGCCAAGTGCGTGTCGGACTCGCCCATGAAGGGTTCCGTAGCAGCTAGTAACATAATACATATAAAAGTTCTTGGATGGATTACGATTTGACGTATTAAAAAAAAACTACTTGCTCGATCTCGTTCAAACTAATTTTCGTTGTAAGTATATCATTTTGTTTTTAGTTTTATCATTCTCTTATTTTAGAAGTTACGGGGGGGGGGGGGGGGGGACATTTTACATTTTACACATTTACCACTTTGGAAGTGTCTCGCGCAAACTATTCAGTTTAGAAAAAAAATATATTCGAAACCTTAATATCATTTTTGAAGACCTATCCATAGATACCCCACACGTATGGGTTTGAAGAAAAAAAAAACGAGTTTCAGTTCTAAGTATGGGGAACCCCTAAAATTTCCTGTTTTTTTTTCTATTTTTGTGTAAAATTCTTAATGCGGTTCACAGAATACATCTACATACCAAGTTTCAACAGCCTAGCTCTTATAGTGACATACACGGACAGACAGACAGACAGACATGACGAATCTATAAGGGTTCCGTAATTTTTGGTTACGGAACCCTAAAAAGCGACTTCGCAAAAATAATTTGCTCGTTCTATCTCGCGAAGGCCTACGATGTGGGAGACGTCCCGAGATTTTGCCGAACAAATATCGCCTACCTACCTCCATAATGTAGTCCTTGGATCGCTGGTTCTATCTATTTATGGATAAGCATTCTCTTCACAGCTCCTTGGAGGCATAAAGGACAATGTAGGTATTGTTTTGGAGCAGGCAATATCATTCCCGTTTACAACCCTTCAAAGGTTTCATCCATGTGAGCTTTATGACGCCATAATATACTAATGTACCTTATCTACTGGAGCAAGGTCATTACATCATATTAACTAGGTACCTACCAAGAAAGTCTAATCTTTAACCCACCCTTTTTTTATTTTTTTTATCTTAAGTCTAAGCCTGAAGCGGCGGTGGAGTACCTCAAGCAGAAGACAGGGCTAACCATGAGGGTCGAGCAGTTGGAGTCTCGCCATGATGTCAATTTTATTTCCTTTATGGTGAGGGTGCCGACTGACCGTCTATCGACCTTCATGAATGGAGAGTTCTGGCCGAAAGGTGTCAAGTTCAGGAGGTACTTCGGACGCCTGATACGAGACACCGCGCGCGTCATACGCCTACACGTGTCTAAATGATAGTCTAGTCTAAAAGCGTTTTTTTTTTTTTATATGTATTTTAGTTTTTAAGGCATCGACGTAAATGAATTTACTTTGGTCGAAGTTTTAAGGTATTTATGTTGCTATGGGCTTATTGTTTAGGTTTTTGTACATTTTCCAATAAGCCTGAAATAAAGTTTTTTTTTTTTTTTTTTGTCAATAACTATGCGGCCCGCTCGCGACTTCCTTCGCGTGGTCCTGGTGACCGGAATGCAGAGCCACCAACCGGGAGTTTTTTGAAATTTTCTTTTGTATGTACCTTCTCCTGGCATACAAAATTCTCCTCGTTTTGTATGTACAAACACAACAAAAAAAGATTTAGCGAAATCGGTCTGGCGATTCTCGAGTTATAGTGTGACCAGAAGAAATAGGGGTTCATTTTTAGGGTTCCGTAACCAAATTACGGAACCCCTATGGATTCGTCATATCCGTCTGTCTGTCCGTGTAAGTCACAGCCACTTTTTTCCGAAACTATAAGAGCTATGCTGTTGAAACTTGGTAAGTAGATGTATTTAGTCTGTGAACCGCATTAAGATTTTCACACAAAAATAGAAAACAAACAATAAATTTTTGGGGTTCCCCATACTTAGAATTGAAACTCTAAAGTGTGTTAGATAAATGTTTTAGTTTGTGTTTTATGTCATAATGTCATATGTAAAACATGACTTGACTGTGATTTTGACGACTTCGAAGGAGTGTAACGTTGCAAATTATCTTGAAAAAACAATTAAATTATATTGCAAATACAGAAAACTTGAAAATGGCAAATGCACAAGCCGTGTGACGCCAAATGTACTTATAGAAAAAAAAAACTGAATTATATCTCTTCCAAATACATTACCTGGTTATGTAATCTATTTTTGGGGATCTCTTGAAACCCCGTAGCTCATAACTCCTAAACCGATCAAGCTCATGTTCGAACTTCCTATTCACATTAGACAGTTGAAATTTTCGCAGATGATGTATTTCTGTTGCCGCTATAACAACAATATACATAACAGAATATAATAAATATTTATGGGGGCTCCCACACAAGAAACGTGATTTTTTGCCGTTTTTATAGGTAATGGTACGGAACCCTTCGTGCGCGAGTCCGACTCGCACTTGGCCGGGTTTTTTTACCACGAACTGGACGACGTAGTGTAAGAAGGCCCTTCTCGATAGACCAAGGACGTTATAAAGGTCGCAGGAAGTCAGCGGATGGAGGCGGCCCAAGACCATTTGCCGTGGTATTTTATGGGGAGAGGCCTATTTCCAGCAGTGGGCTTCTATATGCTGTAATGATGGTGCACATGATTTATGGTATTGCTCAATTAGGAAAATTATCATGTTTCATTTCTTAAAACTCCATACTTATTAAATTAGCTATTTTTATATAGTCTTATCGTAATACCTACAAATTCGAGACTTGGTATAACAACTAATTGGTTCTCGGAATTTGTTTTGAACGGTACAGAAAATTATGTAAAGGCGCATTCACATACCTGAGCAGGTTGCCAACGAAACTATTCCCGTTCGTCCCACCAAAAATGTAAGTGGCTCGAGAGAGAATTTCATTTTTACCCTCATGCAACGGAGAAGGGTGCGAGAGGTTGTTTGTATGTGCAAACGAATGTTATCACTCCAAAGCGGTTTGACCGATTTATATACGGTTTAGAACCCACGACGCAAAAATGACGGGGTGTTATAAGTTTGACGTGTCTGTTTGTGTGTGTGTGTGTGTGTGTGTGTGTGTGTGTGCGTGTGTGTCTGTGGCATCGTAGCTCCCGAACGAATGAACCGATTTTGATTTTGTTTTTTTTTTTGTTTGAATGGTGAATTAGTCGGTAGTGCAGCCGTTTCATTGCGTTGAGGGTTTTTTAATTTTTACAAAATTACTTAATACTTGTATAAAAGATAGTGTATGCGAGATTGCGAAAATTGCGCAAAAAAAATCCGGGGAAAGTGCAGCCTTTTCCTTTCCAGGATCATCAGCTCGCAAAAATGCATTTGGAAGACAATTGCAAGAAATGACAGCTGATTAAAAGCGCGTTACATTATTCCATAAAAAAAGGCATTCATTGCCATTCATATAATGCATTGAGTTAGAAGCATGTTTTTTTAAGAAATTACAACCTTGCAAACCTTTATATTTGGTGTAAATTTCAAGTTGATCACATAAGCCGTTCCTGAGAAAAAGGGTCCTGACAGACAGACTGCGTCATCAGGCGTCAGAATGTGTCATCTTGCAACGCGGAGAGACGCAAAATTAACCAATAATTATCTATACCAGATTCTAGGTGGCTGTGAATGCGGCCTAATTTTACTTAGCGTGTACAGCAACATAGCCCTTATTACATTAACATTATTTTTTGCTTGAAGCGGTAAACTTCGTTTTCTCGAAATCCGCACATTCAATTATCCATCTGAGGCGACGTCGTAAAAATGTATGCGAAAGTAATAAAATACCTTTTGGAAGTAAGAAGCGTGTTTTGATGGGACCTACATAGGTACACATACATAACCAACATAGTAGGAGTATGTTGTTTTATAAAAATAAAACTTCACATTATAACCAAATTCTTATTATAAAAATTTTCTTTTCATAAAAAAATAAATAAAAAAAATAAAAAATAATAAATAATAAAATAAAATATAATTAATTAAATATAATTATTTAATTTATTTATTATTCTGTAAAAAATGAAATTATTTATAACAAATAAAATTTTATTATCAATATAAATTATAAAATTTTCAATTAAAAAAAAAAACTTTATAAATTTTTAATTTAAAGCTTAATCTAGTTATGATCAGATATGTAGGGAAAATTAGAAATTTTATTTTTATAAAACTTAATATTTTCCATACAAAACAGAAAAAAAAAACATGAAGGAATATTTCGTAGCCATCGAATAAAAACATACTTACTCGTATATAATTTACACATAGAAACCATTCATAGAATTATCATTCACTAGCAGCGCCCCGCGGTTTCACCCGCGTAAGTCTCGATCCCGTGGGAATATCGGGATAAAAATGTGCCTATGTGTTATTCCGGGAGTCCAATTATCTCCATTCCAAATTTCACGCAAATCCGTCCAGCCGTTTGAGCGTGAAGAAGTAACAAACACACTACACACACACACACACACACAAACTTTCGCCTTTATAATATTAGTGTGATTATCTGCGTGCGAGTATCAGCTACTGTGCAATCTCTCATCCTCACTTTCTTTGAGCACATATCGCGACGCGGAGAGGTGTACATTGAACGCCTTGTTGTACAGGGTGGAGTTGACGGCACACGAGCACGGGGCAGGCGTCTATTCTTAGGCTGGACACTCGAGGACCTGCCTACCCTTTCGGGGAAAAAGGCGTGTGTCTATGTTTGTAAAACGTATTTCTCATAGCGAGCCCCTTCATTTGAATGATCACAAGACGCCATCACAAGGTTTTTTTTATTTTCTCCATTTGCCCCCTGATCGCCGATGAGATGGACTGACCAAATCAAGGCAGCTTTGGACGGTCCACTGCATGAATGCACCAGGAAAGCTGCGGTGCGAGATGAGCGGCGAAGGATTGTGAAGCGAGCCACAGACCCTGAAGTGATGACCACGACCACTCTGCAAAGAGTGTAACTACGACGAAGATCTGCGTGTTAAAGTGCTTCCTAACTGTAAGAAGAGGAATTTTTGGCTTGGAAGAGGTTTTTAAAATTCGAACCTTGCTATTCAAAACAGGTTTTTATATCGCCAGCCTAATTTTTAAAATGATCGTTCTGGCCAGCACGGCGATTGCCCTAAACTTATTTGAGCTGTTTTTCTTGCACTAGCATTTTCCTCACTGTAGTCAGGTTAAAAATTATGTTTTTTGTGTGAGGTGAAAAACTCGGCAGCAAAAATATTCTGCGTCTCGCAATTTTATTGTAAATAGGTAGAGCATTCCAGGTTCCGTTCCGACCTGTTAGTATGTTAGTGTGGGAGAAATCTTAAAATTTCTTCGAATTTTTAACCATTCAACCTCGACCGATTGAGCTGAAGTTCCGATGACAATATGGTGACAATGATGCGAGCTGATCTAATGATGGAGACGTAATGTGGACAACGGGACTCCTCGATGGATAATAGTAGACTGGCCGTATTTAGGCTCATTTTGACCAGCACACGGTTCCAATCACAAATGCTATAAAAGCTAATATTGAAAAATTTAAGTACCATACATCAGAAAACTTATTTGGAAATTAAAAAATCAGACTATATTACCATAGGATTTATTCCCACTAGTTCCTTTTGGCAGTTCCTTTAAAGGAACTAGTGGGACATCAATTAGCATGTTCTCTGGGTTGGCTACGGAACAATATAACTATTTAACAATATCGGCTAACCGATCGATAGTTTTACCTATAACTCACTAGGTATTTGTGAGTTGGTTTCACGGTAGTGCGACAACAAAAGGGACCATGATGAGGTTATCCCGGGAACGCGCCGGTGACGCTTAGGAAATTAATTCTGGTGGTTATGCATGGTTGTAGATAGTTAAATTGATTTCATGTAAACGTGGTTGTGACACATGAATCACAAGTTAATTTAATTAAAACATAACAGGCAGCCAAGAGCCAAATTACGTCACTATTAAACACAGTAAAGATGAGGTAAGATAGAAAGTGACTGAATAGCGCTAACGCATGAAAAGAGAACGAAAATAACGAAAAACAGTAGTTATGTATAAACAAATATTTGCTGCGTAATCGAAAATATAAATCGAATATAATATTATATGTTAGGAACTAAAATAATCATTTTAAAATGATCCCTTGGAGACAGGATCGAACAGGAACAAAATTATAGGTATAAGGGATCGAACAGGACAAGGGATCGAACAGGAACTACTACTATTATTAACTATGTTAATAAACGTTGATACGTAATAATATTATGTATTTACCTACGTAATAAGAGCATTATTGTAGAGGTCTGTTCACGTTTTCTTTTTTTCGAGAAAATTTATCGAAATCGTGTTTTGGTCTCTACCATGCCCTTGGAAATATGATGAAAATTAACATTTTGTACCAAAACTGAAGGTTTCGTTGGGAAAGACACCGAGTTACCGTCAAAAAAATTGGTGCAACCTGATGATACTATAAAACGGCTGCATAAATTTCCACAAAACAGCTCAGAAGCATCTCGCAAACACCATCTTTCAAACAAAAAAACTGCATTGAAATCAGATCCATTCCGGGGCTACCTATACCTATAATACGTATTATATGTTAGTTACTAAGGTATTTATGTTTTTATGGGCTTATTGTTTAGGTTTAGTACAATTCTCAATAAGCCTGAAATAAAGATTTTGAGTTTAAATTTGAATTATATCCCTTAGTTTGAACAACAACATCCACGGGAGGAGAGGAGGGGTCTATTCTTAGGCCTGAATACAACACAGTAGCAACCAAAGCTCAAGCTAGGCAAAATTAAATATGATTTCCATTTAGGTACCTTAATTGTGAAATGCAATTCCATCCCCTTTGAAACGTTAGCGAGGGGCAAGTTGAGAAGGGTGACGGTTTGCATTAGGACAGCAATTTATGATTTTGAGTTGAAATATCAATTTGCGTGTAATTTTATGTCAAGTTATGAAGTGTAGTGTACCTAGTACCTGTTAATAAAAAAACAGCCAAGTGCGAGTTGGACACGCGTACGAAGGGTTCCGTACCAATATCAATAAAAAGGCAAAAAAAACACGTTTGTAAATAAATAAAACTAAAAAATGCACGCTAAAAGTGGTCACCTATCCAAAAACTGACCTCGCAGATCATTGCTTAACCAACATTTGGAAAAATCACGTTTGTTGTATGGGAGCCTTCCAATACAACTAATTAAATATTTATACTATTCTATTTTTTTAGTATTTTTTGTTTTACCGGCAACAAAAATACATCATCTGTGAAAATTTCAACTGTCTAACTATCACGTTTCATGAGGTACAGCTTATTGGTGACAGACTGACAGACAGATAGACAGACGGACAGACGGACAGCCGAGCCTTAGTAATAGGGTCCCGTTTTAACCTTTGGGTACGAACCCTAAAAATGAAATAAAATGAAAATTATATTTATGTGCTGTACAAACACACTAGAATACTTTGGTTACTAAATAAAACTAGATGTCTTATAAAGCTTCAGTAGATTATTAAAAAATTTAACCCCCGCCGCAAAAACGACGGAGACTTATAAGTTTGACGTGTCTGTGTGTTTGTGTGTGTACGTGTGTGTCTGTGTGTGTGTCTGTCTGTGGCATCGTATAGCTCCCGAACGGATGAACCGATTTCGTTTTTTTTTTGTTTGAAAGGTGAATTTGCCGGGAGTGTTCTTAGCTATGTTTGATCAAAATCGGTTCAGCAGTTTTATTGCGTTGAGGGTTTTTTTTATTTTATAAAATTAATTACTTGTGAACTATAAAAATACACAATTTACCGGCTGGACGTAGCATATTATGCAAGATTTTAAGTCACAAGATTTTAAGAAATCCATAAAAGTTTATTATTATGCATAAAAGCGTCGTCTTTGAAGGACGTCTCAAGAAAAACATTTTCATAACTTGAACAGATTGCAAAATTCTTAATCGAAACATTCACAAACAAGTCTTTTGAGAAAGAAAGTTTATTAAAGATTTCTGATGGCAGGATATCGGCCTTCGGAGTGATTGGAAGGCTTCATTTAGCTCGGGGCGAAGTCTCAGTAGATAGTATTGTCCAATTTCATCAAATGATGCCTGTTTGAATGGAATAGGGACATAAAGAAGGTTGAAATTTAATTGACTTTGCCTAGGGTGACCACCATTCTACAAAATAAAAACGGACAAGTGCGAGTGACACTTGGGCCCTGATACTTCATCATCCATGATGTAAAAGCGTGATAGATCTTATTCTGGAATTCCTCAATTTCAGACATTTTCCTTTATTTGTATCACAAAGTATTCCAAATTTTGGAATTGTGAAGTTACTGGAAGTAAATACAAGTACATGTATTTCAGTTTTTCAATTTAGCGATTTCAATAGAAAAATTTGACATTCGTAGCCATATCTTTAGAAACTATTTTTACTGCATACGGTACCATTATAGCCGTTCCTGAGACAAAGGCAAGGCAAATAAATAAATAATAAATAATACTGGACAAGTTCACACAACATTATCTAGCCCCAAGCTAAGCCACAGCTTGTGTTATGGGTACTAATTAACTGATATTCTTATCACAATACATTACATAGATAGATAATTTTTATTATACATAGAAAACACCCAGAACACTCTGAACAAATCTGCAGAACGCACAAATATTTGTTCCGAGGCGGGAATCGAACCCGCAACCTCCTGCGTCGCAGGCGAACCATCGCCAGCCGCGCCACAGAGGTCGTCAGACAGACAGACATACAGGCCAATAACAAAGTGATCCTAGTTCCTATTGCATAATGATCCCGTTTTTGCCCTTTTTCCGTGATACCCGACATCAGATAACTCCTGACGAGGTACGGAACCCAATGAAACGAAAAATATAAGATATTAAACGTATTTAACCCAGGTATCATTTTAGATCTGTCCGATCCTCCCAACCTGGCAACAGCCCAAGCCGAGGTTCGTACCTAAGTGGTGCCCTTGCTCGTTGCCCAAAACCTAACTTTACAGGTTGAGCGCCATCTGCGCTCACCAAAAGCCCGGTAAAGCAGTCATGGCCCCAGGCGGTCAACTGCATATAAATCCTTCCGAAAAAAAATAAAAAAAAATATAATTTTAGAGGAGACGGTGGTAGTTATCCTTGTGGGGATTTTGTAATTTGCGCATTTTTATCATAAGAGTCTCCATTACCTCACATTGCTTAGCATGGTTCTCTGTTATATCTGCCTCCAAATTGTGCTTATTTAATGAATACCATAAAAATACTTTTATTGTCTGCATGATTATTTAATAATATATAAAAACAAAGCGGCCAAGTGCGAGTTGGACTCGCCCATGAAGGGTTCCGTAGCAGCAAGTAACATAATATAAAAGTTCTTGGATGGTTAACGATATATGACGTATTAAAAAAAAACTACTTACTAGATCTCGTTCAAACCAATTTTCGGTGGAAGTTTACATGGTATTATTACTATGTTATTATATTTTATAGTAAAACATATATTTTTTTTAGTTTTATCTTTCTCTTATGTTAGAAGTTGTGGGGGGGGGGGGGGGGGGGGGAACACGCTTTTTACCACTTTGGAAGTGTCTCTCGCGCAAACTATACAGTTTAGAAAAAAATTATATTAGAAACCTCAATATCGTTTTTGAAGACCTATCCATAGATACCCCACACGTATGGGTTTGATGTTTTTTTTTTCTAAATTACCGAAGCGGAAAATCAAAATTATGATGGGGTTTGATGAAAAAAAAAATTGAGTTTCCGTTCTAAGAATGGGGAACCCCTAAAACTTATAGTTTTTTTAAAACTTGTGTAAAAATCTTAATGCGGTTCACAGAATACATCTACTTACCAAGTTTCAACAGCATAGCTCTTATAGTTTCGGAAAAAAGTGGCTGTGACATACGGACGGACATACAGACAGACATGACGAATCCATAAGGGTTCCGTAATTTGGATACGGAACCCTAAAACGCAATAGGATTTTTATTTATTTTCACCGCCTTATAAATAAAAAGCTACATTTTTGCGCACGATGACGCCCGCAAGCGCGAGCGAGATGGCGCGCGGGTTACTGCTTGCGTTGAAGAGGGAGCCAATTCGTCCTATAGACGATATTCGTGGTGGTTGCTTTTTCATACAAACTTATTTGCACAAATAAGGGCGAAAGGAGTATAATTTTACACTGAAATGACTGTTGTTGGCTTTTATATTGGTCATTATTTGCGGCAAAACTTAAAGAAAACAGTGGACTAATAGCGAAAATAACATCAAAATTTTAGTCCATACAAGTCATTTTAAAGTCATTTTCGCTATTAGACCAATGTTTTCTTCAACCAAATATGATTTGCCGCAAATAATGACCAATTTAAAAACCAACAACAGTCATTTTTCAGTGTAAATTATACTCTGTTCGCCCATATTTGTGCATATACTTTTTTTTTTGTTTTTTTTTTTTTTTTTTTTTTATACTACTTGGATGACGGAACAAGCAAGAGGCCCACCTGATGTTAAGCGGTTACCTCTGCCTATGAACAGTGCATTACCTCAAAGGTCACGTCCACCTAGGACGCACCCTATGTGGCATTGCACTGCGCCCGCCACCCTGAGACATAAAGATGAAAAGTCTCATGTGCCTGTAATTTCACCGGCACCCTTACCCTTCAACCCGGAACACAGCAATGCGAGCACTACTGCTTTGCGGCAGAAATAGGTATGGTGGTAGTACTTCCCCGGACGAACTCTTTCACAAAAAAGCTCTACTACTACTACGTTTGTATGAAAAAGCAACCACCTGAAGTATTGTCATTGGATAGTTATAAAGTTAGGAAGTTATGAAGCCGATGTAAAAAGCTCTGCCCGAGTTTCACAATGAAAACCGTTTTCCATGAAAATAAAATGGGGTACAGGGACTCATATTCATTTGTACCGGAGCATGATGAAGGCACGTGAATAAATGTGAGTCCTGACTGTTGATATGGCACATCGTTGTAATGACAAGATAGAACAAGCGGTTTAAGGAGGGGTATTACTGTACGTGTCCCGGGTTCCCTACGCCGTGAAGCCTGAAGCGGTGGTGGATTACCTACCTCAAGCAGAAGACAGGGCTAACCATGAGGGTCGAGCAGTTGGAGTCTCGCCATGATGTCAATTTTATTTCCTTTATGGTGAGGGTACCGACTAACCGTCTATCGACTTTCATGAATGGAGAGTTCTGGCCAAGAGGTGTCAAGTTCAGGAGGTTCTTCGAACGCCTGACACGAGACACCGCGCAGGTGCGTCATGCGTCGCCGTCTAAACGAGTGCAAGTCTAAAGTGTTTTCTACATGTATGTTAGTTTTTAAGTTACTTATTTATGTTGCTATGGGCTTTTTGTTAAGGTTTTTGTACATTTTCCAATAAGTCTGAATTAAAGATATTTGATTTGATTTGATTTGATAACGTAAAATTAACAATCTTAGATTTGATTTTTAACCCCCGTCGCAAAAACGACGGGGTGTTATAAGTTTTACGTGTCTGTGTGTGTGTGTGTGTGTGTGTGTGTGTGTGTGTGTGTGTGTAGGTGTGTGTGTGTGTGTGTGAGTGTGTGTCTTTTTGTGGCATCGTAGCTCACGAAAGGATGAAGCTTTTTTTTTGTATGAAGATTTCTGCCTGGTATTGGCGCAGTATTTGTATCGCGCTTTCATTAGTGAATAATCAATGCATTTATGTACCATGCACCGGTCGACGCAGTGTAGAAAAGCGAAAGTCTGACGATATTTTAAAGGTATTAGAATTCTTTGGATGGAGGCGGCTCTACAGGCGCTTATAAAAATGACGGTTCATTCAAAGAACAACTAAAAATTCATGGGCTCTGTATATCCGAGATAAAGATTTTTCGTTTTAAACGTAATTTTCTACGTCGTTTCCTTGCTGATTGACGACCTCTGTACTCGCGTCGGGCGAGTAGCCGGCTGAGATAGCTACGAAAGGTTGCGGGTTCGATTCCCACTGTTTTTGATACCCACAACACAGGGAATCATAGTGTGGTATCAGGACTATATAGGTACGTGACTGTTTGGTGTTATGTTATGTTATCTGTAGCACACAAATTTTCAGCCTTGGTACCAATCCTAAACACAGTCATATCAAACCTCATAAAAACTTATTTTTCTTCATGCTTCATTAGGGAGGTTATTAAGACACCAAGATATGGTCGGCAGTCTCTCGTCTATCATGTGCCACAGCAACAGGCGGTAGTTGTGGCGAGAATTAAGTCCATATAACGGCTAAATGAATACACGTGCTATTTTTAGGCAGACAAGGGTTGAGTAGGGCGGCCATGTTTTGCAGAAGTATATGAGACTATTGGGCATGTTTGCTCAGGAAAGATTTTATTTGAACTGTGAAATAATAGTCAATGTGGAAACCTCACAATTCTGCAATTTGGATTTATGGACACAAATAAAGGAAAAATATGTGATTTTTTTAACTATTTGTATTTCAATAGGCGGCAAATTCAGGTCATTTTCATCGATGTGTCAAAGCAATAGCCGGGAACTGTATCTGGCTGTTCTTTGTGACCAAACCCGTAATAATAATGTATATTTCGCAAATAAGAAAGAAAATCCTTAACTCTAGCATTTTATGGATAATCTACAGCGAGGAAAGATCCCTAACCGTTTTAACTCCGCCGTGTCCCTTGTATGAACGAGAGTAGAATTTATTATGAGGCGTAATAGCTTTCATTAAGGCAGTGATTTATTTACTCAGCAACATGTTGGCAACACTTTTTGTTGCTCACGGAAATTGGTATGAATGATTGATGTGAGCAGTTGATAGATGAACTGCAATTTATTGCGACCGCGCACTGTTCTAAAACGAGCTTTGCTAACAAGGTGATCCCACGGTAGGTGGGACACGGTAAACAAATAGTATCCCCCATGCCCATGGTCTAACTGAGGGGACATCGCAAGTGAACCTAAAGTTTTTTTTTATAGCCCCTCGATTGACCGCGAGAAACCGCAAATAAACTCAAAATGTAGACCGACGAACTTATTTAACGAGTGGCTTAGTAGTGTGTGTAAGTTTATTAGGTAGTAGCTTTTTTGTGAAAAAGTTTGTCCGGGGAAGTACTACCTCTTTACCTATTTCTGCTGCAAAGCATTAGTGCTCGCATTGCTGTGTTCCGGTTTGAAGGGTATTGGCGCTGGTGAAGTTACAGGCACATGAGACTTTTCATCTTTATATCTCAGGGTGGCGGGCGCAGTGCCATGCCTCGTAGGGCGTACCCTAAGTGGACGTGACCTATGAGGCAGAGGTTACCGCTCAACGTCAGGTGGGACATCTGCTTGTTCCGTCATTAAAGGAGTTAAAAACAAAAAAAAGTAGATTGTGCCGCACCAGTGGTGCTTTAGTGGTAAAAAAATAGAAATACCCTCACGATATCTGTCTAGACCCTGACCTGACGCTTGTTAAGTCCTCGTGAAACTTTTAAAATTATACGGTCACATGAAGCACAATACGAATAAGCTGACTGCATAAAAAAGAAGGGTTAGTATTCTAGGAGTCGGACTGATAGACCGTGTTCGCAAATAGTAGGTATACTGCGCTCCAAAACGCAAATCGCGGATGTTCGACAGAAAGCGGGTAAATTGAAGTGGGATTGGGCAACCACGTCTGCCGCATGCCTGACGGGTTATGGGCTAAAGCCACAACAGAGTGGATGCCTCTAAACGGAAAACGATCTCGTGACCGCGGCAAAGACGGAGAGAAAAAATAGATTAACTAATTGAAGGATTGGTCCATAGTGGCCTAAAACAGAGGCGAATGGAGAGATGGAAGGGAGGCCTTTGCCCTGCAGTGGGACACCAAAGCATCTTCATAATAATACGAATTTACTAATTATAAATGCAAGCATGTATCCAATTACCACCGTCGATATCGTCATCGGTCGGTATCGTCATTAAGCTGAGGCTGGACCTGTTCAGCCGCACACATAGGGAAAGACCAATTTTACCCATTCCATCACGTAGGGTCTAGTTTTATGTTTAAGTTTAAAACCCTATGGGTATTTTTTTTGAGTTTTATTCTTTGTTTATAAAATATTTCTACTTTTTGTTTACAATCTATTATTTTTTATTTGTTATTTATATAAAGTGTGTGTGTGTGTGTGTGCTAAAAAATAAATCTTTCTTTCTTTCTTTCTTTCTTTTCAATGATGAAGATGGATGGGGGTAGCTCAAGGCCGTTCGTCGTGGCCTTCTATTGGGGAGACCTATCCAGCAGTGGACTTTTATAGCTTGATGATGATGATGATAATGGTTGTGTCTCACCAAATCACTAATCACTAGTAAAACTTAACAAAGGATGGAACTTTGCGAATACATAGTTCGTGAGTTCGTGACAGAGGACATTGGTTCTTTTTATCCCAGAAAAGTGCTTCTTTTTATCCCGGAATCACACGAGCGTAGCCGCTATCCCACTAAAATAATTACATACTAAACGTAAATGTAAACTAACATACAGGTCAATTTGAAAAACAGCTTGTAAATAGTAGCAGGATTCCAAGACGGCTTACTTTGATTATGAACTTGGAGTTGAGTGTTTTATTTGAGTTGCAGACATGGGCGTATCGAGGGTGGTAGAGGGAGTAACTGCCCCCTCCCCTGCAGGTAGACTGCCTTTAACATTTTTATATATCTCAAGAACAAATAATATTTTTGAATTTGTTAGATAGGTACTAAGATTACTATAAGATTGACCGCGAAATCGATCTTAAAGTAATCTTAGTAGGTACATATTAATCAAATGACGTTATGAATTTACATCATAACTACAGGTAAAACTACGTTTAATTACCTGCAGGTAATTCATGATTTTACTCCCCCAGTGACACAGGAAGCCAAGTTTACGCGTCGTTGGATGATAAAGTTTAAAGTTTAAATACTCTTTTTTTTTTTATTCTAGTTGCTGTCGCAGCGCCCCTTATTATGAAACTACTCTGAAGTGCATGTAGCGTATGTCCATTGAAATCTTTGTTTCAGAATAATAGTGTCACTGTACAATGATAGATCTATGTCCACTTACAATATCAGCACTATCTACTGCAGCGGCCCCAATAACGTGTGGCTGAGTAACAAATTATGTAAAATTTAAAAAGTCCTCCAATGCAATGAAACGGCTGAACCGATTTTGATCAAACAAAGCTAAGCAGAATCCCGATAAATACACCTTTCAAACGAAAAAAAAAAAACGATATCGGTTCATCCGTTCGGGAGCTACGATGGGACAGACACACGCACACACACCCACACACACAAACACAGACACGTCAAACTTATAACACCCTTTAGTTTTTCATCGGGGGTTAAAAATAGAAGTTACAGTGGCATAAATTAAAGTGAAATTGAACTGATTGATAGCACTATTTAGTTCGTTCATTCGTTCGTCGTATCACTAGTTATTTCTTGGTTGTGATCATACAAACCTGTCCTTTAAGTGTCCTATTTGGAAGGTGCAAATTATTGAAATAGCTGTGACAGCAGATGGCACTGACGTAAATTAAAAACGCCCCTGAATTCCAGCCTATATTACATCTCTGATTTTCACTACCTCCTCGTAAACTTTGCCCACTTACGTGTAAAAGCGACCGTGGGTTTGATAATTTGCTTTGATCATGTGCGGAACCCACCGAGGGGTGTTTGTTCAGGATATTGCTTATATTGCGATATCGAGACGCTTTGGCAAACATGTGGGTTGATGATGCGATCTGTGTCATGCCCTAATTGTTGAGTAATCGTGTAATGTCTGGAAGGAGCTATCAGCATCGACATCATCATCATCATTAGCCTGTAGAAGTTTACTTCCGGATAATATTTAAATTCAAATTCAAAATTTTCAGGCTTATTGAAAGCCTGAGAAATGCATTAAAACCTAAACAATAAGCCCATAGCAACATTAAAAACGAACATACTATAAAAATATACATTGATCATAATATTATAAGTACCTACAGTATTTTAAATCACTTTAGACCAAGTAAAAAAACCAAAACTAAACTAAAAACCTACCTATCATATCAGCAAGCCCTCACCCGACGGTAACGTGCCCAGAATGCTGGCTGCATTGCCAAGCTGAATCATCATCATCATCATCATCATCATCAACCTACTGCAGTCCACTGCTGGACATAGGTCTCTCCCATGGCGCGCCACTGTCCCGGTTTTCGGCTCTCCTCATCCAGTTTCTGCCAGCCACCCCGCGCAAGTCGTCGATCCACCTAGTCAGAGGGTGTCCTACACTACGTTTGCCCAGACGCGGTCTCCACTCAAGAACTCGTTTACTCCACCGATTTTCGGTTCTTCTGCAGATATGACCGGCCCACTGCCACTTCAGCTTGCTAATCCTCTGGGCTATGTCTAGAACTTTGGTTCTCTGTCGGATAACCTCGTTTCGGATTTTATCCCTCAGGGAGACTCCAAGCATAGCCCTCTCCATAGCTCGCTGAGCGACTTTAAGTTTATGGACCCGTCCTACAGTGAGTGTCCACGTTTCAGCTCCGTAAGTCATAACTGGTAGGACGCACTGGTTAAAGACTTTTGTCTTTAGGCATTGTGGGATGGGCGACGGGAAAACTTGACGAAGTTTTCCAAATGTTGCCCAGCCAAGCTGAATTCTCCTACTTAATTATTTCTCGAAGTTATGTTTACCTAGCTGTATGATCTGCCCGAGGTAAACATACTCCTGCACAGCTTCGAGAGGTGTACCAGCGACCGTGATCGGAACCGGGGTTACATGCTCATTGACCATGATTTTGGTCTTGTCCAAGTTCATTCCCAGTCCGACCCGTCGAGAAGCATCAGCTAGGCTGTTCAGCATTTGTTGCAGTTCCTGCGGCGATTCAGCCATCATAACGATGTCATCTGCGAATCGAAGATGTGAAATGCGCTCACCATTAATGTTAATGTCAAGCTGAATGGCAATGCTTATTCGTTGACCAAAATAAAAAACAGCATTCAGAGAAAAGACGCCCGCAAGTTCCTTGAAAAATTTATGTGCCCTTGGTCCCCACGGGCCTAGAGTCCCCGGGCCTACGGGCCCCACGCCAAACAGCTCAAACTATGTACCCTCTGTCGAGTAATGCATAGGTACATGCGCCGTTTGATGTTGCTGCGGAGCCAGCCAGCCCACACTGATGTACTTGGAAGATGAGACCGCGCCAGAGTACGACACAGGTAGCGTCCCACACAAGAGGTCGTCCCATAAAAACACTATATTTATAACACGTGTAATCGCCGACGCGTCGCGGCCCGGGCATCACGTGAGCGCCAGAACTTCACCCCTTTCGGCCAGAAGTCTGGGCTCAAGTAGGTCTTCACTCCTAATCCTAAAATCTTCCATAAATCCTAATCCATCAGCTCCTAAAAGTAATCCACACCATATCCATACATATCTACCCAAAATTCCAAAGAAAAAAATGGAAATCGCAGTTACGTTATCTGTTTCATAATCCAGCAGCGCGAGGTATGAAATGTGCACTGAGGCGTAGGTCAATACAGGCTGTCCCAGAATATGAATATAATTTAGAAAAGGGGTATTTCTGAAGATACAAACGTCTGTGTCTATAGGATAGTAGCCAGGCCAACATATTTGGTGGAACATATGCAAGTAATTTACACAGGAAATTGCGTTTAAAACGTAAAATCTACGGCTCAGAAACAACGAGTCCATTTTTTTTAAAAATATTTTTGGTTGGGCTACAGTTGTTCAGTTAAAATGCGTAACAATAAGCATAAACATACGAAAAGTACGGCCAGTAAGTTTTGATTTTTAATGCAATTCATTCATTCATTCTATATATAATAAACTAATATTTAAACTCATTTATTAACCATATATAGGAACTTTGCAACACGCTAAGATTCATGGGTAGAATCATCCTTTTGGCATTGCCTACATATTTTGGGACACCCTGTATAAACTCACAATAAAGCTGGAAGTACTTGAGGAAGTACTTTATAAAAGGAAATTGTTATGGAGCTCTAAAACAGAGGTGAGCTACCTTATTGTAGAAAGGAACTTAATTTGAAGTAAACGTAGCTTCACTACAATAAGTTGAATGAGTATTCTACTCTGTTTTTATTCTTTGTGACGACCTCTGTGGTGTGGCCATAGATTTAGTATATGTACGCGAAAAAATTCTACTTCTATGGGTGTGGCGGACTTTTTACTTTGGTCAAAGCTACTACCTGCTTAGTATTATACATAAAGTCAATGTAGCGTCAAATTAACATTATCCCTATATTCGTCTGTGACGACCTCTGTGGCGCGGCGGGCGAAGGTTGGCCTGCGACGTAGGAGGTTGCGGGTTCGATTCCCGCCTCGGAACAAATATTTGTGCGATCGCAGATATTTGTTCAGGGTGGTCTGGGTATTTTCTATGTATAATAAAAATATCTATCTATGTAATAATTATATTGTATTAAGTATATCAGTTATCTAGTACTCATAACACAAGCTTGGGGCTAGATAATGTTGTGTGAACTGTCCAGCATTATTTATTTATTTTTTTGGTTTCCACGACAAAAGGAGCCGGTTCGTATCATCATCACCATCATCATAATCATAATCCCCCCCCCCCCCCCCAGCCCCCAGCGGCCTCCCCCATATAATACAATGATTCGCTATAACAACCACGCTCGACTAAGCGGAGTAGTGAATGCAGTATATATGGGGTTGATTACTTAGGTGAATGCTGGTCTCCATCCCCAGGAGTAATCCTTTAGTCGTATTTTACGACATCCATGGGAGGAGACAGAGGGGTTTGTTTGAGGTTGTAATTATTGACTGCTGATGTCAAAAATTATAGCCGATGACAGCAGCCCGACTTCCGACAGGCACATGAGACTTTTCATCTTTATGTCTTAGGGCGGCGGCGGGTGCAGTGCAATGCGCGTACTAGGTGGACGTGACCTAGGTATGTGGTAATGCATTCTTAAAGGCAGAGGTTACCACTTAACATCAGGTAGGCCATCTGCTTGTCCAGCCATTCACGCAGTAAAAAAAACTGTTAAGCGAAATTTATGTGACAACGAAAATGCTCATACGAAATTGTAGTTAACCGATCTTGAGGAAATAATCTCGACGCGATGTGCCACAGAAACAGTCACACACTGTACCTAGCGGAGTCAATAGTGTGAACCAACGCCCCCTGTACTAATAGGACAGGACAGCGGTACCTCGCAACTTCGCAAGTGACCGCGTAACCGCTACGTAACCGCTACGGGACCGCTACGGGACCGCTTAGGGGAGCTATGAGGGGGGACCAACCGCAAACTGTGTTACTGTGTCGTCACAAGACAACCATTATTGTGTTTGTATGACATTGTTGTCAGATAACTTACATTCCAAGATAGACGATCTTATCTTTGGAAACAGTCAGCTTTCAGGTAAGTGGCAAGTGAGTCGGTGGATGGAGGCGGCTCAAGAACGTTCATCAACGCATTCTATAGGGAGGCCTATGTCCAGCAGTGGACGACAGTCTTATGCTTGTATTAATGATGAGAATATATTACCACTATACAGGTCGTCCCATGGCTATGCGACATGAAGGGAAAGAACCTTAAAGATTGTATATCACACTATCACACTAATATTATAAAGGCGAAAGTTTGTGTGTGTGTGTGTGTAGTGTGTTTGTTACTTCTTCACGCTGAAACGGCTGGGCGGATTTGCATGAAATTTGGAATGGAGATAACTGGACTCCCGGAATAACACATAGGCACATTTTTATCCCGATATTCCCACGGGATCGAGACTTACGCGGGTGAAACCGCGGGGCGCTGCTAGTATGAAATATTTTGCTGAAAGGAGACTTTATTTTATTTTAAAAAGTTAGTAATACTGTATTTTTAACCCCGACGCAAAAACGACGGGGTGTTATAAGTTTACGTATCTGTCTGTGGCATCCTAGCTCCCGAACGGATGAAACGATTTTGTTTTTTTTTGCTTGAAAGGTGAATTTGTCGGGAGTCTTCTTAGCTATGTTTAATCAAAATCGGTTCAGCCGTTTCATTGCGTTGAGGTTTTTTTTAATTTTTACAAAATTAATTTCTTGTCTAAATATTACTTGCTTCGTCTGGGAATCGAACCGAATTAAATTACAAATAAAAAAACCCCGAATTACTATGATGCCAATCGAAAGAATGGACAAAAGTTTAAAATTTATTTTTGAGTATTTAACATATTATCTTTAAAAAAAGCGGCCAAGTGCGAGTCGGACTCACCCATGAAGAGTTCCGTAGCAGCAAGTAACATAATATAAAATTTCTTGGATGGATTACGATTTATGACGTATTAAAAAAAAACTACTTACTAGATCTCGTTCAAATCAATTTTCGTTGGAAGTTTACATGGTAATGTACATCATATTTTTTTTTAAGTTTTATCATTTTCTTATTTTAGAAGTTATGGGGACACACTTTTTACCACTTTGGAAATGTCTCTCGCGCAAACTATTCAGTTTAGGGAAAAATTATTGTAGAAACCTCAATATCATTTTTGAAGAACTATCCATAGATGGGTATCACACGTATGGGTTTGATGAAAAAAAAATGTTGAGTTTCAGTTCTAAGTAAGGGGAACCCCAAAAATTTATTGTTTTTTTTCTATTTTTGTTTGAAAATGTTATTGCGGTTCACAGAATACATCTACTTACCAAGTTTCAACAGCATAGCTCTTATAGTTTCGGAAAAAAGTGGCTGTGACATACACGGACAGACAGACAGACAGACAGACATGACGAATCCATAATGGTTCCTTGTTTTTGACTGCGGAACCCTTAAAAGGGTACACGTCGCATACATTTTCCAGTACAAACTTGTAAACTTGTTTTGAATGCGCTTCATCATCATGCGTTCCGTAACAAAAATTACGGAACCCTAAAAAAAATAACGTAAAAGTAATCATTTTAATTTTAATTTTTCTTTTAAGTCGGTCCGATTCACAGACAAAGCAAGTAATTCTTAGAAAATCTTCGTATGCTGGAATAGTAAATTTTAAAAATAAAATAAAGTCTCCTTGTAGTCCCCTTCAATAGTCTTGGGACGACTATTTCTAAATGCTTTTGAAGCGTTTAGAAAATTCGAAAGCTTACAAAAATTTACGAAAGGGTAAGTGAGTCAGTGGATGGAGGAGGTAACTAGCGACTCGTACCGGCTTCGCACGGGTATTTTCAGGATGAAATACAGCCCCCCCTCTGCTATCCCTCCCTCCTGGTAGCCTATGTCACTCAGGGTGAATGTAACTTTTCAATGGTGAAAGAATTTTTGAAATCGGCACAGTAGTTTTTGAGTTCATTCATTACAAACATACACACACACACACTAAAATACAAATCTTTCCTCTTTATAATATTAGTGTAGATATCCGCGTGCGGAAGATGCTGTGCATTTAAAATATTTTATATACGTTGGTAATGTCATAGAAATATATATTATAGCTGCGTGTGCGGTCACTCAAAGATAGTTTTGATTAGTTTGAAAATATGTCGTAATATACCTCACTATGATTTATATTAATATATATTATAGCTACGTCTGTGATGGCCTTTATAAATTGGTTCAAACAAACTCTACAGACGCCACAAGCTAAAACAAATACCTATTCCTAGAAAGATACCTCTCTCAACGAATAAATTAAATTGCCACTCAATTCAGAGAATGTTTAAACTACCCTCCTAACTAATTTACCTCTCTAGTTAATTACAGGGATAAGTAAAGATTTAGAAATCACTGTTTGATCCTCAGAGTAAGAAATGAACAGACGTGCCTTTGTGGTATGAACTAGAAGAACGGGTATCAGTACTTAATGATAAACACGACTCGTCGACGTATACGTACCTAGTCATTAATTACTTTTCACTAGAAACGGGATAGTTACTATGATTTTTGAGTTTTGATTCTACATCTGCGGAACGTACGGCGCCGATCGTACGGTTCAATACGCTCGCAGTGTTTTTCAAAATTACTATGACACATCAGCCAAAATTACGTCGCGTTCAGCGTAGCGCCGAACCTACCTTGGAGCGATTATTTCAGCCAAAACGCATTCAATGTATTTTGCAACACTGCGAGCGTATTGAACCAAACGATCGGCGCCGTACGTTCCGCAGATGTGGCGCTACACTTATTAGAGATATTGGCATAGAAACTAGTACTATTATATATTCTGTGGCATAGAGCAGATGTTATTGGCAGCTATATCGATCTATCCTCTTTCTCACTCTTTTATTAAGAACGATACCCACTACCATCGGTTTCATTGTCACACTTCACACCACCTCGACACACAAAGTTTTTTAAATTTGATTTGAATGACAGATCAGGCTGATTGCCCAATCGGTAACCTCTGCCTATACCTATGACAGTTAATATTAGAGCTATATAGGCTCGTACTATTACACTGAAGCTCTGCCAATTAACGTTTGTAAATAAATGCCTTGATTTGCTCAAAACCGATCATCTATCGATTTCCAATCTTGGAAACACAACCTTTCCAATAGAGATGGCAATTAACTTCCTCAAAACGTTGGCGCACTTACAATATCGGCTCTTATACATCTATATTATTATTTTTTTAATGCTGGACAGTTAACACAACTTTGTCTGGCCCCAAGCTAAGCAGAGTTTGTGTTATGGGTACTAGATAACTACAATACATTACATAGATAGATATTTTGTACAGCCGTAATAAAATACAATGACCACGTGATATTTCACTAGCTTACGTCAATCTCATTCATTGTTGGCTTTTCTTCAAGCGATATCGCTACTAGAATATTATTACTTTGTCTATGGCCTCTTGAGTTGTAAATGTAGGTACTTTTGCTTGAAACTGTAGGTACGTGATATTTTTACTCTCAATACCGTAAATAAATGATAACATTTCAATACCTAAATATTAATTTCATCCGAAAAGCACTTCAAGTCTGCCATAATATTGTTATTCGTACAATTACCGTTAGAAAGTTTTAATATCAAAATCTTGAAGAATTGAATCCATCAACGTTCAAAACTTTGTTTCTAACAAGTATTGTTTTATAATTACGTACTTGGGTGTTCAGAATCTAATCAATCCTAGATAATGGATTGAAGCTGAGATTGAAAGCATGTATCTTCTTCTACGACTCAAATAAAGCTAGCACCTGAGGGCCTACCACAGGTCTGTAATTTGTTACAACTCGGCATAAAGAAAACCGAATTCAGAGTCGAAATGTAGTTTTTGTATGAAGAAAATGTTTTTTTTTTTAATTTATTAAAAGGAGTTTTTCCTTGAGCGACAACATCGTCCCGTGAATACAATAATATAAAATATACGACGCATGACCCGAGAGCTGGCTCTTATCTGGCTCAACGCATTAGTATTGCCATTCAGCGTGGCAATGCAGCCAGCATCTTAGGGACGCTTCCGTCTGGTAGTGATTTAGATCAGTTGAGCTACCTTTAGATCGCTTGTAGCGGTCTTCAGGTAGCACATCTGTTTCATATGTATTTTGTACATACCTTGTATTATTCTTTCTGTAAATAAATGTATATAATATAAAATCTGTTCGGTTTCTGCTGTTAACTTGAGGGTAGTTCATAAATCTCCACTAACCGATACGACCAGCAGCAGAGCCGCGTCGACAGAAAGCTTTTGTACGTCAAGATAAACAGACGTTCTGTGTTATCAGCGATTCTTGACCGTGTCAAACAAATAGACATTTTACTTGGTGTGTGGGCCCTGCATCTTCTTCATCATCATCTCCTGGACTCTGTGGCGTGCCGTGCATGCCTGGACCAACCTGCTGCCCCCAGTCGAAAGGTAGGTGGAGTTAATTACCTTCTGGGAGATTGTAGAAGCCGTATGTCCACCCACCAAACCAACTTTTCTCACATTCAAAAAACCTGCCAGTATTAATTCAAATATATAAAAAAAAGAGTCTGTTAAAACTGAACAGTCAAAATGGTCCTTCGTTCACCGGATAGGTTTTTTTGAACCCTAGAACTCGTAGTTCTAGTCTAGCCGTGCTAGATATTTCCCCTACCTAACTCGTAGTTAGTGTAGGTACCTATTCATACAGACGTTCTGTATTGCTTCTGACCGTGTCAGATACATATAGGTACTAATTTCTCCGATAACTAGCTCGTAGCTCGTTATTACTTAGTAAAGACGTTCTTTACTTCCCCTGTTTTAACAAATAAATCATTGTAAAATCATTGTTAAAATACCACGTCATAGACATTTCATTTTCGCTCGTAATCTATTTATATCTTTCGCTGGCAGGTTCACTACATGTTATTTACACATTATACACACATATATTTGTCGTACATATTATATTTAGTGTATTTGTAATTGATTTGCATAGAAACATTCGTTAATTTTGTTAATCGTTAATAATTCCTTTGTCCACGCACTGCGTAGGTAGTTAAACAAAATGCCGCGTTCCGGCAAAACTAAAGTAAATTCAAGCGACGATGACGAGTACCAAAATCATGAGTTAACCGTGTTAATTCATAGAAAACAACGAATGTTTGAACAAATTCAAAATGCCTATGATCTGTCGAAAGATATATCGGATCCTGAGTCGAAAGAATTATTTCTGATGCATACTTATGAGATTGATAAATTACGTAGTTCATTCGAAAGTTTAATGTTCAAAATCTTACAAAAAGAACTTGAAGATGACCCGAAATCATCTCTTCGTAGTCATGAATTAAAAAGTTTTGATGATTTGTATTTTCGCATTAAAGTGTGTGCATCAAAATGTGAGCCTAATGCCCACTGCGTTAAGGCCGAAACTAGTTCGCGCTCAGTAGAATCTCGACCACGTCTTCCAAAGTTAGAACTTTTTTCGTTTGACGGAAACATTGAAAATTTCAATACATTTTTCGAGACATTCTGTTCCCTGGTTCATAATCAGACGAGTATTCCGAAGATAGATAAATTCCACTATTTACTATCGTGCACAAAAGGTTCCGCGCTAAATATTGTGAAGAGCGTACCTATTTCTGCGAATAACTATGAACTCGTTTGGAAAAGTCTCCTAGATAAATATCAAGACAACAGATTCTTAGTCGGTAGGTATTTAGATAAAATGCTTACTTTTTCGCCCTTGCAAAAAGAATCATCTGATAATTTGAACACGTTCATAGAAAACTTTGACCATTCAAACAAAGCTATAGAAGCATTACACATTGAAAATCTAAGTAGTTATATGATGTGCCACATTGCTTTGAGGGCCTTAGATCCCTACACACGTAAATGCTTCGAACAAAAATTGGATCAAAAAACAATTCCAACTTTTGATGATTTAATAACTTTTGTTCAAAATCACATCAAAGTTCTAGATCATTCTACGTCATATTCTACTAGTTCAAGTGCACCGCAGATCAATCAACGCAAACAACCTGTACCTAGGCAGGCTAAAAATAACTATTCGCATGCAACTTCTTACACAAAAATGTCGTGCTCGCATTGTGGAGAAAATCACATGATTTTCCGTTGTGATCAGTTTCGTAATCTGACGAACGTTCAACGCATTAGCCGTGCTAATGAATTAAAGCTATGCCATAACTGCCTAAAAACGAATCATGCATCGAAAGAATGCAAAAGTGAATTTAAATGTTACGTTTGTAAACAGTCGCATCATGTACTGCTGCACCGAGAGTCTAGCGATATGGTACCTAAACCGGTTAGTTGTTCGGCGCTCATTGCGCCCGAGCGCGCGTCGACCGAAACGCAGCCCGCTGCTATAAGTACCAACCACATAGCATCTACGCATAACTATGCAGTTATACTCGGGACAGCTGTTATTCACATATTAGATTCGTTTAACAACTACCAAACTTGCCGCGTTTTAATTGATTCTGGCGCGCAGTCTAATTTTATAACTCTTGACTGCTTTCAACGATTAGGTCTATCTGCTAATAAGTGCCCGTACAATATTTACGGCCTAGGTGGCGAACATGTAAAGAACAATGGGATGGTGTCGTGCACCATTAAGCCGCGTCACTGCGCGACTCCCTGTTTTAATATAAATGCAGTAATATTATCTCACTTGACTTCAGACTTACCTACCGTTCAAATACCTAACAATGTGGTTGATGATTATAAGGATCTACAGTTAGCTGATCCGTGGTTTTATAGAAAGTCGCCGATTGATATAATTTTAGCCGGTGACATTTTTCCGTATATTTACGATGGGAAAAAATTGATAATTAACCCTGACGTACCAGTCGCGTTAAGTAGCGTGTTTGGGTATGTCGTAACGGGAAGACTAGAGACGCAATCCTCTAGCAATTGCCATGTTGTAGCGTCTACAACATCGTTAGTGTCGTACACTGTCGAAGAAAATTCTTTGAATGAAACTCTCAAACGTTTTTGGGAAGTGGAAGCTTCGCCGTGCGAAGTTCCTATTGATCCGTTAGAAGAATTAGCGGAAACAATTTATACTGAAAAACATTATCGTGGTGAAATCGGCCGGTACGTTGCCCCGATTTTATTGAACCCTGAGCATAAACCACTCGGTGACTCGTATGACACTGCATTAAAGCGACTCAATCAGGTCGAGCGCCGTCTCGCTCGATCTCCAGACCTTCGTAAGGCTTACGTCGACTTTATGACAGAGTATGAGTCCCTTGGACACATGGAACCATACAAAGGTACGGAACCCTCAGGTTATATTATTCCACACCACTGTGTGCTACGTCCGTCAAGTACTACTACACCCTTGCGCGTAGTTTATGATGGATCCGCCAAAACGAGCTCTGGTGCTTCACTCAATGATGCACTCTTGACCGGCAAAAAGCTACATCAGGACATACTCAAAATAATAATTAATTTTCGACTTTACGATGTCTGCTTTACGGCAGATGTGTCCAAAATGTATAGAGCCGTCATCATTGATCCAGCTGATAGGAAGTACCAGCACATACTCTGGCGTGACAATCCTACGCAACCAGTACGTATTTTCGAGTTAACACGAAATACCTATGGTCTTCGCAGTGCACCATTCGTCGCGGTTCGTACTTTGCACCAGTTGGCGTCGGATGAGCTAGCTCGCATTGAGCAGCTGAAAAATACTTTGCCCCAGCTAGCCTCGGATGAGCTGGTTCACGCTGAACAGCCGAGAACAAAGGCAGCAGAGGTACTTAAGATAGGGTTCTACGTTGATGACGTTTTATGGTCTTGTCAGACTCAGGAAGAAGCTTGCACGTTGCAAGATGACTTAACCTCCTTACTTAAAAGTGGTGGTTTTGATTTAAGAAAGTGGGCTAGTAACTGTCCAGAGTTGCTAACGAGAATGCAATCGGACCAGGTTACTGCCATCAATTTTCAAGACGATACGTTATCGTCATCTCTCAAAGTTTTAGGTTTGACATGGTTACCCTCGTGTGACGCATTCTCTTATAATTACAATTTGACAGACACAAAACAAACTAAGCGCTCCGTTCTAAAACTGCTCGCAAGTATATTTGACCCGGTAGGTTTTATCTCGCCATGTACTTTCGTCGCGAAATGCATCATGCAAGATCTATGGAAACTCGGCCTAGGCTGGGATGATCAGTTGCCATCTGAGCTGACCTCCCACTGGAACAGGTTTGTTACCGAGTTATCGGCGTTAGGTAATTTGCGAATTGAGCGACATGTTTTAATTTCCAACTTCATTGAAGTACAGTTGATAGCTTTCTGCGATGCGTCATCGCGTGGCTATGCAGCGTGTGTCTACCTACGTAGCGTAGATAGGGATGGTCATGTTAAAGTTAGGTTGTTGACGAGTAAATCAAAAGTCGCACCTCTAAATCCAATTTTGTCAATACCTAGACTTGAACTTGAGGCAGCCGTGCTCCTCTCTAAACTTGTTAGTTTTGTCGTACAAAACTTAAATGATTTTAAAGTCTCGATCATCGCGTTGGGTGATTCAAACAACGTTTTAGCGTGGCTTCAAACGCCACCTTATAAATTAAAAACTTTTGTGGCTAACCGTGTTAGTCAGGTGACCGCCGTGGTCCCGCCTAATTGTTGGTTCCACGTGAACAGCGAGAATAACGCTGCCGATATATGCTCGCGTGGTGCGATGCCGGCTCGTTTCGTGGAAGCTGCCGCGGAGTGGGTTCACGGTCCAGTGTGGCTGTATGAAGACCAACAAAAATGGCCAATTAAAGCATTTTACGTAAAGGACGGTTTTAAAATTCCTGACATAAAATCAAACTGTGATACGTTTGTTTTAAGTTCGTGTGACGATAAAAATATTATATTAAAAAATGACTTAGAAGAAACATATAATAAATTCTCATCTTTCAATAGATTGCAACGCGTTATGGCTTGGTGCCATAGGTTTATCAATAACCTAAAGCCAAACAAATCTGCGAGGTTAGATGGACCTCTTAAGTCTTCAGAGCTGAAGAAAGCTCATGATACCATTATTCAGGTAGTACAATTAAATCATTTTCATGATGAAATTGCATCATTACAAAAACATAAATATGTAAATTCATTGCGTAAGCTGTCACCCTTTGTAGATTCTCACGAATGCCTCAGGGTGGGGGGTAGGCTCGTGCAGTCCGACCTACCTTATAACACGAAGCACCCAGTGCTTCTACCTAAATGTCACACGATCAATTTAATTATTGAATATTTCCACAGGTTATATTTACATGTAGGGCCTCGTACGTTACAAGGCATATTATGTAAGAACTACTGGATTATAAATGCTCGTAGCATTATCCGATCGGTTCTATCTAAGTGTAAGATCTGTTTTCGATGCCAGCCAACCTCAATTCAGCCTGCGATGGGTACGTTACCCGCGCCTAGGCTAAAACGTGATAAAGTTTTCAACCACGTTGGTTGTGATTTGGGTGGGCCTTTCATAGTGAAAGAAAGTTTAAGGCGTAACGCGAAGGTTTACAAGTCGTACTTGTGCCTATTCATTTGTTTCTCAACAAAAGCAGTGCACTTAGAAGTACTTACAGATTTAAGTTGTGAATGTTTTTTAGCTGCATTTGACCGCTTTGTGGCTCGCCGTGGACTTTGCAGTTGCCTTTATTCTGATTGCGGCACCAATTTTATAGCGGCAGCTAAACATCTTAAAGAAGTTGCGAACTTCTTAAATAATAGGGAAAATCAAGACAAGATTACCAACGGACTGACGTCACGTCACGTGGCGTGGCGCAATAATCCACCAAATGCGGCAAGCATGGGGGGTCTCTGGGAGGCAGGAATAAAGTCTGCAAAACATCACCTCTACCGTGTAGTAGGTGACCGAACTCTCACTTTTGAAGAGTTAAGTACTGTTTTCAGCAGAGTTGAGGCTGTTTTAAATTCACGCCCTTTGTGCTCTTTATCAGACAATCCAAACGAGTTTGAAGTATTAACCGCAGGTCATTTCCTAATAGGTCAGAGTTTACTAGCTGTTCCGGAATATGACTTTGAGGACGTTCCTCAGAACAGATTGTCACGTTGGCAATCCATTCAGAAGGTTTCGCAGTCGTTTTGGAGGCGTTGGTCAGATGACTACCTTCACACTCTCCAGCAGAGAGCGAAGTGGTTTTCGTCTCCACCCAACTTGAATGTTGGAGACTTAGTCCTGCTGAAGTCGAATCTGACTAAACCTCTCCAATGGAACTTAGCTCGGATCGAGAAAGTACATAGTGGTGTAGACAAAGTGAATCGTGTTTTGACTCTACGAACTAAACATGGATTAATCCAGAGGCCGACGAATAAAGTCTGCCCGTTGCCCTATGCAAATTAATCACTTTACTCTAAATACTTTATAGTTTAATAAGTTATTTTATACTGTACCGTGTACACTCTACTTAGAAAACTCTCTACATATAAGCTTCGTAAGTTTATTTTGTTTATATATTAAATAATTTTATATATTTTGCATACCCTACACTATACATTCATTTAGGGAAATCAATCATATTGATTTCGGTGGGGGGTATGTTCGGTTTCTGCTGTTAACTTGAGGGTAGTTCATAAATCTCCACTAACCGATACGACCAGCAGCAGAGCCGCGTCGACAGAAAGCTTTTGTACGTCAAGATAAACAGACGTTCTGTGTTATCAGCGATTCTTGACCGTGTCAAACAAATAGACATTTTACTTGGTGTGTGGGCCCTGCATCTTCTTCATCATCATCTCCTGGACTCTGTGGCGTGCCGTGCATGCCTGGACCAACCTGCTGCCCCCAGTCGAAAGGTAGGTGGAGTTAATTACCTTCTGGGAGATTGTAGAAGCCGTATGTCCACCCACCAAACCAACTTTTCTCACATTCAAAAAACCTGCCAGTATTAATTCAAATATATAAAAAAAAGAGTCTGTTAAAACTGAACAAAATCAAACTACAAAAAACTAAACATAGGTAATTAAAATCAACTCATAGCTAACGCTAAATCGGCTGAAAATGATGTGTAGCGGACTTGTTGAGAAACTCATTAAAACCATACATAAAAACAAATATCGACTCGCAATAGTCGCAATTCGATAGTCGGGATACTGAATGCAACACTAATACAAACCTGTACTAGGCCCTCTGATGCGTGGATGGTACTATAGATACAATGAGACTGCTGTTACAGGTTAGCTGTGTATAAATCTTTGTTTTATGTGTTTGTTTATGTGCCCCACGTTTTATGAATCAAGTACACCACAGAAATACAGTATAGTGTACCTTTTATTCATTGTTATACAATTTATTAATTTTTTACCGTAACTAATCGTACATGTATGTACCCATGACACAGATTATGTAGTGTGGGTATCACAGAATATTGGATTTTCATCAGCAAATCAATATAATGTTGCTGAATAACTTATAAACTACTGTTTGGGTCAGTATAATAGCTCCAGCACCATCCAAACAAATTTTATATGATTATATAATAAACACAAGTAATTAATTTTGTAAAAATTCAAAAACCCTCAACGCAATAAAACAGCTGAATCGATTTTTATCAAACATAGCTAAGAACACTCCAGACAAATTCACATGTCAAACAAAAAAAAACTAAATCGGTTCATCCGTTCGGGAGCTACGAGGCGACAGACACACACACACACACACACACACATACACACAGACACGTATAACACCCCGTCGTTTTTCCGTCGGGGGTTAAAACACTAACGAGTCAAAGAAATTTAAAAAACCTACTGAATGATATCTACGACATTTTGATTTGATTTGTACCGAACAGTTATGAAAGCGAGTTAATAAAAAACGTTTGAAAATACGTCAATACTAAAAATCTTCTGTATAATGTCTAGGGGTCTAGATAGGGTTTCAGTCTGGACAAAACGGATTTCTAAGTAAGAACTCATAAATTGGAACTGACAAGTATCCACGGTCATCAACCTGTCTAGGAATGTCAAAAGTGTCAAGAACCGGCCAAGGGGCGGGCGGGTAAGAGGTGGATACCAAAAATCATAGAATATAAAAGTGCTCTTTCAAGTGGAAAACTGAGTGATCTATAAATCAAGTTTGTTGGTGAGCTTTATACCGAGGAGTGTACCGCTAGCCTGATTGAGCCCTCTCCATACAAACTTTATTTACGCGTTATTTCGGTGATGTAAACCAAAAAGCACGTTTGTGTGTGTCTATTGTTCTTCGTCACACTCGCTGTTATAGGTATTTGTTACTTTTTATTCCTATTTACTTATATGTTTGTGTTTATGTATCTATGCACTTGCAACCTAATTTAAGGATGAGGAGGAATGTATCGCATCTTATACAAGCCTAAGTAGGTTTTTTAGATGTGTTGAGATAATTATGTAAAATGTTTTTTAATAAGTAACAATAAAAAAAAAAAAAAAAAAAAAAAAAAAAAAAACTAAGTTTGACCCTAATTTGGAAATAACCTATTTTTTTATACTACTTGAATGACCGAACCAGCAGAAGGCCCACCTGATGTTAAGCGGTAACCTCTGCCTATGAACAATGCATTACCTCATAGGTCACGTCCATCTAGGACGCACCCTATGTGGCATTGCACTGCGCCTGCCACCCTGAGACATAAAGATGAAAAGTCTCATGTGCCTGTAATTTCACCGGCAGCCTTACCCTTCAAACCGGAGCACAGCAATGCGAGCACTACTGCTTTGCGGCAGAAATAGGTATGGTGGTAGTACTTCTTCGGACCAACACTTTCACAAAAAAGCTCTACTACTACTAAATAACTACCTAATAGTATTTGTAGTCATGATCTGTCTGTCAGTGACTATGAATTTGTCAATGTTCCATTTAAAGTTTCCAAATCACACTGGGTTCAAATATTTATATGGAAATCTTATAGGCCGTAACATGTAATTTTGCCCACAAAAGTCGTCCTAGAACTCATATTTAGTACTCTGTTAATTAGGAATATAATTTTTTTATATTTTTTCATTGGTTCTGTACGAATGAAAAGACGATATGAAAGAAAATTGATAGATATAAAATAAGTATTAAAAATTACTTGTTTTGAACACGTTTTGAATGAGATCTCAGGAATACAATATTTAAAGATACTTTTTACTACAACAGGTAGGTAATAACTATTTCTCAGTTTTTTTTTATAAGTTGTACGTTTTCTTATAATAAGCAGTTATTCGGTTTTATTCTTACGTGTAGAAGATGATTTCGCGCACGGTTTTATTGAGTCTTTTTCAGTTTTGAGCACATTTTTTTGGGGTACTAATTTTATAAATTTTAAAATAATATTTCGTAGGTAAACTTCGACCAAATTACTTTGGTCGAAGGGTAGGTAGAGCAAAGTAAAATGAAGGTAGGTACACTTACTAAAATACTATTACCATGCCAAGTACCAAGTAAGTAGTAAGTGACTTTTCTCAGATTTTTATTCGCTATCAGTTGGATAAACAAACAACTCAAAAATCTGGTGTTTCATCAAATTAAACGTTAAACGTTAAATTATTATATTTCCTAATTTATATTGAGTTGTTTTCAAAATTAAAATTCATAGAGTTACTATGTGAATAGGAAATACATAGCTGGAAAACTAGGCATGTTATAGCTATTGAAAAATTGGCCCTGAATAAGTAGGTACTTTCCATTTTTACTTAAAGGCACTTCCTTCTTTTTGATCGAAGCCAAGTCGAATCAGAAGATAACACTATACAATATAGCAAACAAATAATTGCTACGAGCTACTTGCAACAGTTCTAATTAACTAGTTCCCAGAAGTGGAGCACAGGTTAGAACTACGAGAAAATACACTGCAACTAGGTGGGTAGAACTTTGTATAGGTGTACAGAACTACCACAAACGCACAGTGCAGTCTTTGACGAAGCTAAAAGAGTAAACACGAGCGTACTCGCAGGAAATGTTTGTTCAGGGTACTATTTAAGTACTACGTACCGCCTAAATGTACTACTAAAGTAGCAGGTATAATTTTTTGCAATTTTTTGCAAGTAGAAATGGTCCCGAACGCCCCCAGGGTTCTATGATATGTGGATGAGCTTTGTCACGGTGCCGAGAAAGCGATGGTAAAATCTCGATGCCGGGATGAGATCGAAAAGCTCGTAAAGGTGGAAGAACACGGTAATCTCCAGAAATAACTTCACTAACAGGAAGGTACATTATCTCCGAGTGCTATAGGCTAGATTCATTAGCTTCGTTAAGTCTAAGTGTAGGTAGTTTAACTCCGGAGCGGTTGTGCGGATTATAATGATATCTGGTGTGTGGATGAATGCTTTGGCTGATTTTTATCTAGTAAAAAGCCTAGTATTTTATATTCAGATAGAATCTACGCAAACTCAATGGGTCTTATTACGAAAGATGGTTTAAACTAAGATTAGACCTATCTATTTTTTTTTTTTTTGAAATAGCTCGTTCTTCGTAAGATAGCACCTGCCTTGGTTGGCTGCCAACGTTGGCTGCCTGTGCCATCTTACGGTGAACGAGCTGTAATAGGGGGCTGCTTGGTTTGAGAAAAACCAGAGATAATTCCGAAGTTCTGTAATTTTGGACATAACTTCGGACTATCTAGCTCGAGAGTTGATTTCAAAAAACAAACCAGTATATTACCAAATGCCGATATTTAGGTCTGGACTGATAGGCCTGGTCTAAACCCAGGTTTGAACCATCTTTCGTAATGAGACACAATGAGATTTATACAGCTCCTTAAAAACATGCCTGATAAGTAGCTAACTAATTGGTAACTATTTTACTCAACACATGAATAATGTTCTGCTATAAAGGCTCATAAAGCCTATCACGTTCATAAAGCCTCTGAAAGCTAATTTAACTTCGCGCTGCTCATTACAGATATAAAATGAGCTTGATATTCGAATATCGGCTTTTATATAACTAAACCAAAATTCATAAATTACCTAAAGTTTGGAGGTCGGTTACCCAACATTGATGTTGAGAGTATCTCAAACTTTTCAATATCAACAAGTAAAGTCCGTTTTTCCTATGAGGTAGTTAAGTACAGTCAGTGAAAAGTCTTAGTCAATTCCAGTTTTAAGACCAATTTGATTCGTTAGGTAACTAAGGAGATTAGGGACTAGGTAATTAATTTGTCTTATTCGAAAGTTAACTCTTTGTTTCTGTATGTTGGTAAACTTTTCTCGGCTTAACCGATCTTGAGGAAATTGGCGAAGTTAGGGATGAGAATGAACTAACACTTTTATTAGGAAAAATAAGATATTTTAAATGAAATTCTGATAATTAGCTGACGAACACGAGCAGAGTGCGCCACAGAAAGGGTTTAATCGTAGCGATGTTGACAGCCTGGCCCACGGTACGAGGCCTTTTGACAGCACGTCTCATTTTTGAACGAAGGCTCAGTCTAATTGCAGGATGCGGCGTTTTTATGTACATGTGTTTGTAAGTTTGTGTTTGTCCGATAACTGCAGAACCGTTGATATAATCTTGATGAAACTTTTTTGTATTTTTTTTTATCCGATTGAATGACAGAACAAGTCCTAGATGGCCCACCTGATAGCAAGCGTTAACATGCATTATAACAAAAGTAAAGTTCACCTAGGACGCACCCTATGTGGCATTGGGCTGCGCCCGCCACTCTAGAAATACCTTTATGTCTTGGAGTGGTGAAGTCTCATGTGCATGTATTTTCACCGGAATTTGACCCTTCAAACCGGACGGAATACAGTAATACGAGCACTCCTGCTTTGAGGCAGAAATAAACTTGGTAGGTATGAAGTTATGTGAATAGAATATTTAAGTTCGAAGATATGAGCTTGATCGTACAGGAGCTAAGGGGGTTCAAGAGGCCCCATACATTTTTATTTTTTATTTTATGTAATGACTCTACAAACTGGCATATGGCCCACCTGATGGTAAGCGGTTACCGTCGCCTATTGGCATTTGCTACACCAGAGGCACTGGCAATGCGTTGCCTGCCCTGAAGCACTCCTTTTACATATATTTTTTAAGCGGCTCATGTGTAATTTGGCTGAAACACCTCAGTACAACTTGCACGTATGGGGGAGAAAAGATCTCGTAAAGCGAGCTGTACGAGATACCCACATGACGATGATGTGTGGATGAGCTCCCTTGCGTTGTCGAGAAGTGCGATGATAGAACCTGGAAGCGGGTATGAGATTGAACATATTGTAGGTACGGGGTGATTGCTTATCCCCAAACATATGTATGATAATTGATTTGGGAGCGGGTGTTAATAAAACGTCCGCCTGTGGGTTTATTCCCGATGTCCACCGCTTGTGGCGGTGGTGTGGTTTGAACTAATTTATTAGTAATAAAAAGTGCTGATGCTAGTGTTTTACACTAATGTGCGAGCTGGCCCGTACATATTATCGTATAACAAAAAAAAAATTGTTATAAGATACATCGTGATGTCACATTTGAGGCGAACTACTAATAATGTTGTTTTTGAAATCTCGCGATAATCAGCATATGTGGCGGACTGTACTTGTATTTGCTTTAGGGTTTGCGAATAAACACACTCGTTTAGGTCAAGAATCTCATTAAAAACTTCTCAAACATAGTCCCTACAAACCGACCCTCTACAAACTCTGTTGGGATGAGAAAACCTCGTTTATGAATACACGCAATATTTTATTTCTTGTTAAGGCGTTAATAGACCCTAAACCGGATTATAGACCTATCTTAGAAAGCCTACTTCTCCTAAATGGATGGCCCAAATAATCAAAAAAACATAATAATAGTCAGGAATAGAAAAATAAGTTTACTTTTTTTAATTTGCTGTTTTTTTCACAGGAAAAAAATCCATAGTTTCAATAGCCTAACGCCTGAAGCGATTTTATGATTCTTCACAATAATAAAGGCAATTTAAAGGTTTATAAAAAAATAGTTTAGATTTTTGAAAATAGTCATTACATGAGTCAATTGCGATTTTTCGAGATTTTCGATCACTATTTGTTCCGCGTGCTCCGTTCTGCCCCGTTCTTACTTACCTGAACTACACAGAGTTATATAGTGACCGAATTCGGGGTGACTAATCACCTTAATAAACTGTCTCTGGATCTGTTTGTCTTTGGATCTTTGGATCTTTAACGAACTTTTTTTTTGGAACATTTGACAAAAATATCGAGTATCGTGAAGAAGGCCATAAATAAAATTTTGAGGAAAAATAAAAAAATTGTCATGACATTCTGTTAACCGAACGCTGACGAGCCAATGGTATGAAGAATCTATCAATATTTTCGCTTTGTACTTATTCATGGAACAGGAGAAAATACAAAAGGGTCTATTAAAAAAATAGTGAATCTATTTATATAAAAGAGAAGTCCACACACTCACAGACCACTCATCACGAAATCTCGGAAACTACTGGGCCGAGGGGTCTGAAATTTGGCATAAGCACTTATTAAGGAGTGTAGGCGCGCACTAAGAAACAATTTTTGAAAATTCGCACCCTAAGGTGTTGAAAAAGGGTGTTAAAGTTTGTATGAAAGTCCCACGTTTTTAAAGTTAGAGACGTGAATTTTGGCATGCATGTTCCTTTTAGCTTCCGGGTGCTACCTAGGTAATCTATGCGCCGACGAAGTCGCGAGCGGGTCAGCTAGTATAGGTATAATGTTAATTTGACGCTACATTGACATAGTATGTATTTTTAAGCAGGTAGTAGCATCGACCAAAGTAAAAGGTATACTTTGGTCGAATGGTAGTTGTACCTAGTAGGTACTAACGTTAGTAGGTACATATAATATCTCAATGGCGAGTCAGTAATTATTTTAATATGCTCACCTTTGACCTGCCAATTCGGGTTACAGTAATATATAGGTACCAAGGTTTCGGTTAAAAGGACATCTAAAATTCAATCCGTTCAATTTTCCAGTGCTCACGCAATCAATAAGGGGCAATTTGTACCTACTTTCCATGTTCCATTTATCCATCGAATCGTTCAGAGTTCGGTGGAAAATCTTGATGTAAAATGAGAGAAGTTGTACCTACATAGAAGTACGAGTACCTACTTAATTAGTAAAAGTGGAACAGCCTTTTATGTGCTTATTACTCGTTTACCCTATATCTATACTAATATTATAAAGAGGAAAGATTTGTTTGTTTGTTTGCATTGAATAGGCTCCGAAACACTTATTTATTTATTCGTATGGCCTTGTACAATCGCACAAGAGACTATAATTCTATTTTCAATTTCTGTATCCATTGGATAGCGTCGTTTTTAAGGGCGAACAAGTCTGCTGGGTTGCCGACATATTTGGTGAGTGGACAGTCCATGATAATGTGCGCGACGTCCTGCACTGAGGCTCCACAATCGCAAGCTGGTGACTCTCTCCAGCCACATTTATGCATGAAAGCACGGCTGCGACCGCAGCCGGTTCTTAATCTGTTAAGCTGGCACCATTCTCTTCTCGGCAATGAGAAGCCAGAAGGTTTCGCAGTGGGGTTGATGGTAGCTTCCATGCAATATGGTTCTTTGGCTTTCCATTCCTGCCTCCATTTTACAGCTAGACTGAAGTCTGTATTTAAGAGGCCACATGCAGTCTTATAGGGCGGGTTTCGGGACTTTAGTCTGTGTTGCGGAGGGTTTGTGAACTCAGCGTGGATAGGCAGGTCAGGGTTAGCCAGGATTTTATTCGCTTCACGGAGTAGTGCATGCTGCCTTCTCAAATGGGGAGGGGCTATATTGCTAAGAGTGGGCAGCCATACTAGTGGTGTGCTTTTGATAGTCCCCGAAATACACCGCATGGCATGGTTCAGCTGCACGTCCACTAGATTCGTGTGCGCGCTGTTGAGCCACACGGGCGCGCAGTACTCTGCTGTTGAGTACACAAGGCTGAGGCTGGTAGTGCGAAGCACATCAGCGTTTGCTCCCCAGGTTGTGCCTGCAAGTTTGTGCACGATGTTATTTCGGGTTTGAAGCTTCTTCCCTAGTTTTCCGATGTGTGGTGCGTAGGTAAGACTGCGGTCAAGAGTCACTCCCAAATACTTTGGCGTGGGGTTATACCTCAGGGACGTCCCAGCGAACTCGATGCTAGGCTCGTATTTGGCCTCTTTATTGCTCAAGTGGAAAGCTGTTACCTCTGTTTTAGTAGCATTAGGTACCAGGCGCCATTTGCTGAAGAAATTATGTAGGATGCTCAGATCACCATTTAAGATCTCTTCTGATGGTTTGAAGGTACTGTGTTGGCTTGTAATAGCAATGTCATCAGCATACATAAATTTTCGACCCTGTGTTTCCGGTATATCGTGCATATACAGATTGAATAAGAGCGGAGCCAAGACTGATCCCTGTGGCAATCTGTTGTTAAGTTTTCTGATACCACTCTTATTTTCCCCGAGATGAACGATAAATTCGCGGTTACTGAGCATATTGTTTATAAGACCCACGACTTTTGTACAGGGCACCACACTCATCAGCTTGTAGATCAATCCATGCCTCCACACAGTGTCGTACGCTGCTGAGAGGTCTATCAGGACTGCAACAGTCTTCAGCTTTTTTTGGAACCCCGCTTCTATGTGGGTTGTGAGGGATAGCACCTGGTCTGTGCAATTACGACCACTGCGGAAGCCGGCCTGTTCAATCGGGACTACTTTATTCACAAGGGGGTTGATACGATTGTAGATCAGCCTTTCTAAGAGTTTATAAGCACAACTCAGAAGCGCAATAGGTCGGTAGCTTTTTGGATCATCAGCGGGTTTTCCAGGCTTGAGAATTGCTATGATGTTAGAGCGGTTAAAGTTGCGCGGTAGTTTGTTGCGTTGCAAGATATCAGAATAAAAGTTCGTGAGCCATTCTCTGCATTTTGGTCCAAAATGCTTCATGAACTCATTATAGACACCGTCGAAACCAGCCGCTTTGCCAAATGGTAGTTGATTTAAGGCGCAATCAGTTTCGTCTTGGGAAAATTCTCTCGAAAGTTCGGCATCGATTCTCAGCGTGGATCTGAGCTGTTTGGCGTGCTGTTTTACTGCTTTGGTTTCAGCTTTAAGGCCTTTCACTCGGGAGACCTCTACTATTCTGTTAGCGATTGAGTTGGTTAGTGGCAACGAGGTATTGTTCGACATTACGTCGGTTTTGCCAGACAGCTTATTAAGCACTCTCCAAGCCTTCCTACTCGAGGTTTTGAAGTCCATGGATTGAACTGTATTTGTCCACTTATTCCGACGACTATCGTTTAACGACTTAAGGAGGTCCTCACCAATCTCGTGGTTTCCTGTCCGTTTGTACTCCTCATACAGCTCTTCACTTTCCTTCGACCAGCAGGGAATATACGATTTTCCGTAACCTCTGGGGATATTCTTTTTGGCAGTGGCGATTATAAGCTTTGAGAACCGTTCGTAGTTTTCAGCTCGAGGAGGTATCCATCTGATAGCAGCGTCCATATCGGAACCAAAACTTGCCCAATTGGCTTTTTGAAAATTCCATCGAGGGAGCGGCATCGAGTTCGAAACACTGAACCGATTTGAAAAATTATTTCACTGTTGTGTAGCTACACTATCCCCGAGTGACATAGGCTATATTATATATTTTTTTAATTAGGGATCCTTACTAAAACTCCAATAGTGTAACCCATGGTGTAAAAAATATCTAAAATATTCTTTACATCGCGTGCGCTGCTAAAAGTATTGATGAAAGAATAAAATAATAATGATTAAACAAAACATACACTAAATTATCGCTGAGTGCTATAAGATGTGGTTTATTAGCTAACGCCCGCGGCTACGCTCGCGTAATTCGTTGTTCCAGTCCGTAACGGTTAAGCGGATTTTGATGGCATTTGGTATATGGATGGATGCGGGGGGTAGGAGACTGAAACTACCCCTGCAAAGCCGGGGCGAGTCGCTAGTGTGCTTATAAATCTGAAGACACATGAAAGGAGAATAAATACAGTAGAAATGAGAGCTTTGAGAAGTATGTGTGGAGTGACTTTGAGAGATAGAATGAGGAATAGTGAGATAAGAGAGCGGAGTGAAATTAAAGAAGACGTAGTGACTAGGATATTGAAAGGTATGCATAGATGGTTTGGACATTTAGAAAAAAATGGACGATAGTAGATTTACGAAACGGGTACCTACATAAGACGAGCGTGAATGAGACAATGACCTCGGCGAACGTATTCAGACCAGATCGGGGTGTGTCAGGATCGTAGCAAGTGGAAATCCGTGGTCTCTGCCTACCCCTCCGGATAAGGAAAATTGGTAAGGAGGTGTCACGCGTGTCAACAGAGTATGAGCAAATTGCTCTACCCACTGGACTCACAAATCTATATACCTTTCACTCGCGGTTTACTGGGTTTGTTTTCAAGCATAACTCTGTAAAATAATATTATTTGTTAATGTTATTAAAATCAATGGTACTAAGATACATTTACGTTAAAAGCGCATTGTAGAGGTTAGTTCACGAATTTTGTTATCGAGAAAACTTGTAGAAATCGTGTTTGGTCTATCATACCCTTAGAAATATGATGAAGATTAAAAAAAAATTGTTGCCGTAATCTGTGTAGATTTTACATCGAATACGTTTAAGATAAACCTATTTGACTCTTGACAGCCTCTTAACAATTCTCAAAACGCAAAAAGTGGCCTCTCTCCGCGACTCAAAGAGAGTACCTAGTGTGTGTATTGCGTGAGTTTTATCCATAGAATCGTTGGGTGCTTTCAGGAAAGTGTTCACGACGATAAGCTACGCGTATAACATAAAACTACTAAGAGAAAATAGGAAGGCTATGTTGGGTGCCCGATTTGGACGCGCTCTACTGCCCCAAATATATGGTTGGATGCACCGACCCTCGGAGTAAACAAACATGGCATCAACAGCGTTATTAATAAGGTGCTAATTGGAAGAGCTGAGGCAAACCAGCATCGAACCGACAAATGTAGTTTGATATCTTTGAAATATAATCAGTTTTTGTAAAAATATTTTTTTCAATACAAGCTTTTATAAAATTAGTGATCGTAACCGTGTGCTGTGCTGATCAAAATAAGCCTAAACTCGGTCAGTCTACTATTATCCCTCGAGGAGTACCGTTGTCCACCTTTAGTCCACATCATCAGATCTGCTCGCTGTCACCATAATATTGCATTGTCATCGGAACTTGACAGGTATGGAAAATATCATCTCAATCGGTTGAGAATAACTGCTTTAAAATTCAGTTGCAAGATTCCAACCAGACATATATTGATAAATAAAAAACTTGTAATAAGTACATAATAATATAATACACGCCATTCCTCCGACCGACGACCTCTGTGGCGCGGCGGGCGAACGTTCGCTTGCGACGCAGGAGGTTGCGGGTTCGATTCCCGCCTCGGAACAAATATTTGTGCGATCTGCAGATATTTGTTCAGGGTGTTCTGGGTATTTTCTATACGTAATAAAAAATATCAATGTATGTAATATATTGTATTAAGTATATCAGTTGTCTAGTACCCATAATACAAGCTCTGCTTAGCTTGGGGCTAGATAATTTTGTGTGAACTGTCCAGCATTATTTATTTATTTATATAAATACCAACGCATTATTGCCATTCAGCGTGGCAAATGGCAATGCAGCCATCATCTTATAGGTACGCCTCCGGTTGGTAGTGATTTATTGGATCAGTTGAGCTACCTTTGGACCAAAAAGGGGTGGGGGGAAATACACCACCAACCAAAACTCGCCAACTACCTACAAAAAAAAAGCTATGAAATTTTAGAACCTGGCATATCAAGTTTCGTCAAGATTACCTATAGTTGAAAAATACGAACTTTACGCGAGTACAAACATTCAACTTTACGCGAGTACAAACAAACATCCTAAACATATTTTTTTTTTACACTTCTTGAATGACGGTTCAAGCAGATGGCCCACTTGATGTTAAGCGGTAACCTCTGCCTATGAACAGTGCATTACCTCATAGGTCACGTCCACTTAGGACACGCCCAATGTGGCATTGCACTGCGCCCGCCACCCTGAGACATAAAGATGAAAAGTCTCATGTGCCTGTAATTTCACCGGCACCCATACCCTTCATACCAGAACACAGCAATGCGAGCACTACTGCTTTGCGGCAGAAATAGGTATGGTGGTAGTACTTCCCCGGACGAACTCTTTCACAAAAAAGCTCTACTACTACTAAAATAATATAATATAATATACATGCGGACAGATAAAAGCAAGTTTTACCAGTTGTTGCAAGGATTTCACGCGCTCGGTCAAATACTTCTGATTAGCACATTTACGACCTGCCTATGTTGTCCTAATGGCAGTCATTATAGCTTACTGCTCGCACCTCTATGAGTTAGAGCGAGATAGCGATGCTCGGTGTCTCTGCTGGCTGCACCTCGTGAAAATAAAAGAAACGTAGGCATACAGAAAAATGGCAAGAATGGTGTATCAATATCTTTAAAAACATGATTATGAAACATTCCTTGTATTGCTGTAGGTACTGTATGTGCGCCGTTGCTGTGCCAGCCTGAGAGTAAACCCCTCCGTCTCCTCCCGTGGAGGTCATAAAAGCCGTCTAAGGTACCTATTACACCAGGTGATGGGCAGCAGCATCCACCTGAGTACTCAGAAAATAACTGTGATCACCAGTTCACCTGCAAAGAGTGGTGACTGATGACCATGGTAATTCCCCATTATATTTGGTGGGAGTAATGACTGACTGACGCACAGCCTAAACCGTAAGCTCTAGAGACTGACATTTTGAGAGTGTATTCATTTTGTTGTCAAGAAGTGTAATAACATAGGAATTCATACGTTGCATTCTGCTGCAAATATAGGTACACTGTGACTCCTAAGGGATTGGGATGGAACAAGAATATATCTAAACGAAATGGGATGAACCAAGACATTCGTGGGATGAAATAAGAAGCACTTCAAGTTGAAGAGAAGTCTGAGAATACCTATTGAGTACGTACGAAGAATAGAGCCTCCGGGGCTTATAGGTACAATGTTCTCCTTCGGGAGAGCAAAAACAGATTTTTACGGAAAATCCTACAATCTACATAATAAGTCCGCTAATGCAAAAAGTGTGTTTTATTAACTTACCCTGATGTTCTATTATTTATTATGTTCTACTGGTATACTTACTTCTGATTCGGGTACGTAATTAAACCCTGAAAAAGTCACCTAGACGGCTTTACGAAGAAAAACTCTCAACTCTGCGACTTTTTAGGCTTCCCTCGTTATCAAGACAAGGAACCCTTATAGTTTTGCAATGTCTGTTCGTCTGTCTGTCCGCGGCTCATCTTGGAGAAGTACTAGAAAGCTAGCTGTAACTTGGCATGGGTATACATATACCAGACTGGCAAAATCATAGATTTAGTATATGTACTAGATCTACAATCAGAGATCGAAGATGGAACCAAAAAAAATATGTGCACGTGTTGGTGAAAGTCTATGTCCGAGTTAAAAATAGTGTTGTCCTCGACCAACACTTTTACATTGTCGATAGAATTCATCATCCGTCCGTGATGTGTATGGTAGATAAATTCATCTTAATGCAGATTAAGTCTTTCATGAATAACACAGTTTGGCAGATTTGACGTCATAAAGAGAATTTTTAATACAGTTAATAAATAAACCTTTATTATTTATTGACCCCTAAATATTACAGTTTTATTTATAGGTGGAATTTTAGAGTTTCCCTTTTAAATTTAAACTTAAAATGTTTGCTGCATATACCTAGTGGAGTTCTTATTTGAGTCCATCCCACTCTTCTTATAATCGATAACCATTTTTCTCGTAGCAAAGGATTACTTGGAAATCTGAAAGCACAAAAACATTTTATATCAGCCGTGCTACGCCCATATAATTTTTCACTCTGTTACTTTATCTATAGACAATTTGTTACCCCAAAGTTTATTATTTTTCAAGTGTAAACCACGCTTTATGGATAACATTAAATTTAAATGTAACCCGACAATTCCGATCCAGTGGGACTCGAACCCGCACCCTCGCCTTTCATCGGCGATGCCTTAAACAATTTAGCCATAGATCGAGCTATGACGCTGGAGATGAAATTTGTGGGCACTATCAACTCGGCTATAGCGCCAAGTTGATAGTGCTTTATCTACAGGTGTTTCATTGGAAACCTTCTGTTCAAAGTTCGAAAGTAAAGGCATCGCTGATCACAGGCGAGGGTGCAGGTTCGAGTCCCGCTGGAACGGAATTTCTGGGGTATATTTAAATTTAATTTGTTACCTATTATTTTATTAAGCAGAAATAAACAATATTTATTTATAAAAAATAAAAAATAAATATACCCTTTCGGGAAAAAGGCGTGTGTACAACAACGTAAATATTTACTCCAAAATATCTACTACACAAACTGCAATAAAAACACCCGTGGTGCTTTAAAGTTACCTTTTCAATAGTCAATACAAAAACACACACCTCAATGTCCACCTGGTTATTATAGATTTTTAAAAAAAACGGTAAAATGTTAACAGAGCACACATATTTACTCCAAACAAAGTAAACCTCCATTCTAGGATGGACAAAAATTTAATTTATAGGTAGGTATAGTGCGCGTCATGTAAAAAGTAGTAAACTATGTAGGCACTCATTGAATGCATAGGTATACATCTCTTAAATAAGTAGAAAAGTAAGTAATCTCTTAAAACGAACGCTGAAACGCCTGAAGAAGCTTGACCGCCAGCGTTCTTTTTACATGATGCGCATTATACTACGATATAGACTGCAACAGGACTATCGATATTTCTGACGTCATCACTTGGTCAAGCCCTATCGTAATCAAACATTTTTATATTTTACATAAAATATTGTTTATTTCTAGGTGCAGCAACGAAATATTATTAAAAAATATAAGGGAAAGTCCTAATCTACGAATGAAACTGGTTTTTAGGCCATTTACTAAAGCAGAATTGATAAAATAAGCAATACAATCGAACTACCATTAATCTCTTATTTACCTGTGAAACGTGTATTTTCCCGGATAATTACGTCTTGTATATTCACAGTCACAAACTGAACATGACACCATTGTCATACAAAGTAATATTTGTTATTTAATAATTAGTTATTTAATTTCGTAAGATTACTAAAAAAATTACGAAATTAGTTAAACTGCACAAGAGACCGTCCGGTATGGGCATGTACTCAAGCAAAACATGTCACATTCAATACATTGTTGCTGTCACTTTTCTTCTTGCACGGGGTACATTTAAAAATGACTTCTCTCTCCCACGCTTCGTTTGTCTATTTAGCGTAGCGAAAAAATTCTACGTCTATGGGCAAAATGGTAAAATAAAATCATTTAAAAAAATATTTTAGTTTTCCTTAATTTAGGATGTTATTTTTCTCGTCTATCCTATCCTGTGGGGTATCGTTGGATAGGTCGTTCAAAAATATTACAGACAGATTTATGAAAAGGATTTTTTTTTGATTCAGCGATTCGTTTGCAAATGTTAAGGTTTAGGTTTTTATTAGGTTTGTTAATTTTTGTGTCAAGTTTAGTTTTAGCCCCGTGCCAGCTATAATTATTGCCTATGTGAAATAAATTACAGCAGTACCTTTTTTTTTTACTACTAGAATGACGGAACAAGCACATGGCCCACCTGATGTTAAGCGGTTACCTCATAGGTCATGTCCACCTAGGACGCGCCCTATGTGGCATTGCACTGCGCCCGCTACCCTGAGACATAAAGATGAAAAGTCTCATGTGCCTGTAATTTCAGTACCTAGTAACACAACAAAGTTAAAAATAAAACTACCACAGCTATTTAGGCTTAAAAAAAAAAACTAGTACGAGTAATAGTTGAACAACTTATAAAATGCACTTCGAGAAGCAAAAGAAGGAAAAATTCCTAAAAATTCTATTGAAAATACTTAGATGAAGTTGTTATGTAAAACAGGAAAGCCCCTTTCTAAGTCCGCTTATTGTGACAGCTAACTACGGAAACCTGCAATGCGCGTGGCCCGACACGCACTTGGCCGCTTTTTAACTTTTACGCAGGGCATGCCACAAAGGGAAGACTAACTAAAGTTTTTCACCGTATGGGCCAAAGAAACAAACATAGAAATAACTAATAGTACATGGTACTAGGTGTGTAATGTTGGTGATTACCGCTGAGGCGCAATTGAGACCCCCAACCCATTAGGTGAGGGTCTTAAGAGAGCCGAGGACGGTAATCATCAATACACACGTGTATCATACGATGTTTTTCAACACACTTGTAAGAAAATAATAATATAACAGAAATACACACTCTCTGTAAATGTTCAACTGTCTCTATAACTCACTTCTGAATCAAAAAGTCACAGTTTGATTACTGGTGTAAAACAGAAATACACACTCTGTGTACCTAAATGTTCAACTGTCTCTATAAGTCACTAGTGAATAAAAGCAATGAAAAAGTCACAGTTTGATTACAGGTGTAAAACAGAAATACACACTCTGTGTACCTAAATGTTCAACTGTCTCTATAACTCACTAGTGAATAAAAGCAATGAAAAAGTCACAGTTTGATTACAGGTGTCATTATGTGCCTAATAACAGTAAAGTTAGAGCCACGTTATGAGCAATTGTGTTTAAAAGTTAATTATAACGTTATTCTATAATATTATTCAAATCATATTATTGAAGGTTTATGAAAATATCCTGAGTCTTATAATACCCATACCGAATGTGGGGCTTAATAATCCTTTTCTGACCCTTAATGTTTATCTTTTGATCTCAAAGGCTTACAGGTAATGTGACCCTTTTATTAATTAACCTTTAGTCGATAGTCAATGTATTTTAATTAACTTTATTAAAATATTTTGGGAATACAATCACTAGGTTATCTACATAAAATTAAATAAAGATAAAAAGAGGTTATGTTTAAACTGGTTTCTACATACGTCATATTGGACCTCCAAGATTCATCGCATCCACAATTCTTTCCAATTTCAAAATTACAAACCACACAGAGACTTGAAATTCAATTTCCGAACGTTAACTTTTTAAAACAAATGGCGCGTGAAGTTTCGCGAATTTCCCGACCGCCACAAGATATGTCGGTTCCGATGCTCTATCCCGACTGACTCCAGGACCCCGGAGTCTGGGAATACCGTGCACACGTAGAAAGCAGGTTAGAGCAGACTGGTTAACAGCCGGTGCTTTTTTTATGCTACCAAGGTAGCAAACAAGCATACGGTCCGCCTGTTCGTAAGCAGTTACCGTAGCCTATAGACGCCTGCAATACCAGAGACAACAAACGCGCGTTTCCGACCCTTTAAATTTTTCCAAAAACCCTTTTTGAAGAATGCCATACTGTAGTCACTTCGGAAAACCTCAGCAGGGAGATCATTACACAACCTGAGTGTTCGCGGGAGGAAGTTCCTCTGAAACCACACAGTCTGGGACCACAATGGCTCTAGAATCCTCGGCCGATGGCGAGCGGTGCGGTGAAAAATGGTTGCTGTAAGCATCATGCCCTTTGACCCTTTTTTGCTTGGCTTTTTGCAACGTTGTTCCACTTTTTTATTATTGTGACGAATCGGCCCGTGTGCTTGGTACCGGTAAGTGCCCGCTATAACCTGCTTTGTACGGTAAAGAGGTCCTGCTGAAACCATCCCCTTCCCCGCGCCTCCGTGGATTCGGCGTCGCTTTGGATACGGCATTGAGCAGACAGGCTTTGTGCGAACACAGATTGGATGCGGTTTTGGCACATGGCAATGGTTTGACAGTTTATATACGCCGCTAATTGGAAGCAAATTCAATAAATGACTTTTTTAGGGTTCCGTAAAAAAACTACGGAACCCTTATAGATTCGTCATGTCTGTCTGTCTGTCCGTGTATGTCACAGCCTTTTTTTTCCGAAACTATAAAAGCTATACTGTTGAAACTTGGTAGGTAGATGTATTCTGTGAACCGCATTAAGGTTATTACACAAAAATTAAAAAAAAACAATTATTTTTGGGGTTCCCCATAGTTAGAACTGATCCACAATTTTTTTTTTCATCAAACCTATACGTGTGGGCTATCTATGGATAGGTCTTCAAAAATGATGTTGAGGTTTCTAATATTTTTTTTTTCTAAACTGAATAGTTTGCGCGAGAGACACTTCCAAAGTGGTAAAAAGTGTGTCCCCCCCCCCCCGTAACTTCTAAAATAAGAGAATGATAAAACTAAAAAAAAATATATGATGTACATTACCATGTAAACTTTCACTCAAAATTGGTTTGAACGAGATCTAGTAAGTAGTTTTTTATTTTTGGGGTTCCCCATACTTAGAACTGAAACTAAAAAAACTTTTTTTCATCATACCCATACGTGTGGGGTATCTATGGATAGGTCTTCAAAAATGATATTGAGATTTCTAATATCATTTTTTTCTAAACTAAATAGTTTGCGCGAGTGACACTTCCAAAGTGGTAAAAAGTGTGTGTGTGTGTGTGTGTGTCCCCCCCCCCATAACTTCTAAAATAAGAGAATGATACAACAAAAAAAAATATATGATGTATATTACTAAGTAAACTTTCACTCAAAATTGGTTTGAACGAGATCTAGTAAGTAGTTTTTTTTTAATACGTCATTAATCGTAATCCATCCAAGAAATTTATATTATGTTACTTGCTGCTACGGAACCCTTCATGGGCGAGTCCGACACGCACTTGGCCGCTTTTTGAGTAATTTATTATGATATATAAGAAAATCATAGGTGTGATAGAGTATGATGCATGAGAATGTATGATGACTTGTATCTCCCTGGGGTAAACCTATGATTTATGGCAAAAATACTTAGATAAAAAGCATTAAAATTTACCCACAAATCACTTACCACAATAAGTATATTACAACATTAAACTGAACTTATAATATTAAATGCACTGTTCATAGGCAGAGGGTACCACTTAACATCAGGTGGGCCATCTGCTTGACAAGTCATCTCAAACAGTATACATAAAAAAAGAGATCTATGGCTTGACTATTCTGCCATTTTCGAAAAGAGTCGTCGTCTACTTTTATTTTAATTCTTTTGCTAGAGTTTTTTTGTGTTATTTTGGGGGCATTTTATCCAATGTAGCTCGTTTAGAGCACAAGTGTAGTGAAATAAAAATCATCTAAATTGAGTGAGAGTAACGTCAGCAAAAAAATACGATATTATGAAACATCGATATAGTACCCAACATTTTCGGTACCTACGAGATAATCAAAAATGTAATAAAATATAAACTATGGACTCGACAAATCATATTGTTTGCATTATTTAAGAATTATTAAATGACTTTTTTTATTTTAGTCTTATAGTCTTTTTGGGTCAATGGGTTTCAATGGGGTTTGAAATGGTTACCAAACCAAAATTACAGACGTAAGTATAAAACGTCAAAAACTATGTAACTATTTACTTGGAAGCAGGTAGGTACTTATTATTTTCACAGCTGCTTAGAACGAGGTGACATGTCGGTTTATTTTTCCTTCTTGATCTGATAGCATGTGCAATGAAATGGTTCCACTCGCTACTAAGACGTGGGTGATAGGTGTTTCGATTATCTTTGTGAGAGTCTTTGTGAGTGTAAAGGGCAGCAGACTTCGCTCGTTCTACGAACACAACTATGATTTCGGACGTTGAACCTCGTTCTTGAGAATGTACAGACTTCAGTCCTTGCCTTAAGGTTACCGCAAAATTATTAATCTTAGATTTGTTTTTTAATTGACTAAATCAAGTACAATATTCAAATTATAAACATATATGGATACTACGTTATAATTCCGAGGGATCAATGTACCAAAAAACATGAAAGGACAATTATTTTCTCGATCGAAAAAAAACCCAAAGTTACCTCTCACTTCCTCTCTCAATGGGTTGCACCATCGTGAAATATGGACGTGACAAGTGGTGAGCTCATCGCCGCCATTTCTTCCCAAAAGTGACCAATACTGTGACTAAGCTTACAAATTTTGATTCTCCCGCTTGTAAGTAGCAGAGCGCTCAAATCAGATCATTATTTACCTGAACCAAGCTCTTTGAAGACCATTAAAACCCGCCATTACGCAAAGTAAGTACTTAATTTCAGTAAAGTTACCACAACTAATACTTCAGATGGAAATTGAAATCGATGAGGTAAACGATAAGCTTTGAGTAAACTCTCCCGTAAATTGAATGTTGTGAATCAACTGGAATAGAGTTTTGAAATGCTTAATCTTAAAAGGATTGTAATATTATATTATTAGCGTCTCGCCCCGGCTTCGCACGGGTAGCCCCCGGTGAAAAACAGCCCCCCACCCCCCCCGATATTTTATTACTTATTCTGCTATTCGGAGCGGAGAAGAATCCACCAAAAAAGAGATAACTAACATCGGTCCAGCCGATCTTGAGTTATAAGTGGTGTAACTAACACGACTTTGTTTTATATATATAGATTTTGTGGAGACTTTGTACAGCACCATGTCAAGCTCATTTAACTCAACTGAGGACAACTTTAATTTTTTCTTTTTTTTTCTTTTAACAACTATCTTTACAGGGTTTTCCTAATTCAATAGTGTAGTCATCTTATTTACTATGAATTATAAACACTAATTATTCCTAATTGCAATAAAATAAAATGTTGCCTTTGCGAATCCGTTCAATGAACAGCGGAAAATTACAACTTTTTCCGCATATTGAGCGAGTGCATTGTTCACGTCAGAGGCGCTTTGTTCAACCTCCTCGAACAGACTTGGCCGCCTCCTTCTCTGAATATACTCGTCGGGCACGCATAGTTCCACTACCTCCAAATCCGTTCAATGAACAGCGGAAAATTACAACTTTTTCCGCATATTGAGCGAGTGCATTGTTCACGTCAGAGGCGCTTTGTTCAACCTCCTCGAACAGACTTGGCCGCCTCCTTCTCTGAATATACTCGTCGGGCACGCATAGTTCCACTACCTCCAAATCCGCGGATTTACAATGACGCCCCGGAACACCCTCAGCACGTGTAGAGCCAATGACATGTCCCTCCTAACTTCCAGCTCGTTGTACCCAACCATGCCCAACACAAACAACATACATACATACATAGACACACGCCTTTTTCCCCGAAGGGGTAGGCAGAGCCTCAATGGGCCGCTTTTCACAGTGGGTTGCACCATCGTGGAATATAGACGTGACAAGTGGTGAACTCATCGCCGCCATTGCTTCCCACGACTGACTCAACTAACGCTTTCTTCCAGTAATAACACATTCCATAATAAGCTAGCAGCCAGGACAAATCTTATACCAACAAATCTTACTAACAAGTCCGGGAAATCCCTTAGTCGGCTTTTACGACATCCATGGGAGGAGATGGAGGGGTCTATTCTTAGGCCGGACACACCACAACAAGGTTGGATAAATTAACGGATATAAGATTTTTGTAAAAAATATATTTTTCAATATACTAGCTTTTATAAAATTTCTGATCGTAACCGTGTGCTGATCAAAATGAGCGTAAACATGGCCAGTCTACTATTATCCATTGAGAAGTTCCGTTGTCCAACTTCCATGTCCATCATCAAATCAGCTCGCTGTTACCATCATATTGTATTGTCATCGGAACTTAACAGGTATGCCAGCCCTTTTTACAACGGTGGGACAGATCAAACTTTTTTGTCCTAACTGTCACCCCAGGGGGCCACCCAATCTGGCATTGCACAGGTCTCCTACACCGGGGAATATTCTTCGTATTCCAGGATATTCCCCTCCCGCACATGGGGCGGACAGAGGGGTTCGGACACAGGGGGACACACACATTTTACCACTTTGGAAGTGTCTCTCGCGCAAAATATTCAGGTTAGAAAAAAATTATTTTAGAAACCTCAATATAATTTTTGTTGACCTATCCATAGATACCCCAAACGTATGGGTTTGACGTTTTTTTTTTTTTGTGTTGCTGTTCTAAGTATGGGCAACCCCAAAAAATTGTTTATTTTTTATTTTTGTGTAAAAACCTTAATGCGGTTCACAAAATACACCTACTTACCAAGTTTCAACAGCATAGCTCTTATAGTTTCGGAAAAAAGTGGCTGTGACATACACGGACAGACACACAGACAGACATGACGAATCCATAAGGGTTCCTTGTCTTTGACTACGGAACCCTAAAAAGGGTACACGTCGCATACATTTTCCAGTACAAGTGCCTTGTAAACTTGTTTTGAATGCGCTCCATCATAAGACTCTACTTAGCTTCATGAGCCCATATCGCCGCGGTGCGCTTTAAGGTGGTGGTACCTGCCAACGGCGTTGACGATCTGGGCGGAGTCAGACCAGTGCGTCATAATTACATGGCTGTTAAAGTATGAACCCCAGAATCCTACCCGCTGTTTTACAGACGTTAATAGCATGTACTCTAAACCTTAGCTCGGAGTCTAGACTAACCCCTAGATCCCTCACCGATTCCACCCCCTGCACTGTCTACGTGGTAGTTGTGTTGGAGTAGTGCCTTTGCTATCATCATCCACAGCCTGGCTTCACCCACTGCTGAATATAGGCCTCTCTTTGCTTTTGCCATTCCTTACGGTCCCGTGCCAGTCTCATCGAGGTTCGGCCCGCGACGCATGCGATATCGTCTGCCCGTCTCGCTGCTGGAGGGCAATTCTCGTGCTTCAGAGATTAAGTCGAATTAGACATATGTCGAAAAAAGATGGCGAATGTCGAATAAAATCTTAATTTGCTATTCTCGTGATGTCACAAATAGACATAAGTCGACCAACATCATTCAAATCGAATACGATTTGATGGTTATTGTGACATTTTCGTGACATTTTTTGTAGACATTCATGCTTCGACGTTATCTCTAATTTAGAGATAATCTCTACAATCCGAGAATTGCCCTCCTGGACGACCAACGTTTCTGTACCCAGTTCTTGGGTGCAAGCGCCTTCAGTTCTTTGCTCTGCTAAATGTTAGTACAGAGCATTTATTAATATTGAAATGCAGTTTGTTGATCCGTCTCAACTAATTAAAAGCAACTATGAAAGTGTATCATGTAGTATGCCACCAACAGAAATGAATTACAATTTACAACCAGGTACAAAGATATTAATTAATTTCCAGCTCGACCATACTGGCATCAATTAATAGAGCATAAATAGGCTTATAGGTAGGTATATACATATATAATAGTCTGTAGGGGTGCGGACGGCACGCATCATCGGCTTAGTATAATGCAAGGGAGGGTAACCCAACCCCATCCCCGGCTCTGTTAGACCGGGCACTGATGACAGGGTTTCGTGTATGAGCTGGTGAATATGTTACCAATAATATTCAATACGATCTTATACATGAGTGCGAAATACATGACCTAAACTAGCAACATTCTTGGAGAATTCAAAAGTAAAATATAAAACATACACCTACAATAAGTATAAAATTATTGTAGGTGTATGTTTGGAAATCACATATTCGGAAAAGATATTCTCATTCAGTGAGAATGCGGGTATGAAGGACGAATAACCGTATTTTACGATGAAAAACTTTCAATCTATTACTTTATAGTCAGAGGTATTTTAGTTCATAATTACAACTACCTAATAAAAGTAATAAAAAAAATATCATCACACTGCAGAAATCTTTCTAATAAGATATGAATGTAAATAAATAAAGCTAAGATTTTTTTATATACCATATATTATTTTACTACACATACAAAAACAAATTATTTATGTAAAATTTGGAACTTTTAATATTACCAATGTTATAAAAAAACGGTAAAATACACAAACACAAGAAAGTCCCCTGCAAAGTCCAATGCATATCTACTAATTATAGTCCACCTACCCACACAAATTGAAGTAAGGCCACAGCATATTTTCAACGTAATTTCAACAAAAAGACACGGAAGTACGAAGCCTTGGTAGTACTTCCACCACAAAATACGTCACAGCAATATTCATACAAGATAATATTCCCAGCACAGCACAAAAATATCAATAGGTACAGTACAAAAATATTCACTGGCGAAGTAATTTGCACAAGATGGAGAAAGAATTAGCTACTACATAATACTTGCCGTGAATCCGATGCCGACAGTGGCCGAGAAGTTACCGGGTTGGAACTTCCCCGTCTCGAATTGCACCAGGAGAGATGTCTTGCCAACTCCGCTGTCGCCCAACAGGATAGTCTGAAATAAGAAAGCGTTTTAGAATTCCGTGACCAAAGGGTCCAAACGGAGCCCTATTGCTCTTACTCATCCATCGTCACAAGAGTCTACCGGCTAATTTTCACTATTCATGTATCTTAAGGAGGTTGCTTTCGTTTACGGCGCGAAATTTTTAAAAAACCTGTTTTTTGCTCATTACAGCTCATCAACACTTCTTGAGATAGAGAAAACTATGTAGCCGGTAACTATTATGACCTAACACAGAAGTTTTAATTTATATTATCACATAAATATCATAAGTTTGGCTGTGTTTGTGCTTGAAACAAAAAAACACTGTAAAAACCATTGAAGCACAATCGTAGCTAAACTAATGATATTTATGTGATAGCCTAAATTAAAACTTGTATCTTAGGTCATATAATTACCGGCAACATAGTTTTCGCTATCTGAAGAAGTGTTGATGAGCTGTGATGAGGAAAAAACACGTTTTTTTTTGAATTTTGCGCCACAAGCTAAAGCAACTACCCAAGGCCAAATATTTATACACGCTGTATCATAATATCCCTATAAGTCCGGAAAGGGGGTATTCTACATATCATGACGAATAACTTTAGTTCTACGACTTTTTAAATTTCGAAGTTTTTCATTCATGAAATGCCTCGTGAAAATCCTGAAAATCCTCCGCTCACCACTATCTCACTGCTATTACTCTCAACCTTTGTATTAGGTTTTTGTTATACGTGTATAACTATGTAAGTATAATTGTACAATCGCCAACGTAAGTCCCTGACCATGCTCAAAAAATGTTTGCTTGCAGCAATGACCGTAAACTAGGTCCGCCCATTTTTTGTACGTCCTAGATGGACATACTGTTTTAACTTGTACCTATCTAGCCTAGGTAGGTAGACCTATCTCTTTTGTACAACAGATGAATAATCTATCTTTATTCTGATTGAAACATCGTAACTTTGATATTTTTGATATAAGTGCGATGGGATAGTGAAATTACATACCTAGTAGTAAAGTTTTGAATTTTCAGACTCATCTTAGCTTTCAAGGCTTTATTATCCATAATATATTAATTAAAAAGCCCATTAGAGGCTTTTAATTTTGAATAAACAAAATGTTAATTATCCTTTTAATTAAAAACATTTCAAAGGAGACGCGATCAAAAGCGTACTCTTGAAAATTTAAAATTATTTTATTTATATTTGAGAGCGCTCTTTGTTCTCACACAACTAAAATACTTAATTTACATTTTAGATACTTTAAAATCCTCATTATACCTCATAGAGGTATTATGTACCAATGTACCTACTGTGCATAATACCTCAATGATAAACCTCTTTGATTATGTAACCAGGACAATTTTTTTTAATTCTCTAGGCTAAACCCATGGACGTCGTATACAAAAGGACTGAGCTCTCGCAGCTGAAAAACGAGCCGAGCAAGATATGTACTATAGAGACAGTGTGTCGCTTTCTAATACGATGACTATAAAAAAAAACATGTCCAGGAAACTTTTTCCAAAGACACTTATGTAGGTAGGTACATGGAGTGGAACAAACATTATATATTATTAATTTTTTATCACAGATCGATAACACTTTTTGGTAATTTCGTAAAACAAAATGTTGACCTCCACTAATAGATGACTCGGGACTGGGCTTGCGTTTGTAGGAAACACGTTTAATATCACAGAAAGTGTTATCGAACCTTGTTACTGATTACTTACCGAGTGTTCAGTGTCGGCAAACGGCGTGACTCGTGACTTGCCGTGATGTTTCTCGTCTGCCGGGCGTCCCCCGACGGCCAACTTTTAAATTTGTAGAATCGATAACCTCTTAGTATTTACCTTTATAATAGTCATGGTCACCCTTGCTATCATAAAGCTATCATTTCAAGTGTTAGAAAGGGATAAACTGCCTCCATTCTAACTATTTCTCTTGACGCGTTTTTCCTCTATCTATGACGGTAATCTAAATTGAGCCTTAACCTAATGGAATAAGGTCTTGCTTCAATATTATAATTTTTTAGAGCGCTCAGTCCTTTTGTATACTACGTCCATGGCTAAACCTAATAAAAGTTTAAATAAAGTCTCTTTTGAACCTACAACAAATGTCTAGTCGAATAGTATAAAGTCAAAGTCAAAGTCAAAAAGTATTTTATTCATTGAAATCACAAGGAACATTTTGAATCGTCCTAAAAATAAATTTACATTTACTCCTGTTCCAACGCAACCAGACCTAGAAGAATCAGGCAACAAACACGGTCTGTTTTTTTTTTGATGATCCTTCTTACTACTAGTTGGGGAGCGCCTGTGTGGTGCTTCGAGAACAAGTGGAAGCTGATTCAAAGAAAAAAGGAAAACCAACTTAAAAGCCTTACGTAGGTAGGCAGCCAAAAGTAAGATGATAGAGAAAATCAGCAAAAGTTCATAAGGCAGCACACACTACGCATGATATACTCATAAATAACACATCATCACGTCACTTTTTTTTATAAACCTATCTAAGTGTTTATTTGTATATAATAAGGTTTCGTAGATGTATTGCGATATTACCGTGAGAATGTTAATTTCCTTAAAACGCTCCCTAAAGGAGTCACGTGGCTTCATTTTTTTAAAAACTACATTATGTAAGTTTGATGTTGGATGTTGGATTTTTAAACGAGCGAAGCGCGTTCTCTGAGTCAACTTGGAAGAATCAGCGTTTGATATGTAGGTATGTATTATGTACGAGGATAACTTCCAAACCGTTGGTCCGATCTTTATGGAATTCGGTATTGGGTTAGGTACTATTGGTACAATTTGTAGGTAAGGTTATGAGCTATATCAGTCGGGGAGTTATGAAATAAAGGACAATTGAACTTGTTAGTAAGATATGTTGTTATAAGATTTGTCCAGGCTGCTAGCTTATTAAGGAATGTGTTATTCAAATAGATTTTGGAATCAACCAGCGAACAGATTAAAATAATTTTAATTCTGGGAATAAGCTCAACGTAGAGATTTAACATTTCGGCTAGCTTGTTATACGTATCTTGCAATAGCAAAGCGATCGCAATAATTGCGCGATCATCGCATCCTAATTGCTAATTGCGTATTACGTATCAGCGATACGTAATACGAATTTGCAATTTGGATGCGATAATCGCGCAATTATTGCTATCGCATTGCTATAGCAAGATACGTAATAAGCTAGCGGGTGGGTTAAATTCGGACCAGTCAACAATTACCCTTAACTATTTACTAAGGACTACGCGCAGTGCGCATTACTTTATTAAGCTAATATTGGTTTAACTCGAATGTTAGCTGATAATATTCAGAGGAAGGAAATATTCCTGTACTTTGAATAACTATTATGAATAACCTTACAAAAGAATCACTTAATTTTCAACTAAGGTAACCGAATTCCGCTTCCGCCATATTATTCAGGAAGAAACCAAAGAATATTGTTGACCGATGTTCGATTTGAAATGTGAAGAAAACAAAAGAGGAACAGTTGAATTTGAATATTCTAACCATGTTACTACTAAAACCTTGAACCACTTTGTCTTTTGCATTGACAAGAATTTTCAAATTCGATCGAGACAAAACACGGTGTATATATTAAAAGGTTTTCCTGAATTGATTTCCGATTTCGTTTTATAAATACCTACCTTGAATTCACGTAGGTATTTCATACAAAGCGTTCTACATGGCGAAACTTCCTCGTATTTTCCATTCGGAAAGAATCCTTTCGTAATGCCGAACGGAAAAAACGCCCTGAACGCAGCCGGATACAAGCATTTTACGCGGACAGCAATTTTGACCAACAGTGCGAGAAAGTGTGCGAAAAACTATCAGAAAACTTTTGGTGCGTTCACGAAGGCGTCTCTGCAGGTAGGTACTGGCAGTAAAAAAACAAAAAGAAGGGAACGTCTGCGTAAATCTCGGATGAGTTGTGACATACTCATTATTGTATACCTACATTATTCTTAGTGCGCGTCCACACTGCATGCGCGGGACCTTAGCGGGCGCGTGCGGGTGGCCACAGTGACGCGCGAGCTGCTGTTAGTGCTTAGCACGTATTTCAGGTGTTGTAAACCATGGACGACGATTTAATATGTTTACTAGACAGTCCTATCCTGAGATGGGAGGTGTTGAACATAAGACAGTGTGCACGAAATAAATAAAAACAAAAATAAATGGTGTTTTTTTTTACATTGTTTGAAGAATTGCGATTGTACCCTAGAAAAATCTTTGAGTACACTCAAATGTCCGTGTCAACATTTGATTAATATCTTGAGTAAAATATCACCTAAAATTACCAAACGCCACTGGTTTGATATCAATGCCACCCGCGCATTGAGACGCTTGCTTACTAGGCCCGTTCATAGGCCATAACGAGCGGATAGGAGCGTTTGAAAACTACGCGCGGTCCCGCTCATGCCCGTCGCGCTAGGCGCCGCGCCCGCCTTGGCCGCTACACTATGGACGGAAACGACGGATGCATATATTATGTTTGATATTTCGTGCCCGTCTCGTCGCAACCGCGCTAGGCCCGCACTGTGGACGAGCACTTAGAAATAATTGCAGGCCTACATTATCCTACCGCATAATCAACCAAGTGCCGATGGTGGAAGCCCTTACTTTATTTAGGGAGGGATGTATTAAAAAAAAAACGAAGTTTATAGACATGCGCTACTTTTTTTGAATTTTACTGTGTTGTATCGGGAGAAAAATAAATTGGCCTACATCTAATTAAACTTTCCCTTAACAAGCCGGTCCGGTAACTTTGCCGGTGGTAATTTTGTATGCTTTACAAGTTCGCATATTATCCTAATACTTTGATTGAAATACTTGAAGTGTTTTCCAAAGGGATTTTGATGGGTATTTTATTTAACAGTTTTACCAGTTTCTTAGAAAAGATTTTGATTCATATATATTTGCAAGTAGGTACGTTTTTGATTGGATACTAAATTGTAGGTACTTATATCTATATATATATATTCTGTCGTTAATGGCGGAACAAGCAGATAACCCATCAGGTTTAAGCCACCTGACCTATGCCTTTAACAATGCATCACCACATAGGTCACGTCCAACTAGGACGCACCCTATGCGGCATTGCACTGCGCCCGTCATGAGACATAAAGATGAAAAGTGTAAATATGCCTGTAAATTCTCCGGCAACCATTGTCTCAAACTGGAACACAGCAATACGAGCACTACTGCTTTGCAGAAATACGTAAGTGGTAAAACTTCCCAGGACGAGCTCTTTCACAAAAAAGCTCTACTACTACATCTATCATCATGATCAAATCCAAATAAGTCCACTGCTGGACATAGCCCAAAGGATGCCACCACAAACGGCATATACTCTACGTCATCGGACCATCGATCGCCCTACATGAATGTGAGTGAATGTGAGCATCATTTATAGAACCCGTTTTTAGGCAAATAAAAATAAAAGAACCGAAAAGACACCCATTCAGGTAAATTGATCGAGTAACACGAGCTCAAAGGTATTCGGTATTCACTTGACAAAGGTTGTAAACGCGTCATGTTATGGGACACCTTAAACGTAGAGAAGTGCTTTCTGAGCCTTGCGTCCATTAAGGTGAATGCTCACGCTTGTGGCGCGAGATTCAATTTTTTTAGTGTTTTTTGCCCATTACAGCTCATCAGCACTTCTTCAGATTGCGAAGGTTGAGTTCGCGAGAACTAGGAGACTTAGCACACATGTTTTAATTGATAGTATCTCAGAAATATCATCAGTTTAGCTACGATACCCTTAAACAAAAAAAAACACTGTAAAAATGTGTTTATGGGTATCATAGCTAGACTGATGATATTTATGAGATACTATTAATTAAAACATGTGTGTTAAGTCTCCTAGTTCTCGCGAATATCTGAAGAAGTGTTGCTGAGCTGTAATAATAAATAATAATAAATAAATAAATAAATAATGCTGGACAGTTCACACAACATTATCTAGCCCCAAGCTAAGCAGAGCTTGTGTTATGGGTACTAGATAACTGATATACTGATAATGGGCAAAAAACACCAAAAAAATTGAATTTCGCGCCGCAAGCGTGAGCATCCACCTTAAGTTTTGCTATTGAATGAATAATGGAGTAAGTAGTTCCTAATTGATCCCTTGGCTTTGATCCATTGTACTAGAAGATCCCGTATACCAATATTTTTGTAAATATATCATCATTGATAAAGCCTATATAAACAGCTAGGATTCATTAAGCGAGTCTGTAAACCTTTTAGGAGTATTGAATGTATAAAAGTTCTATACTTTGCCTATGTTCGGAGCATTCTTGAGTATGCCTGCAGTATCTGGTCACCATGTTATATTGTACACATCCAGAGGTTGGAGTCCATCCAAAGAAAGTTTATAAAATATCTCAGTTTCAAAGACCACAGAACATTTGATTCTTACTCGGAAGCATGTAATTATTACAGTGTTGATTCTTTAGTGCAAAGACGCAAGCAATATGATGTCGTGTTGCTGTATTATATATTTTCTGGTCGTTTGAATTGCCCTGAACTCCTTAGTAGTGTGTCGCTGGGGGCGCCGTTATGTCGCACAAGGCATACTGAGCTCTTTCATGTCCCTCGTGTGAACACCAACTATGCACAAAACTCGGTCCTGTGTCGAGCTGCTAATACTTACAATAAATCATATTCTAGCATTGACATCTTTAGGCACTCGAAGGATACCCGTAAATGGGAAATTAAAAAACTGCATCGCTCATATGTATAAGTTTTGTTTCCATGCATAGATCATCACAAGAATAAAACAAAAATTTCTAAAAACAATACCTAATACTCTACTATACTTACACATACCTACATTTATAACACTCCACACTGCACCCACACCCACACATACATCCACACACCCACGAACATACACATATATATATATATATAATAAAAAAGTATTTTATTCATTGAAATCACAAGGATCATTTTGAATCGTCTTAAAAAATAAATTTACAGTTACTCCTGTTCCAACGCAACCAGACCTAGAAGAATCAGGCAACAAACACGGTCTGTTTTTCTTTTGATGATCCTTCTTACTACTAGGTGGAGAGCGCCTGTGTGGTGCCTCGAGAACAAATTGAAGCTGATTCAAGGAAAAAAGGAAAACCAAATTAAAAGCCTTACTTAGGTAGGCAGTCAAAAGTAAGATGATAGAGAGAATCAGCAAAAGTTCATAAGGCAGCACACACTACGCTTGATATACACATAAATAACACATCAGTAATAAATTATATGCAGGTACAGACATTGCAAATTGACAAATTAGGTGTCGAGGGGCAGAGCGACATCAGGCCACGCGGCTTTATCATTAACATAGTCATGTAGTGTGTAATACGCTTTCTTAATTAAATTATTCTTTATGTAAGATTTAAATCTTCGAATAGAAAGTTTAGAAGCACTTTCTGGAAGTTTATTATAGAACCGAACAGAATTCCCCATAAAAGACCCACTTACTTTTTTTAATCTAAATTTGGGAATACTCAGTTTATTTTTATTTCTCGTGTTAAAACAATGCACGTCACTTTTTTTCATAAATCTATCTAAGTGTTTATGTGTATATAATAAGGTTTCGTAGATGTATTGCGATATTACGGTGAGAATGTTAATTTCCTTAAAACGCTCCCTCAAGGAGTCACGTGGCTTCATTTTATAAATGGCACGTATTGCCCGTTTTTGTAAAACAAATATTGCTTGGATGTCTGCTGCTTTCCCCCACAGAATGATGCCATATGACATAACACTATGGAAGTAGCCAAAATAAACTAGCCTAGCTGTAGCTTCATCAGTAAGCTGCCTTATCGTACGAACTGCATATGCAGCGGAACTAAGTCTACCCGCAAGTGCCTCAATTTGTGGTCCCCACTGCAAACTTGCATCAATATTAAGTCCTAAGAAAACAGTAGAGTTTACAAGATTGAGTGTCTCGCCATTTACTTTAATATTAGTTGGGTAATGTTTTACATTTGGCAAAGTGAATTTAATGCATTTAGTTTTTTTAGCATTAAGCAACAGATTATTTACTGTGAACCAATCAAGAACTCGCGATAGTGATTTATTTAGATCATCGTAATTAGCTTTTGACCTATCAACTTTGATAATTAAAGACGTATCGTCAGCAAATAAAACTATATCACATATGTCTTTTACATAAAAAGGGAGATCGTTAATGTATACTAAAAATAGAAATGGGCCTAGTATTGAACGTTGGGGCACTCCCATAACAATAGACGATCCTGAAGACCTTTCACCACCAACGTCAACTTTTTGTACTCTATTGGATAAGTAAGAATTTACAAGGTTAATTGCCTGATTTTGGATGCCATAATGTTTTAACTTCAAAATTAGAGTAGCATGACTCACGCAGTCGAATGCTTTGGATAGGTCGCAGAATACTCCGATCGCGTCTTGCGAGTTTTCCCATGCTTGAAATATGTGTTCCAAAAGCATGGTACCAGCATCAGCTGTTGATCGACCCTTGGTAAATCCAAATTGATGACTATGAAGTAGTCTGTGGAAGTTAAAGTGTGACAATAATTGAGTAAGAATAAGTTTTTCAAAGATTTTACTTAACGCGGGCAATATAGAAATCGGCCTATAATTAGCTAGATCTTTTGCATTTCCAGACTTGAACAAAGGAATTAATTTACTATGTTTCATAAGATCTGGAAAGATTCCGTCGTCAACACATCTATTAAAAATGTAGGCTAAGCATGGAGCAATATCAATAATTATAATACCTAACACCTTTATGGATATTCCCCAAAGATCTTCAGTATTTTTAATATTAAGTGACTTAAATGTCTTAACAATACTATCGGCATTTACGTATCTAAAGCTAAACGCGATCTCACATTTAGCAACACTTAGTTCCAATAAAGTAGATGCTCCAGAGGCAGATGATTGTAATGACAGGGTTACAATAACTGGTATATTAGAGAAAAAATTGTCAAAGGCATTCGCGACATCAATCTTTTTTGTCAATATTGTATTGTTTATGTTTAATTTGATCTGCTTATTGCGTGGCTTAGATTTACCTGTTTCATTATTAATTAATTTACAAGTTGCCTTAATTTTATTCGATGATTTTTCTATTTTTTTTCTCAAATGTAATGATTTAGCTGCACGACAAACTTTTTTAAAAGTATTTGAATAGTTCTTTATATACAAAATAAACTTTGGGTCATGCAACATTGTTTCCCTAGCCGCATAGAGATCATATAATTTATTCCTACTTCTATAGATACCGGGTGTCGCCCAATCAGCGAACATAGATTCATACACACATACACATACATACTCATGCACCCGCACACTTTTATCATCGTGATCAATTTGTTTGTAGCAACTAGTAAGTTTTGTTTGATATATCGTACTGAGTAGAATCTTTTGTTAATTTTAAGCTGTGTAGACCTTTTTTGGCCATAATTTTGTTAATGTTAAACATAAGTAATATTGTATAAATCGCTGTTGGTTTACCAAAATAAATAAAATAAAATAAAAATAAAATGATAGATCCTGTCTCCACGGGATCAGTTTAAAATAAGTTTTTTGTGATAAATATTTCTTTCAGTACAAGCTTTTATTAAATTAGTGATCGTAACCGTGTGCTGATCAAAATAAGCCTAAACACGGCCAGTCTACTATCCCTGTCCCTATTACTGTCCCTATCCTGTCTATTATCCCTTCCGTCCACCTTCCGTCTCCATCATCAGATCAGCTCGCTGTCACCATAATATTGCATTCTCATCGGAACTTGACAGGTATGCAAAATATCATCTTAATCGGTTGAGGATAACTGCTTTAAAATTCGGTATAGCAAGATTCATTGCAACTTTGCAAGTTAATATAAAGCTTGTACCTACCTAATTTTTTTTTATTCTACTTGGATGACGGAACAAGCAAGAGGCCCACCTGATGTTAAGCGGTAACCTCTGCCTATGAACAGTGCATTACCACATAGGTCACGTCCACCTAGGACGCACCCTATGTGGCATTGCACTGCGCCCGCCACCCTGAGACATAAAGATGAAAAGTCTCATGTGCCTGTAATGATGCTGGGCTGTCAATATTAGTTTTACACGCAACGGTCTAGATATCACAACTGTTTATTCATCTTCTTGTGTTTATTCTTTCTGTTAAATAAAGATAATTCATGTAAAAAATAAGCATATTATTAATATTGCAATTTGTAAGATTAAGATTTTAATAATACTTAAATGTTGATTTGAACTTTTTTACAACTTTTAAGTTCGGTTCAGCCGTTTCAGCGCGATTGAGTAACAAACATACAAACATCTTAACTTTGACATTTATAATATTAGTGGGATTGAAATAACAATATAGAAATTCTATTACTATTCAATTTTAGATGATTTTTCATTCGAAGTCTAGTACCAACTGCTTGATTTTAGATGATTTTTCATTCGAAGTCTAGTACCAACTGCTCGATTTTAGATGATTTTTCATTCGAATTCTAGTACCAACTGCTCGATTTTAGATGATTTTTCATTCGTAGTCTAGTACCAACTTCTCGATTTTAGATGATTTTTCATTCGAAGTCAAAGGTCAAAAGTTTCATTGAAATCACAAGAATCATTTTGAATTGTTTTATAATATTACTTTATGGTACAAGTGTGTAATCTTGATGATTACCACTGAAGCGCCATTGAGACCCGAGCCGTTAGGTGGTCGAGAACCGTAATCATCAATACACACGTGTATCATACGACGTTTTTCAACACACTTTTGAAGAAAATAATAATAAAACAAATATACACACTCTGAGTAAATGTTCAACTGTCTCTATAACTCACTAGTGAATAATAGAAATGAAAAAGTCATTGTTTGATTACAGGTGTATAACAGAAATATACACTCTGTGTAAATGTTCAACTGTCTCTATAACTCACTAGTGAATAATAGCAATGAAAAAGTCATTGTTTGATTACAGGTGTATAACAGAAATATACACTCTGTGTAAATGTTCAACTGTCTCTATAACTAATTAGTGAATAATAGCAATGAAAAAGTCATTGTTTGATTACAGGTGTAAAACAGAAATATACACTCTGTGTAAATGTTCAACTGTCTCTATAACTCACTAGTGAATAATAGCAATGAAAAAGTCATTGTTTGATTACAGGTGTAAAACAGAAATACACACTCTGTGTAAATGTTCAACTATCTCTATAACTCACTCGTGAATAATAGCAATGAAAAAGTCATTGTTTGATTACAGGTGTAAAACAGAAATACACAGTCTGTGTAAATGTTCAACTGTCTCTATAACTCACTAGTGAATAATAGCAATGAAAGAGTCATTGTTTGATTACAGGTGTAAAACAGAAATACACACTCTGTGTAAATGTTCAACTGTATCTATAACTCACTAGTGAATAATAGCAATGAAAAAGTGACAGTTTGATTACAGGTGTTATTATGTGCCTAATTGCGGTGCAATTAGAGCCACTTTATGAGCAAGTGTGTTGAAAAATAAATTTACTGTTGAAGTCATGGGCAAGCTCTTTTAGGAATAACCCATTATTCTATATATATTTAAAAATAACATTAAAAAAAATATTAGCAGGATAAGATAACGGGAATCTGATGAAATAAGGTAAGTAATCCTATCTTAGTATAAGGGCCATGTGAATAGGTAAAATACCCCAAACAGAGGAAGTCTACCAAATTGGAGGAAGTAATGATGTTATGTATACAGGTAGGCGGCACGTGGGCTGGATACCCTTTTATGGTTGAGGAGGATTACGCCACATAATAGATATTGCTACTAAGTCACCTTTTTAGTGCTGCAACAAAACTTGATAAACGGAACACTTTTGTTAAGTCCTAGTTCGGTGTCTGTTCGTCTGTCTGTCATCGCTTCCCAGAGCTAGATAGAGAACAAAATAATTGCTAATTTGCATATTGCTTTTGCGGGAAACCGATCACCAGAACTAGGTTTTAATTGTAATTTCTATGGAATTAAACATTCGTGATCGGTGTCCTACAATGGCAACATGCAAATTACCGTAGTTCGTGGTGACTATGTAACAGGCAGGTGACAATGTGCAATGAGGGTCATGGCCAAGATTTTTATCGATTTATTTTTTAACTTTGACCTCAGCCTTTTTTCATATTACTTACTGATTTCATGATTATGTGCCATTCCAGTGAATATAGGAGCTTTCTCACCCCGAATGCCAGGTGTAAATGTGCCATAGTTTTTTATTTATTTTCTTCTAAAGTATGATAGTTTGGTTAATTGTAAGATTCAGAACTATAACAAAAAACTTATAGAACATGTGTATGTTTTTGTTATAACGAAATTACTTGTATTTTTTTGCTAGTTATGAAAAACCTTGAAATGTGGCATATAGTCACCACGAACTACGGTAGGCAAATAAGAATAACGTTTTGTTCTCGTTGGGGGTCCTAATCGGTATACCAGTTACAGAGTAAACATACGTAAAAGCAGGTTTTACGTATGAATATATATAGGTATTCATATGTAAAACCTGCCTAGGGGAAGTAATTTTATAAGTTTTGAGGGTTCCGTAGTTGACAAGGAACCCTTATAGTATCGCCATGTCCATCCGTTTGTTTGTCCGCGGCTTAGCTCAGAGACCCTCAGTACCAGAAACCTGTAATTTTGGCATGGGTATTTATAATTATGAATAAATCACGCCGTGAAAGTAGTAATTTTTTTTAGGCTACCTCCACTACACATAAAGCAGGGATGTTTTTTTTCTCGTCTATCCCAAGGTAGTGGGTGTAGTTGGATAGGCCAAGGTCGTTCAAAAATGTTGCAGGTGTGTGATACCCATTTTTCGATTCAGGGATCCGTTTGCGAAAGAATGCGTATTTTTGTAAGAGTCATGTGCCCCATCATGCAAACTAAACCGTTATTTTTGGATTTGTGAACTACGGGACCCTGTAGGGTCCATCACGCGCAGTGTACTGTAGATGTAGGTACCTTATGCAGGGGCATATCATCGTCATGCAGCAGCCTTGAAGGCGTGTCCGCGGGCGGTTGGTAGTCTCTGTACCCTGTTGGGGAGGGCACGTTCCTCTGCGCGGGCGCACGGAGCGTCTCGTCTTCATAGTAGATGTAGGTACCTTATGCAGGGGCATATCATCGTCATGCAGCAGCCTTGAAGGCGTGTCCGCGGGCGGTTGGTAGTCTCTGTACCCTGTTGGGGAGGGCACGTTCCTCTGCGCGGGCGCACGCAGCGTCTCGTCTTCATAGTAGATGTAGGTACCTTATGCAGGGGCATATCATCGTCATGCAGCAGCCTTGAAGGCGTGTCCGCGGGCGGTTGGTAGTCCCGGTACCCTGTTGGGGAGGGCACGTTCCTCTGCGCGGGCGCACGGAGCGTCTCGTCTTCATAGTAGATGTAGGTACCTTATGCAGGGGCATATCATCGTCATGCAGCAGCCTTGACGGCGTGTCCGCGGGCGGTTGGTAGTCCCGGTACCCTGTTGGGGAGGGCACGTTCCTCTGCGCGGGCGCACGGAGCGTCTCGTCTTCAAATACGTCGTCGCTCATGCTGTCGTCTGTTCCCATTTGCTGTGGAAAAACATGAGGTCAATTACAAGATTCTAGATTCTTCTTGAGATGTCCACTGCTAGACGAGGCCCGTGAATTGATGAGGGGTTTTGCAATTATCACCACGGCTGGCTGACTCACCATGACTGGTCTGACGACTGGTGATCATAGAATTGGTGTTAGAAAGAAGAAAGAAAGAAAGAAAAAACATTTTCATTGCCCCATCTCGGAAAGAGTATTTTGCTCTTCGATATCTGAGTGTAAACGTTTTTATCCGCTAGAGAATAAAGTAAAATTGAATTTAGGACATCGAGTGCACTAAGTTTGTGCATTCAAAACATCATTCTACCGCCAAATTTATCATACAACCTTTTTTAATTTGTTAAAAACTCAGACTCGGAACCTTCTTGGTGTATTACTTTTTTTTGCTTTTTGTAATTTTTTTCGGTGAGGTGGGATGAAAAGTTACGTGTCGCACTCGAGTGCAAAGATTTTTCACCTCGTGCTCTTTAGATTTCCCTCTAACGCTCAGGATTCTAATTTTTGAATCGAATCCTTAGCTTGCTCGGTCATCAAAATTGACGGTTAAAAAGCAACATTGCACTCTTATATATAACAAATAACATACAAATAACTATTATTTGTGTCAAAAAACAATGTCTATAAATTATCTAAGCAAACAACATTCCACACAAAATGACAAACACACAGAAACAAAGAAAGATAAAACTAATTTGTGTCTCTTAGTACCAGTCACGTATCAGTGACACAAATTGGCGTCCAGCTCAGCATATGTCTTCTACCAACACAACGCTGATCTTCCGCTTAAACCATGATAAATAAAACCATGTAATTGATAAACAAGGATGTCTGCTTCACAATAAATAATTATACATAATTAATGAACAAATAATAATAATAAAGAAGGATTTCTTAAAATAAAAGACGTGATCACAGTACTCAGGTGAATGCTGCTGCCAAACTACCCCGCTCCCTCCGCGCGCCGCTTTCCTCTCTCCCCTTTGAAAAGGGTGCCTTTTAAATGTTGTAAGTATGCGTAAAATTAAAATCTGAATGATGACTTTACTATAGGTATCGGTTTTATAACATTTTGATAAATGTTGAACCAGTCTATCCTGTTCATTATACCAAATAAATATCGGATACCCATCTTTTCTATTCAAAATCAGACCACGATACATTATGAAGCTATAATAAAATAGATAAATCAAAGGTGCCAAACTTAAATGCGTCTCAACTGGTCGAGTTGTCTGTGTTTGTGTGATAAAATATGAATGGCCTTCTTTTGAGTCAATGACAATTTCCCAATATACAATCGGAGCAAGTACCAGGGCAACAGAAACACCAAGGTAGTTTTTACCAATAAAAACGTCGACGGGTGATTATGTAAATTAATTATCTCACCTTGTAATATTTTTGATTGTAATTTATTTACTGGCCTCATGTGATTGACCGGTCTTCTATAAAGTGGTTGTAGCGAGCTGTTTCAATAGGAACCAGTTTAGAAAGATCCTTTCATGGTTATGTATGAATGTACTCTTTTGTTTTTGTATGTTAATGTGCAATGGTTGCTGCCTGCTCTTTATTAAGTAGTTCTTCAAGTTTATGTTCTCCCGGTAGTTTCACTGAGATTATTGCAAAATATAAAACTTTATTGTTTGAAACTTTCTCTCTTTTCAACTTAAAAACCCAATCAAAATTATACTAGCGACTCACCCCGGCTTCATATGGGTAGTATAGGGATGAAAAGTCCCCCCCCCCCCCCCCCCCTCACCTATACCTAACGTGACCATACGTCCCGGTTTGGGCGGGACAGTCCCGATTTCAGGCAGTATGTCCCGGTGTCCCCAGCGAAGCCAACATAGTCCCGGTTTTGCAAGCAGACCCAACTGTAGTGTGTCGTTGTACACCACAATGTAAGTACTTCTGGTGCCTTCAGTAGCGGCTTCGTCAGATCCTCAATCTCACTACAACACCGACCATTAGCCTGGTATCCGAGCTATCACCGACTGCCGCTTACCATAGACTATGTCTGTTGTCTTTTCCTACCGTCTACATAGAAACAGGCATAAATCTGTTGGCCTCTGTATGCCACAGACTAACATTATAATTTAGGCATTGCACCGACATACACTACAACCCCTTCCTTATCAAAATATTTTATAAATATTTAAGTAAGTATTAATTGGTTATTCTCTTTTCCAACAAGGAGCGTTAGCGCAGCTCTGTTCAGACTGCAGCTCTCGAACAGCTACTTGGTCTTTGCTACCACCCACCTGCACGTGGTGTAGACTTTATTTATGTTGTGTCGTTGAGTAACCTAACGTAGAGATCTCAGTAACCAATCCTTTTAGAGACAAACCAACTATCCGATAGGATATGGAAGTCCAGACTAGACTCAATCGTTACTCAACCCGATTGTCTGATGCCCAATAGCAGGGCGCAGAGAGTGAACTATGCATGACATCATAATAGAACCCAAAGTTAAACTTCAGCACTATGCCGGAAGCCTGAATGACAATCAAAATAATTGGTATTTTTCTGAACTCAATATAATCTTCTGTTGACCATTTATTTATTCATAATTTCATTGTGACTAAGACACACCACCATCCCCTTGTTTATAAAATAATTATTATTGTAATAAATACATGCATCAAATTAAAACTATCAAGCGCTACGTTTTTTTCCATGTTGTTCACAGTTTTTTTTTTAATGAAACTAATAGGCAGTCCAGCTCACGGCCCAACCGATGTAAAGTGGTCACCGTCGCTTACGGCAACACCGGAGGCACCGTCGAGGCGCTGTCCACCCCGAAGGAACCCATGAATGTCCTTTTTTTGAAGCGACACATGTCGCAACTAAGCGGGAAAATCGCAGATGGAAGCCCATTCCACAGTTTGCAGGTATGGGGAAGAAACGATCTCAAGAAACGAGTCGTACGAGAAACCCAGGGCTCCACGATGCGCGGATGAGCCCCGTCACGGTACCGGGAAGAGCGATGGCAAAATCCCCAAGCGGGGACGAGATCGAAAAGCTCGTCACATCACCCCCCGTTGTACTCGTAGAGGCGGTAGAACACGCAAAGAGATCCAATGGCTCCGCGTTGGCTAAGCGGCTCCAGAGTATTGGAGAGCCTAGGGTCGCCGATGATGCCAACAGCTCCTCTCTGTAGGGAGTCAAAATGAAGGAGCTGGTACCTGGGTGCCCCGTGCCACAGATGGGAACAGTTTCCACGCGCGGCCCAACCTGTGCTTTGTAAAGCAACAGCCACCGACTCGGCGTAAAACACTGCTTAGCACGAATAGCATGATTGATTTAATTTTGAATTCCACACTACACGCGCAATATTCATTTACAGTCCCAGGCCCCACTGTCTTATGGGTATTTGAATGAATTTACATTAACCATGGCACCAACTTCCAGACTGGTAGCCAAATGTTATTTGCGAACGCTCGCAACAATGTTTATCACACAGCGGGAATTGAACCCGCACTCCACGTGTTTCAACCACACGCTTGCTTCGCTAGAAAGGTATCTTGAACTAGTTTCCAGGTTGTTGGAAATATCAGCAATTTTGCAACCAATTGAATTGTAAACATATAACATTTAGTCAACAACGTATAACCAATTGAATGGTAAACATCTATGTAACGAATTTAATGGTAAGCCTTTGGTCAATTTATATGCAACCAATTTAATGGTAAGCCTTTGGTCAATAAACATGCAACCAATTTAATGGTACGCCTTTGGTCAATTTATATGCAACCAATTTAATGGTACGCCTCTTTGCAACCAATTTAATGGTAAGCCTTTGGTCAATAAACATGCAACCAATTTAATGGTACGCCTTTGGTCAATAAACATGCAACCAATTTAATGGTACGCCTTTGGTCAATTTATATGCAACCAATTTAATGGTACACCTCTTTGCAACCAATTGAATGGTAAGCCTTTGGTCTATAAACATGCAACCAATTTAATGGTAAGCCTTTGGTCAATTTATATGCAACCAATTTAATGGTACGCCTCTTTGCAACCAATTTAATGGTAAGCCTTTGGTCTATAAACATGCAACCAATTTAATGGTAAGCATTTGGTCAATTTATATGCAACCAATTTAATGGTACGCCTCTTTTCAACCAATTTAATGGTAAGCCTTTGGTCTATAAACATGCAACCAATTTAATGGTAAGCCTTTGGTCAATAAACATGCAACCAATTTAATGGTATGCCTTTGGTCAATTTATGTGCAACCAATTTAATGGTACGCCCCTTTGCAACCAATTGAATGGTACGCCTCTTTGCATCCAATTTAATGGTACGCCTCGTTGCAACCAATTTAATGGTTTGCCTTTGACCAACATTTTGCAACCAATTTAATGGTAAGCCCTTGACCAACATTCTCGAAACCAATTTAATGGTAAGCCTTTGACCAACATTCTTGCAACCAATTTAATGGTAAACCTTTGACCAACATTCTTGCAACCAATTTAATGGTAAGCCTTTGACCAACATTCTTGCAACCAATTTAATGGTAAGCCTTTGACCAACATTCTTGCAACCAATTTAATGGTAAGCCTTTGACCAACATTCTTGCAACCAATTTAATGGTAAGCCTTTGACCAACATTCTTGCAACCAATTTAATGGTAAACCCTTGAATTAAATACATTTTCAGATAAACAGAATGACAATTTAATTGCAATGTGTCCATTTCCAAACATTTTCATGTTAATTAATTTAACTACAAGTTGGCGGTAAAGCATATTCCATAATGACACAATTTTGGATCTCTGAAGTTGATAGTATGAGGAGAGATACGCGGATGCAGCAATGGCATCCATTTCGCACTACGTGATATAGTTAGATATTTCCTAGATTTTTCTTTAATGCATATTAATTCCAGTAACTACTCTCAGGGCTTTAACAATACCCGTCGCTGTACACACGCTGTGAATATGAACCATCTCAACTTCAAAGAGATAATTATTTATACTTTTATCATCGATGATGATCCGCAACCCCGCAACCATATAAAAAGACACTACCCATTCCAAGTTGGGTTCATTATTTTAGAAAACTCTAGTGCATAACTAGATATTCTACCTTTTGGAGCCGTTATTAATAATATATGAATAGGCGATCTGCACACGTTAGTACTTTTTGGTCCAGAGATATTGATCCTCCGAACTTGGCTGACACGCTGCCGTGTATCTATAGTGCTAAGAATTAATGAATAGTGATGGTTGCCAATTCAACGTAGTCAAATGTTATATTCTTTTTATTTTTAAAAGTTACATATTTTATTTTAAGCAAGTACTACTTATAGGTACCTGATATTACATGCATTTTGCAAAACTTTTCTGATCAGCATGTTTACACGCAGATTGTAGTGTAAGTGATATACTAAAGACCTACCAGCTACTAAGCTTGTGTAAACTAGCCATAACAATCTTGAAAGTCAAATTTAGTTTACTTCATTTGTGTTTTTTACGATATTAGTACGATACGTACGAGGTAGTAGGTACATTTTGGTATATTAAACATCCTGCACTGACGGAGTTCATTACATCTTAGGTACTGAGGTAGGAACAAATTCAAAATACTAAATGCAGATCGTTCAGATCTGACAATACAGTGCTAATACTGCTGAGTAGGTATAAAAACAACAAAGCTCGTCAATCCAAATCTTTAATTGCGAGATTATTTACGTAGGTAGGTACATACCTAATGGTTTTGTACATTCTTCGCGAGAGAGGCACTAACCGATATTATTTAAACGTGTTTTCCGTAAACACGATCCAGGACTTGTGGTTTTTACTAACACCATCTAGTTTTGATTGTAAACACTACTTTGCCAGGCGTTATTAAATGTTCCTGAACCCATATCACCCTAAATAGCAGTTTCGCAAAACCGTTCGTTCCGCAACCCATGTGAACGTGAACATAGCAAATGTACTTACCTACCCACTGAAATGGGAGAACCAATTCATTATTTGTATGAACTAACGAGCGATGGTATATTTTACATCTGTGGTTGGATGAAAATAACCATCGACTCGACCAGCGAAAATTCTATGTCTATGGACACGACAAAGCAATTTATGTAGGTACCTACCTACATTTAGTTGTAACTCTACATTTTAAAATCACAAAAATACAGAGTTTTACAATACAAAAAAGCCGGCACATGTCATCATTATGTTAAAAGAGTGGCATAATTTATGAGTTTGCATGCGTTGCTCACATGAGGTATCAAATGGATCCGAGCGTAATGTTAGATTCTTGAAATCAATTTACGTATTCCACCCCAAATACAACATAACCCAGTTCCTTGTATATTTTAAAGCCTAGCCCCATTATCAAACAACACGTTTGTTAAGGTTAATTTTCCATTGTTCATTACCTAATCTCAAATGTACTTTTCCCCCGGAAAATAGAGGTTATGTTCGCAAAGGCTCAGAAAAATACATAAATACCTTTTTTATTCTCGTCGCCATAATGTAGTGTGTCGTTGTACACCACAATGTAAGTACTTCTGGTTCCTTCAGTAGCGGCTTCGTCAGATCCTCAATCTCACTACAACACCGACCATTAGCCTGGTATCCGAGCTATCACCGACTGCCGCTTACCATAGACTATGTCTGTTGTCTTTTCCTACCGTCTACATAGAAACAGGCATAAATCTGTTGGCCTCTGTATGCCACAGACTAACATTATAATTTAGGCATTGCACCGACATACACTACACCAACGATAGTTTAAAATGTGATAAAACATAGTTTAGTGTCGCGGTACTGAAAGCTATTCTGATTAAGAAAATAAATATAAATAAATAATGGAGGTAGGTACTGAGATACACACGTATCTAAAAACAAGACCCGATTTTTTTTTGTTCATCCGACATCATCGAGCAACACGGAATGGAGACGCCATCAAAGGCATTCCCCGCTGTAGTTCCCCTCTAAATTGAATGCCCTCGAGGGCATACAGCTTATAAAAAACTAGCTGTCGCCGATCGCTCTGTCAGACTGAATCGACTCGCGTGGGAGATAGTGCTCTAAGAAAAATGCCGAATTGTTCAGTTTTATGCTGTAAAAAAATGATTGGATCATCAAATTTACAAAAAGATAGTGTTTCCTTTCACATGTACCTGAATTTCAATTAAATTATTATAACTTATTGCATGAAAATTGACCAAGTAAAATTAAGCCGTATATAAACAAAAGTGGCCATCTCAGATTTTGTAATTTTTGAGTTCGTGTTCAGGATAAAATAATAAAACTGAACGGTTTAACAAAACAAACCGTGAATATTTTATTCAATAACACTGGTTCACTCTTCACTGCGACTGCACTTCAGTACACTGGTCATTCATTACTCTAAAATCACTGCCAAGTTACGTGATTTATTCGCAATGAAAGCCAATTCCCTTACGACTGCCCTGCTCGCTCGTCAATCGAGCTCCACTTAATCGTGAGACACAGGGGCGACATAAAAGTGACCAAAAGCGTAGATATAAATGTGTATAATACATCAATGTGCATTTCAGGATTTATTCTGCTGACGTAAACATGTATATAACGTGTAATGTCAGTAAGCCAAGATGTGGATGATTACTTAATATCCTTGATTACTAAATACAATTCATTAAACACGTTCGACAAAATGTGACATGTGGAATAACGTGTATTTGTATTTGATGGCTATGTAACCACTAACTAACCGGTAACTACTAACTACTACTACTTCGTGTCACGGGCTCTTTCTTGGTTCACTAACCAGCTTGAGATATAGTGTCCCTGAAAGGGGCCTAGTGACCAATGGTGAAAGAACCAGTATGGTAAAAGGATTAATTGTGCCTCGCAGAGGTGTATGATGATATGTCAACGTAAATGTCATGTGTAACTATATTTAAAGAAATAGAATTAAATCACACTACTATTAACAACAAGTGTAACATGAAAAAGTTTGTACATTTGGGAACTTTGATTACAAGAGATGGCAAGCATGAAGATGATATTTAAATGAGAGTAAATTCTGGAAACCAGGTGAACTTAACGCCTTATTATCAGCCGGAACGTATTCAAAAAGGCACGACTGGATGTGCATAGAGGAATGTTAGTGCCAAAACTAATGTATGGTGGTTGCGAAAGTTGCTAAGGCAGAATAAACATGAAAGTAAAATAAATGCACTGAAGATGAGAGGTTTGAGAAGTATGTATGGTGGACTTTGAGAGATAGAATAAGAAACTGTGTGTTAAGAGAGCATTGTAAAATGAAAGAGCACGTGTATAGTGACAAGGATTGAGAAAGATATGCTTGGATGGTTTGGGTTATTGGTTAAAGGATGAATGATAGTAGATTGACGAAACTAGTTCATAAGATGAGCATGAATGGGACAGTTGGAAGGGGGAGACCTCGGTGAAGGTATTCAGAATAGATCAGGGTCGATCTGGAGAATGGCAGGCTAAGAGCGCCCTTAACCAATGAGCATATATGAAGAATGTGATGTGAGTGAATGAAGCGAAACAGGTATGCCAGGATCGTAGCAAGTGGAAATTCATGGTCTCTGCCTACTTCTCTGGGAAACAGGCGTGAGTATGTGTGTATGTTTGTAATATTATAAATGCTAAATTTTCTAAGGATTGGATGAAATTTAGAACGGCGATAGCTGGACCACTGGAATAGTTTTAAATTTTATTTAGATGTTCCCATAGGATCAAAACTTATGCGAGTGAAATCGCGGGTTGCTTCTAGTTTACAATAAGAATAAAACTACGTGGTTAATTTTATCAAAATCGGCAATATTGATCATACTTAAATAACTTTACTCTTTTCAGTTAAAAGTAAATAAAGATGCTTTAAAAAAATCGTTGATCGCCCATTGTGAGGTTACTGTACAATCTTTGCACGTTGTGTTTGCCTATAATGAGGGGTTTTCACGGCCATACCAAATCATCTATAAACCCTTGAAAATAGATGTCGCTGCTGTGTACTTAACTGTAAAAATAAAGTGAAATGTAAAAGTCAACAACGAAGTGATATATTTTCGTGGTATTTTGTTACTATCACACAAAATAACAGAGGTACGGTGGATTTGTTGATTTTGACAACCACAGTTGAGTCAGGGCCATCAATTGAGCCAAATTGAATAAAAAAAAAAACTTAAATGAAAAGCCCCCATTGGTTTCTTCTGTAGCTAAAGATAGGTATATAGTTCATATATGCATGTCGGATCCTCAAGATCCCTCCGAGCGGCAAAAGGCAACTTAGGGGCTTTCCAGTGGGTCTCGTGCAAATGAGGAAAATTCAAAAGAGGTTTCACTAAGATTTTATTCAAACTGACTTTGAACTTGATTTTGTATTTTGTTGATTAAATCGTGTGCACTCTGCCAACGCCGATGTAATAATGAGCTCTGGCGCTTTCGTACGCTCCTTTTATATCCACAAACCACACCACAAACCTCTTCTTCTCAGAGCCTCTTTTCTGAATGTATCTTGCCTTAAATCTCAGTCCTATTTAAAATATTCTTATAACAAAGGTGATTATTTATCTATTAACAACAAGATCGCGGACATGGACTGGAATGCTGAATTTGATTCGCGTTCGCTCGAGGAAGCAGTTGAGTTTTTTTATTCGATTTTAGATCAGCTTAAACACCAATATGTCCCGTCTAGGTTGGTCAGTGACAGCTCTTACCCTAAGTGGTTTAGCCGGGCACTCATTAGATTAATTAAGGAAAAATATAGGCATTATAGGAAATATAAAACTTATGGTGGACTTACAGACTTAGCCACTTACAAACTTTTACGTAATCGAATCCAACTCTTGGAAAAGAAATGCTTCGCCGATTATATGTCATCCATTGAGAATAGTATTGAACAAAATCCAAAAAAGTTTTGGTCCTACATAAAAAGTCGCTCGAAATCAAATGGTATACCTTCACATCTAAATTATTTAGACGCTTCAGTAGCTACAGGTGAATCTATCTGCGAAGCATTCTCTAAGTATTTTCATTCTACTTTTCTTGTCCCCTCTGGCATCTGTTCTTATAACGTTGACTCATTAGTCCCTTCAGAGGCTGTGAAATGCGATATTGGCAGTATTGAGATCGATCCTGATGAGGTGTTTAAATTGATCTCTAACCTTGATTTATCCAAGTCTGCTGGCCCAGACCACGTTAGCCCTGTCTTCCTCAAGTCGTGTGCTAAGTCAATTTACATTCCTGTTTCATTTTTATTTAAGAAATCAATATCTTTGAGTGCCGTACCTAAGCTCTGGAAAGCAGCATTTGTATCGCCAATTTATAAAAAGGGCTCTAAATGTGAGATTATCAACTATAGGCCTATCTCCAAGCTATGCTTAGTTGCTAAGCTATTTGAAAGGATAGTGTACAATCAGATTTATTCAGCGCTTCATCAGCACTTCTCCCCCTTCCAGCATGGGTCCCTTAAAGGGCGGTCGACTGTGTCTAACCTTATTATTTTCAATGAGTTCTTGAGTGAGTCAATGGATAATGGTCGCCAGGTTGACGTAATCTATACTGATTACAGCAAGGCCTTTGATAGGATTGACCATAGCCTTCTGTTGCTTAAGTTATTTAGTATGGGTATTAGAGGGGATCTGCTCCGTTGGTTCTCGTCGTACATCTGCAGTAGGTCGCAGGCTGTTGTTGTTAATAATTATATGTCCAGCTGGGTTCTTATTCCTAGTGGAGTCCCCCAAGGATCACTGCTAGGACCCTTGCTCTTCCTGATATTTATTAATGATATCTCTTCCTGTTTTGTCAACAGTAACCTGCTTTCATTTGCTGATGATATGAAGATTTTTAAGACTATAGTTACTCCTCGGGATGTGCTTGACTTGCAGGCTGATTTATATCGACTTGACACGTACTGTGCTAGTAATAAACTAGATCTCAATCCGTCTAAATGCTTTACTATTACATATACTCGCAAAAAAACTGTAGTCAAATCAGTTTATCTATTAAAAAATCAGAGGTTGCAGGATTGCACGGTTATGAGAGATCTAGGCGTGCTGCATGATTCTAAACTTCTCTTTGACTCTCATATCGATTCCATCATTGCTAAAGCGTCCAAAGCTTTAGGCTTTATAATGAGAAGCTCCGTTAGTTTTAGTAGATGTAAAACATTTAAAATTTTATATTGCACTTACGTGCGCAGCATACTTGAATATGCTTCTCAAATTTGGAGTCCACGTTATGATACCTATATCAACAGAATTGAGCGTATTCAAACCAAATTTATTAAGTTTATTTGCTTTCGCCTTAAGGTTCCGTATAATTCTGCTAACTATGTTGACCTTTGTCGTAAATTCCACCTTCTGCCACACAAAAAAAGGCGTGAAATTGGTGACCTGCTTTTCTTGCTCAAAATCACTAATAATCATATTAATTGCCCCGAACTTCTTAGTAAAATAACACTTGTTGTTCCCCGTACAATAATTAGATATAACGAGATTATTCATGTACCAATAGTTAGAACGAATTATCGCCAAAACTCCTATTTATGGCGAGTTGGTAACCAATTTAATAAATTATCTAAGCAAATAGGTCTAGACCTATTCTACTCCAGTGTCGGTTCCGTGAGGCGGCGGCTCAGTTCTGACTTTTTCTCGCCCTCCGCGGAGGATGATGAAATTTCGTCATGAGATAGGTGTGGTTTACTTTTTTGGTTCTTGTTCTTATTTTTTTTTTGTTTACTATTATTTATATCTGTTTCCTTCATTTATACTGTTTGTTTTACTTTTACTGTTATAGTTATACTGTTGTTTTCTGTTTTGTATGTATTCATCATTTGTATCTCTCATTTTTTGTTTTTTATTCTATTTTTCTGCTATGTGTTTTGTATACCAGATTGTAGTTTATAGTAGTTTTTAGTCCACTCAGCCTGTTCTCTCTTTTTATGTATCTATTATTATTTCTAAACGTGAAAACCTTTTAATAGCCTTCTGCTTTAACTTCTTTTATTTATTTTGTATGCATGTGCTGCTGGTTTTCCTTATAATAAATATAATATAATATAATATCCGAGCTTCGATCGCTTTGCGTCTTTGCGTAAACAAGACTCGGGCGCATTCGTTTGGGTGGCGCGACACGACAGAATACGATTGTTCGCAGCCGTACACATGGTGTTTATAAGCCTTCAATCTCAGTAGATCTATTCTCCAGATTCATCATATGACTTCTCTCTCCGACATACATGTGTAGACTGTTGGTAAACCTAATTTTTTTTATATTAAATAAGCAACTGTTAACAATAACTGCCTCAATGCACACTGAAACAGCTGTGTGCTCATTTAACAGTTTTTTTTATTTCTCAAAAATTTCTGTATGTGAGTTGCCCGTGTTTTCTTTTATACAACTAAATTAGTGATGTGCCTCAATAATAAAGTAGATTATTTATCGATAAAATAAATGCTCGTTTAATATGTTTTACAAGCTATTGAAATTTGATTTATATTATTCGGGAGCCATAGCCTAGCCTAACCTAACTTTCTAACCGTTAATCCAATCACCATGAAGGTATTGGTATGTAACAAGGTAGGTAACTGTTATGATTTTAATTTGAAATTATTCATTTTATACCATAAGTTGACGACCTCTGTGGCGCGGTGGACGAAGGTTCGCCTGTGACGCAGGAGGTTGCGGGTTTGATTCCCGCCTCAGAACAAATATTTGTACGATCTTCAGATATTTGTTCAGGGTGTTCTGGGTATTTTCTATGTTAATGCAAAATAAATATCTATGTAATGTACTGTACTAGGGATATCAGTTATCTAGTCCATATCACAAGCTGTGCTTGGCTTGGGGCTGGATAATCTTGTGTGAACTGTGTCCAGCATCAAAAAATAAAATAAAAATAAATATACTTATATATATAATGAAATTCACTAAGGTACAATGTGAAAGAAAACACCATCTTTTCGTAAATTCGATGTTCCAGACCTTGATTTAGAGCTGAAAATGTAACGATTCGACATTTCAGTATTTGTAGCACTGTCACACTGTTTTACTCTATGCGTCACACGATCGGTTCAGTCTGACAGAGCAATCGGCCCATCATGATACAATTTTATTACTAGCAAAAGCAAAACATGCTTGGTGAGGGCTAGCAAGCTTTTTTTCCGTGATTATTTATATTTAAACAAAGACATGAATTTAAATTACTATGCTAAATTACAACGGATAATTTTTTCGTTAAGTGTACCACAAAATTGCATGGGATAGTAGAGGACTCGCTTCGCTCGCCCTAATGATCGGGCGAAACCAGTTTTACTAACGCGTATGCCCAAATGAAATTGTGCATAGCCAGAGGGGAATGACATCTTGACATGAATTTAAATTACTATGTGATATTACAAATCTAGAGGTGTGATAGTTTTTCGTAAAAAGTTGCATGCCTACCTAGGTTGTGGGATACGTGATCACGATAAATTAACAAAAGCATTTCCCAGTTTGAACTCATTTACTCATTTTCAAGAAAAGTCGTGTCATGAGTGTCCGTACTGTGTCGTGGGATTTTCCTATTCAAATCCTATTCTTTGATTGACCAAAGAATTAAAAAAAAATTGCTAGGTATAATATTTTCAACGCGATATTCTGTTCACTAGGTAAAGCGCTAAGTATTACTTTACCTACCATTGTTTAACATTAACATAACTTAACACACCCAACACATACCTACATAGTTGTGATCCCACACTAGGATCCCATGTGACGTGGGATAATTATGCCTGAAATGTAAAAAAAAAACTATTTTACATTTTAATGACTAATGTAGTTTTTTGGCACTTAGGATCATGATTTTTGGTTTTTGACAATAACAGTGACTGACAGATATAATACATCGTATATTTCGTGGCCAGAACCGACATGGATTATGTAGGTTAGAAGGATGACGGCAGCTAAGTAAAGCGTTTTTTCCTTTCCTTTCCTTTCGTCTCTTTTGACTTGCCGACCCATAGTTTTATGAAATTATTGTATGCTTTGAACAAAATTCTAATTAAATTTTCCCAAGAACTAATCATCCCATGAGCTAGTGGTTGTACCTGGGGTACTCAAAATTTTCTTGATTTTTTCTCTATACTCTAAGTTTCCGCGTTTACCCCCTCTCTCTCCAGCCTACTACTACCTTTTACTAATCTAAAATTTCATAGTGATCCACAAAATGATCTGTATGTTATCCTCGATAACAACTCCGGAACTCCTCCTTCACAGAGAGCGTTCAACCCTTCCCCCCATACCTAGCCGCCCTTAAATCCCTTCAATGACCCTTGATGGTAGCACAGAATATATACAGTAGGCAAAGTAAGTTCCTTCCAAAAAGTTATCGATACTATTAATTTATCGACTTGAGTGCTGGAAGTCCCTAGAACGGGTGTTACTGTCAATTTTGTGACATAACATGATGTTTGTACACAGAAAGCATCTATGTGTGTATAAAGATTTTTGATGTGTTGCTGTTTATAGATGTGTGCGTTTATAGCGATAGAACGACTGGTTACAAAAGTGTGCATTAAACTGTAAGTGAGTGCGTGAAGCCCCCCCCAAAAATTTCTGAATAAATATGTATCGGTTGACAGCTCTATGGCGTCTCCCCTCCGGTAAGGAGGCCTGCGTTGCTCGATGTCCGACATATACAAAAATTCGACTTAGTTGTCACGCCAATACCACAGAATAAATATTAGTACAGGCACCAATACTGGGGGCTTAGTTAGTACCTAAGTCATGCCAACGTAACTAGGTAACTAGTACTTTGTGTTTAGAGCTTTGATTATTCTGTGTTGTTCAATCTTCTATACTAACAAAATACTTATAAACCCAACATTTTTTTTTAATATTATTTATTTCCGCAGATGTGTCCCGGTCTGATAAAATAAATAAATGGTCACGTTACCTATACCCCAAATAGGTACCTAATACCATCAAAATTCGCTAAAGCAGTTTCCCTCGAAAATCCACCAACCCCCTCCCCCACCCCCTACCCTCCTACCCTCCCCCCCCCCTCCCCGACCCCCTATGATATCGTTGAGAATATAGCTTAGTTTTTAAGTTTATCCATTACAAACATACAAAGTTTACCTCATTTTATTAGTAGATGAGTTTGTCTTTACGGATAGTGTTTTCATACTAGACAAATAATTTTCATTATCTTGTATCTTCCATAGAAAGTCATAGAAAGTCATTTAAAAATAAAAAAAAATTGCTGGACAGTTCAACATTATCTAGCCCCAAGCTAAGCAGAGCTTGTGTTATGGGTACTAAGATAACTGATATACCATTACACAGACAGATATTTTATAATAATACATAGAAAATACTCAGAGCATTCTGAACAAATATCTGCAGATCGTACAAATATTTGTTACGAAGCGGGAATCCAACCCGCAATCCCCTGCGTCGCAGGCGAACCTTCGCCCGCCGCGCCACAGAGGTCGAGATTTATATGAATTTAGTTTTCACTGATTTGTTGGCTGATCTGAGGTAAGTTGCGAGGGCAATTGCTGGCGCAGTGCAATGCCACATAGGGCGCGTCCTAGGTGGAAGTGACCTATGAGGTAATGCACTGTTCATAGGCAGAGGTTACCGCTTAACATCAGGTGGGCCACCTGCTTGTTCCATCATTCTAGTAGTATAAAAAAACAAAAAGTTGTTTTTTATTGATAAATTGAAAAGCACTATGGCTGCATTTTTAGGCAAAAACTTTTGTGAATTAATTGAGTTACCAAACTTTATACTTAGTTAAATAGAATACGAGTATATATATATTACATTAGTAGGATGTTGTAACATGAAATAAAATCCCCTTCTGTAGATTTTTACGGTTAAAATGTTGACGATCATATTTTATACATTAGCATTACGAGAATTAGATACTTACTCAATTTCCAAATCATGTTTCTTTTCGTATGAAACATCAAAGTAAAATTAATAGACTACGAACAAGATGTCTAATAAGAAACAGATGTTCCAAGACATTGAGAAATTGCCAATAAGAAATATTAAATTCAAATATTGAGTAATTTTTCGAAAACCCCTGAAGAAACAAGGGTCTGTTTATTATGTCGGAGTCTTCGACCAAAGTAAAATAAATGGACTGGCCTTACGCATACAAAACGTCCGTGAAAAATAAGACAATTCGGATTTAGGGTACGGTCAACAAATAAACTATCTATCTATCTATCTATCTATCCAGCCACTGCTGAGTAAAGGCCTCTTCTCTATAGCGCCACTCCTGGCGGTCTTGTAAATAAACTAAGTGAAATTAAATTATTGAACTTCTTAAAAACTGTATTTTTTTAATACTTAATACTAATGCAATGTGTTTACTAAAGTTATTTCAGTAGGTTTATAGTACAAAAAATCGCCGAAAAAAATGCAATTATAGAATGAAACTTTTACAAAAATACATGGTTCCCTTCTGTTTTATGTAGTTACGTATCTATTTTTCAGCTCTCAAACATACACAATATAAATCAATAGAAAAGCAAGTCCACCTAAGGTCTTCAGCTCAATCAATTTGTGAAAAATATATTTTTCATCACTCAATAAACTAAGAAAATATCATAAAAATCGTACGGAAACATAAATGTATAAAAATTCCAGTATTTAAGAAACTGCAGAGTGCAGTTTTAAGAATTTTGCACAATGAGTTTTTTTATACTACTTGGAATGACAGATCAAGAAGATGGCCCACCTGATGTTAAGTGGTACCATCTGCCTATGAACAGTGCATTACCTCAGGTCACGTCCACCTAGGATGCGCCCTATGTGACATTCCACTGCGCCCGCCACCCTGAAACATAAAGATGAAAAGTCCCATGTGGCCGTAATTTCATCGGCACCCTTACCCTTCAAACCGGAACACAGCAATGCGAGCACTACTGCTTTGCGGCAGAAACAGGTATGGTGGTAGTACTTCCCCGGACGAACTCTTTTACAAAAAAGCTCTACTACTACTAACCGTTTTTTGGCGTATAGAATTCATTGTGTAGAAAATGATCAGAGCAAATACGGGAAAATGTATTCCACTTCCAAAAGTCGTCTGTTCTTGCTCGTCTTATGACTTCTATCCATTTTTGTTTACCTTAGATTTTTTTTGGAAAGCTATAAGGTTAATTAACATGCCATTACATATTATATGCAATTACCTAAAGCGACGTGCTTAGCAATGTTTTGACGTAAATAATGCAAATTACAATTCTAAATCAATACGATACCCATCGATAGGCATCAGTTTTTTTTGCAGTCTGTACCGGACCATCCGTCATGCGTGAAGTCTTGTCAAATATTTCGTCGCTGTAGTTGGAAAACTAAATAAGTAATAACAACAACAAAACCAACATCGCGAGAAAAACGCGATTTACTGTTTTATTGCGTCAAAAATGGCAATAGCTTTTTTATCGTAACTAATTTTTCAGTCCGTGTTTTGATATGTTATAGATTGGTACTGTATCTATTTTCGAATTTAATGATAATACATTTTAGTTCTTTTGATTAAGAGAAAAAAATAAAAAAACGACTATGTATTTTTCCCTCGCCAAAGTTTTGAATAATTGAAATGATCTATTATTTACTTATTTGAATATGACAATCCTATCCATGGGTATAGATTTATATAATATTAAAATACATTTTAAAATAAAACCAACTTATAATCATTTCTTTTTATCAAGACTGAATATTAGAAAACTACTGAAACACCTACATTATTTTAGCAGACTTATAAATTCAAAGTAAGTGACATAACAAACTTATCATACGACTAATGCTTATAAAATCAACAAAATGAAAAAAAATTGTGGAACACAATAATTCTAAGTATCAAAAAGAAAAAGGTATGTCGACTAAAATTAAAACTATCTACGAGTATAAACTTGTGTCTGTTAACTTTCATTCAGAGTGGGGAACATTGAGATAATGTCCTGGGGCGTAGTCCTCCTTGTCGCTCGTCCTCTAGTGCAAGACGTGTCCATCGACATGTATGGGCCATCATAACCATGCAATAAAGTCGATTTTGCAAAATGTGTTACTTATGTAGTTTTCCTACCACACGACGATTTATAAGTTTTTTATCAATTGATGAAAATTATATTACAAAACCTTTACTTACGAATGAAATGCGATGCCTGAAGCTTTATTTGTATTTCTTGTGTTGTTTGCACTTGCAGAAAAGCACAGGAAGGCATTGTATTACCAAGGTATCTAATTTTGGTATTTTTCAGCATAGCTGTCACTCGTTGCCGTGACAAAGACTGACTGAAGCGAAGTATACTAGCTAGGTCTGTTTAGAAGCTTCAAAACTATCGTTCCCTAAGGCCCGTCCATTCATTTTATTTACGTCGATGGTCGGAGTCAGTGATTTATAAATACAGAGAAATGTAGGATTGGATAACATGGAAATAAAAATATATCACAGATAAAAAAATACTATACTAGTACCTATATCCAATTATTTTTCAATGAACCTACCTTTTAGATTTAGATTTATTTATTTACAGAAAGAACAGTTTACACCAAAATGCTAACTACCTTAAATAATAACTTAAAAATACTCTTAATGCGTTAACAATACAACAAAGGCCGCCGCAAAGCAGTAGTGCTCGCATTGCTGTGTTCCGGTTTGAAGGGTAAAAGTGCCGGTGAAATTACAGGCACATGAGACTTTTCATCCTTATGTCTCAGGATGGCGGGCGCAGTGCAATGCCACATAGGGTGCGTCCTAGGTGGACGTGACCTATGAGGTAATGGACTGTTCATAGGCAGAAGTTACCGCTTAACATCAGGTGGGCCATCAGATTGTTCCATCATTCAATAGTATAAAAAAAAAAGGGCTGTTATTAAAAATATCAATATGTTGAACTTTAACTACCTAAAGTAGGTAACTATTTGTTTTTACTGTAGCGTAGGGTATTATAATTTTTGTTATGTAGGTACTTATTTATTTTGAGTATGATATATTGGTAAATATGTGTAATGAAGATGATAAAACCACTGTCCCATTCTTTCATATAGCCGTCTCCGTCCTAAGGCTGTCTGGAAGAAATCACTATAAGCTGCCGCTGTTTTTATATATAATAAATATCTATCTATATTTTTATGTACTTGTATCTATTTATCAATCTATCAACTGGAAGGCAATTCTCGGATTGTAGAGATTAAGTCGAATTCGACATAATATGTCGAAAAAAGATGGCGAATGTCGAATAAAATCTTAATTTGCTATTTTGATGGTTCTCGTGTCAATTTTTGTAGACATTCATGCTTCGACATTATCTCTAATTTAGAGATAATCTCTACAATCCGAGAATTGGCCTCCTGTCTATCAAAATGCCAAACCTCATTAGAAGCTCATCGAAGGCACCATTTGGTGTAGAATTTGTGCGTGATTTTGACAGGTTTAAAAATACCGTTATCCGATTATTTTCCACCCGTTTTTTTTCTACGACGGGACCTTCGCGTTCAATTTAATTTAACAATGAAAATGATTATCAATCTGGCGACGAAAGGCCCTAACTCTTATATATTGTACCTATGGTGGGGGTGTAGGGGGGGGGGGGCACCTAAAATATTTTTCGTTTCATTAAAATTTAAGTAACATAATTATTGATATACCGTGCTACTATAAAACTTGAATAATCCATAGAACACAGTGTTTTGGCTCTTGCATTGACAGGCTGTTTCGAATTCGATCGAAAGAGACAAAACACGGTGTAACTATTCCATTAATATTACACGTTTATTAGTAGTAGGCTAAGGCCCAAGTTCACGAACAAAAAACGGGTGGTTACCGTAAGCACTCGAAGAACACATGTCAAAAAGGGTTGTCTAAGCTAATATGTTGGTGAAAAGTGGCCTAAGAGATTTAAAGAGAAAGTGTTTTAGGAGAAACACAAATTCTCCTTTTTAACCCCCGACGCAAAAACGAAGGGGAGTTATAAGTTTGACGTGTCTGTGAGTGTGTGTGTGTGTGTGTGTGTGTGTGTCTGTCCCAACGTAGCTCCTGAATGGATGAACTGTTTTTTTTTGAAAGGTGAATTTGTTTTATTTTTCTTAGCTATGTTTGATCAAAATCGGTTCAACCGTTTCATAGAGATGGGGGATTTTTTAATTTTTACGAAATGAATTACTTGTTTTAGGCCGTGTTGATTCCGGCCTAGGAATAGACACCTTCAAATCCCTTCAATGTATTTCATGGAGGAGGTCCCTTCCATTCCAGCAGTGGAAGTCTAAATGCTTTCACATTGGACGATAAGGACACGACACAATTTCGTGACGATATCGTCAACGATACCAGGGGCAAAACGGTGCACCAGACCACACACACGACCGCAGCAAAAAAGTGCGGGGCACAGTCATAATGTGGTGTGAGCTGCGGCGCGTCCCGCCCGTACTCTCCTTCACCCCGCACCGTGACGTCGACGATGTCGTGACGATAATTATGACAGTGTGAAAGCTTTTAGTAGTAACGGTACCTACGGGGTGAAGGAGAGCAGCGGGCGGGGAGTGATTTAGGTTTTATTTTTTATTTTTTGCTTTATTCGACTAAATAAAGAATATTTCCTTATCCTAGGTCATAAACTGTTCATAATTATGGTGCCATGGTACTTGTAGTCTCTGATACCCAGATACCATGGCTGGTACTACCTACTCGTAGTTTCTGATACCCACGACACAGGGAATTCTAGTGTGGGATCAGGACTATGTAGGTATAGTGCGCGTCATGTAAAAAGAACGCTGGCGGTCAAGCTTCTATAGGCGTTCCAGCGTCCGTTTTACACGACGCGTACTATAATTGTACATTATTTGTAGTAAACTAGGTAGGCACTCATTCAATGCATAGGTATATATCTCTTAAATAAGTAGAAAAGTAAGTAATCTCTTAAAAAGAACGCTGGAACGCCTGAAGAAGCTTGACCGCCAACGTTCTTTTTACATGACGCGCATTATATGTGACTGTTGGGTGTGTTATGTTATGTAATTTATCTGTATCAAAACACAACATCGAAATCGTTTACAGAACTCCAAACTTTTGCATTTACTTAATTGTGTGGGGTAGATAAAGATATGACGACTTACCCCATCTATCGTCAAAGCACAGTATGACGATGTAGCTCTCTCGGGTTCATGAAACATGAAACCCGCATTTTCAGGGCATTTTGTCGAGCATCTTTTATAAAAGCTTCTAATAGTTCCCACTTGAGGTAACAAGTATTAAAATAAATAAAAATAAATGATGTTGGACAAGTCACACAATATTATCTAGCCCCAAGTTAAGTAGAGCTTGTGTTATGGGTACTAGATAACTGATATACTTAATACAATACATTACATAGATATTTTTTATTATACATAGAAAATACCCAGAACACCCCTGAACTAATATCTGCAGATCGTACAAATATTTATTCCAAGGCTGGAAGCGAACCCGCAACCTCCTGCGTCACAGGTGAACCTTCGCCCAGACAGCATTTACAAACTACAGATTACAGACTACAGACTCGGTCTAATTCATACTACAGCTCGTTCAACGTATGATGGCACCTGCCTTGGGTGGCGGCCAACCAAGGCAGGTGCCATCATACGTTGTACGAGCTGTAGGTACAGGGTGGTACAGGTATGTGCTATTTAGTTATAAGATGAAATATTTAATTCGTACAATCCTTCAACGGGAAACAAGTAAAACAAACCTAAAAAGCTACCTAGGGACTTCTGGAAGTAATTTCCGAACAAGTACATACATTAATAGTTGTTTATGCAACTGCTGTATACTTAATAAGTGTTATTAAATTACCCGGACTTGTTGATAAGATTCGTTGATGTAATATTTGTCCTGGCTGCTAGCTTGTTATGGAATGTGTTATTACTGGAAGAAAGCGTTAGACGAGTCAGTCGTGGGAAGCAATGGCGGCGATGAGCTCACCACTCGTCACGTCTATATTCCACGATGGTGCAACCCACTGTGAAAAGAGGCCCATTCAGGCTCTGCCTACCCCCTTCGGGGATAAAGGCGTGTGTCTATGAGTGTATGTATGTATTAAATTCGCCTCGCGCGATAATAGTATCACATGAGTGTTTATAATACCTAATTATTTACATTTGCATACAAGACTTTACCTACATCTATGATATGAATACTCTTTATATGGTTCTGAAACCATAGGGTGTTTACAGTGTTGTAAGAACTCTATGTAAATTCATAGAAAGTTTAATTGCTGAGTATCTAATATAATGCGCGTCGTGTAAAAAGAACGCTGGCGGTCATACTTCTTCATACGTTCCAGCGTTCTTTTTACATGACGCATACTATAAGTGTGTGTATTTTAATGTGTCTCTAATTTAAGTTTATGTGTGAATATTTATAGCGTGCATAGCAGTCACTGCGGTAGCTGGATTTTAACAAAGTGTAAGAACGTAAAACATCTATAAATTTTATTAGGCGGTTGTGTATTCCTTATAAGATTATAACTTTTTTTTTTTTTTAATTTATTTACAGAAATAATAATACTAGGTAGGTATGTACAAAATACATAATATGAAACAGTTGTGCTACCTGATGCAGCCAACATCTTAGGGACGCTTCCGTCTGGTAGTGATTTGGATCAGTTGAGCTACCTTTAGATCGCTTGCAGCGGTCTTCAGGTAGCACAACTGTTTCATATGTATTTTGTACATACCTTAGATTATAACTAAATGGACAAACTCGTTCCAAAATAATCGGATCCGTTTAGTTATACTGCTCAGTATAATAATTCGTTTTTTTGTTCATTTTGTTATATCGTAAGAGTATAACTAGTAGTATAACTAGATGGACCTACCTATTTCTGCCGCAAAGCAGTAGTGGTCGCATTGCTGTGTTCCGGTTTGAAGGGTAAGGGTGCCGGTGAAATTACAGGCACATGAGACTTTTCATCTTTATGTCTCAGGGTGGCGGGCGCAGTGCAATGCCACATAGGGCGCGTCCTAGGTGGACGTGACCTATGAGGTAATGCACTGTTCATAGGCAGAGGTTACCGCTTAACATCAGGTGGGCGTCTTGCTTGATCCGTCATCAAAGTAGTATAAAAAAAATTGCACTAACCCGTTTATTCATTCATCGTATTACAAAAAAAAATTGTTATCAAAGTGATCCTGTTAAGATTCGGTTTTTTCGTTTTGAAGTACGGAATCCTAAAAAGCGACCAAGTGCGAGACAGACTCGCTCATGAATGGTTCCGTAGCAGCAAGTAACATAATATAAAAGTTTTTGGACGGTTTACGATTTACGACGTATTAAAAAAAACTACTTACTAGATCTCGTTCAAACCAATTTTAGGTGGAAGTTTACATAAGAGTACATCATATATATTTTTAGTTTAATCATTCTCTTAGTTTAGAAATTATAGGTGTGGGGGGGGGGGGATACTTTTTACCACTTTGGAAGTATCTCTCGCGCAAACTATTAACTTTAAAAAAAAAATTAGAAACCTCAATATCATTTTTATTTTTGAAGACTTATCCATAGCTACCCCCAAATGTATGAATTGACTTTTTTTTTTTTTTTGTTTAGTTCTAAGTATGGGGAATCCCAAAAAATGATTGTTTTTTTTTTCTATTTTTGTGTGAAAATCTTAATGCCGTGCACAGAATACATCTACTTACCAAGTTTCAACAGCATAGCTGATATATTTTCGGAAAAAAGTGGCTGTGACATACGGACGGACAGACAAACATGACGAATCCATAAGGGTACCGTTTTTTGCCATTTGGCTACGGAACCCCTAAAAATGATGAACAACAAACAATTTATTTTGTGCTAACTTTTTATCGTCCTTACCCATTTATTTGCCTCATAAAGCTTTATAATTACAAATCAGACCTATTACGCATAGAAATTGAATATTAGCGACTTTTAAATTTTTCTTCGTTAGCAGGTTTCGTATAAAAATAGAGAGGGGCGATGTGGGTCAATGTCACGCGATCAACTGGTGTCACGTCCCCGGCCTCCCCTCGCAATATAGCCCATTAACAGCATATTGATTTTGTGCGACTCGCTTGTTTGTAGTATGGTGATAAAAGACTGTGAAAGTGCTAGTTTGGTAGTGAGATAGGAAGTTCGAGTTAATATATCACATTGATAGTTCTAACGTACCTTCTTACATTAACTATTGTTCTGCTACGTGTTGATGGTAAGCGGCCGGGGGGCGATTCTCGGATTATAGATATCGATGTCGAATAGAGATATGTCGAAACAAGATGGCGAATGTAGAGATTTTATTCAACAATCGCCATCTTGTTTCGACATTATCTCTATTCGTCATCTATGTCTACAATTCGAGAATTGTCCCCCAGGAGGGCAATTCTCGGATTGGATTGTATAGATTAAGTCGAGTACGACATATGTCGAAAAAAGAAGGCGAATGTCGAATAAAATCTTAATTTGCTATTCTCATGATGTTTCAAGTCGACCAAAATCATTAAAATCGAATACGATTTGATGGTTATTGTGACATTTTCGTGACATTTTTTGTAGACACTCATGCTTCGACATTATTTCTAATTTAGAGATAATCTCTACAATCCGAGAATTGCTCCCAGGAGAGCGATTCCAGATTGTAGACATTGATGTCGAATATAAATGACGTAAAAAATAGCCAATGTCGAATAAAATCTTTTATTTGCTATTCCTATGATGTCACTATTAGACATAAGTCGTTCTAAAGTCAATGACATGTTCCGACCGTAGACATGAATAGGTCGAATGAACGCCGTCATTATATTTGACAGCTGATCGACGTTTGTTCGTCTAATACAACGCCTTGTAGTGTTTATTCTCTCTCCTAGTTATTTTTCGTTGACGCAATAGCGGAAACCGAACGCATCCTAATGTTGTGCCGTAATGTCCAATGGTACTGAGAATACGATTTCTTGGATAAAGAGAAATTTTCGTGACATTTTGCTTACGTATACATTTTTCATTCGACATTATCCCTACTTTAGACATAATCTCTACAATCTGAGAATTGACCCCCTGATGGCATGACGCTTGTTCTGTGCGAAAAGTACTATGTTCTACCCTACCCCACCCCACCCGAACGTGCCCGACACCTACCAGTCCTTATGTGGGACGCTACATGCGTTGGTATCTTTGCGCCATCTGATCTGTCCAGCGGCCGATTCGGCTGAGGATCTCGAGAGGTCTAACGTTTTGAGCCTTTTGAGCTGGAGAATACGGTTCATCCGTTCGGGAGCTACGATGCCACAGACAGACACACACACAGACACATCAAACTTATAACACCCCGTCGTTTTTGCGTCGGGGGTTAAAAATAATCCCCATAGGTACCTATGTTGTTCTATTATGCATGACGGATACTCAACTAAGTAGGTGAGTCCATAATATTTATTTACCTACATATCAGCACAGAATAAATAATAATATCAGTAGGTGGCAACTACCGTATGTTTTTCATAAATATACTGATAATGACTTTATAATACCAGCTATCAGCATCCGTCCAGCATTTTAACCACTCTGAGATAAATCTCCTGAACCGACAGCACTCCGATTCAAGACCACGTGATTCAGATGACACTATAACGACAAAATGATTACATACATACATAGACACACGTTTTTTTCCCCGAAGGGGGTAGGCAGAGCCTCAATGGGCCTCTTTTCACTGTGGATTGCAACATCGTGGAATATAAACGTGACAAATGGTGAGCTCTTCGCCGCAATTGCTTCCCTCGACTGCCTCGGCTAACGCTTTCTTCCAGTAATAACACATTCCATAATAAGCTAGCAGCCAGGACAAATCTTATACCAACGAATCTTATCAACAAGTCAGAGTATGATATTATGACAAAATGATTACTGTAAATTATACCCTATACGGACGGAATTAGAGCTTCAATTTCGTATCAGTGTGATGAGTAAAACAAACCTTTCATCATCATCATCAGCCCTTCGAAGTCTACGGCTGGACTAGTCTCTCACATAGAATGCAATTTCGGATTTGCATAGCACGGAGATTGCCATAATAGGGCGCGTCCTAGCTGGACGTGACCTATGAGGTAATGCACTGTTCATAGGCAGAGGCTACCGTTTAACATCAGGTGGGCCATCTGCTAGTTCCGTCATTCTAAGTAGTACTGTAGTAGTATAAAAAATATAAAAAACCACGCTTAGCACGGAGATTGCCATAATCACCACGCTTAGCACGGAGATTGCCATAATCACCACACTTAGCACGGAGATTACCATAATCACCACGCTTAGCACGGAGATTGCCATAATCACCACGCTTAGCACGGAGATTGACATAATCACCACACTTAGCACGGATATTGCCCTAATCACCACGCTTAGCACGGAGATTGACATAATCACCACGCTTAGCACGGAGATTGACATAATCACCACGCTTTGCACGGATATTGCCATAATCACCACGCTTAGCACGGAGATTGTCATAATCACCACGCTTAGCACGGAGATTGACATAACCACCACGCTTAGCACGGAGATTGGTGATCGCAATAACGGTGTTGGAGTACCTACTTAGGTGGATGCTGCTGCCCATTCCCTAGTGTAATCACTTAGACGGCTTTTACGACATCCACAGGAGGAGACGGAGTGGTCGGTTCTTAGGCACACACCAAGCCAAACCTATGCCTGTCCAGCATTATTTATTATTTATTTATTTATTTACTTGCTTAGCGCGGAATGCTTTCTTTTATTAACCCTCGACGCAAAAACGACGGTGTGTTATAAGTTTGACGTGTCTGTGTGTATGTCTGTGTGTGTGTCTGTGTGTGTCTGTGTGTGTCTGTTTGTGGCAGCGTAGCTCCCGAACGGATGAACCAATTTTGTTTTTTTTTGTTTTGTTTGAAAGGTGAATTAGTCGAGAGTGTTCTTAGCTATGTTTGATTAAAATCGGTTCAGCCGTTTCATTGCGTCGAGGGTATTTTTAAATTTTACAAAATTAATTACTTGTTATTGTTAGTTTGAGGATAGTCAAAGCACTCTCGCTTACATGCAGCGAAACTGACGAAACGTCATCCTTGTTGCGCCCAAATCGTCTTCCTATTTCGTGCCTCACTTGCTATGCGCGAATTATTTTATCTATTATTTTGGTATCTTTGATTATAGTCGAATGTTTGTCTTGCTAGTACGAGAAAACGGCTGGGCCAATTTCGATAAAACTTGGTGCACATTTAGAAACTTTGAATAAAACATATATTATTTATTCCGATATTCAGATCACTCGGGAGTAACGCGGGTAAAACTTTGGGCGAGCACTAGGTAGTTTTTTTTAATGTTATGTTTGGCTCGACATACTGTCTTACGGCCCGCCGCGGCTGTAAGCAGTTACTGTTGCAGATGTCAATAGGCATTGACATCTTGGCAACACGCATTGGCAAGACCACAGGTATTGCCAATGCGTTGCCTGCCTTAAAGGACTCTTTTTACATATTTTTTGAAGCGGCTCATGTTGTAGTTTAGCGGAAACACCTCAGGAGGGAGCCCATTCCACAACTTGCACGTAATTCATAAAAGGAACTAAACTGATATTATAAATGTCAAAGTTACGATCTTTAGATGTTTGTACGTTTTGTTACTCAATCACATCGAAACGGCTGAACTAATTTTGATGAAGTTTGGTACCAACCTGTTATTTTAAGAATGACGCATTGGAAATTTTGGTGGCAGGGATCTAGATTTTTCTCAGCAATGTCAAAACATTCGAAAGTGATATTTGGTGACCTGATTCTTCATATCACTGACTATTTTTTGTAGTAGCATTTCTCGATTAGTTAACATTTATAGCAGATAAAAAAATATCAAAGAAACCTCTTATAAAAACGAGATTTGCATTTTACAGGCAAACGGGACCAACTTAAGGATATATTCATCCAAACACACACTTCAATATTGTATTAGGGCTTTTTGAATTAATATAGTCGTTTTTAATTTAAAGGAAACAAACTTTTTTTTTTACTATTCGAAATAATAGTTTATTCTCGCCTCGCCTTAACTACACCGTATAATGAAATATAGAGCCTCTCGCGTCGACCGTGTTTATTAATAACGACTGTACACTGATAAGATAACCTTGAACCACAGATAAAATAATACCTTGAACTAAGGAATTAATTAGGCACGGAGGCTTAAAGTAAGTAGGTACTACATAGATAAGGCAGGTTACGTGGCGTGCAAATGCAAAGTAGTTAGATAGTAGCTTGGAACTTACGTAAACTTGGTGTTACTTGCAACTATTGAATTACTAGCAGCGCCCAGCGGTTTAACTCGTGTAAGTCTCAATCCCGTGGGAATATCGGGATAAAAATGTACCTATGTGTTATTCCGGGAGTCCACTTATCTCTATTCCAAATTTCATCCAAATCCGTCTAGCCGTTTCAGTGTGAAGAAGTAACAAACACACTCACATACAAACTTTCGCATTTATAATATTTAGTGTGATTGGTTTGACTAGGTACCTACTCAGAATAACGATTATTAGGTACATAGGTAGGTACCTACTTTATATTTAAAGTTGCGTTGGTAATATTTTATTGGGCCCTAATATTACCATTACTTTCAAAAATCAGCTGATAGGGAAATATTAAAATATGACTTACACTCATTTTCTCCCGGTTCGCCGGTAATAATGTCATTAACTTCAACTGTAAACTGCACTAGCACTAAAAATCTGTTACAAAGGTCCGAATTTCACCCCACATCCTTCTTAGCAACTTGTTCCAACCAGACACAACCAAATATCAGATGAAATGTACGAAAACCGCCCCAAAATCAGTTGCACGATATGTTCTGAACTTTCTCGGTAAAATCAACACTTTTTCACTTCAAAATAATAACACTTTGAACTTGAAACTAATGTCTTTGAATTTAGAAGCTATTTTGATCATTTCTTCTGGCCTGTAACTGAAATTTTGAGGTTAGCTAATGGATCACTGAATGTAGGGCACATTGAGAGCAGCTATCCCTCGGCTTAAGGTTCAGAATCGCGTGTAATTTTGCGCCTGTGTGCAAAGCTTAACCCAGTAGAAAATTTCCCATGTGTATTGTCCGTGTCAGGCAGGGTGTGGGGTGGGACTGTAACGCGCATGTGTGGGTTAGTTCGGTGCACACGGGACAATGTTACTCAAATATGAGCAAACATTTAGTTATCTCGCCGAGGAGAATTTACGAGCTTAAAAGTATCTATTAGGTATAAGTATAAATTTGGGGAAGACCTTTGCCCAGTAGTTGGACAATATAGGTGAGGGAAAATAAGTATCTAGGTGTATATTAGATTATTATCAAATTACAACTGGACTTGTATTTGACGGTGTCGGGAATTGTAACTGCCTGGTTTTTTGGCGATGTTATAATAATTTAAAACAAAATCATATTATATTGCATATTATTTTATCATAAAACAACTGGCTTAAACTATACATTCAAAAAGAAAAAAAGTTTAGTTTGAACGGTTTGTTTTTGATTTTTTAAATGGTTGAAATATGATAAAAAATGTTTTTTTTGATGTGGTTTAATTCACCACCGTCGGGAGAGGTTAAAAATCTCGCTTGAAACGAGAATTAGGCCCTTAGGTTAAGAATAAGTACCATCAACCGACGAGCAATGTGAAAGAGTTAGGATCGATCGTAACAATAGATGACCATGGTTACAGCCTACCCCTACGGGGAAAAGGCGTGTAGGTACGTAGTTAGGTATGTATTTCGTATCGATGATCCGCGGATATGTAGCACTTGTGGGTCGGAGTTTGAGGGCAGATCGATTGCGTTTCCTGAATGTAGATACTACTGTTGGATCTCATCTTATTCTCGAACTCACTAAATTAAAGTCATGTTTTTATTTAAAACCAGGAAATTTAGAAACGCCTTGTTTTTTAAATCAAATTCTAATCTGATTTTGTTCTTCATCGAAATTTACCACTTAAATATAGAAATATAGATAGACCTAATAAAAAAGTGACAAAATACAATCTCAACCTATGTATAGTTTTCATAAAATCAAATGTCAAAACCAAATCAAAAGTAGGTACCTTGTTCCAAAACATTATATTGTCCATGGGCATGACGTCACGATCGTATAGCCAATTACAGTGGAGCAATTTCAACCTCCGATACGTCACTCAAGCTCGCTGTCACTGAGCGAGAAAGCGCCCTCTCATGGCACTGCAACTATCCTATTCGTCCGTTTTGGCTGCAAACGATTTGTGCTCTGGCAATTTGAAAAGTTTCATGTGGTTTTCTTTGTGAAAAGTGATCTTCAAGACCAGAACCCCAACGGGAAGCCGGCCGGCAGAAGATTCGCAGTTGGAGCAGACGATCACATCAAGTAAGTGGCGTATTTTACTGTGTTTGGTAAATGCGATTCGTTTTCGTCCGTCCGTTCAAACATTCCGTTGAAGTGTCTCATTCTGATACCTAACTTTCCCCTGCGCACTTCACCCAAATGTGCGAAGCCTAAATGGTTCGCGTACAACCCACAATAATCCTTGCCAAGCGTTGTGACAGATGGACCAATGACCAATACATTATAAAGTATGCAGGATCGGTGGATGGATGCGGCACAATACCGTTCATCGTGACATTCTATAGGGGAGGCATATTTGTAAGGTCTGTACTGTAGTCAGTGGACTTCTGTAGGCTGATGATGTAAAGCGTAAGCGTTGCAGGGACGATCTCAACGCCTTGAATAGAGATTGGTGGGATACCTACATCAAGCGATAGAGATGGTTCGAAGGAGTTGGAGGAAAACCTTACCAAGCAGTGGGATGAAACAGGTTAGATAAAAACGTAATTTACTACGAAATTTATTAAGGTCCAACGTTTCGCTTGTGGCTTGAAATTCAAATTTTATTGAGCTGAGATTAGCAAATAAACACAATAAATTTGAATTTCGCGCCTCATGCGAAACGAGTCAATACAAGACGTGGTGCACGTTATGATGTGTTTTTAGGGTTCCATACCCAGAGAGTAAAACGAGGCCCTATTACTAAGGCTCGACTGTCCGTCTGTCTGTCTGTCCGTCCTTCTGTCACCAGGCTGTAACTCATGAACCGTGATAGTTAGACAGTTGAAATTTCCACACATATGATGTATTTTTGTTTCCGCTATAACAACAAATACCTGCTAAAAAACAGAATTAAATAAATATTAAGAGGGCTCCCATACAACAAAAGTGATTTCTCCAAATGAAGGTTAAGCGATGCTGCAGTTTTTGGATGGGTGACCACTTTTTGCGTTAAATTTTTTATTTTTATTTTGTACAAACCTGTTTTATTTGCCGTTTTTGTGGTACGGAACCCTTCGTGCACGAGTCCAACTCGCACTTGGCCGGTTGTTTCAAGTTGCAGAGCCTATGGTGGACTACGATTTTGTCAACTACTATGTCATTAATCTCCGACTAAAAAATAGGGGGGTGTTATAAGTTTGGGGCCATAGCATGTCTTGGTTTATTTGTATAATAGATGGTGTTTGCGAAATTTGAGGCGGTTCTTAGCTATGTTTTGGTGGAAATTGGTGCAGCCGTTTCCAAGGCCAACAGCTCACATATATTTTTTATAAGAATGACAGCTTGTTTTCTTTATTTTCCGTGGCGGCATCTAGTCGTGAATAGAATAATCAGCTTCGGGCCCTAAGTTATGTATGATAGACATCAATGGGCTTCAATAAGTGTTTAGTCTTCTAATTTTAATATAAAAAAAACACTGAATTACTGAAAATAGTTGTTTTTTTTTCATAAAATTAATAATATAATTAACTTCTAATTGACTTTTTTATTTCCATAGTAGTGGACTTCGTTGCGATTGTATTTGTCAATTAAACACACACATTGAAAGACCAATAAATAACGTCTGAGTTTTACTGCAAAATTGACTTTAGCAGCCTGTACTTAGAATCTATTTTGTACAATTTATTATAACGTTGGTCAAAGGATTTTAATGAAAACTGTTGGATAGAGATGCTCGTAGAAACTGTGTAAGGAGTGAAAAAGACAACGTATGGAAGCGATTCCTGCTTTATCTTTAATTTGCTATGTTTTGCATTCAATAAATGCAGTGTAGGTACACTGCATTATTACGTAGGTAGCTATTTAATAAGTAGCAATTAACGTACGCGTTTCTCATATATTATTGTCAGGTGATATAATTATTTACTACCTAATTATTAAAATCCATTTTTTTTTTGAAAATCTTATACTTATAATAAGTTCAGTTACAAGTGTATTTTATGGTAGGTAACGTCGTAAGTAGGACTTAATCCCACTAATATCATACCTACATTTAAAAGTTACGATTTTTGGATGTTTGTATGTTTGTTACTAAATCACGCTGAAACGGCTGAACCAATTTCAATGAAATTTGTCACAAATTTACAATGATAGACCTAATGATATACGTACCTACCTATTATGACCTAGATTGGGCTACGTGCTACTTTACACTCTGGTAAATTGCAGGCAAAGCCGCGGGAGAACACAAGTTAAAAATATATCAAGGTGAAATAAGGAAAAAATATCCAAGTACCTACTACCTAGGTATCCATCCATATCCATCCTTACGCTTTTCCGGGAGACAGCCTCAACTTTATCTGTGTAACTTTATTTGGTCATAGGTATAAATGATTAATGATTAATTTTTTTTTATGATATAACTACCTACCATTATATCATCAAATTCCGCTCAACCGTCACAGTGTTGAACTACACATAACGCGAGCGAAGCCGCGGGAGGAAGCTAACAAAACATAGGTAGTAAATAGGTAGCACTCGGGGATAATGTTGCTTGCTATTAGTGTAAGATTTTTTGGAATCATCAAGTAGGTAGTTTTAGATTAGATTACCCACTTCATAGGTATACAAACAAACCCACAAACATTTGACCTCCCTAAATAACCTTTAATAAATCAACGTTAAAATACAGATTTGTTTTCACCAATATAATGACACCTACAAACATCAGAAACTATACCAAGAAATAACCAGTCATATGACGAGTGAACGAACATGTTCAACGTGTATTTTCATTTCTTATCACTGTATTTGACATGCGCGTGGTTGACCCCGAATCGATGGGTAGGTTTGTTGTTGCTCTGTCCCGTTTGCTCCTGTATAGGATCGCATATTTCTGTCTCGCCTGCCAAGTTGACAATGAACGTCATGCGACCAATAAGGAAAGTTGTGAGGTGGCTTGTAGGCCACGTAGTGCCCATAATTTGAGATAGATGGCGTTAGTAGGCTCTACCAGCTCTACATTAGGTGTTCGGATAAAAATTCAAAAATCGTAACACTTATGATATCATAGAATTGAAATTACCGTGTCTTGGAAACGTCAGCAGCAGAATAGTAAAGTACCTACTTACGTGGTGTATGTAATTTTTCTACACTTATGAAATCATTTTGGTGTCTGTCCGTCTGTCAGTCTGTATGTCACAGGAAATTTCCTTTAAAATCGGACAACCTTTGAAATTTGGCTCGAAGATAGGAAGTAGTGGCACAAGCACTGGAAAATTGTAGGTAGGTAAAATTATGACTTCCGGCGAAATTTTTAGTACTTGAATAGGTACAAACTACTTATTAAAAAAGTTTTTCCTAGGTTAGAAATATCTAGGAGTATCCAATGATAATAGCTGTTCATTTATACAGCAACCCATTTGGGCGGATATCTCAAATGTGAGCCTTTACAGGTTTTTTCAAGAGACGTTGAGGATAAATCATTAACTAGCTCATTGACTTATTAAAAAAAAACATAATAGAATAACTTTGTTTCATTTTCCGCGTGTGTTACAAACGACCCCAAAATACTGTTACAAACAACCCTACTAATGCGAACGATGCCCACTTTCAAGGGACCCACGACATTATAGAGGTCGCAGGAAGGGACTGGATGGAGGCGGCTCAAGACCGTTCATCGTGGCATTCTATGGGGGAGGCCCATGTTTAGCAGTGGATGACGATATAAAGTTCTATGGACTCTGTGTTAGGGTCGCGAAGTAAAATAAATTCACGGCGTGTTGGCGGTGGGCCATACTAAACGGGCGGTTTTCCTGCCGCGGGAATCTGCTCGACAAAGCTGCCGTAGACCATCAAACTACACGGAACGCGGTTTATTGCTATTTTTTTATTTCTATATGGATCCGCAGTTACAGCTCAAATATTAATAGAATTATGAAAAAATCAAGTAAAGCGCAATGTTTGGGTAGACGCAATAGCGGGAAGCCGCCCGCGCTCGGGCCTGTAGTTGGCCGCTGCCCGACTCACCACGGTCCGACTGGACACGCTCGAATCAATTTAAATATACCTAACGGAAAGGCCCGACTGGCCAGGCATCCTTTTCTTGGACTGTTATAGCGAAAAGGCCGGTTATCAGCGGCGGTTTGACGCTGCATGCGGCGGTCGTATTTCTCCAGCCTGTGAACCGTAGCGATGGGAAACTGCGCAGTGTAGTATGCAGCATACAACTTCCATATTAAATTGTGTGTAGGACTGTTCAGAAGCGGATTTCCGCGGCGGGAGAACTGCCCGTGTAGTATGGCCCTTACTCTAGACGGGTCTAGCCGTCATTAGCGTTGCTCCATCATTGTGCATCTTCGTGATGGGAACATCGTGATAGTGATTGTGAGAGGATTTCACGTTTGAGTTTCTAGGATCACTCAGATTTAGATTCATTTATTTATTCAATAAATGGGTAAAGATCAAATAAAAAAAAACAACCCCATAGTCCGCTTCACAGCCTTCAATAACTACTTAATACAAAATCTTAATTTGGAATGTGTTATTTACTGGAAGAAAGTGCTGTGGGCTCGAGACTATATAGGTACGGGCTCGAAACTAAGGGTTCGAAACAACGGGCTCGAAACTACGGGCTCGAAACAACGGGCTCAAAAATAAGGTTTCGAAACTAGGAGCTTGAAACAACGGGCTCGAAACTACGGGCTCGAAACACGGGCTCAAAACAACAGGCTCGAAACAACGGGGTTGAGCCTACGGGCTCGAAACTACGGGCTCGAAACTACGGGCTCGAGACTACGGGCTCGAAACTACGGGCTCGAAACTACGGGCTCGAAAATACAGGCTAGAACCAATGGGCTCGAAACAACGGGGTCGAAACTACGGGCTCGAAACTACGGGCTCCAAACTACGGGCTCGAACCAATGGACTCGAAACATCGGGCTCGAAACTACTGGCTCGAAACAACGGGGTCAAAACTACGGGCTCGAAACTACGGGCTCGAAACAATGGGCTCGAAACAACGGGCTCGAAACTACAGGCTCGAAACTACGGGCTTGAAACTACGGGCTCGAAACTACGGGCTCGAAACTACGAGCTCGAAACTACAGACTCGAACCAATGGGCTTGAAACAACGGGCTCGAAACTACGGGCTCGAAACTACGAGCTCGAAACTACAGACTCGAACCAATGGGCTTGAAACAACGGGCTCGAAACTACGGGCTCGAAACTACGAGCTCGAAACTACAGACTCGAACCAATGGGCTTGAAACAACGGGCTCGAAACTACGGGCTCGAAACTACGGGCTTGAAACTACGGGCTCGAAACTACGTGCTCGAAACTACGAGCTCGAAACTACAGACTCGAACCAATGGGCTTGAAACAACGGGCTCGAAACTACGGGCTCGAAACTACGAGCTCGAAACTACAGACTCGAACCAATGGGCTTGAAACAACGGGCTCGAAACTACGGGCTCGAAACTACGGGCTCGAAACTATGGGCTCGAAACAACGGGCTCGAAACTACGGGCTCGAAACAACGGGCTCGATACTACGGACTCGAAACTACGGGCTTGAAACTACGGGCTCGAAACTACGGGCTCGAAACAACGGGCTCGAAACTACGGGCTCGAAACAACGGGCTCGAAACTACGGACTCGAAACTACGGGCTCGAAACAACGGGCTCGAAACTACGGGCTCGAAACAGCGGGCTCGAAACTACGGACTCGAAACTACGGGCTCGAAACTACGGGCTCGAAACTATGGGCTCGAAACAACGGGCTCGAAACTACGGGCTCGAAACAACGGGCTCGAAACTACGGACTCGAAACTACGGGCTTGAAACTACGGGCTCGAAACTACGGGCTCGAAACAACGGGCTCGAAACTACGGACTCGAAACTACGGGCTTGAAACTACGGACTCGAAACTATGGGCTCGAAACAACGGGCTCGAAACTACGGGCTCGAAACAACGGGCTCGAAACTACGGGCTCGAAACTACAAGCTAACTAATAATCCCTAAAGTACCAATGTGATCATCTCTGAGCGACCATTGCATGATTTGCATGGATATCATGTGTGGACGTCTCTGAATAAGAAAACCAATTAACATTACAACTGTATGTAAGGTAGGTACCTATTAATTCGATAATAAAAACCGCGAAAAACTAAATTGAAAATAAATTCCAACACAATAGCAGGAAGTACGGACTGAACCCAGACATAGCCTCCAGTAAAAAGGCCCTTAAAAAGATTTAAAAAATCCCAATGCATTGGAGCGACCGCCTACCGCAGCCAAAAATAGACTACGAACGGATAACCAGCCAAAAATGAACTGTTCAACAGAACAAAGCAGCTTCAGTCAAGTATTCACTTTATGTGTCTTACCATAAAGGTCATTTTTCTTGGACTTCTGGAGGATTTTAAGCTCTTTTAATGTTCCTTGTACTGCATCCGTGTTTACTTGTTGGCAGAAGAAATTATTCCCTGGACGTTTTCGGTTGAGCGGTGGATTTTAAATAGCTTTCGAACTTTTGAAGAGTATTAACGATCTCTTCAAACATTTCGATAATCTTTTAGAATGTATTCTGAGAATCTGTGTTTGGATCATCATGGCCAGCCTGTAGAAGGACATTACTGGATTTCCCCCCATAGTAAGGTGACGGTCGGTCGTGAGCCACCTCCATCCACTGACTGCAAGTTCACAGAAACTGTCGTTCACACAAACCTTTGCCTTTGTTTTCCTTTGCAACGCTGCATCGTGCATGTCGTCTGGGGGGCGATACTTGGATTTTAGACAATAGACATGGATAAGTTGAAAATTAGGAGGTACATTCAAACATAGCATCATAATATTTACTCATCAAAAATGATGAATGTATAATGAAATGTCGAATGAAAAATCTCTAACGCAGCCTTCGAGAATTATCATTCGTCATTTTTCATTCGAGATTTTCAATCGAGATTTTTGTTCGTGATTTTTCGTTCGATATTTTTCATTGGACATTTACCTCTTATAATTCTTATAATTCTTTATAGTAAACTAAAAAATAATTACAAATAAAATAAAACAAAATATATGTACAAAGGCAAGCCTAACCCTAAAGAGTTTTCTTACAGCAAACCTTTGAGGCAACCTTCTCCTAATTTTCGACATATATCACTATTCGACATCAATGTCTACAATCCGAGAATCGCCCCCCTGGTTCATGGTTGCCCCTCGAGAACCTTTATTCCCCAACGGTTTTAGTTCTGCGACCATTGCTGCTTTTACTTGCTGACACTCGGGTAAACGATCTTGGTTCTTTTGCAGATCTCAGATTTGTTAGTAGTAGAGCATTTTTGTGAAAAAGTTCGTCCGGGGAAGTACTACCACCATACCTATTTTTGCCGCAAAGCAGTGGTGCTTGCATAGCTGTGTTCCGGTTTGAAGGGTATGGGTGCCGGTGAAATTACAGGCACATGAGATGTTTTATCTTTGTCTCAGGGTGGCGCAGTGCAATGCTACATAGGGTGCGTCCTAGGTGGACGTGACCTATGAGGTAATGCACTGTTCATAGGCAGAGGTTACCGCTCAACGTCAGAAGGAATGCTTGTTCTGTCATTCACATAGTAAAAAAAAAACTCCTCATTTTTAAGTTTGGCCCATTTTTTGAGTAAAGCAACGTTTCCAGCTCGTGTTTGAACAAACACAGAGAAAATGGTTTCGTATGACATTATGTTTTAGACTAGTGTAATGCCCGCAACTTCGTCTACGTGTACTTTTCCATACAAACTTAAACACCCCGCTGCACCCCCTTAGGTGTTGAATTTCTGGAATTTCTTTCTTAGTGCACCCCTAGACCACAAAAGGAACGTACCCTCCAAATTTCAGGTCTGCAGAACTTATGGTTTAGGCTGTGAATTGATAGTCAGTCAGTAAATAGTAGTAGAGCTTTTTTGTGAAAGAGTTCGTCCGGGGTAGTACTATACCACCTTACCTATTTCTGCCGCAAAGCAGTAGTGCTCACATTGCTGTGTTCCGGTTTGAAGGGTAAGGATGCCGGTGAAATTACAGGCACATGAGACTTTTCATCTTTATGTCTCAGGGTGGCGGGCGCAGTGCAATGCCACATAGGGTGCGTCCTAGGTGGACGTGACCTATGAGGTTCATAGGTACTGTTCATAGGTAGAGGTTACCGCTTAACATCAGGTGGGCCATCTGCTTGTTCCGTTATTAAGTACCTAGTATTACAAAAAAATAAAGAAAAAAGTTAGTCACGCTACGATTTTATATATATTGATGATTTCCATAGTAATTTATTATTAAATCCTTGTAGTGCCCCTAAAGACCAATAATGCCAGGCCTAGTCTGTACAACATTCATCAGAGCGCGACAACAAGGTCAGCTCGACATAATCACGGAGGATTGACAACCTCGCATGACTGGGAGACAGAGACAGCTGCTTACGAAGCTCACAGTCTAGAAAGAGACAATAACATTCCCATTGTGCATTCCGAAGAGAACGGATGTGGAGTGTGCAACTCGTGACCCGCGAGAAAGTGCGCGCGAGACAAATTTAATTGAGAATTAATGTTTGAATATTATTTATTTTCAAGGGAGTAGATTTCAATGAAAAGAATTGAGTCTAATTCTTAAGACATAACATTTAGACCTGGATATCTACAAAAAAACACTCGTGCACTAAACTATGAACTCGAGAGTCAATTTTAAATAAATTAGTAGAATTAACAAACTACATTTTGTCTTGTATTGCAACATATGTAAGCTACTAGTCTCCGTCAGCCGCTTCGCTCGAATTTTACAAGGATACCAAGTAGCCCATAGCACAGAATAAATAATAGTACAAGTGCCTATAGCTTAATCTATCTTTGTACCAAATTTCATCCAAATCGGTTCAGCTGTTTCGGAGTAATTGAGTTACAAACAATAACACACTTTGTCATTTATGAAATAAGTGAGATAAAAGTAGGTGTATTTATTGTATATTCGATCATTAAAATTACTTAATTGCGCTGCACTCCTTGCCCAAGCCGTTAGAAGCCAATTATAAAAAGTAGGTACGTACCTACTTATTACCTACTCTATTTTTGCTGACTAGAAAACTCAACACTTGACTTTATTATTTTATTTCAACCTAGGATTACTGTCGGTCCCGGCTGTTATTGATTAATAGCAGTCGATAAGCCATGTCAGAGGCCCTCGGGCGGCTTGACAAACTCCGACACCAGAGGCCAGCACTACCTCATACGAAACGAAACGAACCTAGGATTAAATTAACTTATTATGAAGGTAGTATACATAGTTTAATATAGTATCATTCTAATATTATAGTCATGTCTAAAATCAAAATAACCTACTTAGATTTCTCTGTGTTTTACGACTATCAGTTTAACCAAAGGTCGGTTCTTTTAATTATTGTCTATTTAGTTAGGTACCTCTCTAAGCCCTTTCATCACACTGATATTTTTAACATCGGTCACAATATTATATTAGAGCCAGCATAACCTAACCTGAGGCAAGGTGACCAAGAAAGAACCAATTACATTACGAATTAATGAAATCTACTCACAATAGTCATCCCAGGCGGCGTAATTATAACAAACTTCTACACTTCTATAAATTACACTATTTTTATAGTTATTGTGTACCAGGAGAGCATAAATGCTTGGAAGTATCAGAACTACGAATCGAATTGGTTTACTATTCTCGCCGCATTTAGGCCTACGCACGGACCGGCATTTTAGTTAGCGGCCGCGGAAGCCGTATTCGTCATTTAATTTTTATTGTTCCTTGTATTACTTTAATGGGTTACTTAAAATTAGTAAAATTATTTTGTACCATACACATTTGTGAGTAGAATTATATGGTTTAAAGGTTAAATTAAGTGTTAATTATAGCAAGAGATGTAAATGTAGAGTCGTTAGCTTATGAAGTGTAATTTCAAACGCTTTTGTTGTTTTTAAATAGAAAATATTTTATTGAACATTAAAAACCTAAAAATTTAATGTGAGTAACATTCATATGATAAATAATGGACGGTCTTATCTTATCGCTGAGTAGCAATCTCTACCAAACAATCTTTGGATGGAGTGGATTGTTCAAATTCACTGTATGCATGGGGAGTAATATATACCTAGCCGTAACACAGTTTTGAACTAGCACGGGAGAGATATTCCTAAACCTCATATTGTCATCAAAATCTGGTTCTGATGATAGGATCCAAGAGAAATTGAGGGAACTCCTCAAATATAATTGGCATATATATAGCGATTTTGGTATTTTCAGCAACAAGTCAAGCATATGCATTCAGAAAGTATTATTTGGTGAAGTGGAATGGATAAGGAAGACCAGAGACGGCCATTGGAACTCCTCAATGATAAGTATTTCGCGGATTGCGATATAGGGGTGACTTTCTGATATCAGATAGAGCTAAAATTTGGCATACCTGTCAAGTTCCCATGACAATACAATAATGTGGTGACAGCGAGCGTATCTGATGATGGAGACGGCAAGTAGACGAAGGAACTGCTCAATGGATAATAGTAGACTGGCCGTGTTTAGGCTCATTTTCATCAGCACACGGCATAGGTTCATATCATCACTAATATTATAAAATCTTGTAAGTACCTAATTGGGGTTAAATTCCTAACTTTGAAGTCGGGTTATTTCGTAAAGAATTATTATAGTCCAGTCAAGTTAAACATAAAAAGGGGGTCATTCTTGCAAAAGTTCGGGTCACGCTGATTTTTTTATATGTTGTAAGGACCTTAACCAATATTAATAAACAAGATTTGCAATTTTCCAAGTGCGGTGTGCCAAACAAAAAACAACGTTTTTGGGGTTTTTTCAGTTTTTGCTCAATATCTTAGGAGGCTGCGTAATTTTCTACCTACCGCTAACAAAATTGCGCTTGCACTATCTCTTCTTCTTCCTGTTCTTGATTATGCTGATGCCTGCTATCCTGACCTCACGGAAGACCAGCTGAATAAACTTGAGCGTCTCCAAAATGTCTGCATCAGATTTATCTTCGGGTTACGTAAGTTTGACCTCATCTCTGAATTTCGTGTATAAAGCTCAAGTGGCTCCCTATCCGTCTTCGCCGGAATACTCACATCCTTTGCTTGCTTTATAACATTCTGCATAACCCTTTGACTCCCTCCTATCTGAAGGAACGATTTGAGTTCCTTCATAGTTCCCATTCCCGACCTCGTCGATCATTAGAAAATCTCTTGCTCAGTATTCCTTTACACAGAACTGGTTTCTACGGTAGTTCCTTTTCGATTCAGGCAGCACGCCTGTGGAATTTGTTGCCGGTCTCGATTAGGAAAGCCCCATCCCTGGTCACATTTAAAGCCCGAGTTAAAATCTTCTACTTGTCAGAAATGTCGTTGGTAGTAATCGCTTCTTCTTATAGTATTATTTCCCTTCACTTCAGTATAAGTACGTATATATATATATATATATATATTTATTTATGTTTTTATGTATCTGTATGTATTATTTTACTGTAGTGTAAGTTTTTATGGTATGTATGTGTAATATTGTAATATTTTAAGTAGTTTTTACAAGTTTATGTTCTTAGTTAGTAGATAGGTATTTTGTCTTTAATTATTTCTTCCCTTCTTTTGTATCTATAATATACATACACCCCCGGCCATTCTTCCTAACTTATAAATTTATCTCCATCCAAAGGTTGTCTGGAAGAAATCGCTGCTAAGCGATAAGTTCGCCCATTGTACGTTTAATTATATAGTTAAGTTTGTTTCTTTTTGTTTGTATTATTAGCTATTAAGGTGTACAATAAAGTGTTTTCTATCTATCTATTTATCTTAGTGAAGGAAGGGTCAGGTATAGTTACAAGTGCAAATACGTATTGATGCATATTTTAGAAGATATTTCACAAAATAAGTATAAACATTTCGAGTAAAAAACACTTTTAGGACAAAAAAATACTATTTTGGAAGAACTGTATCTTAAGAACCAATGGGTGTATAGAGCTCGCGCTGATGTCAAATTGTAGCAAATTTAGTCTTGTTTAAACGTATTTTCAGTGACTATACCGGTCAGACCCTTCCTTCACTAACATATTGAGCAAAAACGGAAAAAAACCCGAAATTTTTATGTTATTTTTGGGCACACCGTCGAACGCTCAGCACTTGGAAAATTGCAAATCTATTTTTTTAATATTGGTTAAGGTCCTAACAACATATAAAAAAAACAGCGTCACCCGCACTTTTGCAAGCACGGATGTACATCTTGACTCGAATATTTGTTTTAATAGTTGTTATTAATTTAATAGAAATAATGCACTAGGTATGTAAATATCCTTAAGTTATGAAATTAAACTTATTCTTATCTTTAGTATTTAATCTTATGTAGATAAACATAAGCATAAACGTAAGTAAGACGAAAGTAATGGTTTTTGAAAGAGATGAACTAATGACGAAATGTGATGTTTTGATTGGTGGAGAAAGAGTGGAACAAGTAAAAAAGTTTGTATATTTGGGAACTTTGCTCACAAGAGACGACAAGCATGAAGATGATATTGAAAGGAGAGTAAATGCTGGAAACCAAGTGAATGGGGCACTTCACGCCTTTATGAGCAGTCGGAATGTCTCCAAGAAGGCACGACTGGCCGTGCATAGAGGGGTGTTAGTACCGTCACTAATGTATGGTAGCAAAAGTTGGGTATGTCAGAACAAACATGAAAGTAGAATAAATGCAGTGGAGATGAGAGCTTTGAGAAGTATGTGTGGTGTGACTTTGAGAGATAGAATAAGGAATAGTGTGGTAAGAGAGCGTTGTGAAATTAAAGAAGACGTAGTGACTATAGGATTGAGAAAGGTATGCTAAGATGGTTTGGGCATTTAGAAAGGATGGACGGTAGTAGATTGACGAAACGGGTACACAAGACGAGCGTGAATGGGACAGTGGGAAGGGGAAGACCTCGGCGAACGTATTCAGACCAGATCGGAGACGTTCTGGAAAAAGGCCAGGTCAAGAGTACCCTTAACCGACGAGCATGTATGAAGAATGTGATGAGAGTGAATGAAGCAAAAGAGGTGTGTCAGGATCGTAGCAAGTGGAAATCCGTGGTCTCTGCCTACCCCTCCGGGAAACAGGCGTGAGTTTATGTATGTATGTATGAAATCTTATATAGGTATCTACTTGTATTACTTGTAAGTATTATTATTTCTGTAAATGAAGTTTTTCTTTAACGAATCATGTATCAAGTTTGTGTAAATAAAAAAATAAAAAATGCTGGACAGCTCACACAACATTATCTAGCCCTAAACTAAGCAGAGCTTGTGTTATGGGTACTAGATAACTGATATACTTAATGCAATATATTACATAGACAGATTTATTTTTATTATACATAGAAAATACCCAGAACACCCTAAACAAATATCTGCGATTTGTTCCGAGGCGGTAATCGAACCCGCAACCTCCTGCGTCGCAGTCCAAGCTTCGCCCGCCGCGCCACAGAGGTCGTAAAATATTGATAATGAATCATGAATTAATTATACAGGGTCTAAAATTTACATGAAAACTAAATTCAGTAATGAGTACCTAGGTATTTCGAGGTTACCTATTATAATTACGTTGCCCAATATTAAACTTAATACTCGTAACTCGTATATTTACAGATAATCACGGATAAGCCCGTCTATTAACTACCCCCTCTTTGTGCGTCCATCAATAAATAATATTGTTATCTGTCATAACAAGCGTGCGGCAACCCCTGTGATGAGGGCGAGGGATGCGGGTGAGACGCGGCGTGTTACCATAGATAATGACATATTTTATCACTATAATATCGGAATATTATTGAAATAAATTATAATACGGACCGCAGATTATATTTTTTGTTGATATCTTAAAAAAACCGGCCAAATGTACACACAGTAGGTAATAGGATGTAATATCGGTTGTCTAGGGTTCCGTTTTTACTCACAGTTTTCTCCAAAACGTTTCATCATCAGATAAAACTAAACTAAACTATAAAATAACTGTGAATCCTAGATTAATAAAATAAAAAAAAAAAAAAAAAAATATCACAGGTATTTTCATAGTGTTTATGACTAAACAACACATCATCTGCGAAAGTGGTTACCTCTACGGCTGCTGGTATATCTCTTATAAAAAGAGAAAGAGTGAAATAATATAGAAAGATCGATGGACGAACTGGCGTAGACCTATTAATAGTGCCTCAGTGGCGCCCTTTGGGTACGGAACCCTGAACACATACGATTATGATGCCAGCTTGCAGTAGAGGGTAAGAGATCCCAAGGGGCATCCCCGAATAGATGACCAGCTCCGAGAGGGAAAAACTAAGTTTTACGATGTGATGCAAATGGCTGCCTATTAGGAATCGCTGGAGACAAGCCGTCCACTCCAGTACAGTAAAGTCGTCCTATGTGATCAAGATCTTCAGTACTGACCACTGAGAGAGATCCTAAAGCTGGGCACGGCCTTCATCTTCATCTGTACGTATTTTTCTTATTTATAAGCCACACACATTCATTTTAAAAAGGCTAAGACAATAACTGTTATGAAGATAGTGAAAAAAACCTAGTCACCTTTTCTTTTTTTTTTTTCGTGTCGTGGTTAAAATCTGCTACCAGATACCCTACCACATTGAGGGTGTGGTAGGGTTATGTGAGGTCCACGGACTCGTGGACTCACTAAAACACCCCGGTGGCCGGCCTCGATGCATGTCAAGGGGCTCCGGGATCTCCATACGGAACGCACCGGTGCCCCTCTCGCATTTGCCTGTGGAGCACAGTCCCGGGAATGACACCCATAGTCACGCCCGGCACCTACATAGGTGCTCACAGCGACAACTTGCCACAAGTTGCCGCCACCTTCAGGGGATCCGTATACCTACAGGCAGCCAGAGCCCTCACTCCAACCACCCCTATAGCCTAACCTAGCCTTGATAGCCTTTGAAAATTTATTTCCAACTAGTGACGCCGACGGCTTCACTCTCGTTTTACCAGGATAAGAAGTAGTCTATTAGCTCAATCCAGATTATAATCTACCAAATTTCATCGAAATAGATTCAGCGGTTTCGGTTTGATTGAGTAAGTATTTAAGTGTTTGTATTTTAATTGCGAAAGTCCTGCAAGTTTTCCGTTAAGACCATATTCACTCCCTTAATAAAAAACTTTCACTACTTCATCATCATCAGCCCACACTAGTCCACTGCTGGACATAGGACTCTCCCAATACGCGCCACTGAGCCCGGTGTTAGGCTCTTCTCATCCACTTTCTGCCCACCGGCGCCGGCTGTCGCAGGTCATCGCTCCACCTAGCCAGAGGGCGCCCCAGCACGCTACGTTAGCAAACTACTTGCGTTCACCAAAATACAGCTTTCCTCTTGAAGCCTGGTGGTGCTGTGTTCCGGTTTGAAGGGTAAGAGGGTGCCGGTGAAATTACAGGCACATGAGACTTTTCATCTTTATGTCTCAGGGTGGCGGGCACAGTGCAATGCCACATAGGGTGCGTCCTTGGTGGACGTGACCTATGAGGTAATGCACTGTTCATAGGCAGAGGTTACCGCTTAACATCAGGTGGGCCTCTTGCTTGTTCCGTCTTCCAAGTACTTAGTATAAAAAAAAAAAAAAAAAAGAATGTGTAAGAATCAAAAAAGTGTGGTACCTGCTACACGTCCGTATACTGTTACTGTTGTGTGTTTAGTGTTAGGTGGAGCTTAGTGTGACAATGAAACCGATGGTATTGGTATCGTTCGTAATAAAATAATAAGAAAGAGGATAGATATATCTGCAATGCCAATAACATCTAGGTACTCACAAAGACTTTAGTTAGTTCATGATTTTCATGATGATTCATGTTTTTTTTTTTAACTACCTTATGTTTATGCAAAATGTTTAGTGCACGATGTGTTCATCTGTAATTGGAATTGCATGTTAATTAGATCTTAAACTAGCAATAGTAAGCACCCAACCATGTAAATTCTGTTGATGTTCCATAATAAAAATTAAATTAAATTAAATGATCATGGCGCATGCAACTGTGCCGAAATATCGGGCGGGAACAATCACAACTCAAAAATCATTGTAAATATCCCGTTTCTAGTGAAAAGTATGTATAACCATGATACTTTCAAAAGTTAATGAATACTTACTTCAAGCACTTTTTATTGACTGACAGTTCGATTAGCAAATCAAAGGAAAATTTCAACGTCATCGCAATGAATATCACGAACATCATAATTGGAAAAGCAAATATTAAATCTCATTACGATGTGGCTGCGGAACCCTATTACTAGGAGTGTCACCCCCTGGCTCGGTCGATACCACCCCTACCCCCTCAGCGCCACCCGTTGCCTCCCCTTCGTAATATAACACTGACGCTTTGAGTAGGTTCGTTAGTTGAACCAAATAATAATATATGCTACTTACTTATTTTCTGTCGATAAGCCATGTCAGAGGCCCTTGGGCGGTTTGACAAACTCTGACACCAGAGGCCAGCACTACCTCATACGAAACGACAACGACTTATTTTCTGTTTATTATTTAGTTTCATTACCTATAATCTTGATTACATGCAGGATTATTTCGATTATTTAGTGAGTGAGACACAGTTGAACATTTACACAGAGTGTGTACCTATTTCTGTTTTACACCTGTAATCAAACTGTGACGTTTTAATTGCTATTATTCACAAGTAAGTTATAGAGACAGTTGAACATTTACACAGAGTGTGTACCTATTTCTGTTTTACACCTGTAATCAAACTGTGACTTTTTAATTGCTAGGTATTAACAAGTGAGTTATAGAGACAGTTGAACATTTACACAGAGTGTGTACCTATTTCTGTTTTACACCTGTAATCAAACTGTGACGTTTTAATTGCTATTATTCACAAGTAAGTTATAGAGACAGTTGAACATTTACACAGAGTGTGTACCTATTTCTGTTTTGTTGTTGTTGTGTGAATTTGTCCAGCATTATTTATTTTATTTATTTTTTATTTTTTACACCTGTAATCAAACTGTGACTTTTTAATTGCTAGGTATTAACAAGTGAGTTATAGAGACAGTTGAACATTTACACAGAGTGTGTACCTATTTCTGTTTTACACCTGTAATCAAACTGTGACTTTTTAATTGCTAGGTATTAACAAGTGAGTTATAGAGACAGTTGAACATTTACACAGAGTGTGTATTTCTGTTTTATTATTATTTTCTTCACAAGTGTGTTGAAAAACGTCGTATGATACACGTTATTATTGATTATTACCGTCCTCAGTTCTCTTTATGACCCAGCTCTAACCTAACGGCTCGGGTCTCAATGACGCCTCAGCGGTAATCACCAACATTACACACTTGTACCATAATGTGTACTCTATTATTTGCACACCTTACAAACTATTAAAATTAAAATTAGACGCAAAAATTTACAATGCTCGGTCTTATCACTAAAAAGCTATTTCTTCCAGACATCCTTTGGATAGAGAGCCGCTAAAAAAACATTACATAACATTACATTAACGTAATGGAAGATTGGGGCGTAACTATAAAAAAAATGGTTGTAATGAATATCGCACCCAGCCATTTTTTTTTTTTTTTTTTTTAACATTGATATACCTTTGTTTGACTACGATCTCACCTGTCGGTAAGTGACGATGTGGCCGAAGATGGAGCACAAAGGTCTAGAAGGCACCTATTCACTCTAGACTTGAAGAGACCCAGATTATAGTTTTCAGGAAAGACAGACGACGGTAGTGTATTCCACTCCTTAGCAGTTCGCATTATAAAGGTAGAACCGAAACTTTTTGTGCGAATAGAAGGTAGGTATACCAATGAGGTAAGGATGGTACTGAGCCGTACGCCTGCATTTCTATGAATTACGTACAGATAAGACCGAAATTTCGTATTTTCTATCAATAAGGTATTTAGGGCGAAGATTAATTGGAAAAGTCCGTACAAAGTGACAAAATTTTGCATACAATACAAACCAAAATAACGGTATGGAACCCTCAGGGTGCGATTCACTCGCACTTGCTACTATGTATTTGGTAGTTCTGCGACCAGTTTAAGAACAGACCCTTCTGTCTCCTCCCGTGGATGTTGTACAAGCCAGGGCATGGGCAGCAGCATCCACCTGATGAACAAAACACCATTACTGCGATCACCAATCCGCCTACCTGAGTATTACTCAAACTGGCAATTTTTGTTAAAGAACATCCAGAGTTGTACAGAAAGCACGAAGATTTGCGAGACTTTCAACTTAGAAATCGTTCTAACAGTAGGCTTGTCTTGCCACTATGCATGAAGTCAATGCAAAAAACCGCAAACTTCATGGCGATTAAAATATTTAATAATCTTCCTGAAGATATGAAAACGCTGACATTAGAGATATTTAAATTTAAAATTCATAATTGGCTTGCAGATAGATGCTTTTACTCGATAGAAGAATTTTTAAATAGGAATGACATGCCTACTTTATAATAAAATGAGTTTTTTAATTATCTTTTTTTATGAAATTGATAATGATAATGTTTATATTTTAATTATTTTTGACAGATGGATATTATTTGATTGTATACGTATTCTATTTTTATTGTTTTTAATGTTTTTCTTAATTTGACATACTTTTTAATTCCTTTGTCATAAATTCCAATTAATAATGTTAATACCGTAAAGGAATATTTGCACGCTTTTTAAGCAAAGGTATGAGCACACATAATTATGTACTAATGTTTACCATACTTTAGTAAATAAATATATTTGATTTTTGATTTGACTTGATTAGATTTGAGTTTAAAAAAAAAAAAAAACTCGAAAAACTGGCATACGGCCCGCCTGATGGTAAGTGGTTACCGTCACCTATTGACGTCTGCAACACCAGAGGTATTGCCAATGAAGCCGCTCATGTTGTAATTTAGCGGAAACACCTCAGGAGCCCATTCCACAACTTGCACGTATGGGGGAGAAAAGATCTCGTAAAGCGAGCTGTACGAGATACCCACGTGTCGATTATGTGTGGATGAGCTCCCTTGCGTTGTCGGGAAGTGCGATGATAGAACCTGGATTAAGAACCTGGTTGGTATAAGATTTGTCATGGCTGCTAGCTTATTTAAGGAATGTGTTATTACTGGAAGAAAGTAAATAAGAGACAAAAGTCAAAAAGTATTTTATACATTGAAATCACAAGGATCATTTTGAATCGTCGTAATAAATAAATTTACATTTACTCCAGTTCCAAGTTTCCAACGCTAGTCAGACCTAGATGAATCAGGCAACAAACAATGTCTGATCCTTTTTACTTCTAGGTGTGAAGCGCCTGTGTGGTACCTCGTTAGCCGAGACAGTTGTGGGAAGCAATGGCGGCGATGAGTTTACCACCTGTCGCGTCTATTTCCCACGATGGCGCAACCCACAGTGAAGACGGCCTTCTACGGCGACGACTGAAGATAACATCAGTGTTGTGCGGCGATGATACAGACAGACAAAACAGTGACCTATCAGCAGATTCGGACAAGCTTAGGCATCGGTATGAGTCAAGAGCACAAATTCCTCCGTGAACATTTAGCGGTCTGGAAGCTATGTGCCCGGTGGATACCTCATGAGGCCCAAAACTACGTCGAATAGACCCCTAAGGACGAGTAGGCAAAGTACTTTTCTGTGGTTCCATCGGATGCAGCGATGTATTGATGTGAATGGCCTCTGTTTTGAAAATATATACTTACCTAATAATAGTAGATTGTATCATAAGGGAGCAACATAATATATTTACGGCGAGGGCGCTTTTTTGAATCCAGAGCGAAGTGAGAGATTCTAGAGTAGAATCCCGAGCGTAGCGAGGGATTCTTTAGTAGAATCCTGAACGTAGCGAGAGATTCAAAGTACGTCGCCCGAGCCAAAAATATATGTTGCGCCCGTGTGATACACTCTGCTTTTCATCACCCACTATGAGAAAATAAAAGGCGCCTCATATGTTATTGTAATATTATTATTTAATAAAACAAATGGTTGTTTTTTGTGCTTTTGTGTTTTTTTGTTGTGTTTGTGTTTTTGTGTTTTTTTGTGTTTTGTGTTTTTTGTGTTTTGTGCTTTTTTGTTTTTTTGTGTTTTTTTTTGTTTTGTGTTTTTCGTGTGTATTGTGCTTTTTTGTGTTTTTTTTTGTATTGTGTTTTTTGTGTTGTGTTTTTTGTGTTTTTTTTTGTTTTTTTTGTGTTTTTTTTTTGTGTTTTTTTTGTGTTTTTTGTGTTTTGTTTTTTGTGTGTTTTTTTTGTGTTTTGTGTTTTTTGTGTGTATTGTTTTTTTTTGTGTGTATTGAGTTTTTTTGTGTTTTGTGTTTTTTTGTGTTTTTGTGTTTTTTTGTGTTTTTATGTTTTTTTTGTGTTTTGTGTTTTTTGAGTGTTTTGTTTTTTTTGTTTTTTTTTTTGTTTTTGTGTTTTTTTTTGTGTTTTCGAATTTTGTGTTTTTTCTGTGTATTGTTTTTTTTTGTGTTTTTGTGTTTTTTTTTGTGTTTTGTGTTTTTTGTGTGTTTTGGGTTTTTTTGTTTTGGGTTTTGGGCCGTCGTACCAGCCAGTATTTATTGAAACAATATTTGCGTTCGAATTATTTGGCGCTGGTTCCAAATTCAATAAGTGCGCCGCAATAATCTTTTCATCCCATCTATTCGAAAAGGACGACTGGGTTCGCCTTTAAGTGCACCCAACGGTGGTGTTTTCTATGAGAAACTTTTAGCGGGCAGTAATGAGTTTTCCGGCGCACTTATTAAGTTTCTAATTTAAAAAGTGCGCGGCAAAGATAATTGCGGCGCACTTATTGAATTTGGAACCAGCGCCAAATAATTCGAATGCAAATATTGTTTGAATAAATACTGGCTGGTACGACAGCCCAAAACCCAAAACAAAAAAACACAAAACACAAAAAATCACAAAACACAAAAAAAACACAAAAAACACAAAAAACACAAAAAAAACACAAAAAAAAACAAAAAACACAACACAAAAAAAAAATACAAAAAAAACACAAAAAAGCACAATACACACAAAAAACACAAAACAAAAAAAACACAAAAAAAACACAAAAAAAACACAAAAAAAAACACAAAAAAGCACAAAACACAAAAAAACACCCAAAAAAACACAAAAACACAACAAAAAAAACACAAAAAAACAACCATTTGTTTTATTAAATAATAATATTACAATAACATATGAGGCGCCTCTTATTTTCTCATAGTGGGTGATGAAAAGCAGAGTGTATCACACGGGCGCAACATATATTTTTGGCTCGGGCGACGTACTTTGAATCCCTCGCTACGTTCAGGATTCTACTAAAGAATCCCTCGCTACGCTCGGGATTCTACTCTAGAATCCCTCACTTCGCTCTGGATTCAAAAAAGCGCCCTCGCCGTAAAAATATTATGTTGCTCCCTTATGATACAATCTACTATTGCAGCGCACTTTTTGAATTAGGAACTTAATAAGTGCGCCGCAAAACTCATTACTGCCCGCTAAAAGTTTCTCATAGAAAACACCACCACTTGGGTTGCACTTAAAGGCGAACCCAGTCGTCCTTTTCGAATAGATGGGATGAAAAACTAATAACTTGCTAGTTTGTTCAGTTTTTTATTTTCTAGGAACGTTCAGTGTCGCCCTCTACCCAAAGAAGACAAAAAAAGAAGAAGAGTGAAATATTATTAGCAATTCGTGAACGAAAATAATAGAAAATGGGACGCGCTGTGAACATCCCTTTTAAGGAGGTTCCTTTGGCTTGCGGCGCGAAATAAAAAAAAAAAAAAAAAAAAAATGTGATGCTATAAATTAAAACTTGTGTGTTAGGTCATATAAATACCGGCAACATAGTTTTCGCTATCTGGAGAAGTGTTGATGAGCTGTGATGACCAGAAAATCATGGAAAAAATGAATTTCGCGCCACAAGCGATTTTTCGAATATAATAATTACTTCGCATTTATAATAATTATTGTATGTTTATCCTCAGCTTCAATATTATAAGACATTGAGTTAGAGCAAGTCTTTTCTAGGTAATGTTGTTCCATTGAGCTGCCGCTAGATGGCGCTACTAGTTGAATGGTTACTATCACGTAATTGATCTTGTAGGGTAGAGTCTGAAGGAATTGGATTATTCATGTCATAAAACTCAAGTAAACACAGGCGACGACGAATTCTGGTATCACGGGCACTTGGCCCGTCTTCTTGGTATATCATGTCCGCGAGATGGCGTCACATCACGTATACCTGCGCTTACCTACAGCACAGCCTACAGACAATATAAAATCGCTGACTTCATAACGAGCACGAGTTTTTTTTCTATTTTCAGGGTTCCGGAGCCAAATGGTAAAACACAGAACCCTTATGGATTCGTCATGTCTGGCTGTCTGTCTCTCTGTCTGTCTGTTTGTCCGTGTATGTCACAGCCACTTTTTTCTGAAACTATAAGAGCTATGCTGTTGAAACTTGGTAAGCTATGTTTTCTGTGAACCGTATTAAGATTTTCACACAAAAATAGAAAAAAACAAAAAAAAATTGTGGTTCCCCATACTTAGAACTGAAACTCAATTTTTTTTCATCAAACCCATACGTGTATCTATGGATAGGTCTTCAAAAATGATATGTAGGTTTCTAATATTTTTTTTTTCTAAACTAAATAGTTTGCGCGAGTGACACTTCCAAAGTGGTAAAATGTGTCCCCCCCCCCGTAACTTCTAAAATAACAGAATGATAAAATTAAAAAAAATATATGTTGTAATACCATGTAAACTTCCACCGAAAATTTGTTTGAACGAGATCTAGTAAGTAGTTTTTTTATTATACGTCATAAATCGTAAACCATCCAAGAACTTTTATATTATGTTACTTGCTGCTACGGAACCCTTCATGGGCGAGCCCGACTCGCACTTTGCCGCTTTTTTTTATTCTCTTTAATTGGCGTCGCACGGCTTGTGTATTTGCCATTTTCAAGTATAATTATTGTATATTATTTGTATTGTGTGTGCAACCCACTGTGAAAAGAGGCCCATTGAGGCTCTGCCTACCTCTTTGGGGAAAAAGGCGTGTGTCTATGTATGTATGTATTTTAATTTGCAACATTACAAGCCTTACAAGAAGTGATCAAGCTATATTTATTCCAGCAGCGTGTATCCGAAGTCTGTGATGAGCCAAGTGCTGAACGTGTTGGGCCTCAACAAATTGATCGGGTTTGTTGTCAGCCTGATCTACGGTATATATACGCGGCCCATTGATAGCACGTTCCATTTTTCATTATTTTCATTAACGACGTGGCCCACGAATGTCCATAGCCAAAATGATTGAACAAGCTAATAGAGTGTTATGATTATTTAAACTACCACCATACCTATTTCTGCCGCAAAGCAGTAGGTATATAGTGCTCACAGTGCTGTGTTCCGCCGGTTTGAAGGGTACCTACCTATGGGTGCTGGTCAAATTACAGGCACATGAGACTTTTCATCTTTATGTTTCAGGTTGGCGGCGCAATGCAATGCCATTATAGGGTGCCTAGGTGGACGTGATCTATGTGGTAATGCGTTGTTTAAGGCAGAGTTTACCGCTTAACATCAGGTGGGCATCTGCTTGTTCCGAAACTAAAGTCTGTGTATTATTCAGCACCTGCTGGTATTGGCCCATAACAGACTTTGGATACACGCAACCCGAGATGATGTCAGTAGACTTGGAATGTTCAGAAACCAAGTAACAAGTCACACAGTGACGTCATCAAGTTTTCATTTATTTATAACTAGTGTCCGCCTGCAGTTTTGCTTGTGTAATACCAGGATAAAAATTGCGTATAGCTTAATCCAGGTATAGGTATAATCTATCTGTGTACTAAATTTCATCAAAATCGGTTCAGCCATTTTGGCGTGATAGAGTAACAAACATCCAAAAACTCGTAGTTCCTGATACCCATGGAACAGGGAATCTAAGTGTATAGGATCATATAATATGACTGTCGGGTGTTATCTTACGACTATCTTGTAATTTTCTCGACACTGAAATGGCAAAATTGTGGAAACACAGATGCCACAATCAAAAGAAGAAGAAGAAGAAACCGATTGCAACAAAGTTATGTAATCGCGCTCTATTGGGAACCGAACTCTTGACCTCATGCTCTACCTGCCAGCTAACCCACGCCACGCAGAGTCCTTCAAAACACTGCCTACTTGAAACTTGCATTTAGCAAACAATTTATTATAATCACCGATGACTCATTCTACAAAAAACAAAAAACAAATCAATATAAAACTAAAACCAGTCCGTCCGTCTGGCGTAAGGCATGGGGCGTAGCAGGGCCACTCCCAGGGAGGGGCGGTGTCGCGTCCCGCCTCCGCCCCGCCCTTTCGCTGGCCCTTCAAGGCATCTTCAGACATTATCTTACTCCTCATTATATCCTTATATGAAAACACAGAAATAAAGAACGTGTGTATTTTTTATCAATATACATATTTATTTATTTTTAACTATGGTAGACCCTCGATTGACCGCGATCTCACCTGTTGATCAACGACGACGCGGCCAACGTTGGAGCACGTTCTTAGGGTTCCGTACCATAAGGGTAAAACGGGACCCTATACTAAGACTTCGCTGTACGTCCGTCTGTCACTAGGCTGTAAACCGCAGGCTGTAGGCTGTAGTCTTATGAACCGTGATAGTTAGACAGTTGAAATTTTCACAGATGGTATTTCTGTTGCTGCTAAGTATAACAACAAATATTCAAAAACAAAATAAAATAAATTTTGAAGGGGGCTCCCATACAACAGTGATATTTTTTTTACCGTTTTTATAGATAGGTAATGGGTACGGAACCCTAAGTGCGACTCGCACTTGGCCAATTTTTTTATATACAAAGTTGCGTGATTTACTGACTGATTGAGGGGTGAGGCCTATGTCCAGCAGTGGCCTTCTACATGGCTGATGATGATGATAATGATGTTGATTGACTCTATTTGCTCGAGTTTCAGAGGTATTCTTCGTAGAGCACCAACCTAAAGAGCAGGGACTCTTATTTAACCTTCCTCCACTGCTCGGAGCCTAGCCTGCTCTACTGGTCCGAGACATCTGATTCTCGGGCTGGCCCTCGGAGGTGATGTCTGTCCCAATGAGGGACGACAAACCATATATCAAGGTAGACACTGCTAGTACACCTACTTTGCGTGTCAGTTTGCCTGTCCAAAGGCTTGCGCAATGTACTAGCAATGTATTAGTATTAGCAAACCTCACATCAGTTCGCTCTCGGCCGTCTACGCGATAGCACGTCGGATGTTAATAGAAAAATGCAGAATTGCACCATAGTGAACTGTCAAATTTCTTCGAAAGCAGTTAGCCGTGCGAATAGTACAAAATAAAACGGCACGATTGGTTTCATACAAATTTACAAGTTTGCGGTGTCTATCTTGATATATGGAATGTGGTAGGGACTCACGCATGGTGTTTTGTTTAATACCACCAAGGTGGTAAACACGCATACGGCCCACCTGTTGGTAAGCGGTTACCGTAGCCTATGGATGCCTGCAATACCAGAGGCATCAAAAGCGCGTTGCCGACCCTTACAACATTTGCAACAATTCAAAATTTTTTTTGAAGAACCCTGTGTTGTAGTCGCTCGGGAAAAACACAGCAGGGAGATCATTCCAGAACCAAAGTGTTCACGGGAGGAAGTTCCTCTGAAACCGCACAGTCCGGGACCACCCTGGCTCTGGTGTGGAGATGAATCCTTTGCCGGTGGCCAGCGGTGCAGCGAGGTTTACTTGCAGGAAACCTGCAATCAAAAGCGTTGCCATATAGCACAAATTCTATTCCATGAGCATCTATGGATTTTTTAGCTTGAGGATATTTATTGTGAAATAGTAGATTGCCATAAGGACACGGACAACTTTATCAAGGAGTAAAATGCAGCATGCTCGTGACGCAACGCAAACTAATGAGGGAAAGACTACTTTTTTAAAGGCTTTGATTTAAATTGCCATGTTTGATCTTGTAAGACGGTTTTGGTACTAGTACAGGCAAATTAGGTGATTTTTAGCAAAAGTGTGGAAGTAATTAGATGTAGTCACAAAACCTTTTCTAATGGTTTTGTTTGGCTTGAAAATCACCTCTAATATAACTTTCAGCAATTTCACCCCCCCGGAACAGGGTGAAATAGGGTGAAAACCTTATAATACCTGTAACTTAATGGGGAAAATAGATGTAGTCGGTGCAACTTGGCATACACTTAAGACCGTTATGATCCACATTTGCACCAAGTATTTTTTTAATCCGACTTACGGAAAATCTTTTTTTGAGTATTGCGGCTCGGGCGAAATTGAAGTAGTCGGTGCAAATTGACAGAATTACCAGAAAAATGGGCCAAATAAATTACCAGGTTTGCACCTGGGTACCTCACACGGAAGTCAATTTTTCCATATTTTATTGTCGCTCTTCTTCGGGGATATTTCAGGCAATTTTGGAATTTCACTTAAACTTATTCATTTGATTAGTACTACATTCGCCGGCCATTTAATACTGGAATTTATATACGAAACATGCATTTTTTAAGTATTATATATGTAAGTTCAGTGCGGTGCTAAGTAACTAATATATATACTGTGGCGCTGCACTGCTTACACTGGCCCCCGACCGCGGGGTGCATCCGTATTGATCCCAGAAAATCATCCCACGAGCTGAAAGTAATAATAATTATTCCGGATTCATACCATTAATATTTATTTCAATTTAGAGTCCGTATTTATCCCACCCAGAAATACCTACATCTAAAACGAGTGAAAGTAACGTCAGCAAAAAAATATGTTATTATGGAACATCTATTTATTTCATAAAATTGTCGGTATAAAATAATCAATCAACAAAGTAATAATATATACAGTGTGTCCCAAAAAGTAGTGTCAAGCCGAAATCCAAAGAAAGGTTACCCCCAGAGGTACCCGAATCACCCCTATGTATGTTCCGCGATTTTTAGTAGTTTTCATGTTATGTGTTTTTAAGACAATCGGAGCTCTTACACTTTTTTGGCTATTGTGACTCGATTCGTTGAGGTAGAGGCCTGTTTTTGTTGTTGTAAATAAGCTAAATACTAGGGCTACCTTGTCTGATAGCATTTAAATCAATAGCATCTACTATAAAAAAAAACATGAAGTTTTTTTTTTAATCTCTTTCTTCAATGAACGTTTAAAAAAAAGTCACACAATCTTTTTCATCCAAACCTATCTTAAAAACATGGCTGATGTGTCAGCTGTTAGTCATGTAACTTTGTTCCAGATTCTTGCACAGGATCATAAAAAACACTCAATTTAATAAAAGTTTGTTCAAAAACGAGTTTTTGAAAATGTTCTGCAAGTCGAGATTAAAAAGAAATCTGACAGTCTGAAGATTGTATTACACATAAGCAATAGTAAAATAACCCATCTTTGTTGTTTAAGGACATTATTTTCTACCTACGAGGCAGAAACCTGCGACAGATGGTGGGCCCATTCCAACTGCCAGATCGTTTAAATGGCGAGTCATACTTGAACTTTTTAAGAGAAGATTTAAATGGATAATCCACAGACACCATTTTACTAACACGCCGAAACATGATTTTTCAAAACGACGGCGCACCATGTCGCTTTGCGTCAGTAGTTACACAACATCTTAATGACAGGTTTTTTTTTATATACTATTTAGAATGACTGAACAAGCAGATGGTCCACCTGATGATAAGCGGTACTCTCTTCCTATGAACAGTGCATTAGTGACATTGCACTGCGCCCGCCACCCTGAGACATAAAGATGAAAAGTCTCGTGTGACTGTAATTTCACCGGCACCCATACCCTTCAAACCGGAACACAGCAACGCGAGCACTACTGCTTTGCGGCAGAAATAGGTATGGTGGTAGTACTTCCCGGGACGAAGTATTTCACAAAAAAGCTCTACTAAATGTAATACTTGGTGATAAATGGATTGGCCGAGGCGGGCCTATCGCATGGCCCCCACGATCTCTCGACTTAAACCCCATTGACTTTTTTGTTTGGGGATATTATAAAGAGATTGTTTACTCTCGAGATTGCCGAAATGTGCAAGAATTGCGAAGAAGGTGGACCCAGGCAGAAGCAACAATCAAAAGCAACAGAATCGCTTTTCTACGCTTTAAAGATAATTTTTTCTCAATACATAACGCTGATTATGTATTGAGCAAGAAGGTTGCCATTTCGAAAATTTATTGTGATGATTCACTGAATATATGCAATGCTGAAATTTATTTTTTAGTTTTATTGACGATTTCACTTAATCATAAAAACTAGTTTTTCGCATTCAACTGTTTAAATTGAATATCATAAATGATCCCGTTAAAGATTTTCAATCAAATTTACATGATAAATAGCTGACCAAGTTTTTAAGATAGGTTTGGATGAAAAAGTTTATGTGACTTTATTTTTAAAATGTCCTTAGAATGTAAGGGACTAAACAGATTTTTTAATTTTTCAATATTTTTAATTTTATTACAATGCAATGGTTCGTGCTGTGGATGTAAATGCATTTTTTTTATTACTGTTTCGATTACTTTAAAAATTTATATCTGAGGTTTACTGTCATCACAGAACAAAAATAAGTATACAACATTTAAAAAGAAAGAGGAAGCCATTTTTAAATCATTTTTTCCGGAAAATCGCGGACTAGTATAGAAATCGTTTCAGAGAATCAGAATGTTACAATTATTTATAACACAAGCTTTTAGATAACATCAATATACTATACAACGAGCAAAGATTCGTATATTATATATAAATATTTGTAATGGCACAAGAGGCAATTGAGATAACTAAATACAGAAATTTCAATAGAGAAGATGATTTTGAATTATCTGGAGTATGAAAGCCTGTGGTGAGAATGTGTAAGAATCACAAAAGTGTGGTACCTGCTACGCGACTGGATACCGATAGTGTTGTGTGTCGAGTTGGGGTGAAGTGTGACAATGAAACCGATGATAGTGGTATCGTTCATAATAAAAGAGTGAGAAAGAGGGTAGATCGATATATCTGCCAATAACATCTACTCGCAAATACATAAGTTAGTTCTCCCGTGATCAGATACGATTAGAACACGATTTAAAAATATTTTTTATTGCACTTTATCCAACCTCATACCGAATTTGTGCAATTTATAAATAAAATGTGCAATTAATAAATAAATAACGAATTTCCGATATTAATATCGGAATTCCAATATTGATATTTAATATCGGAAATCAGTATAGGAATTGAAAACTTTCCGATATTACATGCCCTAAACGTGACAAACAAGCAGACGGTCCGCCTGATGTAATGCAGTCACCGCCACCTATGGACAACACCCACGGTATTGCAAACGCGCTGCCTACCATAAAGCGCCCTATTGCTATTTATCTTGAATTTACCCATATTGTATAATTTATAAATATTTGTACTATCTGCAGATATTTGTTCAGGATGTTATTTATGTTATGTTATATGTTTTCGTTGGGTATTTTCTATGTATAATAAAAAAAAACTATGTAATGTATTTTACTAAAGTATATCAGTTATCTAGAACCTATAACACAAGTTCTGCTTAGCTTGGGGCTAGATTATGTTGTGTGAACTGTCCAGCATTATTTATTTATTAAATATTTATTTATGATGGTGACAGCGAGCTGATCTGATGATGGAGACGGAAGGTGGACAACGGAACTCCTCGATGGATGATAGTAGATTACTGGAAAAACTCTAGAGGTTATTAATTTTTACTTCTTTGCTTGTGTCCCAAAAGTTACACAGTCTAAAATAAAACAAAAACTAGTTTTGAAACGTCTATGATTGTTTCACTTTTTTACCCTTTCTTTGGCCCCAATATCTTCTACAACCCCCGAATCAATTTAGCTCATAACCTTACACAAATTGTAGTTCAAATACTTTATACCCATCTACCAAATTGTATAAAGAATACTAGTTTTATAAAGAATATATCAACAGTTCGCAAGTTATCTTCGGGCAAACATACATACATACGAACGCCAATTATTAATATATAAAATATATGAAAATGATAGTAAGGATCTTGCATTTTTCTGTCTGACCGTACTAATATCCATTGTTAAAGGCCGTGGCGTTGTATGAATCCGGACTACATTTTGCGATTAATACGGACAAATATACAATTTTATTATTCGTGGGATGAATACGGCCTACATTTTAGTATGATTCTGCACCCCACCCACACCGTTGATTTCTTATTGAGATTTATTATTAAGAAGTACTTCCGGTCCGAAATTTGTGTTTTTTTTAACGTGCGAATGTGGTAAACTGATAGTATATACCATAGTAAAATTTGCACGACTACATAAACTTCCCCCGAAGTACAATTTACAAAAAAATAAAAAAAACTATGTTCCGTAATTCGCTGAGGTGTGCAAAACTAATATAGTGCTTATAATACTTATAGAAACCTTGTGTAAGTTTGCACCGAGTGCATAAATTTCCCCCGAGCTGCAAACTAAAAAAAACAAATTCACAGTGTTTCCCACTATGCACGTAGTTTTAATTAAAATTCATAACGCATTAAGAATGTCTCTTTAGGTAATTGAACAATATATTAGAAACCTCAACATCATTTTTGAAGACCTATCCATAGATACCCCACACGTAAAGGATTAATGAAATTTTTTTTGTTGAGTTTCAGTTCTAAGTATGGGGAACCCCAAAAATAATTGTTTTTTTTTTCAATTTTTTTGTAAAAATCCTAATGCGGTTCACAGAATACATCTACCTACCAAGTTTCAACAGTATAGCTCTTATAGTTTCGGAAAAAACAGGCTGTGACATACACGGACAGACAGACAGACAGACAGACAGAGATGACGAATCTATAAGGGTTCCTTGTCTTTGACTACGGAACCCTAAAAAAGGGTACAATTGGTAAAAACTATTTAATAGTGCATGTGCCATAGATTACTACCAGCCAAGTTTTTATTACACCGCTCTGTCACACGATTGTTAGAGCGGCGCGTAACTCAAGCACGAATATTATGTTATTCGGATTTTGTCATGAAATCAAATGTTAATAACTTTTTCACACCACTTGCTCGACAATGTCCAATTACATATCATGCAACCTCAACGTAAAGTAATTCATTATCTCCCAAGGGATATAATGTTGTATGAAACTCCCTAGGGAATAAAGTGATTTGAATTTGGAACGTGAAATTCGAGTGGAAACTTGTGGAAAACTCTGAGTAAAAAAATGCCCATATGGTATTGTAAAGAGGTGTGTTCGAAAATCGAACGGAAACAAAAACCACCAAACATAAAACGTGGCAGGACTCAAAGAAAAAAGAAAAAGGTACGTTTACAGAGAACAGACCAAGAGTGTACTATAAACAATGTGAAACAAAAGACGGTGATTGGTTCTGTGATTTTCAGTGAATTTTTATTGTCTCGCAGTAGGTGTGAAAAGTATGCGAGTAGTTCCTGTTTGATCCATTGAGAGACTACTATAGTAGATTAGTAGCCAAGGGCTGTAAGGCATCAATTGCAGCCCGAAATATTTAGGCGCACGCGCGCAGCAAGGGCGCCTATAGTTCAAGGGTGCCATTGATGCTTACACCCGAGCTAACTACTCTGCTTTACATCTCGATTGTGAGGTAAGTAGAAAAAAACCGGCATAATAAATAATCTTCATCACTTGCAGAACTCATGTTTTTTTCCTAATTAGCACGTAATTATAAAAAAAAAGTTTTCTATTCCTGCCTTTTTTCATCTTTTTAAAAATTATTTTTTTCAAAAACGAAATTGATCTTCGCCGTTCGATATTTAAAATTGATGACTATTATACTCATCCGAAGACAAGGCTGAATAGCGAAGCGACCTCTTTTGTCATTGGGCTGAATGCATGATGTCTATTGCCAGTATGATGGTTAGATGTACGCGAACTTTTTTAAAGAGTGAAGTTTTTTTTTAAATTACTTACCGACCTAGGGCTTTTCTATCTACATTATTACCCTAGAGCGCTAATTGGTCACCTACAAGCCCCATTTGGGGGAAATAAGGACCTACTTACCGAATAATATGAGAGATGTAAAGTATTTTAATTGCATTCGAAAAAAAAATGCATATTGATTTTGTACATCCAGTTTATTTTTTTATTGCATATTTGGAATAGTTGTGCATTTATAAATATAAATGAAATTCGTATGTTTTGACATGATGAGACTTGTTTTAGATTACCAGCCGTCTGTCTCGCCCCGCCCCCTGACACGCCTTGCGCTGGCCCTAAAATGAGGTCGACTTTATCAAGTTGGACTTACCCGCATAATGTACTAAAGCCAATTTAGTTTTTTTTCTTGTATAACTTGCTTTGAATAACTTACCTCAGGCTTTGAATCATTAGTACTACATATCATTTAAAAAGGCGTTTTTTTAAGAATGCTGCGCAAAACTAAATACTAGTGTCCGCTCGCAACTTCGCTGTCGTTTTACCAGGATAAAAAGTAGCCAAGTTTACTAAGTGTATGTAGTAGTAGTAGTGTATAGTTAAATCCATTATGTGTACCAAATTTCATCGAAACCTGTTCAGCCGTTTCGGCGTGATCGAATTAACAAACATCCAATCATCGTAACCTTGACATGTATGAAATAAGTGAGGCTGATTCAAGACTTCAACGCGGCTCTCGTAGCACAACAGACGAGAGTTTTGTAACCTTGTAGAGTTTTTTTTTATTTATAAATATCATAAATAAGCAGTAAGTGCCCCATGTCCTAAAATAATAAAGTAGTAGTAGAGCTTTTTTGTAAAAGAGTTCGTCCGGGGAAGTACTACCACCATACCTATTTCTGCCGCAAAGCATGTAGTGCTCGCATTGCTGTGTTCCGGTTTGAAGGTTATGGTGCCGGTGAAATTACAGACACATGAGACTTTTCATCTTTATGTATGTGTCTTGCGTGTCGGGTGCAGTAAAATGCCACATAGGGCGCGTCCTAGGTGGACGTGACCTATGTGATTAATGCACTGTTCAGATACTCTCATATCATAGGCAGAGGGTACCGCTTTACATCAGGTTAGGCCATCTGCTTGATCTGTCATACCAAGTTGTATATACATACAAAAATGCGTAGCTCCTCTCGACCCACACATTATCTAAGGGGTTCAAAAGTTTACTCAAATCATAACTAGGTGTCGCTACTTGAAAAAATAGGACGCGCTTATCCTACTGACATTGGTTGTTGAACTCTCTGCACGGGGGACTTTCTTACAGAGACCAACCAAATAATAGAGTTAGATATAGTGTTCCATTAGGGCACCCTTTCCCACAATCTGGCAAAGGACGTCTCTTCGCTCCACATAGTGCGCTCAAAAAACTGGTTCTGTTTGGACTAATCGACCTAGAAAAATCGGTCCCGTTTCCCGTAAAATATAAATATCTGTTTTAAAAGGTTTTTTATCTGCTATAAAAGTTAACCATGCGTGTAATACTACTAGGTAGGTACTAGGTGCTACTGTTCATAGGCAGAGGTTACCCCTTAACATCAGGTGGGCCATCTGCTTGATACGTCATTCAAGTAGCATAACAAAAAAAAAATAAAAAAAATATAGTCAGTGATAATATGAAGAACCAGGTCACCGATCATGTTTCAAAATTGCTGAGAAAAATCTAGATCCCTACCACCAACATTTCCAATACGTGATGCGTCATCTTAAAAAATAAGATCTTGATAAGATGATGTTCCTAGTAGCTAGGATTAGGATTTAGGTTTTTTTTTGGGGTTTTCTTTTTCTTTTTTTCTAGGATTTAATTCAATTCAATTTAATTCAATTTTTATTTATTCAACCAACATAGGGTCATTAGGATTACACATTACACAATTACACATTACACAGGTTACACACACATTACACACTTTCACATTACACATTACACATTTAGCTTCAAAATTATGATTTTCTAACTTTTGGGTGTTTATAAAATTGGGCAATACAAAAGTTGCCCCGCCCCACGAACCGCCCCTAACCTTCGCTTGCCCTTTGAGCGGACTAGCATTACAATTTAGAAATCAAATGACATTTGGTGGTTATTACAGGTAGCATTATGTAAATACAAGTGTCCGCCCGTGGCTTCACTCACATTTTAGCAGTATATACAGTAGCCCTATAGCTCAATCCATCAGAGGCCCAAGACGGAGTTTTGCAAACGTCATCGTAACGATGACTGTCCGTGTATACCGTAATAACTAGCTATTAATCTGTGCCCCAAACGTCACAGATTAATGGCTAGTAACTTCGTAACTATTATTATTATGTTTTTTTTATAGAAAACTAATTATAGGTACTTATATTAAAGTATATTATGACATGTAGCAATTATCTGTTATGAATAAATTAACTATGAACTATGAACACAACCACGATCGTCGTTACGATCGTCGTTACGATGACGTTTTCAAAACTCCGACTTGGGCCTCAGGTTATATTCACCATTGGGCTTTTTGACATTTCGATGGGCAGGTAAAATAATAAAATAATACTTATACCCTATAGCTTGTAGAACGGCAACCGTTGGGGAATAAAGGTTCCTGTGAATGGGGATCACAAACCGGAAAACGTGAGGAGGAAGGCTTCTTGGTGTCCTTCTCGATGGAGCATTTTTCATTTATTATTTAAAGGTAGCATGAAGTCGGTGAATGGAGGCAGCTTACAACCGTTCGTCTAAGCATTCTATGTTCTAAGCATTCTATCTAGCAGTGGACTGCTACAGACTGATGACGATGATAGATAGATAGATTAACACAGTATTGTACCTACAACAAAAAATACACTTATTAGGATTATTTTTGAAAAATTACGACTATACACCACGTACCTATCCACGTACTTACGCACGATTGGCTATCCTGCTGACGTTTCGTTGACGTTTCAATTCCTAAGTTTCTCCTCCCGCGGATGTCGTAATAGCCGACTCAATACTGCGAACACCTCAATTCACCTGCCAAGCAGGTTATTATGACAAATCCCCCCATTAAATGTAACTTAGGTGGATATGCTGCCTTTCACAAAAGCCTATCATTATTTTTACTCTGTGTACCGCCATTCGTTATTGCTTCGCTCATTACTGTCTCATAATCTTGTCTATAATTCAAAGGTTGCCTGGAAGAAATCGCTTTCTACGATAAGGCCGCCTGATGTAACTACTGTTTTTTTTTAGTCAATCCTATTATTCCTATTTTTAGTTAAATATGATTAACTAAAAAAAACTGTACATAGTCCTGCTTGGCAGGTGAATTAAGGTGCAATGGTCGCAGCATTGGTATTGAGTCGGCTACTACGACATCCGCGGGAGGAGACAGAGGGGTCTATTCTGAGGCCAGACACGCCTCGGCATAGAAAAGTAGCTATAAAGTACGATTTTAACAATATTCTCAATGTTGACGTGCGAAAATGATATTTCTTCCGCAAAGCAAGTGCTCGCATTGCTGTGTTCCGGTTTGAAGGATATATGGGTGCCGGTGAAACTACAGGCACATGAGATTTTTCATCTTTATGTCTCAGGGTCGCGGGCGCAGTGCAATGCCCAGATATAATGCAACCTAGATGTACGTGACCTGTTAGGTAATGCATTGTAAAAGGCAGAGGTTACCGCTTAACATCAGCTGGATCATCTACATCATCTGTCACACAAGTACCTAGTTACAAAAAATACAATTAGGTACCTACTTAACCCATATAATGAGAAGTTATTGTCCTATTGAAAACTTTCTTTGCAAATACCTATCCTGACTCTAAGAAAACTTCACAATGCCACGAATTCCTGAAATAGGCACCTGTCTCACAAATGGCGACGGCTACCTCAACTGTTCCTACCTACCTACTCAAGGAAAAAACAACCATGCAATGACCATAGCCAATCTTCCCTTGGCTTACAAAGGCGCGGAGAGGGGCGATGGATGGGCGTTCCCGCTGAACTATCTGTAGGCGAGTGGGGTTCGTAGTCCACCGCCTGCGTTTTATGTGCTCCTGGTACTTCTGAGTCGATTTTACCTGCGGAATCGGATCGTCTATGTTCACTTTGTTTATCCGAATGAGTGAATTTACCTGAATGGGATCTTGCAATTCGATACGATTTGCTGTTGTTGTTAGTTTATGTTTACTGCGTCCTTTTGCTTCAATTTGATTGAGTTCTTAAGCGTTTTTATTGTTATTTGCGGTTATTTTAAACAGCAGATTTTATTCAGAACACTAATTTGGTTATACAATTTTATAAACGAACGAGTTTTCTGATTTGAAGATGACTTGTTTAATTAATTGAACAATATATAATATTTGTTCAGTTTACTATCAATCAGATCCTATCCCAAGAAGCTTGGAGCAAGCAACGATAAAGGAACTTCTTAAAACATTCTCCTTTTTATTCATCATCATATTTTTATCATTTTAGTCATCGTTAGGCTGAGAGTATTATAGGTAAGCATAGTTGCGTTCTCCAGTGGGTAATTAGAGACTAACAATGTGTGTCCTTGCTTGTTTGAGGACCGTAGATTCTATCAGCGATCCAACAACTTATTCGTAGTTTTTTACAGAAGGGCCTAGCCACAACGTTGTGTAGTTATTTTCTTGTCTTCTACCGGTATTCTAAATCGTTCCTTTAACTTTCCTCGACTCGACTCAGCTTGACTAGAGGATTTTTTTAATTCTATTTTGTTTTTCAAAATCTTCATTGAAATGGAATAACAAATTTCCTTGAGGTCCATATTATTTCGTGTCAGTCTTTCTCATTGATATTTGTACCAATTCCTCACATAGGTTACAGGGGATTTGTTTCCTAAGATCTGCGTCAATACAAATCTTTTCGTCTTGCGTCATGCATGACCATGAGAAGGCGAGAATTAGATCTGCAACTTTCTTCAATTTGCGTCTTTTGTTAGGTTCCGCCCTACCAAAAGGGTATCTTAGAAACGGCACCCTATCACTAAGAATACGCCGCCTGCCCTATCCGTTTGTCAGTATTCTGTCACAGGGGTAATCTCAGCACCCGCAGATGGAGCTCGCTGATTTTCTCAGATTATGTGGCAAATAATCAAGATAACCTGCGATAAAAAGTTTAGTTACTACACAATTCAAATTATCTTTGGAAATATTTGCACAGTGTTTTATCTTTTGCATTGACAAGCATTTTCAAATTCGAGACGTAACAAGGACCACGGTGTAATAACACGAAGGATATTTTACGTTTACTAGTTGCACGGTTAGAGTTACTTAGTGAAAACTCAGACTTGAAAATGGAACCCTTCCGTTCCGTTCCCCCGTCCGCTTTTGGTCTGTTTATTAACCTGTCGGCCAATCAAAGCAGTTCAGAAATTGAAGGATTAAAAATTCAATAAACAAAACCATTTGCAGCCGTGATTATTTAACTGATATTTAAAACGTGATTATGCTCAGTGATGATATTCTTTGGTTTTCAATTTAATTTAAAAAAGGTCATCTGTCAGTGGTCAACCCAAAATGAACTCGATTTAGTTACATTTTAATTTTAATCCATTGCCGTCAGGCTACGTTTGTTATGACTTCGATAAGGAAATAGCTACGAATGTATGCTTCATAAAACATAAATTAAAATTGTAAACTAACGTTTCCTCCTCTCTGTATCCGAATACTAATACTTAATAATAATACAGGTTATGAAAACAACATAATAATATGGCATAGATATTCTGGTATTTTATATACGGATTAGGCATGGATTATTTGCCAAGTTACCTACTCGGCTTCATCTACATTACACAAAGGTTAGCTGGAAGAAAATGCTAATTAGCATTATGTTCACCTATGTACGGTTTTTTTTGTCTTGTGCAATAAATAATTTTCTATCTATCTATATATCCATCTTCATCGGCTTCGACGATGGAGCAGCCCTACCTCACAGAATACTTCTAATTGATTTTTAATACCTACGTATTGATTTTAAATTATATAGTGTTTCGAATAAAGCATATCTTGACCGGTTTACTCAATATCTCCCTATAGGTCAGTATATGTCTACGGGCTTAGGTAGGTACCTATTATTATTTTCCTGAAAAAAAAAATGGCTGAAATATGGTATGGAAAACGGCTAATGTGGGCTACTATAAATATTAACTTGGCAACTAAGATTAGTTCTCGGTAGGTTGGGCTTTAAAAACAAACTGTTTTAGAGCAATTTTACGCAAATAATCTGATAACGAGATAAACATGTACCTAATCAAAGGCCGGTATCCAGACCTAATCATTTAAGGAACTCACTTTCATACATACCTAGGTACTTACCTACCTTTACTTATCTACCTAACTGTCAAAAATATGTTGGTTAACAAATGTATAGAAGCATTCTAGGAGTATATTTGAAAAAATGAAATTCCAATAAATATTCAAGCAGACATCGCTGTCTCCAAACGCTATTTAAGTAGGTTAGATACCTAGCTACATATCATCGAGTCAACGTCTCTATATCTCAATCGAACGCTACCTCATCGACAGACATAAACTGGCAATTCGTATGAACGGAACGTGCTCTCCGTGTATATGAATCTATTAACTAGTCAAGGTGACTGGATCGATGTATTCGCGCACGCTCCTTAACCCCGGACCCACGTGGCTGTCAACAGATGGCGGTAGCGTCCACTGCGCATGCCTCAATTTATTGAGCGTGCGGAACACACCGACACACTTCAAAATACCCGGCACCCACGCACACCGACAAAAATCATATGTTTGGCCATACGGCTTTGAATCAACTTCTAGGCACGTATTGACGCAAGTCGGCTCTATAAATGGACTATCAAGTCTATTATCTTGGTGGTAAAGTATACATTACGGTTATCACCAGACAGAATCCACAAAAGTGGTCGAGTGAGCTAAATGTTCCGCAGACGTCAATTAACGTTGCCTTTCTGGTTGTTGTTTGAAGTTTGATAAGCCACTGGTTTTGAGAAACACATTTCTGCTTTGATGACCGTAAGTATGTCTTTCTAACAATCCTGTCGATTCTTTAAAAAAAATTGATGAAGTAGGTATTAATACACTTGTAGGCAATAATATTTCAAAACGTTTTCTAACAAGGTTGTATTCAAAGCGTTTTTCACTACAATGCTTGTTTCCAATAGAAGCACAAACTTTCATCTTCAATAGAACAGCCATACAACTTCATCGTTCTTTTTGTCAGGAAGTTGCCGTCTGCATAGTTCCATCGGAGTTAGCGAAAATTTATGATATTAACTGCACTTTAGAAAACAAAGTTAGATAGCACACTATTCTCGGCAGTTGCCCAACTTTGTCATTCGTGACAGTCATCTAGGTAGATAGATTGGAATTTTGTAGAATTCCATCGTTTACATGCTAAAATGGTGACGGCTGTTGTCAAGGGGACCCATTTTAAGTCGTTTCTTGTAATTTGGGAGTCAAATAGATAAAAAATTCATTAACGTCGGAAAGATATTATAAAATTAAATAAAAGTGACGTGCAAGTGAGCTATGTATGTAGATTGTGTTTACTTTATATTTTCTTTACGTACACATAAATACATTAAAACAATGTAAGTAGATAAGAAAAATAACGTCACCAGCGCCATATGGTGCGCGGTCTGGTGACAAGTACTAGGCGAGCATAACGTACAAAGAAGTTTATTGAATGAGAATAACGGAAGCCGAGCGGGAAAATGTCTCGTGATATTGCGATTGCAATGCTGAACGCACATAGCGCTGGAATGTCATTGTATGAAATGAATACACACTACGATGAAGTAGGTAGGCTATATTCACTGGCTGTTGACATTGATAACACGCAAGATAGCGTTTAGTAAAGAATTGCCCAAGTGTGAGTTTGAATCTCCATCGAGAGTTTTGTTGGCAGTGTCGCATGCTAGCAGGGGGACTTTTTTCACCTGTTTTATTTTTAATTTATAACCGAGCTACTAGAATTTTTTTGTTATCTTTGGAATACTTAGGTGCTCAGTGTTGTGTCTTTTACATCGATAAGCAGTTTCAAATTCGATCGAAAGACACAAAACACTATTCAAAGGATGATCGGCTTTTATTAGTAGCACGGTAGGAGTTTTTGACCTAAATATACAGTTTGTTTTTGATGTTAATTTAGGCTAGTTTTTAAATAAATCCCCTAAATGAAATGTGGGCAATGTAAATAAGTATCTACAAAATGCGGATAGTAAGCTAAACACCGAAGTCTCAATATCGGATTTATGTAGCGGGACTCTACATAGGAACAAAGTAAGTATTATAGTTTAGGTAATATTTTCCAGTGATAAGTAAATTTCTGATGACAAGACTATCGAGTAATGTTTGTTCACTAATGTGAAGGAAAATGTGAAGATATGCCTGCAAACTGTGCGGTAGGTCACTATTAATCATATCGTAATGCGACTTCTTGGAATCCAGTAATTCGTTCGAGAGGGGATTCGATGCGGGTGGGCGGAGGAGCCATTATTCAATGGGAGGTGTTAATTCTGGCATTTAGCTTTATATTATTGTGGATTGTTTTGATTGTCCACTTAACTTTGTACCTACCGATGGGATCATTAATCATAATGATATATGGCTCGATATGGTGGTGTGTATCATTCTGCTCTAACTATACACAACTATGTAGGACGTAGTTAGATATAAACGTAAGGTTGATGACTAATTTCGTGTTTTGCCTTTGATTGTTCTAAAACAATGTAGGTATGTAGGTACAAGGTGGGTTTAGCTGCCTAACGAATAAAGAGCTCCATCTGACCAATAAATTTTTGCTTTCCTGTTAGAACTTATACAAGATATAGGTACCTACCTACTCAAACAGGATAATTTGAAAAAATTGCAAATTGTTATTCTATGTTTATTGCACATTGTATGGTTTTGTACTTTGGTTGACCATCACAATAAGAGGCCTTAGAAGGGCGCTTTCCACAACTAACAACTTCATCTAAGTAATTTGTCAATGGAGTTTGTACGGAATTTTACTTTTTATTTCTCAAAGTTTTGTACTTCTAAGTCCACTTATTGTGACAGTCAACCAAAACCATACAATGCGCGTGGCCCGACACGCACTTGCCGCTTTTGCTTTTATATTATAGCACTGTTTAATTTCCAAGAGAGTAGGTAGGTACTATATATAATTTATGACATTAATATATCAACAGCCTAAGTAAAGACCTCTGTAAGCCTTCCAAACTCCTCTAATCCATCGACTTTGAATGCAAACGCTATCAAAAGTTTCCTTTGCGACCGATCCAAACAAAACTTTCTAACATCTGCTGTTTTCTCAGGAACGTGCCCCTAATCGCTTGCCAGGCACAAAGGAACCATACGGTGTACAGAACGAGATAGGCATAGCTAGGACAGCTGAGAAAGAAAGAGATGGCAGCAAACCGGAACATTACACAAGTCCCGTCTCAGTTGACGGGCCCCGAACAAAATGAATGGTCGAAGCGATTAAAACACGTCGTATTCAAGCCTGTGTCACTTCAAATGGTACCTATAAACAAAGTAAAAAACTTTTGGAACAAGTTCTTTATAAGCATAAACATGCTAATACCCATTATGCAAATACAATTTTCTTGGGGCTATACAGAGATCATTCTCTGAACAGCAAATATATAAATATTCAAATTGCTGTTGAAATCACTGAAATCACAGAACTAGAGGGGCGACTATGATTTTTTTGAAAATATTTTTTTTGAACCAAGCTTTTATGAAATGAGTTATCGGAACCGTGAGCTGACACTTCAAGGCTACTAATTAATAATCGAGGAGTTCCGTTGTGCACTTTCTGTCTCCATCATTAGAAGCTGTTCTCACCACGTTGTCACCATAATATTAAATTATTATCGAAACTTGATAGGTAAGTATGCCGAATTTCAGCTCAATCGCTTGGGAGGAAATGATTAAAAGTTAGTTGCAAGATTTGTCCGAAACATAACTATAAGTACTAACAAACTAACAGGTGTAGTTGAAAGCTTGTAAACCTCGATGACTATATTTGATTGATTTTCTAGATCTGCCAAGTGAAATTGAGCTGTCAGTTGCAGATTTAAAGTTTCAATATCGCTTGCATGCGTGCCTCAGAATCGTCTGAGTGGAACTTCTGTGCGTGTAACAATATTTGTTCTGTACCGTAGTATAGGAAAGAATGAAAATAATAAAAAAGTATAATTGCGTAACACGAGGCTAGTGGGAAGTTGAAATTAGAGATGATGGCGATGACGCGCACGATTTGGATCTGATAATTATTGAAAATGAACACACACATTGACTTTTTTGTTACAATGCAGTTGTACCAAAAGCTTAAGTAAGTACGCAACAGCGTGAACCTGACTTTTACCACCTTTTACGTGCTTTTACTTCCATTGTTTTCTGTAAGTATTCAAAAAAAGAACAAAGTTCCTAACTTTTATAGTTATAAAGAATTTAGTATAGGCAAGACAATACGCCATCGAGCAACACGGAATGGAGACGCCATCAAAGGCATTCCCCGCTGTAGTTCCCCTCTAAATTGAATGCCCTCGAGGGCATACAGCTTATAAAAAACTAGCTGTCGTCGATCGCTCTGTCAGACTGAATCGACTCGCGTGGGAGATAGTGCTCTAAGAAAAATGCCGAATTGTTCAGTTTTGTGCTGTAAAAAAATGATTGGATCATCAAATTTACAAAAAGATAGTGTTTCCTTTCACATGTACCTGAATTTCAAATAAATTATTATAACTTATTGCATGAAAATTGACCAAGTAAAATTAAGCCGTATAAAAACAAAAGTGGCCATCTCAGATTTTGTAATTTTTGAGTTCGTGTTCGGGATAAAATAATAAAACTGAACGGTTTAACAAAACAAACCGTGAATATTTTATTCAATAACACTGGTTCACTCTTCACTGCGACTGCACTTCAGTACACTGGTCATTCATTACTCTAAAATCACTGCCAAGTTACGTGATTTATTCGCAATGAAAGCCAATTCCCTTACGACTGCCCTGCTCGCTCGTCAATCGAGCTCCACTTAATCGTGAGACACAGGGGCGACATAAAAGTGACCAAAAGCGTAGATATAAATGTGTATAATACATCAATGTGCATTTCAGGATTTATTCTGCTGACGTAAACATGTATATAACGTGTAATGTCAGTAAGCCAAGATGTGGATGATTACTTAATATCCTTGATTACTAAATACAATTCATTAAACACGTTCGACAAAATGTGACATGTGGAATAACGTGTATTTGTATTTGATGGCTATGTTACCACTAACTAACCGGTAACTACTAACTACTACTACTTCGTGTCACGGGCTCTTTCTTGGTTCACTAACCAGCTTGAGATATAGTGTCCCTGAAAGGGGCCTAGTGACCAATGGTGAAAGAACCAGTATGGTAAAAGGATTAATTGTGCCTCGCAGAGGTGTATGATGATATGTCAACGTAAATGTCATGTGTAACTACATACATACATACATAGACACACGCCTCTTTCCCCGAAGGGGTAGGCAGAGCCTCAATGGGCCTCTTTTCACTGTGGGTTGCACCATCGTGGGATATAGACGTGACAAGTGGTGAGCTCATCGCCGCCATTGCTTCCCACGACTGACTCACCTAACACTTTCTTCCAGTAATAACACATTCTACAATTATCCAGCAACCAGGACATATCTTATACCAACGAATCTTATCAACAAGTCCGGGTAAACTAATTTAACTAACTGTAACTATATGTAATGTAACTATATTTAAAGAAATAGAATTAAATCACACTACTATTAACAACAAGTGTAACATGAAAAAGTTTGTACATTTGGGAACTTTGATTACAAGAGATGGCAAGCATGAAGATGATATTTAAATGAGAGTAAATTCTGGAAACCAGGTGAACTTAACGCCTTATTATCAGCCGGAACGTATTCAAAAAGGCACGACTGGATGTGCATAGAGGAGTGTTAGTGCCAAAACTAATGTATGGTGGTTGCGAAAGTTGCTAAGGCAGAATAAACATGAAAGTAAAATAAATGCACTGAAGATGAGAGGTTTGAGAAGTATGTATGGTGGACTTTGAGAGATAGAATAAGAAACTGTGTGTTAAGAAAGCATTGTAAAATGAAAGAGCACGTGTATAGTGACAAGGATTGAGAAAGATATGCTTGGATGGTTTGGGTTATTGGTTAAAGGATGAATGATAGTAGATTGACGAAACTAGTTCATAAGATGAGCATGAATGGGACAGTTGGAAGGGGGAGACCTCGGTGAAGGTATTCAGAATAGATCAGGGTCGATCTGGAGAATGGCCAGGCTAAGAGCGCCCTTAACCAATGAGCATATATGAAGAATGTGATGTGAGTGAATGAAGCGAAACAGGTATGCCAGGATCGTAGCAAGTGGAAATTCATGGTCTCTGCCTACTTCTCTGGGAAACAGGCGTGAGTATGTGTGTATGTTTGTAATATTATAAATGCTAAATTTTCTAAGGATTGGATGAAATTTAGAACGGCGATAGCTGGACCACTGGAATAGTTTTAAATTTTATTTAGATGTTCCCATAGGATCAAAACTTATGCGAGTGAAATCGCGGGTTGCTTCTAGTTTATAATAAGAATAAAACTACGTGGTTAATTTTATCAAAATCGGCAATATTGATCATACTTAAATAACTTTACTCTTTTCAGTTAAAAGTAAATAAAGATGCTTTAAAAAAATCGTTGATCGCCCATTGTGAGGTTACTGTACAATCTTTGCACGTTGTGTTTGCCTATAATGAGGGGTTTTCACGGCCATACCAAATCATCTATAAACCCTTGAAAATAGATGTCGCTGCTGTGTACTTAACTGAAAAAAAATAAAGTGAAATGTAAAAGTCAACAACGAAGTGATATATTTTCGTGGTATTTTGTTACTATCACACAAAATAACAGAGGTACGATGGATTTGTTGATTTTGACAACCACAGTTGAGTCAGGGCCATCAATTGAGCCAAATTGAATAAAAAAAAAAAACTAAAATGAAAAGCCCCTATTGGTTTCTTCTGTAGCTAAAGATATGTATATAGTTCATATATGCATGTCGGATCCTCAAGATCCCTCCGAGCGGCAAAAGGCAACTTAGGGGCTTTCCAGTGGGTCTCGTGCAAATGAGGAAAATTCAAAAGAGGTTTCACTAAGATTTTATTCAAACTGACTTTGAACTTGATTTTGTATTTTGTTGATTAAATCGTGTGCACTCTGCCAACGCCGATGTAATAATGAGCTCTGGCGCTTTCGTACGCTCCTTTTATATCCACAAACCACACCACAAACCTCTTCTTCTCAGAGCCTCTTTTCTGAATGTATCTTGCCTTAAATCTCAGTCCTATTTAAAATATTCTTATAACAAAGGTGATTATTTATCTATTAACAACAAGATCGCGGACATGGACTGGAATGCTGAATTTGATTCGCGTTCGCTCGAGGAAGCAGTTGAGTTTTTTTATTCGATTTTAGATCAGCTTAAACACCAATATGTCCCGTCTAGGTTGGTCAGTGACAGCTCTTACCCTAAGTGGTTTAGCCGGGCACTCATTAGATTAATTAAGGAAAAATATAGGCATTATAGGAAATATAAAACTTATGGTGGACTTACAGACTTAGCCACTTACAAACTTTTACGTAATCGAATCCAACTCTTGGAAAAGAAATGCTTCGCCGATTATATGTCATCCATTGAGAATAGTATTGAACAAAATCCAAAAAAGTTTTGGTCCTACATAAAAAGTAGCTCGAAATCAAATGGTATACCTTCACATCTAAATTATTTAGACGCTTCAGTAGCTACAGGTGAATCTATCTGCGAAGCATTCTCTAAGTATTTTCATTCTACTTTCCTTGTCCCCTCTGGCATCTGTTCTTATAACGTTGACTCATTAGTCCCTTCAGAGGCTGTGAAATGCGATATTGGCAGTATTGAGATCGATCCTGATGAGGTGTTTAAATTGATCTCTAACCTTGATTTATCCAAGTCTGCTGGCCCAGACCACGTTAGCCCTGTCTTCCTCAAGTCGTGTGCTAAGTCAATTCACATTCCTGTTTCATTTTTATTTAAGAAATCAATATCTTTGAGTGCCGTACCTAAGCTCTGGAAAGCAGCATTTGTATCGCCAATTTATAAAAAGGGCTCTAAATGTGAGATTATCAACTATAGGCCGATCTCCAAGCTATGCTTAGTTGCTAAGCTATTTGAAAGGATAGTGTACAATCAGATTTATTCAGCGCTTCATCAGCACTTCTCCCCCTTCCAGCATGGGTTCCTTAAAGGGCGGTCGACTGTGTCTAACCTTATCATTTTCAATGAGTTCTTGAGTGAGTCAATGGATAATGGTCGTCAGGTTGACGTAATCTATACTGATTACAGCAAGACCTTTGATAGGATTGACCATAGCCTTCTGTTGCTTAAGTTATTTAGTATGGGTATTAGAGGGGATCTGCTCCGTTGGTTCTCGTCGTACATCTGCAATAGGTCGCAGGCTGTTGTTGTTAATAATTATATGTCCAGCTGGGTTCTTATTCCTAGTGGAGTCCCCCAAGGATCACTGCTCGGACCCTTGCTCTTCCTGATATTTATTAATGATATCTCTTCCTGTTTTGTCAACAGTAACCTGCTTTCATTTGCTGATGATATGATGATTTTTAAGACTATAGTTACTCCTCGGGACGTGCTTGACTTGCAGGCTGATTTATATCGACTTGACACGTACTGTGCTAGTAATAAACTAGATCTCAATCCGTCTAAATGCTTTACTATTACATATACTCGCAAAAAAACTGTAGTCAAATCAGTTTATCTATAAAAAATCAGAGGTTGCAGGATTGCATGGTTATGAGAGATCTAGGCGTGCTGCATGATTCTAAACTTCTCTTTGACTCTCATATCGATTCCATCATTGCTAAAGCGTCCAAAGCTTTAGGCTTTATAATGAGAAGCTCCGTTAGTTTTAGTAGATGTAAAACATTTAAAATTTTATATTGCACTTACGTGCGCAGCATACTTGAATATGCTTCTCAAATTTGGAGTCCACGTTATGATACCTATATCAACAGAATTGAGCGTATTCAAACCAAATTTATTAAGTTTATTTGCTTTCGCCTTAAGGTTCCGTATAATTCTGCTAACTATGTTGACCTTTGTCGTAAATTCCACCTTCTGCCACTCAAAAAAAGGCGTGAAATTGGTGACCTGCTTTTCTTGCTCAAAATCACTAATAATCATATTAATTGCCCCGAACTTCTTAGTAAAATAACGCTTGTTGTTCCCCGTACAATAATTAGATATAACGAGATTATTCATGTACCAATAGTTAGAACGAATTATCGCCAAAACTCCTATTTATGGCGAGTTGGTAACCAATTTAATAAATTATCTAAGCAAATAGGTCTAGACCTATTCTACTCCAGTGTCGGTTTCGTGAGGCGGCGGCTCAGTTCTGACTTTTTCTCGCCCTCCGCGGAGGATGATGAAATTTCGTCATGAGATAGGTGTGGTTTACTTTTTGGTTCTTGTTCTTATTTTTTTTTTGTTTACTATTATTTATATCTGTTTCCTTCATTTATACTGTTTGTTTTACTTTTACTGTTATAGTTATACTGTTGTTTTCTGTTTTGTATGTATTCATCATTTGTATCTCTCATTTTTTATTTTTTATTCTATTTTTCTGCTATGTGTTTTGTATACCAGATTGTAGTTTATAGTAGTTTTTAGTCCACTCAGCCTGTTCTCTCTTTTTATGTATCTATTATTATTTCTAAACGTGAAAACCTTTTAATAGCCTTCTGCTTTAACTTCTTTTATTTATTTTGTATGCATGTACTGCTGGTTTTCCTTATAATAAATATAATATAATATAATATCCGAGCTTCGATCGCTTTGCGTCTTTGCGTAAACAAGACTCGGGCGCATTCGTTTGGGTGGCGCGACACGACAGAATACGATTGTTCGCAGCCGTACACATGGTGTTTATAAGCCTTCAATCTCAGTAGATCTATTCTCCAGATTCATCATATGACTTCTCTCTCCGACATACATGTGTAGACTGTTGGTAAACCTATTTTTTTTTATATTAAATAAGCAACTGTTAACAATATCTGCCTCAATGCACACTGAAACAGCTTTGTGCTCATTTAACAGTTTTTAATATTTCTCAAAAATTTCTGTATGTGAGTTGCCCGTGTTTTCTTTTATACAACTAAATTAGTGATGTGCCTCAATAATAAAGTAGATTATTTATCGACAAAATAAATGCTCGTTTAATATGTTTTACAAGCTATTGAAATTTGATTTATATTATTCGGGAGCCATAGTCTAGCCTAACCTAACTTTCTAACCGTTAATCCAATCACCATGAAGGTATTGGTATGTAACAAGGTAGGTAACTGTTATGATTTTAATTTGAAATTATTCATTTTATACCATAAGTTGATGACCTCTGTGGCGCGTTGGACGAAGGTTCGCCTGTGACGCAGGAGGTTGCGGGTTTGATTCCCGCCTCAGAACAAATATTTGTACGATCTTCAGATATTTGTTCAGGGTGTTCTGGGTATTTTCTATGTTAATGCAAAATAAATATCTATGTAATGTACTGTACTAGGGATATCAGTTATCTAGTCCATATCACAAGCTGTGCTTGGCTTGGGGCTGGATAATCTTGTGTGAACTGTGTCCAGCATCAAAAAATAAAATAAAAATAAATATACTTATATATATAATGAAATTCACTTAGGTACAATGTGAAAGAAAACACCATCTTTTCGTAAATTCGATGTTCCAGACCTTGATTTAGAGCTGAAAATGTAACGATTCGACATTTCAGTATTTGTAGCACTGTCACACTGTTTTACTCTATGCGTCACACGATCGGTTCAGTCTGACAGAGCAATCGGCCCATCATGATACAATTTTATTACTAGCAAAAGCAAAACATGCTTGGTGAGGGCTAGCAAGCTTTTTTTCCGTGATTACTTATATTTAAACAAAGACATGAATTTAAATTACTATGCTCAATTACAACGGATAATTTTTTCGTTAAGTGTACCACAAAATTGCATGGGATAGTAGAGGACTCGCTTCGCTCGCCCTAATGATCGGGCGAAAACAGTTTTACTAACGCGTATGCCCAAATGAAATTGTGCATAGCCAGAGGGGAACGACATCTTGACATGAATTTAAATTACTATGTGATATTACAAATCTAGAGGTGTGATAGTTTTTCGTAAAAAGTTGCATGCCTACCTAGGTTGTGGGATACGTGATCACGATAAATTAACAAAAGCATTTCCCAGTTTGAACTCATTTACTCATTTTCAAGAAAAGTCGTGTCATGAGTGTCCGTACTGTGTCGTGGGATTTTCCTATTCAAATCCTATTCTTTGATTGACCAAAGAATTAAAAAAAAAATTGCTAGGTATAATTTTTTCAACGCGATATTCTGTTCACTAGGTAAAGCGCTAAGTATTACTTTACCTACCATTGTTTAACATTAACATAACTTAACACACCCAACACATACCTACATAGTTGTGATCCCACACTAGGATCCCATGTGACGTGGGATAGTTATGCCTGAAATGTAAAAAAAAAACTATTTTACATTTTAATGACTAATGTAGTTTTTTGGCACTTAGGATCATGATTTTTGGTTTTTGACAATAACAGTGACTGACAGATATAATACATCGTATATTTCGTGGCCAGAACCGACATGGATTATGTAGGTTAGAAGGATGACGGCAGCTAAGTAAAGCGTTTTTTCCTTTCCTTTCCTTTCGTCTCTTTTGACTTGCCGACCCATAGTTTTATGAAATTATTGTATGCTTTGAACAAAATTCTAATTAAATTTTCCCAAGAACTAATCATCCCATGAGCTAGTGGTTGTACCTGGGGTACTCAAAATTTTCTTGATTTTTTCTCTATACTCTAAGTTTCCGCGTTTACCCCCTCTCTCTCCAGCCTACTACTACCTTTTACTAATCTAAAATTTCATAGTGATCCACAAAATGATCTGTATGTTATCCTCGATAACAACTCCGGAACTCCTCCTTCACAGAGAGCGTTCAACCCTTCCCCCCATACCTAGCCGCCCTTAAATCCCTTCAATGACCCTTGATGGTAGCACAGAATATATACAGTAGGCAAAGTAAGTTCCTTCCAAAAAGTTATCGATACTATTAATTTATCGACTTGAGTGCTGGAAGTCCCTAGAACGGGTGTTACTGTCAATTTTGTGACATAACATGATGTTTGTACACAGAAAGCATCTATGTGTGTATAAAGATTTTTGATGTGTTGCTGTTTATAGATGTGTGCGTTTATAGCGATAGAACGACTGGTTACAAAAGTGTGCATTAAACTGTAAGTGAGTGCGTGAAGCCCCCCCCAAAAATTTCTGAATAAATATGTATCGGTTGACAGCTCTAAGGCGTCTCCCCTCCGGTACGGAGGCCTGCGTTGCTCGATGCCAACAGCGAAACAAACAGTGTGGTGAAAGGATTCAGTGATCCTCGCAGTGGCTCCTTTTAATTCTGAAAATCATGGAAGCTTTTCAAGAATGCATAGAGAAGGAAACATTCATATATTTTTTTTGCATTTTTAAACTAATCTAATACCTACTAAGCATTATTTGGAATCTTTACAAAATATGCATTTTCAGCCAAAAAGTAGAGTATCATTGCAATAATAAACTTTACCTCTAGATATACCTATAGAGATTTTAATTAAACAGCATCCATTCAGCAAATCTCAAACTTTATGCAACTTCTGAGCAATGAGATATGTACCCTAGTCCCTTGATATTAAATGTTATTCTTCAGATTCAATTTAAATTTCGTCAATACAACGTGCTTTTAAAATTCCACTATATCCACAATTATCTCGACAAGGATAAACTGTGGAGCATACATTTTGATCCAGATTTCATCACATCGGATTAATTACCTGACTGAATGGAGCAATACTCAACAAGGGCCGGTGTCCATTAAATATGAGAGACAAAGATCTGTTAAACCATACGAAGTGATGTCCATACTAATCAATGTTTGTCACACTCCTCTCCGCTTGCCTTCATACTGTTGATAGTGTGGATGCCTGCCCTAAAGAGTCGGAATGCATGAAGGATGGAAATGATGATGCGACTGTCAGTGATGTGTTACTGAATGATATGCCGTTGAAATTGGCTGTTTATATAAGTGACTGTACGGTCACAGCTGTCTTTGGAATAGTTAAATAAATTATGAACAAACACATTAGGTATTACAATTATTCGTCCGTTCTTCAACGGTGAGTTAAGGACTAGTGTACTAGTGTTATTTAATCTGTGATTATGTTGATTGATTATACACCAAACCGTATATTTTAAAATAAGTTGCATTTCGTAAACAACGAGATTTACTTAGTATGAAAAAAAGAAGTTCAGGATATTATCTAATTCTGTTGTGGGTACCTATATACAGATTATATTTGAATAATACCTACTAATGCAATATGAATAACTACCCAAAATAATGTATTTGGCACAGCTACTAGCAAATCAACGTGCCAAATTAAAATTGTTGTTACTTGGAAGTTAAATAAATATTAACAACCAATAAAACAATCCTTTGTCGGAAGCGCCATCACACTGAAGTTCGAACTGAATTCGTCTTTAAATCAACGTCGTTAACATCGATGTTTCTTTCAAAACGCATTGAATTGGTAATTTTGGGTTACTTATCGCCTCACTTAGGTACCTATATCAAGGCATGTTTTGAAAGAACACAATAGCTCGCTCGTAAGAAAGAAGTTTTAATCATACAATGTAACTTTGACCTACTTTCAATGTGACCTGGCCTGGACCAAGAAATCCCTAAATTCTGCGGCGGTTGTTTCTTTATATTTAAAATCGTGAAACAAAAGCGAGTTAAATTGTTTGTCAGAGTTTTACTAGATCCTGCCCCCCTATTCCCTAACCGAAAGTCACTCGGTGACTAACGTTTGACAAGAAGAATGATCATCAATGAAAAAAAAATACTATTAAGAATTGTCAATTGATGGTAATTTTACTGGTAGGAATTTACTTTACCGACCATACTGTACCGATAAAATACTGTAGGCTGTTCAAGTTAAGGTAGATAGGATATTACAAAGGCTATTGGGTATTGGCGTGCAGGTGTCGGTTCTGGTTCGCTGCGGGCCCTACCGGGCCACGCTCGCCTTCGGCTCGCTCGCAGCTCACGTGCTGATCATGTTCTAACCTAACCTAAAAACGTTTTTTTTTTCTAAAACTATGAGTTTCTACATTTCCCCACCTGTAGGGCAGAAGTCTCCGTCTGCCTCCCCCAAGTCCTTCGGCTCGCTCGCAGCTCACGTGCTGATCATGTTCTAACCTAACCTAAAAACTTTCTTTATTTTTTTTCCTCTAAAACTATGAGTTTCTACATTTCCCCACCTATAGGGGAGAGGTCTCCCTCTGCCTCCTACTCCTCCACCAACTCCTTCGGCTCGCTCGCAGCTGACGTTGAGATCCTTTTTTTATAAATTCCATACTTAACCTCAAAAAGTTCTTTATTTTTTTTCTCGAAAAGTAGGGGGTTCCGCAACTTTTCCTTCAAAGAGGGTGTTTTACAGCTCCCCCCCAACCCTCCCCTACCACTCCCACCCCAAAAATCGACGGTCGGTAAAGTAAAACTTAGCCATTTTACTTGTCAAACGTTGGTCACTGAGTGACTTTCAAGATAGGGAATAGGGGGCCTGATCGTAGTTAAACTCTACGCAAATCATCTTGCAAAATGTGTCTAATTTAGGTATTAGGATTTCGTTTCTTCGTGTTCTGAAATAGAATCCGCTGTTCCTAGAAATTAACAAATAGTCTACACATTTTGTGAAAAGTGATATTAATGCGTATTGCATCGAGCAACGCAGGCCTCCGTACCGGAGGGGAGACGCCTTAGAGCTGTCAACCGATACATATTTATTCAGAAATTTTTGGGGGGGGCTTCACGCACTCACTTACAGTTTAATGCACACTTTTGTAACCAGTCGTTCTATCGCTATAAACGCACACATCTATAAACAGCAACACATCAAAAATCTTTATACACACATAGATGCTTTCTGTGTACAAACATCATGTTATGTCACAAAATTGACAGTAACACCCGTTCTAGGGACTTCCAGCACTCAAGTCGATAAATTAATAGTATCGATAACTTTTTGGAAGGAACTTACTTTGCCTACTGTATATATTCTGTGCTACCATCAAGGGTCATTGAAGGGATTTAAGGGCGGCTAGGTATGGGGGGAAGGGTTGAACGCTCTCTGTGAAGGAGGAGTTCCGGAGTTGTTATCGAGGATAACATACAGATCATTTTGTGGATCACTATGAAATTTTAGATTAGTAAAAGGTAGTAGTAGGCTGGAGAGAGAGGGGGTAAACGCGGAAACTTAGAGTATAGAGAAAAAATCAAGAAAATTTTGAGTACCCCAGGTACAACCACTAGCTCATGGGATGATTAGTTCTTGGGAAAATTTAATTAGAATTTTGTTCAAAGCATACAATAATTTCATAAAACTATGGGTCGGCAAGTCAAAAGAGACGAAAGGAAAGGAAAGGAAAAAACGCTTTACTTAGCTGCCGTCATCCTTCTAACCTACATAATCCATGTCGGTTCTGGCCACGAAATATACGATGTATTATATCTGTCAGTCACTGTTATTGTCAAAAACCAAAAATCATGATCCTAAGTGCCAAAAAACTACATTAGTCATTAAAATGTAAAATAGTTTTTTTTTTACATTTCAGGCATAATTATCCCACGTCACATGGGATCCTAGTGTGGGATCACAACTATGTAGGTATGTGTTGGGTGTGTTAAGTTATGTTAATGTTAAACAATGGTAGGTAAAGTAATACTTAGCGCTTTACCTAGTGAACAGAATATCGCGTTGAAAAAATTATACCTAGCAATTTTTTTTTTAATTCTTTGGTCAATCAAAGAATAGGATTTGAATAGGAAAATCCCACGACACAGTACGGACACTCATGACACGACTTTTCTTGAAAATGAGTAAATGAGTTCAAACTGGGAAATGCTTTTGTTAATTTATCGTGATCACGTATCCCACAACCTAGGTAGGCATGCAACTTTTTACGAAAAACTATCACACCTCTAGATTTGTAATATCACATAGTAATTTAAATTCATGTCAAGATGTCGTTCCCCTCTGGCTATGCACAATTTCATTTGGGCATACGCGTTAGTAAAACTGTTTTCGCCCGATCATTAGGGCGAGCGAAGCGAGTCCTCTACTATCCCATGCAATTTTGTGGTACACTTAACGAAAAAATTATCCGTTGTAATTGAGCATAGTAATTTAAATTCATGTCTTTGTTTAAATATAAGTAATCACGGAAAAAAAGCTTGCTAGCCCTCACCAAGCATGTTTTGCTTTTGCTAGTAATAAAATTGTATCATGATGGGCCGATTGCTCTGTCAGACTGAACCGATCGTGTGACGCATAGAGTAAAACAGTGTGACAGTGCTACAAATACTGAAATGTCGAATCGTTACATTTTCAGCTCTAAATCAAGGTCTGGAACATCGAATTTACGAAAAGATGGTGTTTTCTTTCACATTGTACCTAAGTGAATTTCATTATATATATAAGTATATTTATTTTTATTTTATTTTTTGATGCTGGACACAGTTCACACAAGATTATCCAGCCCCAAGCCAAGCACAGCTTGTGATATGGACTAGATAACTGATATCCCTAGTACAGTACATTACATAGATATTTATTTTGCATTAACATAGAAAATACCCAGAACACCCTGAACAAATATCTGAAGATCGTACAAATATTTGTTCTGAGGCGGGAATCAAACCCGCAACCTCCTGCGTCACAGGCGAACCTTCGTCCAACGCGCCACAGAGGTCATCAACTTATGGTATAAAATGAATAATTTCAAATTAAAATCATAACAGTTACCTACCTTGTTACATACCAATACCTTCATGGTGATTGGATTAACGGTTAGAAAGTTAGGTTAGGCTAGACTATGGCTCCCGAATAATATAAATCAAATTTCAATAGCTTGTGAAACATATTAAACGAGCATTTATTTTGTCGATAAATAATCTACTTTATTATTGAGGCACATCACTAATTTAGTTGTATAAAAGAAAACACGGGCAACTCACATACAGAAATTTTTGAGAAATATTAAAAACTGTTAAATGAGCACAAAGCTGTTTCAGTGTGCATTGAGGCAGATATTGTTAACAGTTGCTTATTTAATATAAAAAAAAATAGGTTTACCAACAGTCTACACATGTATGTCGGAGAGAGAAGTCATATGATGAATCTGGAGAATAGATCTACTGAGATTGAAGGCTTATAAACACCATGTGTACGGCTGCGAACAATCGTATTCTGTCGTGTCGCGCCACCCAAACGAATGCGCCCGAGTCTTGTTTACGCAAAGACGCAAAGCGATCGAAGCTCGGATATTATATTATATTATATTTATTATAAGGAAAACCAGCAGTACATGCATACAAAATAAATAAAAGAAGTTAAAGCAGAAGGCTATTAAAAGGTTTTCACGTTTAGAAATAATAATAGATACATAAAAAGAGAGAACAGGCTGAGTGGACTAAAAACTACTATAAACTACAATCTGGTATACAAAACACATAGCAGAAAAATAGAATAAAAAATAAAAAATGAGAGATACAAATGATGAATACATACAAAACAGAAAACAACAGTATAACTATAACAGTAAAAGTAAAACAAACAGTATAAATGAAGGAAACAGATATAAATAATAGTAAACAAAAAAAAAATAAGAACAAGAACCAAAAAGTAAACCACACCTATCTCATGACGAAATTTCATCATCCTCCGCGGAGGGCGAGAAAAAGTCAGAACTGAGCCGCCGCCTCACGAAACCGACACTGGAGTAGAATAGGTCTAGACCTATTTGCTTAGATAATTTATTAAATTGGTTACCAACTCGCCATAAATAGGAGTTTTGGCGATAATTCGTTCTAACTATTGGTACATGAATAATCTCGTTATATCTAATTATTGTACGGGGAACAACAAGCGTTATTTTACTAAGAAGTTCGGGGCAATTAATATGATTATTAGTGATTTTGAGCAAGAAAAGCAGGTCACCAATTTCACGCCTTTTTTTGAGTGGCAGAAGGTGGAATTTACGACAAAGGTCAACATAGTTAGCAGAATTATACGGAACCTTAAGGCGAAAGCAAATAAACTTAATAAATTTGGTTTGAATACGCTCAATTCTGTTGATATAGGTATCATAACGTGGACTCCAAATTTGAGAAGCATATTCAAGTATGCTGCGCACGTAAGTGCAATATAAAATTTTAAATGTTTTACATCTACTAAAACTAACGGAGCTTCTCATTATAAAGCCTAAAGCTTTGGACGCTTTAGCAATGATGGAATCGATATGAGAGTCAAAGAGAAGTTTAGAATCATGCAGCACGCCTAGATCTCTCATAACCATGCAATCCTGCAACCTCTGATTTTTTATAGATAAACTGATTTGACTACAGTTTTTTTGCGAGTATATGTAATAGTAAAGCATTTAGACGGATTGAGATCTAGTTTATTACTAGCACAGTACGTGTCAAGTCGATATAAATCAGCCTGCAAGTCAAGCACGTCCCGAGGAGTAACTATAGTCTTAAAAATCATCATATCATCAGCAAATGAAAGCAGGTTACTGTTGACAAAACAGGAAGAGATATCATTAATAAATATCAGGAAGAGCAAGGGTCCGAGCAGTGATCCTTGGGGGACTCCACTAGGAATAAGAACCCAGCTGGACATATAATTATTAACAACAACAGCCTGCGACCTATTGCAGATGTACGACGAGAACCAACGGAGCAGATCCCCTCTAATACCCATACTAAATAACTTAAGCAACAGAAGGCTATGGTCAATCCTATCAAAGGTCTTGCTGTAATCAGTATAGATTACGTCAACCTGACGACCATTATCCATTGACTCACTCAAGAACTCATTGAAAATGATAAGGTTAGACACAGTCGACCGCCCTTTAAGGAACCCATGCTGGAAGGGGGAGAAGTGCTGATGAAGCGCTGAATAAATCTGATTGTACACTATCCTTTCAAATAGCTTAGCAACTAAGCATAGCTTGGAGATCGGCCTATAGTTGATAATCTCACATTTAGAGCCCTTTTTATAAATTGGCGATACAAATGCTGCTTTCCAGAGCTTAGGTACGGCACTCAAAGATATTGATTTCTTAAATAAAAATGAAACAGGAATGTGAATTGACTTAGCACACGACTTGAGGAAGACAGGGCTAACGTGGTCTGGGCCAGCAGACTTGGATAAATCAAGGTTAGAGATCAATTTAAACACCTCATCAGGATCGATCTCAATACTGCCAATATCGCATTTCACAGCCTCTGAAGGGACTAATGAGTCAACGTTATAAGAACAGATGCCAGAGGGGACAAGGAAAGTAGAATGAAAATACTTAGAGAATGCTTCGCAGATAGATTCACCTGTAGCTACTGAAGCGTCTAAATAATTTAGATGTGAAGGTATACCATTTGATTTCGAGCTACTTTTTATGTAGGACCAAAACTTTTTTGGATTTTGTTCAATACTATTCTCAATGGATGACATATAATCGGCGAAGCATTTCTTTTCCAAGAGTTGGATTCGATTACGTAAAAGTTTGTAAGTGGCTAAGTCTGTAAGTCCACCATAAGTTTTATATTTCCTATAATGCCTATATTTTTCCTTAATTAATCTAATGAGTGCCCGGCTAAACCACTTAGGGTAAGAGCTGTCACTGACCAACCTAGACGGGACATATTGGTGTTTAAGCTGATCTAAAATCGAATAAAAAAACTCAACTGCTTCCTCGAGCGAACGCGAATCAAATTCAGCATTCCAGTCCATGTCCGCGATCTTGTTGTTAATAGATAAATAATCACCTTTGTTATAAGAATATTTTAAATAGGACTGAGATTTAAGGCAAGATACATTCAGAAAAGAGGCTCTGAGAAGAAGAGGTTTGTGGTGTGGTTTGTGGATATAAAAGGAGCGTACGAAAGCGCCAGAGCTCATTATTACATCGGCGTTGGCAGAGTGCACACGATTTAATCAACAAAATACAAAATCAAGTTCAAAGTCAGTTTGAATAAAATCTTAGTGAAACCTCTTTTGAATTTTCCTCATTTGCACGAGACCCACTGGAAAGCCCCTAAGTTGCCTTTTGCCGCTCGGAGGGATCTTGAGGATCCGACATGCATATATGAACTATATACATATCTTTAGCTACAGAAGAAACCAATAGGGGCTTTTCATTTTAGTTTTTTTTTTTTATTCAATTTGGCTCAATTGATGGCCCTGACTCAACTGTGGTTGTCAAAATCAACAAATCCATCGTACCTCTGTTATTTTGTGTGATAGTAACAAAATACCACGAAAATATATCACTTCGTTGTTGACTTTTACATTTCACTTTATTTTTTTTCAGTTAAGTACACAGCAGCGACATCTATTTTCAAGGGTTTATAGATGATTTGGTATGGCCGTGAAAACCCCTCATTATAGGCAAACACAACGTGCAAAGATTGTACAGTAACCTCACAATGGGCGATCAACGATTTTTTTAAAGCATCTTTATTTACTTTTAACTGAAAAGAGTAAAGTTATTTAAGTATGATCAATATTGCCGATTTTGATAAAATTAACCACGTAGTTTTATTCTTATTATAAACTAGAAGCAACCCGCGATTTCACTCGCATAAGTTTTGATCCTATGGGAACATCTAAATAAAATTTAAAACTATTCCAGTGGTCCAGCTATCGCCGTTCTAAATTTCATCCAATCCTTAGAAAATTTAGCATTTATAATATTACAAACATACACACATACTCACGCCTGTTTCCCAGAGAAGTAGGCAGAGACCATGAATTTCCACTTGCTACGATCCTGGCATACCTGTTTCGCTTCATTCACTCACATCACATTCTTCATATATGCTCATTGGTTAAGGGCGCTCTTAGCCTGGCCATTCTCCAGATCGACCCTGATCTATTCTGAATACCTTCACCGAGGTCTCCCCCTTCCAACTGTCCCATTCATGCTCATCTTATGAACTAGTTTCGTCAATCTACTATCATTCATCCTTTAACCAATAACCCAAACCATCCAAGCATATCTTTCTCAATCCTTGTCACTATACACGTGCTCTTTCATTTTACAATGCTTTCTTAACACACAGTTTCTTATTCTATCTCTCAAAGTCCACCATACATACTTCTCAAACCTCTCATCTTCAGTGCATTTATTTTACTTTCATGTTTATTCTGCCTTAGCAACTTTCGCAACCACCATACATTAGTTTTGGCACTAACACTCCTCTATGCACATCCAGTCGTGCCTTTTTGAATACGTTCCGGCTGATAATAAGGCGTTAAGTTCACCTGGTTTCCAGAATTTACTCTCATTTAAATATCATCTTCATGCTTGCCATCTCTTGTAATCAAAGTTCCCAAATGTACAAACTTTTTCATGTTACACTTGTTGTTAATAGTAGTGTGATTTAATTCTATTTCTTTAAATATAGTTACATTACATATAGTTACAGTTAGTTAAATTAGTTTACCCGGACTTGTTGATAAGATTCGTTGGTATAAGATATGTCCTGGTTGCTGGATAATTGTAGAATGTGTTATTACTGGAAGAAAGTGTTAGGTGAGTCAGTCGTGGGAAGCAATGGCGGCGATGAGCTCACCACTTGTCACGTCTATATCCCACGATGGTGCAACCCACAGTGAAAAGAGGCCCATTGAGGCTCTGCCTACCCCTTCGGGGAAAGAGGCGTGTGTCTATGTATGTATGTATGTAGTTACACATGACATTTACGTTGACATATCATCATACACCTCTGCGAGGCACAATTAATCCTTTTACCATACTGGTTCTTTCACCATTGGTCACTAGGCCCCTTTCAGGGACACTATATCTCAAGCTGGTTAGTGAACCAAGAAAGAGCCCGTGACACGAAGTAGTAGTAGTTAGTAGTTACCGGTTAGTTAGTGGTAACATAGCCATCAAATACAAATACACGTTATTCCACATGTCACATTTTGTCGAACGTGTTTAATGAATTGTATTTAGTAATCAAGGATATTAAGTAATCATCCACATCTTGGCTTACTGACATTACACGTTATATACATGTTTACGTCAGCAGAATAAATCCTGAAATGCACATTGATGTATTATACACATTTATATCTACGCTTTTGGTCACTTTTATGTCGCCCCTGTGTCTCACGATTAAGTGGAGCTCGATTGACGAGCGAGCAGGGCAGTCGTAAGGGAATTGGCTTTCATTGCGAATAAATCACGTAACTTGGCAGTGATTTTAGAGTAATGAATGACCAGTGTACTGAAGTGCAGTCGCAGTGAAGAGTGAACCAGTGTTATTGAATAAAATATTCACGGTTTGTTTTGTTAAACCGTTCAGTTTTATTATTTTATCCCGAACACGAACTCAAAAATTACAAAATCTGAGATGGCCACTTTTGTTTTTATACGGCTTAATTTTACTTGGTCAATTTTCATGCAATAAGTTATAATAATTTATTTGAAATTCAGGTACATGTGAAAGGAAACACTATCTTTTTGTAAATTTGATGATCCAATCATTTTTTTACAGCACAAAACTGAACAATTCGGCATTTTTCTTAGAGCACTATCTCCCACGCGAGTCGATTCAGTCTGACAGAGCGATCGACGACAGCTAGTTTTTTATAAGCTGTATGCCCTCGAGGGCATTCAATTTAGAGGGGAACTACAGCGGGGAATGCCTTTGATGGCGTCTCCATTCCGTGTTGCTCGATGGCTGTTGGTCACTAGGCTCTTTTCAGAACCACCACACCTGAAGCCGGTCTCTAATCAAAACATAACTGATGACACAAAGTAAAAATCAAAATCGTCTCCATCTCGTCGGTCTGACTACGCCATAGATCAATCAATTTTGCATAACTACAGCTCGTTCACCGTAAGATGGCACCTGTAAATACTCCATGGCAGGTGCCAACTTACGGTGAACGGTCTATAATTTATTCCGTCAAACACACTCGTATTTATGATTATCTAACCCAAACACATGCTCTCAATCAAAACCAATTCCCAAATCCAATTATTGCCAATAACATCATAATAGTCATTGATTCCGTAATTATTGAAGCCATTTCCGCGGAAACGAATGCTAGCGGGAGTCCACAAAAGGGCAATTAAGGCCCGGCTACCCTCCTTTAATAAGTAAACAATGAAAGCGAGGGCGGGCCGTGGGTGATGCTATCTGTACCTACGTGTGAAGTTACTGTTGATAGTGATGGGTCGATAACCTTTTATCCATTTACACAGTGACAAGGAAGACAAGCTAGTGGCACTTTTATTACGAGGGCTGAAGATAACCTCGTAACATTTTACCTACATATGGATATGAATTTGAATAACATAGGTATGTAACATTTACTCGTTATAACATAACACCCAAACGTCACAATACCTAAAGGTAATCCAGAAGTCCCAAGTATTAAATACTTACGTGCTATTCAAATGTGGCTCATATAGGTATGTAGGTAACAAATGGTTTACCACCTTACCATATAGGTATGTTAATTGCATATATAACGAAACGTAGATATAAAAAGTGCCCAATATTTACAAAAATACTAATTTTGTTAGAAACTTTTAAACTTATAACCTACCTACACGCCTTAGCCTGCAGAGTTACTTCTAATTTTAAGCTCTATTTTATTAAACTGTGTTTAGAACTTTAGATATAGTAATTTGTAAATTTTATGAGTAAACGTGGACATTGGGAATAAACCGTAATAAAGACCTTTTAAATCAAAACACCCCTAGCCACTAATCTAGTTATTAATCTGTGCCGTTTCTCCAGATCAATGACTAGTTACTACGTAATACACGCACGATCGTCGTTACGATCATCGTTACGATGGTGTTTGAAAAACTCAAGACTTGGGGTATTCCCACAATTAGGACTACCTATACACTTTTACCTTCTACCTACCTTTATCGTTCTCGTCAATTCCAGTCCGACCCAAGGTTGTATTGAAGAGATCTCTCAGCAATAATACCTACTATATTGTCTTCCATAGGCACCTATATTTAGGTTATTGTAATGTGTTAATAATGTAGTGTAAAATAAAGCGGAGGATCTGTACAATAAATGGTCTAGGATCCCCTGAGTCATGGTTATTAGGAACTACGAGTATCCTGATTCCACAACACCCAGAGCTAGAACGAATTATCATTTGCAGATCCACCGCGTCTCGGATATCGTCTAATGAAAAGCGTTATTAAAAATATGGCATTTTTATTACAACATCCAAATTGAATGAAAGAGAGTTTACACAAATAAACCATAGATAATAATATAATTGATCTATGGTATGGGAAACTAAACTAACACTACGCAGATTCAAAGCAAAAGATCAAATTCAAATTACAAACAAAAACACAGCTTAAACGTTATATTACATTCTACTATCCTTCCAAGCTACACATCAGAATCAGACTATATCCTCAATTAAACTAATTATGTTCCAAGAAACCAAGGTCTGCTACTCCGAGTCTACTACGTGACTAACACCAGACGACGTCACTGTCCAGTTGCCAATAGATTGCAATTGCAACAATAACAGAATTACATGAAAAAACTGTGATCGTTCTGTTTAGGAATGAGGAGTAATGTGATAAAAGAGCGTTTTGAAATTAAAAACTAGGACTAAGACTAAGGACTAGGATTGAGAAAGGTATTTTTATGGTTTGGGAATTTAGAAAGGATGGACGATAGTAGATTGACGAAACGGGTACATAAGACGAGCGTGAATGGGACAGTGGGAAGAGGAAGGCCTCAGCAAACGTATTTAGACTAGAACGGAGACTTTCTGGAAAAAGGCCAGGTCAAGCGAGCATGTATGAAGAATGTGATGAGAGTGAACGAAGCAAAAAGAGGTACATAATGTCAGGATCGTAAAAAGAGTGGATGGTCTCTGCCTACCCCTCCGGGGAACAGGCGTGAGGTTATGTATGTTAGTATGTATTTAGTTCTGTTTAAAACGGTATTGAACATTTTCTAATCAAATGAAACAATCAAGTTAGTTTTATCGGATCGGACTGGTAAATACATCGGGGTCTGGGAGTTAGATTAACTCTTACTGGTAGCACACAGACGGGCTGTCTCAATTTTCATTGATGCTGACGTCGTCTGGTGTTTCTACGTGACAATCGGATCTAGGAGTACCTGGCGAAGTATAATATCATCCCATAACTCTAATCAAGTTTCCACCTTTATTATCGCTAGGATATCTGGTGTGAAAAATCAAGAAATCGCTGCTAAGAGCTGTAGATGTTCACGTCTTCTTCCTCTCCAACTTGCAGGATAGCCTTCTGTATCATCCTCTTGAGCTTCTTGCGAGACTCGGTGCGGAGCGTGCGCAGCTCTGACGCTACGAAGTCACCGAATATCTGGTGGAAAAAGAAACGTTGAAGGAGATTGATATACTGTGTTGAACTTCTGGGTTCCCAGAGGATTAAACAAGAAGGAAAGTCAAAAGGGAAATCTATTATCCCCTAGGAGGAGAGATGACTTACGAGGCTTGGATGAAGAAGAGCCAAACAGTGGGTTCAGCAGTGGCGCTTATTGGGAGAAGCCTATGTTGCAGTGGAATAATGTCAGCTGGCGACATTGAGGTAATATGTACGTATTAGTACAATACGTACGCAGTACATATACCTCAATGGCTGGTGAGTTTTTACAGTTTTCAAGAAGAAAAAAATATATGATATTCTTAAGCTTTTTATTTAGTGAAATCATTAATGCAATAAACAATTTGAATTACATCACACGATAAAAAAATATCTAAGGTACCACCTTTTGACGACCTCTGTGGCGCGGCGGGCGAAGGTTGGCCTGCGACGCAGGAGGTTGCGGGTTCGATTCCCGCCTCCCGCCTCGGAACAAATATTTGTGCGATCGCAGATATTTGTTCAGGGTGTTCTGGGTATTTTCTATGTATAATAAAAAATATCTATCTATGTTATATATTGTATTAAGTATATCAGTTATTTAGTACCCATAACACAAGCTATGCTTAGCTTGGGGCTAGATAATGTTGTGTGAACTGTCCAGTATTATTTATTTATTTATTTTATTTATTTATTTTAAAATTGATATACCATTTTAGATTTACTTCTTACACTTTTTAATTTTTGAAACATTTGGACTTATTAATTATTATTTGAGTTAGTGAAGTCATCACCAAAATTTAACAAAATTATAAAGGACATTTTAATATAATTTTTTTACAGGCAAAAACACGGTTTCAGTGCGTGCGCTCGCCTTCAAGCCTCATACAAAAATGTTGGTTGAAACTGGTTGGACCTATATCACCTTAATATTTTACCTGGCATTCGTCTGCGTTTAAGCCTGGCTGGATCCGAGGCTGTTCCGGCCACATGATTGGCAGAGCTCTGGGTGGCAGCGGTGGTGGGGCTGACGCAGCCACCCTCAGGGTTGGCTTCTTCCGTCCAGGGCTGCCGCTGGTAGAAGCTTCAGGGGAACTGGGGCGGGCGCGAGCTGCTGCGAATTCTTCCTCTTCTTTGGCTTGGAATTCAGCCAGCTGATAAAATAATGCTGGACAGTTCACACAACATTATCTAGCCCCAAGCTAAGCAGAGCTTGTTTTATGGGTACTAGATAACTGTTAGACCTACTTAATACAATACAATACATAGATAGTTTTTTTATTATTCGTAGAAAATACCCAGAACACCCTAAACAAATATCTGCAGATCGTACAAACAATTGTTCTGAGGCGGGAATCGAACCCGCAACCTCCTGCGTCGCAGGTGAACCTTCGCCCGCCGCGCCACAGAGGTCGTACATAACACCCAACAGTCACATACATAGTCCTGATCCCACACTAGGATTCTGTGTCGAGGATATCAGGAACTACGAGTACCGTGGTAGCACAACACCCACGCCCGGAACAAATATTTGCAGATTATACAAACATTTGTCCTGCAGCGGGATTCGAACCCGCACCATCTCAGCCGGCTATTTACCCGCCACCCCACATAGGACATCAAGGGGGTTACGTTAAGTTTATGAAACCTCCTCGAAAAACAAGAAAAAAACAAACAAAAAAGTAAGTTAAACAATTTTTACTGTAAAAACTGTTTTTTGATCTACGAATTTTGCGGAAGTTCCGTCAGTCGAACAAAAAATCTTTTAATTTCCAGTCAATAAACCATAATTATTATCGTCATCATCATTCATCATCAACAGCCTTTATACATCCACCGCTGGACGAGCATGCAATGGAGGTGGGTACTCCTGCCGATCCCCTGGTCGGTTTTTCGTCATCCATTGGAGGAGAAGTAGGGGTCTATTCTTGGGCTTGGCAACATCACGGCACGGCCTTTTAAATATACAATGTAATATAAACATTTGAAGTTATGCATTATTAATAGGTACATACGTACCAAATATTTGATGAATATGTAAACCAGAGCTTACAGTCTACCCGCAAGCAATTATGACGTGACGACCTGGCGAGTGGCCGGACGGCTGCGCCACTAGAACAACGTACCTACTCTTTTGTAATAGGTAATCTTTCAACAGAAAATTCAGAGTTTAAAATTTATTCACTAGATTAATATTTCAGTTTAATTTCGAACGCCATATTTGACCTTCACAGGAGAGTTTCACTATCCGCCTCCTGGCTCCATCATCAGTAGATACAAGATGCCAAATTATAATATTGTCATCTAAATTACTTACATAATAATAAATTTATTTTAAATATGAATGTACTTACATATAAAGTTTAATTTCTATACAACAATTAGAAGTAGGTACCAGGTTAAAATGACTTCCAAGATTTGATTACATTGTTTGTTAGTTAGTTAGTTAATCACAAGTGAAGCTAATAAAAGCGTAGTATAAATACAAATATAAGTTATTTGTTAATAAGTTTATAATTCAAATGCCTAAGCACTTATTATGAAAGTTATAATTACCGCATTAACAGATTCCACTTCGAGAGTTGTGTCTAGCGGGTCAATCGACATCATTGTGGACTCATTCATAGAGGACGCTGTCTTCAAGAACGACAGCGCCTCGAAGTACTCCCACCCGCTCGCCAGCGCCGCGCTCCTCTCAAACCCCGCCTCTTGCTTCTTCTTCATTTTCCTCAACTCGTTATTGTATTGTGTCCTCAAATTGTGTATCTTTCTATTTATCTCTTCTGTTGTCGTCCGAAACATATCCGCTAGATACACTGTCTTCGCATGTCGGGCGATTTTATCCTTGTAAAATGCATGTTTTGCGTTCCATAGTACGTGACACTCTGCTTCCAAAGCCTCGATCAACTTCATAGTCATTTCAGAGTTCCAGGTCAGTCTGGATACCCGGTAATCTCGATCGATGTCCGCTTCTATTTTCGGAAGGAACGAGTCGAACGAGTTTGAATTTGAATTCATGTCGACGCGATGTGATTGCGAAAGTGCTCTAGCGAGACTGGCGGGGAAGGGCCGAGAGCGCCGAGATCGGTGTCCAGCGGAGCGGCAACAGCGCGCGCAGGAAAGACATGCGGCGTTGCCAGACCGTGCGGTGCGAGCCGCGTACAGTGCGATACAACTCGAAGGCGTTAAAAAGGGTAAAGAGCTGAGCTGCATAGCTTGATTAGTATTATTAGCGGAGCTTAGTTAACAAAGGTAGTCTTGCTCATATTCAAAATAACTTCAAAGTAAGCATTCGATCGATGTAAACAAACAAAATAATTTGAAAAGGAGATAGGCCGCATTATATTTTTCCGGGACTGGCCACTTGTTACATAAGCAATATTTAAAAAGTAGGTAATTACCTACAACATTTGAAAATGGAACTCTTTGGCTGTATAATACAGTTTCTTTCATCTGACTGTCGTCAAATGTTTCTACATTGAGGTGTCATTTTTGAAAATGCCTGTGATTAATTTTTCTATGGTTTACATCACCATGGGATTTAACTCGTGATCATTTACGTAGTTTTATTTAACCTACCTAGTTTGTTTTCTAGAATTTTAAGTGTAATTTGACAGCTCGGCAGTGCTTCACCTTCACTGCTTTTGACGATGAAGCACCATGCATGCAAGACGACTATTTAGGTACCTACCTATAGCTGGTTTGCAGAATTCAAATGCGGTCGTTTCAATCTCGTGACGAATTTTGTGATGGTCGCCCGTCCACCGCTGTGCATAACAAAAACATCGATGCTATGCGCCGTATCCGTATGATCTAAAGTCTAAACAAACAGGCATGTGACCACCATGAGATTCGGGCATAATTAGGCATAGGCAGTCAAATACAATCAATCCTACTCAAACATTTGGTGTGAAAAAGCGGTGCTGGATTTGTATCTCTCATCATCGCCTGCAGTAGAGGCTGTCGAAGAGTATGAAATACACGTTTCCGCGGTCACCTCGGGGGAGTGGCATAAATGATTTCAAAATTGGTTTATTCTTATGAAAAAGTGCATTTTTTACCCGGACTTGTTGATAAGATTCGTTGGTATAAGACTTGTCCTGGCTGCTAGCTTAATATGGAATGTGTTATTACCTACTGGAAGAAAGCGTTAGCAGAGTCAGTCGTGGGAAGCAAAGGTGGCGATGAGCTCACCACTTGTCACGTCTATATTCCACGATGGTGCAACCCACTGTGAAAAGAGGCCCATTGAGGCTCTGCCTACCCCCGTTTGGGGGAAAAAGCGTGTGTCTATGAATGTTTGTAACGTACGCTAACGAAGATTATTTTAAGAAACACTCATTTTTGAACATTCATAGTAACAATTTTTTTCTTATTAATTCCGGAAACTTTTTGTGCATCCCACATCCCACATGCTATCATAGTTGGTTAATAATAGGCTTAATTCCATTAGTAAGTATTTAATAAAATCATGAGGTAATTAGTCGAAAAATAAAGATTTAATGACGAACACGTGTGTGCCAGTCATCTAAGATGATCGTTAACTGTGTCCTGTTTACAGTCAATGATCTATTAAACAGCTACTATGAATGCATATTCATTCATACAAGAATCAATGAATTGGCCACACAGACTGACATGAGAGGACTGGACTAACTAAAATGACTGATAATTACTGTTCGTCCTACTAAAACGATAATTAGTGCTACCATCGGAAATTTTAATAGATACTATTTTTCAATTTCCCTTTCATACAACGAGTGGGGCGAATAAACCCAGTGCGTGGTAAAAAAACTTTGATATAATTTCAATAGTCCAGCTATTTATACCTAATATGATAAGACGTTTTTTTTATACTACCAAGATAGCAAACAAGCTTACGGCCCACCTGTTGGTAAGCGGTTACCGTAGCCTATGGACGCCTGCAATACCAGAGGTATCACACGCGCGTTGCCAAACCTCTAAAAAACTCCAAACACCCCTTTTGTAGAATCCCATACTGTAGTCGCTTGGGATAAACTCAGCAGGGAGATCATTCCACAACCTGAGCGGTCGCGGGAGGAAGTTCATCTGAAACCGCACAGTCCGGGACGAGACCATGCACCCTGGCTCTAAGGTGTGCGGATGAATCCTCTGCGGATGGCCAGCGATGCGGTGAAAAAAGGTTGCTATATAGGCATCTTGTCAAACGATTCCTCGGAACAAAGCCCATTATACTTACAAACGGTATATAGGACACGCAGAGACAGGCAAAGTCTCTCCTCAGACTTAGGGCTCAATACCGTTCGTGAGCTTGTGATTGTCGACAATTCTCATTGCATGCCTACGAACCGAGTCAAAAGGTTCAAGCTGGTAGCCAGGTGCTCCTGCCCACAGGTGACAGCGGTACTCCATGTGGGGCCGAACTTGCTACTTATAGAGAGGCAGCCTTTGCCCCGCGGTGAAGTACAGCTTCGCTCTGTTAAGTACACCAAGCTTTTTGACAGCCAGCTTGGTCTTGTGTTCTAAGTGACTGCGGTACTGGACGTCGCTAGAGATGTCGACGCCTAGAATCCCGATGCTAGTAGAGATGATGGTGAGGGGATTGTCCTGGAATTGTGGAGCCACAGTAAATGGCTTTTTTTAGCGGTGAACGCACAAACTTGTGTCTTTGTAGGGTTAAACTGAATCAGGTTTTGCCCTTCCCAATCGGAGACTATGGTTAGTATACCCTCAATGACAGTCACAAGTTGCCTTCGGCTTTCCTCTACAATTTTACGAGGGATGTTGGCACGGCCCGTGTAAAAATTGTCACCAGTACTGTCGTCTGCACAGCAATGAACATCGTCAATGGACGTTTGTTGTGTTTCAAGTGTAAACCACACTTGTGGATAACATTAAATTTAAATGTGCCCAAAAACTCTGTCCCAGCGGGACTCGAACCATCAACTTCGCGTATAATCGCCCGTTTGGCCATAGATCGGACTATGACGCTGCAGACAAAATTTGTGGGCACTATCAACTCGGCTATAGCGCCGGTTATATCGGATATATATTGTATATATATCATGTGGATATTATGTGGATGTCAGATCGGGTGTTAAAATTGATGTAGGTAGGTAATCGAGGGTTTTTTTTCATGGAGAGTTAATAAAACTATTATTCATGGTTAAAAAGTTGCTCATTCTGTAGCATCTGAATACTTATATGAGTAGGTAAGTACTTAGGCTATGTACCTACCTACTTACTTTTGAACTGACCATGAACTTTAGTACTAAGTACTACACGTGTTAGATAGAACCCTAGAGTACGGCCTCTGAACTTGTAAAGAGTCGGCAATCTGTAAAGATGACTGGTCTACGAGATGTGCAACACGTGCTGGCAATTTGCGCTCGCTAATTGCTAGCATGTTCTCGAGAACAGGGCAATGTCTTGTGAAGCTGCTTGTTTTACTCAGTACTAGTAGGTACTTACTATTAGTACGCGTCGAGTACTTTGTCAAAGCATTTCGTGGAATTGGAGAAATATCAAAAAACTCAAATAAAGTTAATAAAGTTAAGTTAGAATAAACTTTGTGAGTGGCGACCACGAACCGGACGCAGTGTAGAAAAGCCTTTTTCGATGGACCCACGTCATGTAATGAGCAATAGTGCTCGCATTACTGTGTTCCGGTTTGAAGGGTAACACGGCCTTTTTTTATAGTTAGTAGCAGAGCTTTTTCGTGAAAGACTTCGTCCGGGGAAGTACTACCACCATACCTATTTCTGCCGCAAAGCAGTAGTGCTCGCATTGCTGTGTTCCGGTTTGAATGGTAAGGGTGCCGGTGAAATAACAGGCACATGAGACTTTTCATCTTCAATGTCTCAGGGTGGCGGGCGCAATGCAATGCCACATAGGGTGCGTCCTAGGTGGACGTGACCTATGAGGTAATACACTGCTCATAAGCAGAGGGTACCTACCACTTAACATCAGGTGGGTCATCTGCTTGATCCGCCATTCCAAGTGGCATACAAAAAAAAGTTAAAGATTACAGGAATTCAGTGGATGAAGGCTGAAGACTGTTCGTGGTTTCATTCTATGGGGGAGGTTTATCTCCAGCAGTAGTGACAAACTGATGGTGACGATGACGTCTATTTCAGGATATATCATCATATAATCATCAGCAGAGTTTGGACGCCTACGCTGGACGGGCTCTCCCTTTAGAATGCAATGCCGAGATTTGCCATAATCACCCCTCCTGGCAAGCAAATTCAAAGTCAAAGACGAATATATTTTATTTATTGAAAACACAGGGATAATTTGAATTGTCTTAGAAACTAAATTTAATCCTGTTCTAACTCGACTAAATCACGGAGGCGGCGTTGCTCTAAGGACCAAACCTAGAACCATAAATCGGGCAACAAACACGGTTTGGCTTTATTTGATGATCCTTATACTAGGTGGGAAGCGCCTGTGTGGTGCCTCGAGAACAAGTGGAGCATTTTTCTACTGAATGCTACCTCTACTTACGATGTGTGTATAGGTAATAATGTAATATATACAATAATAGGTAATATGTGTGTGTAGGTGTTTAGTAGTAGTAGAGCTTTTTTTGTGAAAGAGTTCGTCCTGGTAAGTACTACCACCATACCTATTTCTGCCGCAAAGCAGTAGTGCTCGCATTGCTGTGTTCCGGTTTGAAGGGTAAGGGTGCCGGTGAAATTACAGGCACATGAGACTTTTCATCTATGTCTCAGGGTGGCGGGCGCAGTGCAATGCCACATAGTGTGCGTCCTAGGTGGACGTGACCTATGAGGTAATGCACTGTTCATAGGCAGAGGTTACCGCTTAACAGCAGGTGGGCCTCTTGCTTGTTCTGTCATCCAAGTAGTATAAAAAAAAAAAAAAAAAGGTAAGAGGTAATAGGTACCTACTGTATGCTTGAAGTCATGTTTATGGTCATACTGTTTAGTTACTTTAGGCAGTAATTAGGTTATATTACGACAAAAACCATGCTTTTATATCTTTATATTGTAAATCCATCTTATTTGGCCTGAAATAAGTTTGACACACCTGACCGGTATTAGACCATCTACTTCTTTGGACACACGGCCGGTATTAGACCACCCACTTGAATGGGACCCTCTAATAGGATAATCACCTGCCGTTTGCTGGAGCCTTCCAACTCATAAATTTATTCAATTCAATTCAATTCAATTTATTTATTTCAGACATTGTCCATAGTTTGTTAGTTATAATAATGTTAGTAGGGAGGCACATTTACAATTAAACAAGTAATTAATTTTGTAAAAATCAAAAAACCCCCAACGCAATGAAATGGCTGAACCGATTTTGATCAAACAAAGCTAAAAACACTCCCGAAACAAAAAAAAAAGGTTCATCCGTTCGGGAGCTACGATGGGACAGACAGACACACACACACACAGACACGTCAAACTTATAACACCCCTTCGTTTTTCGTCGGGGGTTAAAAATTAAATAAAACCATTTATTGAATGCAAACGTTTTCAAACGTTTATGCTTATGCTTCTTACATTATACCTATAACCCCTTACAATAACTTGTGGCTTGCGGTTCGTCTTGAAATCACATGACGGGCAAGCCGTAACGGTACACAAGAAGCTGATTCAAAGAAAAAAGAGAACCAACTTAAAACCCAAGAACATCTTGCCTTTGTCTACCAAAAGTAAGATGTAAATATATAGAATCAGCAAAAGTTCATAAGACAGCACACGGCAGTCGCGCAGCGCAGTCAGCGATCGCAGTAGGTATTGGTGCTAAATACTCAGGTGGATGCTGAAGTCTATTTCCTGGTATAATACTTTAGTCGGCATTTACGACACCCATTGGAGAAGACGCACATTCTTAAACCGGTCATGCCACGGTCAATGACTGCATTCAATAACTGGCATTGCAAAATGCAACTGGTATTGCAACTGGCATTGCAACTGGCATGGGACTGGGTTATTGTCTACTGGGTAATTTTGTCTCAGGGTGGCGGGCGCAGTGCATTGCCACATAGGGTGCGTCCTAGGTAGACGTGACCTATGTGATAATAAATAATAAATAATAAAATAAATATTGCTGGACAGTTCATACAACATTATCTAGCCCCAAGCTAAGCAGAGCTTGTGTTATGGGTACTAGATAACTGATATACTTAATACATTACATAGATAGATATTTTTTATTATACATAGAAAATACCCAGAACACCCTGAACAAATATCTGCGATCGCACAAATATTTGTTCTGAGGCAGGAATCGAACCCGCAACCTCCTGCGTCGCAGACCAACCTTCACCCGCCGCGCCACAGAGGTCGTCATAATGCACTGTTCATAGGCAGACGGTGCCGCTTAACACCAAATGGGCCATCAGATTGATCCGATATTCAAAGCTGTATAAAAAAAAAGTACCCCGAGAAGTAGGCAACTAAAGTAATACTGACGAGTGCTGCCTGACGATGGAAAGCGACTTATTAGGGGTTGGTCAAGAAAGTGCTGGCGTCAAGACGATGCTTTCGAGAAAGAATGGTTGGAGACAATCTCATGGTTACCTATAGAAGGAATTGTGAGTAACCTATAGTGTCCAGTGTGAGTATATAGTGTTCAGAACTGGGAAACTACTAGCAGTGATATTTTTCGAAAATAGCGGGAAGAGTCAAAATACTTAGGTACTTACCTACTTCATTCGAAAGTTTAACTTCAAGCCTAGATAACTACTGGCACTTAAGTCAACCGATTGGTTCTAAAGGGCACTTAGGTACCTAAGTCCTAAATGGAAAGCCAAAATTCATCTGAGGGCCGGATTCTGTATGATTCGAACTTTTCCCATAACACTGCCTAACCCGCAAGTGTCGTATATTAATTAAAACCAGACGATTAAGTAGTGATGTGATGAATTTCCGTATCTGCGGAAACTTCATTAATAACAATTACTTATCACTTTTTGGTGTGTAACATCTTTCCTCTCGCTTTCCTGCAATCTGTGGGAGTGATTTCGTGAAAAGGGATGGAAGTGTGTAACAGAAACCGGGCATTTGTCCGAGAGGTTGCTGGCGCATATTTTTCCGAGAGGTTAGTACTATCAGCCATGCTGCTTATTACCAAGGAGGTGAGATGTCAGATGTTACCTATACATCAATTATGCGACTACTGTAAGGCTCACTGGTTTTTTATTACTTTTTATACACCTTTATTGAAGCAGCATCTTTGCATACAAATATTTCTTGAGTGAATCGTAGCTGAAACTTACAAAACGTCCTTCCCTACTTCCCCTACGGCCCTGGCATACGTCTCTCTTCTCTCTCTGTTGTAATTTTCTTCGCACGCCGACTAAACAACAGCCCAATGGATGAAATCAGTGTATGATACTGTCAATAGACCAAAATGGCGGAAAGACGATATGATATTTAAGGGCCACGCCACACACACACGTACTAAGAAGGTTACTTTCTTGCTTCATAGATTGAAAAACAAAAACCACTGCTAAATAAAGCAGAAACCTGCATAGCCAATGATTAGAATTTTGGCACCCAAACAATATCCGTAAGTGATTATTTCCTGTGCTCCAGCTTTTTGAATCGTGACAAAGGAGATCCGTATCCGTAACTTTGTACACATCACTAAGCCGTGATAACTGCTGTTGCATCTGTGGTATCAGACTGAATGCCGGAGGGTGGAGGATTAATATCTAAATAATGAGACTAATGCCCCGCCCCTGTCGTGTACCGATCGCAAATTAAAGCTCCAAGTTTGAAAAAAGTTTGTTTTGTAAGTTCGCCAACATGGAATTCTTAATTTGGAGTTGCTCAGTTCAAACTGAAATAATAAAATCAATAAATTAAAAATAATGCTGGACAGTTCACACAACATCATCTAGCCCCAAGCTAAGATAGTGTAACTGTTATGCTTAGTACAATAGATACAATACATAGATAGATAGTTTTTATTATACCCAGAACACCCTGAGCAAATATCTGCAGATCATACAAATATTTGTTTCGAGGCGGGAATCGACCCGCCCTCCTGCGTCGAAGGTGAACCTTCGCCCGCCACGCCGCCGCAGAGATCGTCAAAGGATGGTGTTACGACGGCGAGATATAGTTTTCCTGTCATACTTATATTTGACCAAGCGAGCGAATCTTTGCAACAACTGCCAAAATTTGCTTTCATCTGTCGTACGTAGAACTACTAGCTGTAATGTGTTTTGACGACCTCTGTAGCGCGTCGGGCGAGTATCCGGCAGAGACAGAAAGGCTGCGGGTTCGACTGCGGGACAAATGTTTGTATGATTTGCAAATATTTGTTCCGGGTCTGGGTGTTATGGTACCATATAGTACTCGTAGTTTCTGATACCCACGAGCCCACGACACAGGGAATCGTTGTGTGGGATCAGGACTATGTATGTGACTGTTGGGTGTTATGTTATGTTAACTGTTAAGTATAAGGAGGAGTAAGGAGGAAGGAGGAGGAGGAAACGAAGGAGAAAGGAGGAGTAAGGAGTTTTTTATTAGATAGACTCTTAATTGTAGGTATACCTAATACTTAACTAAATAAATGCAAAATTGAATATGCAGACTGTACTATACTCTCGAGACACACTCGACGTCGTGGATAAGGGGTGAGTGCCGGAAAAAATGTCGTTAGCGCCGTGATTTAGCACCTACGCTACTATCTTCCCGGAGCGATTTGTAGCGGTTTGAATTTATAGAGCATGCGGACGATTAATAGGGAAATGTACTGGACTACGAGGTCTCATTCAACTTATGTACGATAGACATATAAAACTAGTGTAGGTACCTCTAAGATTGCGTTATTGCGATTATTTTCCAAATTCGTATTTTTTTAAAATAATTTTTTGAACTGTTCTCTTTTTAACCCCCGACGTAAAAACGACGGAGTGTTATAAATTTGACGTGTCTGTGTGTGTGTCTAGGTGTGTGTGTCTGTGTGTGTGTCTGTCTGTGGCATCGTAACTCCCGGACGGATAAAGTTGAGTTAGTCGGGAATGTTCTTAGCTATGTTTGATCAAAAACGGTTCAGCCGTTTCATTGCGTTAAGGGTTTTTTATTTTTTACAAAATTAATAACTTGTTGTTCATAGTACCTACTTACCTGAGTTATTCTTTCTTCTCTTCTTATAATGGCTTCTGAGGAGTGCTCCAAATAATTTCGCCAATGTCATGTGATACCATAATATTTTGTATAGTCAAGTCGTTCTTCATGCCCTTAATCATTTGTAGTTACGAAAGCTTATGACAGATTCTACCTACAATCTGTAAGAGTGTATACAGGGTGTAACATAATATCCCTATAAGCCCGCGGAGGGAGTATTCTACACATGATGGCGAATAACTTTAGTTCTACGAGGTTTATAAATTTCAAAGTTTCTAATTCAATAAATGCCTCGTAAAATTCTTGAAATTCCTCAAGAAATGTTCCTAACACAACGTGAGGATGTTAAGTACCTCAGGGCGCGTACACATAGAACGTCCGATTTAACAGGTTTTTTTTTTTTTTTTTTTTATACTACTGGAATGGCGGACCAAGCAGATGGCCCACCTGATGTTAAGCGGTAACCTCTGCCTATGAACAGTGCATTACCTCATAGGTCACGTCCACCTAGGACGCGCCCTATGTGGCATTGCACTGCGCCCGCCACCCTGAGACATAAAGATGAAAAGTCTCATGTGCCTGTAATTTCACCGGCACCCTTACCCTTCAAACCGGAACACAGCAATGCGAGCACTACTGCTTTGCGGCAGAAATAGGTACGGTGGTAGTACTTCCCCGGACGAACTCTTTCACAAAAAAGCTCTACTACTACTCCTACTACTACTACTACTCCTAGATCCTTTTTAACTGACGGATTGATTTGCTACTTATATTGTCGGATTACAGGATCCGGAATACTTTATTCTGTGTGAACTAGCTCATACAACTACATACGCTAATAACATATAAGTACGTTTAAAAGAACCTAGGGTTACCTCATGTTGTGTTAGGTACATTTATTTTGTGGAGAAATTTCAGGAATTACTCGAGGAGGTTCTATATTTTGTGAATCCAACTAGATATTTTGAAATGACTACGGTAAGTAAAAGAAGGTTTATTATTTTAGCAGTCTATGAATGTAGACATATTGTATTTTAACTTTGTTCATCTGTAGTCTACTACTGTACCGAAATTTCTAGTCATTTTTTGACCTTGGAGGAATTCCTCCAAGATTTTGGCAAATGAGGTGTCATAAAAAGTAGCCAATAGCTCAATCCAGGTGATAATCTGTCTGTTTACAAAATTTAATCAAAATCGTTTCAGACGTTTTGGCATGATAGAGTAACAAAACATCTAACAAAACAAACATCGAAACGTTGTAAAAAAAATATCACACTAGATAAAGATAAAGACTAAAATATTTACTTGCTACAAAAAAAAAGGATATAAGTAAAGTAACACAGTAGTAAGTAAGCACTAATATAAGTATCTGCTCCACTAAAACGTTATTTTTCAAAATGTGAAGTATTTAGCACTATCCCGGTCAAGACAAGACAATTCTAATGAATGGTACTTCATACATCAAAATCCATCCAGACGTTCGGGTGCAACACTGTAATAAAGATTGTGTTACCACTTACATACAAGCATACATTCAAAGATGAGCGCGAAACACATACCCGGGCGTGCAGTAATTACGCAATCTATGGTATTGCGTCCCATAATATGATTGTTCGTGCTGCTCGTTTGCATTGCACCCCGGTTTGAGTATCCGGTTTATTCAATATCCGGAGTTGGATCGTGTTCAGTCACTATGTAGTACTACGTGTTCTGTGTTCGTGTTTTATTGATGTTTGGTGTTAGTGGCGAGCCTTTACACTCCAGTTGACCTTGTTGGTTTGGTTGGGAAATGTATTTTCTCAAACATGCATGGAAATATTCAGATATTTGTTCATTATTTTTATAAAAAGAACACGCGAAGTATCGAATTTGCGGACAAATAAAATCAAATCCATAGCAGGACCGTTTTTGAATTTGGAACATTACAGCGCTCCTGCAATGTTGTATGAAACGGCGTGCTGGGGTTATTAAATACTCTTTGTTTGGATCTCTTTTATCATTATTGGCATACCAAAGTACTTAAACCTCTTTGCTTAGTAGGTACAAATTGCGTTCACGTGGCTGTATAGATAAATGAGTTTGCCTTTCGACTCTACGTCGTAGTATTTAAATCCTCTTTGCTTTCGACGAGATGTTATGTGGTTTCGGCAAAGGTGATAAATAAAAAAATTGGCGGCAAAGCTGAAAATTCGTCTTGATTTGTTATTTACATACCTTATGAATATAAATTTAATAATTAAAATTAGTTCCAACGGTTCAAAGAGTGAAATGGAGATTGATTGTACTCCACCAGATCAGAAGCCAAATTGGCAATAGAAAACATGCTTCCAGCGAAGTCAAAAGAAAAATAATTTATGTATTAATAATTTATTAGGTAATCCTTACAAATCAACATATTTTTATTTTGCAAAGCGTGATGTAGGGTCGTAGTCACAGTTCGTTCAACATAGATGGCGCTAGTGGTTACTGCGTAGCAGCGTACCAAGCAAGGTGAGAGTTTTCTCATTTTGTTAGTAAGTAGTTACCTCATACTTCGGTTACCTCGGTGCCTATCCCTAAAGTACAGCTAACCTATATGTAGACATATACTTACGTCTATTTGAAAACAAAAATGTGATTTGAATGGTACCCTACAGCTTATAATCTATTCTTGGTAAGTGAAGTCGCGAACAAATCGTTGAGATTCCAGTAATTTTTAACTAAAAAGGCCTGCCAAATAAATTCTGGCCGCATACCGGACAATCTCGTCTTGTCACTAACCCCGGGAACACAAGCCGAGTCCCGCCGCAAAAAAACACGATACAATCTCAAAATATATTTTAATAGCGGCGCGGTGACGGCACAAAGGCGGTTATTTATCGCACGCCCTCTCTCATTGCTTCGGCGAAACACGCTCGAAAAACAACATACATTTTCCACTCAACCGGGAAAACTTACCTTATTACACGCACATTACAGTTACATTTTAATTACCCCCACCTACGAATACGACGTTCGAATTCAAACACGCGAGGCTAGTAATCATTCGATGTTTGATTACAAATCGCCCTATGACAAAGTATGCAATCCTTAGATTTTAAGCCCTGTAACAGAAATTCGTAGAGTTTAAAGTCGCGTGAGCTTCGTTCATGGAATGACGTTCATGTCCCGTCTGGAAGTTCGATAATGAATTGGCGTCGGATGAGGAACAAGTTCTGGATGATTCGAGTTTGCGTTCCCGCAGTGTACTTGATGGCAAGTGCTGAGATAAGCATAATTAAACAAGCCATAAAGCTTTATGATTGACTTCTTCCTATAGATGTTCCCATGAACTGTTCACCATCATCTAATACTGCATTAGCTTCTCCCGTCGGTGGATGGAGGCGGCTCGAGACCGTTCGTCGTTTTCGTGGCATCTATATGACCAGCTGTGGATTTCTGCCGCTGATGATGATGGTGACAACATGGGCATGAAATTAACATAGATGTGAGCCTCTGCGAGGCAGACTAAATCCTTTTACCTCACTGGTCTTAACATCGGTTACAAAGCGCATTTCAGGCCCAACTTAACCCAGTCACTGATGTAATGAAGAACCAAGAAAGGACCAGTGACACGATAAACGATAAGACCTTGGAAATACCTGTAGTGCCTACCAATTTTCGCTAAATATAGATACCTAAGAAGACGGAATTACTTAGCATCTTTTTTAAACAAAAATCATTTGAATAGTTTTTTTTCTATCAAAATATTTTTTTGCTGCTATATTGAATCAGTGATGAGAACCGTGAGCTGATAAAAATGTGCCCAAATATTGGCACGCTGCAATTTATCATCGAGGTGTTTTGTTGTCCACAATCAGATCAGGATTAGATCAAGATAAGATAGACCTCATACTAACAGGCAAGATTTGTCCAAATACTAACAGCCAAGATTCGACCTACCTATACCACAGATAAAATAAAACTGTACTTGTACCTATTAACAGTAACAGGCAAGATTTGACCTCATACTTGACCAAATACTATCGGGTGAGATTTGACCATATACTAAGAGTAACAGACAAGATTTGACCTCATAATTGACCAAATACTAACGGGCGAGATTTGACCATATACTAACAGCAACTGGCAAGATTTGACCTCATACTTGAACAAATACTAACGAGCGAGATTTAACCATATACTAACAGCAACAGGCAAGATTTGACTTCATACTTGAACAAATACTAACGGGCGAGATTTGACCATATACTAATAGAAGGCCTACTGTGGGCATACCAGTTAAAACGCGTTTACGTGACCACCGCGTTGGTTGAGTAAACAGAAAAATTAAGGTATACAACAAGTATATTTTACAACAATACGTGACGTGAACTGCCAAAAATTTCACTTACACTCGCAACACACTCACACAAAATGGTTCATTAACTCGCCGCTAGGGGCTCTGTACATTTCTTCATACAAACTGCGCGTAAAACGCGGTCTTGGTAGAGCGCGTAAACTTGTAGCAAAAAGTCGCACTACGGCTACAGTAACAGGCAAGATTAGATAGACCTCATACTAACAGGCAATATTTGACCAAACGCTAACAGGCAAGATTTGACCACATACTGACAGGCAAAATTTGACTAAAAGCTAACAGGCAAGATTTTACCACATACTAACAGACAAGATTTGACCAAATGCTAACAGACAAGATTTGTCCACATACTAACAGGCAAGATTTGACCAAAAGCTAACAGGCAAGATTTTACCACATACTAACAGACAAGATTTGACCAAATGCTAACAGGCAAGATTTGACCACATACTAACAGGCAAGTATTGACCACTAACAGGCAAGATTTGACCACATACTAACAGGCAAGATTTGACCACTAACAGGCAAGATTTGACCACATACTAACAGGCAAGATTTGACCACTAACAGGCAAGATTTGACCACATACTAACATAACAAGTGAAGTCAAATAAAAGCTTGTCAAAGGAGTTCATCCGTTCTTCTTTAGCTATAGGTACAGAGCGTCACAAGACTTTTTTTTTTGTACTACTTGAATGACGGATCAAGCAGATGGCCCACCTGATGTTAAGCGGTAACCTCTGCCTATGAACAGTGCATTACCTCATAGGTCACGTTCACCTAGGACGCACCCTATGTGACATTGCACTGCGCCCGCCACCCTGAGACATGAAGATGAAAAGTCTCATGTGCCTGTAATTAGACTGTAGACTATGCGACATAAAGGGAAAGTACCATAAATATTGTAGATAGTATATTTTCCTGAAAGGAGACATTATTTTATTTTTAAAACACTTAATATTGCATTTAAAGATTTTCCTAAAATTACTTGCTTTGTCTGGGAATCGATCCGACTTAAATGTGAACAAAAAAACAGCCCATATTTAAATGATGCCAATCGAAAGAATGGACAACAAATAATAATTTCTTATAAGTAACATGGTATCTTAAAACAAAGGAATAACGTAAGATTTATCATTACTTTTTTAATTTTTCTTTTAAGTCGGTTCGAGTCCGAGACGAAGCAAATAATTTTAGAAAATTTTTGTTAGCAATATTACTGTCTTAAAAGCAAAATAAAGTCTCCTTTCAGCAAAATATCCTATCTACAATATTTAAGGTATTTTCCCTTCATGTCGCATAGTCTTGGGAGGCCCTGTATAAGTGCTGAGGCCGCATTGCTCTAAGCCGCAGACAAACGGACTATGGCTTCAGACATTAAGTCACCCCTCTGTTTGCTTCATGGGTTATAAAATAGAGCATTTACGACATCTCAGCGAAACTCTATGGTTCATGGGACAATGACGGTATAGTTTATACCGTAGATTGTAGAAGTCCACTACTGGACATAGGCCTTCCCCATAGAATGCCACGACAACTGGTCTTGAGCCACCTCCCTCCACCGCCTTCGTGCAACCTCAAAAATATGTTGCGTTCATCGAAAGGCAACACTTGCCATCTAACTGCGTCGTCCGGTTCATGGTCGCATTCGAGACCCTGTATTGCCCAACGGTTGTCAGTTCTGCAAGCTAATGGCCTGCCCGTTGCCATTTCAGCTAATGCTAGTTGTGAGAGCATTTTCAGTGATCTTGGATCTTCCAGGGATCTCATCGTTTCGGAAACTATCTCCTGTGAAGTTTCTCCTCTATATAAAACTCCGAGCATAGCTCTCTAAGGTGCGGGCCTGACAGAAAAGACGTAAGACGCAGACGCGGCGCGGACATTTGTCTCTTCCGCCTCCCTTTCATACAAAATGTATAGAAGCGTCGTGACGCAAATCATACAGAATAGACGGGGCGCGGGCGCAACACTTTTACGTCCGCGCCTTTTGTTCAAAACACACAGGAGACGTACGCGGCGGGGGCGACGACGGGGCGCGGGGTGGCATGCCTGCCGGGCGGGTCTCGCTCGCTCGCACAGTCAACGTGTACCGTCGCGTCCGCGCCCCGTCTCTTCTATATAATTTCAAAAGTCACGTCCGTGTCTCGTCTCCGCCCTGTCCGCGACGCGTCCTCACCTTATGTCTCTTCTATCTGGCTTGCGCCTAAGCCCGCTGCGTAAATTTCAGCTTCCTATGGCGTGACCAGCCTACCGTCTCTTCCCTTCGTCATAAAAGCCGACTAATGTATTTCACCAGGGGATGGACAGCCGCAACCACTTGAGTACTAAAAACCAATACTGTGATCACCAATCCGCCTGTCAAGCGTCGTATTATGGCAAATTCCCCCACTGCATTCTATGGGGGATGTCTCGTACGATAAGTACCTAGCTGCGCTGCAACCAACTTTTCCTCAAGTAATTTTCCTGTAAGCCATTTTGCCACATGATTTGTTTTAAAATGCGTGTAAAGGTTTTGCTTTGAGAAAAAATTATTAATTTCCTGTTTATTAGTCTTTATTATGGTATTCTGTTTGTACAGTTCTATTTACAGTGCAGGAAAATAAATTGATGGCAAATCCTTGAAGCTCCATAGCTACTGGACAGATTCTCAAATAGACATTTCTCAACTGGACAGAATACGTATGGTCAAATTAGAATGTGTTTGTGTTACCTACATAGAGTTCTAACAACACTCTGTACAAAACCCTATGGTATCAGAACCTTTTATAGAGGATTCATAACATGGGTGTAGCTAAAGTCTTGTATGCAACTGTACATAATTAGGTATTAAAACACTCATTATGATATACGAGTACGAGTACAATGAATGAAGATATCTCTGATACCGCTGATGTTATGTTATATTGGCCCATTCAAACGAAAACAAAATATTAAATAAAACATTAGTAGAGCTTTTTGTGAAAGAGTTCGTCCGGGGAAGTACTACCACCATACCCATTTCTGCCGCAAAGCAGTAGTGCTCGCATTGCTGTGTTCCAGTTAGAAGGGTAAAATTACGGTACCGGTGAAATTACAGGCACATGAGACTTTTCATCTTTATGTCTCAGGATGGCAGGCGCTAAGCAATGCCACATAGGGTGCGTCCTAGGTGGACGTGACCTATGAGGTAATGCACTGTTTATAGGCAGAGGTTACCGATTAACATCAGGTGGGCCATCTGCTTGTTCCGTCACTCAAGTAGTATTATAAAAAAAAACACTAAGGTAATAGAGGTCTAATGGCAAAGGACGCGAAAGAAGAGAAAATTGCTCATAATATTAACAAACATGCAGAACAGACGTTCCAATAACGCCAGACAGAAAGAAGATACTTTTTGTGAAGCCGTTAAAAAGGAAGATAAATTCAGCTAAAAGGATCCTGAACAAAGTAAGCCGACCGACATCTATTTTTCACGTCGTAAAAAGCAAATAAACAAATCTACTAGGTGTGAACATAATTTATTCAGTGCAAGATACAAAGGGGATGAAACCCGGCCGTGAAAATGAAAGGCATCGCAGAAAAATTCTTTACAAACAAAAAATAAGGGCTGTTTGTTGGAAAAATATTTTACACGTTCTATACACTTCACTGTAAAAAAAAAATGCTGGACAGTTCACCAACATAATCTAGCCCCAAGCTAAGCAGAGCTTGTGTTATGGGTACTAGATAACTGATATACTTAATACAATATATTACACACATAGATATTTTGTATTATACATAGAAAATACCCAGAAAACCCTGAACAACCATCTGCAATCGCACAAATATTTGTTCCGAGGCGGGAATCGAACTCGCAACCTCCTGCGTCGCAGGCCAACCTTCGCCCGCCGCGCCGCAGAGGTCGTCTCCTACTTCGTAATACCACAGAATATATACAGGTAATACTTCTTGTCCTGGTACTCTTGGTCGCGTTAGGTAAGAGATCAGTTTGAAGTTTACTTTGGTCGAAGGTTTGAAGTATGTTCGCCCTAAAAATACCTAGTCACCTAGTTCGTAACGACGAACTGGATACAGAAGATGCCTACAGACGCAAGATGGTAATTTTGATCTTCCCAATAACCAGTTCCAAGTTTTCATCCCACCAGCACAGCTGCCTTTCAGCCACGAGCTGCAGGGCCCAAGTTGGAATTCCCTAAAGATGCTGAAGGCTCTTTGAGTCCTCAGCATGGCACCGGCAGGATAATTTTCGGGAAGGAACATTTGTCAAGGCGGTCCATCTAAATTTTTTCGGGCGGTTGTGTAACTGGTGGCTATTCTTAAAAATTCCACCCTCGACAACACATGGCAGTATTTCTATAGGCGAGTGGAGCGTGCCATAAAAGTTAAGTGGTGTTAGAAGAGAGATTGCCAATATTGATACTCGAGGTATCGGCGAGTGGACTGAACTGCGAATATTTGTTGGTTTTAGCGAGAGCAGCCAAATTGACGACCTCTGTGGCGCGGCGGCCGAAGCTTGGCCTGCGACGCAGGAGGTTGCGGGTTCGATTCCCGCCTCGGAACAAATATTTGTGCGATCGCAGATATTTGTTCAGGGTGTTCTGGGTATTTTCTATGTATAATAAAAAATATCTATCTATGTAATATATTGTATTAAGTATATCAGTTATCTAGTAGGTACCCATAACACAAGCTCTGCTTAGCTTGGGGCTAGATAATGTTGTGTGAACTGTCCAGCATTATTTATTATTTATTATTTATTAAATAGCGCTAAGCATGACATGCTTAGCACTAAGCTAAGCATGCTCAGTATTAAAAGGGTAAAAGGAGGACTCTGAAAATATTGTTAATAATTTGTTAATACCTACTTAGATATTTACAATACTTACGGTAGTACTTACTTATAGAATTAAAAAGAGATAATATCGTCATCATCATCATCAGGTAGTAAGTCCTCTGCTGGACATAATATGCTGGAGTCCACTAGATAATACCACGACGAGTAGAAAATAGTATATTATGCAATTAGTGAATAAAGGACGTATTTAAAGTGTATAGGTGAATCACGAGCAAGTAAAGGATTCTAAGGATTGAATCACGTCCGTAGGGAGTGATTAAAGTGTTAGAATCCTGAGCGACGCGAGTGATTTATGGCCCTCGATATAAATCCGTTTTATTCAAGAGTTGTATACCATACTTTATGTGGGTGAAGTCTATGATATTGACGCATCTGACACAATAGTAACACAAAATGTTGTGCGATAGTGACATAAAAGTAGTACAACAATTTACACCACAGTGAAAATAGTGGCACATAATGGTAGCATACAAGTATAAAGTTGAGGTTACGTCAGGAGATAAAATATAAAAGACATAGTATTGGTATTCGTTAAAAAAAATGTATCTTGCTGGTAATATTTTAGGGGGAATTTTGGCTTTTGGTATTTTTTCAGTAAGCCTTTATAGGAGGCTATTGTCTATTTTTTATAAACTAAATTTTATTAAAAAAGAAATTGACAATTTGTCCAATAACTCGAAAACCGTGACACTTTTAATATGTTTATTTTTTTATTTTCTGAACAGTCATGATGCTTCCTACCTGTAAAGAATTATCAACTATTTACGCCACACCTTATAGTTTCAACCACTTTTTCCTACAAACTTCATCGAGTCATTTTAGGGGTACAAAAGTAGAAATTCCTCAATTTAAGACGTTTTTTATTTGAGTTTCAGAGCATTTTTCATTCCAAAAAATTCGGCCATATGATTTAAATGCATTGAGTTGAGCTAGTAAGTAAGTTTTTGGTTATAGTCAAGTTTTTCAAACTCATAGCTAGATTGCATACCGTCAAGCCTATAAAAAAAATACCTTTTTTGTTAAGAATGTATTACGGATTACTTTTGTATTTGACACTTTTTCTATGTCTATAATAGTTTCCGAGTACTTTAAAAAGTTAAAAAACTGGCAACGGGGACAAACTTTACGGTAGCGTGTACCGGTGGGTGTAGCGTCAGGTGGGAGAGAGAGTGAGAGTTGTGTACTTTGCCCCAAAGTATCAAAACACCCAAGTTTCAAAACTTTAAAAATTTGTTTGTTTTCCCCATACATTGATTAGGTACATAAAATGACCGAATTACGAATAAAATACTATTCCTTTATGTATTCCGACCTTATAATGGTAGCACAATTGTGGTGACACAGAATTTGTACAACTGGTGATACAAAAGTAGCACAAAAGTATCACAGTTGTGCGGTAGCACAGTGAGTAAACGTTCAGCGCTGCAAAACAACGCTGTGAATCGTATTGAAATGAACACTATTCAACAGCCCCTGCGTTTGTGTACCTAGAGCACTGTAAATCATGGGTAAAACACAAAAAATACCATAGATATCGTCGAAAAACCTGTCGAAAAATTCCTGACCATGCTGTTGACTAGAGAGTTTGATGTCGCGACTGATTCATCATGGCAGCTAAGCTCTAGTTATCATAGACAATTAAGCGTATAGAACTGCTTGTTCACGAACATAAAATCCTACTTTGTTTCAGTTCTATACTGCTACTGAAAATGGTTGCACAAAATAAGTAGCACAATTGTTTAAAATCATTTATATAAATAAAAACAGTAAATAAGCATATTAACTGCGGTTATTACGTTACATCGTCTATATGAAAAGAGTTGCCAATCATACGCTTTTGCCTTGGAATTCGATATACAGCCTGTATGTTATATAGAACTTGTTCAAAAATACCCTTAAAGTTCACCCTCCAAAATTATTATGCCGTTTTTTACATAATTTGTTCCCGTTTTTGGAGAAATTATTTAATTTACTCTGCTATCGAGTATTATTCTCTTACTTTGAATCAGTGGCATGCTGGAAAAATAACCATTTAATATAGTATAGAAAACCGTAAAATTCTATCTCACATAGTTTTTAAGAAAAATGGTTGGGAAATACTTACTCAGGGCAAATGCGTAAAATTTTTGGTCTTTACCCATACCATGACTTCATCGAAATAATAGTACTAGTATATTATTATATCGATGCATGACTTCGAGAAAAAGAAAGATTAAAGCGAAAATAAACATTATCTGCTTCATCAGTTGAAAACATTTTCAGTCGATTTATTATTAAGTACCACTAAACGTTGTGGTTCGTACAACTTACAGTAGGTATACAAAATAGCGCCAATTTACTAATCACAGCAAAAAACACAAAATAGTTTTTATTCTAATGCTAAACTCCTTGTCGAAAATGTCGACCAAGAGTTATTTGCGCAAGAAGTTTTTGGAGGATTTTCCGGTGATAATTTTGAATCAGCCATCAGAGCTCATCTCCACCATTACTTCCTACGAATGACTCGGCTAACGCTTTCTTCCAGTAATATATGAATATAAGCTAGCAGCCAAGATATATTTTATTCCAACGAATCTTACTAACAAATTCGGGTAATCCCTTAGTCGGCTTTTATGACATCCGCAGGAGGAGACGGAGGGGTCTACTCTTAGCTGGATACACCATGGTCCAACAGCACATAATCTGTTATTATAAACTGAAACACATAAACTGGCTAACTCATACGCTTGCTGAGATCATGTGAAAGAATCCAGACAAACGAACGAACGGCGTTGGCTTGGTAATAGGGTTATGTTTGTCACCCTTTGGGTACGGAACCCTAAAAAGGATATAGTGACCAGAAGAACTTTCCTCGGTTCCTTTTTCAAATTCAAAACACGAGAGGCAACAAAAAATAAAACTTTTCTTAAAATACTGCTTCAATAAAAATGTTCCAATAAAATCCAATTCTACTTTTCACATTTGATGAAGTTTGGAAAGAAACCGAGGAAAGTTCTTTCGTTGACTATTTCCTTTTTAATTCAAACAAAAGGCTCAACCGGATCTCTTACCCCCTGTCTGGGTTTTTTTACTGAAAGGGTTGCAACCCCCGTCCCGAGGGCGTCGTTTGTTTGGACTGCGGCCGGGAATTTACGGGATAGGGCTTTACACATTTTTCATGCAAATAAAACGATTTGGCTGGGACGCTGTAAGTGTTATGGATGACAGTGATAACGACCTTTATTGGTGAAGATGAGTACCTTTACGCTAAGATGCATGCTTGGATAAATCTTTGATTAATCAAGACTTTTTTGTGGAATTCGTTGGTATAAGATTTGTCCTGGCTGCTAGCTTATTTAAGGAATGTGTTAGGTATTACTGGAAGAAAGTGTTAAGCGAGTCAGTCGTGGGAAGCAATGGCGGCGATGAGCTCACCACTTTTCATGTCTATCACTCACGATGGTGCAACCCACAGTGATGAGGCCTATTTGAGGCTCTGCCTACCCTTTCGGGGAAAAAGGGCGTGTGTATATGTATGTATGTAATCACTAAATGTATATAATTATGAGTAAGTATGTAGTAACACAGAATACAACAGTACAGGTACAGAAGGTTGTCTCCACAAAATCATTTAAATAAATAAGCGACTCTTTCCCCCACACAATAAAGTGCAATGCAGGTCGCACCGCACTAATTACCAACAGCTAAGTAGTTACCTCTCTTTCTATCGCGTAACTCTTATCTTGTCTGACTCACTGAATTCACTCGACAAGTCGAGCCCGCCGTGTACTTGTAGCTTCAGGAGTGCGCCACGCCTGGTACTACGAAGGTTTTATTTTGTAAAAAGTTTGGTAAAAAAACTGGAAGTTCTGGAAACTTGGGCTCAGCTGGCTGACCATTATAATGAGGTACATCATCATTATCATCATCATCATCAGCGTACAGAAGTCTACTGCTTGGCAAAGGCCTCCCCATATAATGCCACGAGGAAGTCCATCCAACGACTTCCTGCAAACCTTATAATGTCTTTGGTCTATCGAGAGGGAGGTCCTCCTCTTCTGCTTCGTCCAATAAAGTCCGCGTTGGACATAGGTTTTAAATAAACCAATGTCAAAAAGAACCTACTACCTGGCAAGACGAGGTGATGATAGGTGGAGTAAGACGCTAACGGAATGGCGCCCAGGAACTGGATACAGAAACGTTGGTCGTCCAGCAGCGAGATTGGCAGACGATATCGCATGCGTCGCGGGTCAAACCTGGATGAGACTGGCACGGGACCGGAAGGAATGGCAAAGGCAAATTCAATTCAATTCAATTCAATACATTTAAAAAATTTTACATTTTTGACACTGTTTTTGACAACAGTGAAAAATTTACATTGTACCTAGACAAAGGCCCATAGTAATATATATATACCTTACAACTAACATACATATAAAGATATTTATAACTTAATCTAACACACGTGTGATCGTCGACGCGTCGCGGCACGGGGGACCACGTGACAGACGGCCTTTGAACCGCCGGAACTTCACCCCTTTCGGCCAGAAGTCAGGGCTCAAGTAGATCTTCAGATCCTCCGTAGGGATCCTCACCATAAATGAGCTAAAGCCCACATTATGACGAGAGTCCAACTTCACGACCCTCAATCTCACTCCGACTTTCCTCTTGACGTACTCCACCACTTCTGCGGCCTTCACGTCGAAGAAGTCGCGGGACACGTAGATCTGCGAAAAAAAATGCGTAGATCGGCAAAGAGAGGCCTATACTCAGCAGTGGGTGAAGACAGGCTGTGGATGATGATGATGATGATGATGATGATGACGATGGACATAGGTTTGAAAAAACATCTTAAAGTCTATACCTACAACCATTAATTCCCCATCTCTTACCTAAATGCTCGGCATCAGACTTCTTCAGACACTAGATCAAACCCACAATATATTCGCAAGCGGAAAAGGTTTTTTTTTTACACTTCAAAGTTTCAAAGTTAGCAGACAAGCATACGGGCACACCTGTTGGTAAACGGTTACCGTAGCCTACAGACGCCTGCAAATTGCAATACCAGAGGCATCAAACGCGCGTTGACGACCATTTAAAAATTAACAATATTGGGTAGGCGGTATAGAAGATCAAAAGGATCAAGTAGAGTTGGGCAGGACACGTGGCTCGGCGTGGTATTGACAGGTGGAGCGGGGTTACCCCAGACACTGCATACAACCACGTTGGTAAACTGTGCGCTAATATAAACTCTTATACTGCGTGTTACAGTCCAAAATGAGGAGATCCGTAGAAGAACCAAGATCACATAGCTCTCAGAATTAGCAAGTTGAAGCGGCAAGCGCAGGGGCGGATGGCAAAAGCAAAGAGAGGCCTATTAGCACACGGACAGGGACTGCAGTGAGAGACGGAATGGTCGTTTTTTTAATACAATTTGGTATGACGGATTTAAGCAGATGACCCACCTGATGTTAAGCGGTACCCTCTGCCTATGAACAGCGCAAGTCACGTCCACCTAGGACGTAGGTACCCTAGTGGCATTGCACTGCACCCGCCACCCTGAGACATAAAGATGAAAAGTCTCATGTGCCTGAATTTCACCGGCAACCATACCCTTCAAACCGGAGCACAGCAATGCGAGCATTACCTACTGCTTTGCGGCAGAAATAGGTATGGTGGTAGTACTTCCCCGGACGAACTCTTTCACAAAAAAGCTCTACTACTACATGATGATGGTCAACTGATTCATCATCACGTTCTTTATTATTCTCCTGCAGACGTTTCATTGGCCGTTGCGCCGCCCCTGCTGCCTGCCGCAGTGTCCAGACGGCTAGCTTATTACGTATCTTGCAATAGCAATGCGATAGCAATATTTGCGCGATTATCGCATCCAAATCGCAAATTCGTATTACGTATCAGCGATTCCTAATACGAATTTGCGATTTGGATGCGATAATCGCGCAATTTTTGGTATCGCATTGCTATCGCATTGCTATTGCAAGATACGTAATAAGCTAGCGGGCTGAGCGTGCAGAGCGGTGGAGCCAAGCTAGTTCCCGTCTCACGGCCTTCGAGCGTGGTCGCGGTCGGTGCTCATGAAGAAGGACCTCTAAATGGTCAACGAAACGTCAGCAGGAGAATATTAAAGTACGTGGTGTATAGTCGTAATTTTTCTAAAATGATACCAAGCTACGGTAATTTTAGTTCTATGATTCATTATCCAGAAGCCCCAGACCTCCACTGATGGAGGAACCACCCATAGGTCTTTTAGGTCTCACCCATAGAATGTAATGGGGGGTGCTCGCATTGCTGTGTCCTGGTTTGAAGGGTAAGGGTGCCGGTGAAATTACAGGCACATGAGACTTTTCATCTTTATGTCTCAGGGTGGCGGACGCGTTGCAAATGGTGCAATGCCACATAGTGTGCGTCCTAGGTGGGCGTGACTTGTGAGGTATATAATATTGGTAATGCACTGTTCATAGGCAGAGGGTATCACTTAACATCAGGTGGGCCATCTGCTTGAACCGTCATTAAAAGTAGTAAAAAAAAAAAAAAAGATTTGTAAATCAATCAAAAACTAAAACTAAACTAAAATAAAATAGAAGTCAGAGCTAACAAATTTTTGCATTGAGTCACAACATGGTCTCTGTCTCAGCATGAGCCAGTTGTAAACACGTTACAACCAACGCTGGTCTTCCGACAGATCCATTTGGTGACGTCACGGACAATAACACTCGACACAAAACAATCAAAAATATAACAAAAAAAAAGAAACAAAAAAACATCTACGACAACGGTTAACACACACGAGATAACGAAACGGGCATTACCATAATCCAGGTATTTACGTTTACAAGTGACGTTTCTACACACACTGCAAGAACTTGGGATAAAAACAAATATGTATAATTAGTAAGTACACAGCATTATTATATTATGTAAGATACTCGTATCGCCTTTATGACTCCCCTGACTTTTCTGACCCCCAAAAATAACATTGCGTAATTTATGTTTAAATCCATAAAAACTTTGCAGGTTCCTTATTGGATGGGGAATATTGTTCCAGGACCGCGAATCCGCGATGCAGCGTAGCGAAGAACACCACCCATGCACAAGCGCAAGCATAGGTACCTACCAGGTATTCAACAGTCGGTAGGCAGATTGCTGTCGAGTGCTTAGGTGGATGCTGCTGGCCATATCCTGCTGTAATCCCGTAGTCGGTGTATACGAGATCCTTGGGATGAGGCAGAGGGGTCTGTTCTTAGGCCGGACTAGGGAATGCAATCTTGGACCAAGATTGGCTATTCAAGATCTTGGCGTCTTTTTTCTGAATCAAGATTGGTCAGTTCGAGATCTTGTCGAGATTCGGGTCGAGATCTTGGTCGCGAATCAAGATTTTCGGGATTTTCAAGATCGAGCAGAATAATTGAAAAAAATGCGTTTTTTTTGTATCAAATTGATATTAACCAGTATTTTAATATCATGTAATATAATTTAGTATATTTTTCAAATTAAACAACATTGTACCAACAATAATCAACGTTTATTTTTAAAATTAACAAGAAACAATCAACATTTTAGTGACAATGAAATAAATGCAATAATGCAATGAGATCACAAATTATAACCTATAATTTACGTTTATGAAGAACAAAAAGTTTAAACCTTTTGAAAATCCTTTTGAAAATGACTTCTCAAGAAACACAGTACGCTTAAAGTGTCATCACCTAATCGGCACCGTATATCAGTGGCTAAATAGCCCGCAGCTGAAAAGGCCCTTTCTTTTCTTTCCACACTAGTAGGGACGAAAGTTAAAAGACTGTTAAAAGCTAATTTCAGGTATTGTCCTCTTTCTCCTCCGTACTCATAAAGATTCATTTCTTTTTTCAAAATTGCGTCAATTTTATCAGAAATCAGCGCTTTGGGTTGCAGTTGATTACATGCTTTCAAGGCCTGTGCGAGTTCACACGTATGACACTTTACGCGCGCTCAGTCTGAAAAACTCGAAATCTTGTTACAATCTTGGACTGATTTGTCAAGATCGTGACCAGGATTTCGAAATTCAAGATTGATGGCTTTCAAGATTGAATCTTGGAAAATCACTCAAGATCTTGGTGGAATCTTGATCTTGCAGGATCAAGATTGCATTCCCTAGGCCGGACACATCGCGGCTACTACTCACTACGACAAAATAAGACTGTCACGAAACGCACGAGTTGAGTATTGTAGTCTTTTTACACTCTCGTAAGCATAGAAACAAAAACCGATGAATTTTCAAAAAAGCAATGTGTTCTTATTCTACACGAGTGTCCGCCCGCAGATTTTCTCGCGTTTAACCAGGATAAATGGTAGCCTATGGCTCAATCTACATTAGACTCCATCTGTTTACCAAATTTCATCGAAATCAGTTCAGCCGGTTCGGCGCGGCGTGCCGCGTGATTGAGTAACAACATACAAATATCCAAACACCGAAACATTGTTACTATGATATTAGTGGGATTTTAATACCCACATAAGCATGTCTCTCGAATCGCTTCACGATAAAAAGTAAACTAGAGTCCGCGCCACGACTGTGTAGTCCGGCGACTGGAGCGCTAGTTTATATGCACAAAAGTACAAAAGCGAAAATCTACCTCTGTTATCCGTTAGTTCCTCAAAAGGCCGTCGGTCTTCAGTCGTGGCGCGGACTCTAGGACCACTAATAGGTACTACTAATTTCAAAAGAAGACTCAGTTTTCTTAAGGTCTTCTTCTTATAAAAGAAGAAGAACTTAAGAAGACTGAGTACAATCAGTACAATCAGTTCTGAGTGAGTAGTGATCTTGATAACAAGATCTTTGTCTCAGTGTCATTAGTCTCTATCAATAATACTCATACAAAAATCCTAAATGTCGGTCACAGCCTCACAGCTCATCAGTAATCAGCGCGCGCGCTCGCTGCAAACCTTCAGCCGAGCCAAACAATAACTAGTTGTTCCGCCGGTGTCGAAATACGAGGTCGCCCGAAGGTGAGCCGAGCGCTAACACGGCACTCACGAACACACCAATCAACGCATATATTACAATGACCAGCAACACTAGACACCTCGCCTGTCTAGTCGTCGTCACTAGCCCAGAGGTCAAGCTAGGCCAGTCACACCATGCATGTGTGTGGTATTTATAGTTGTGTGTTACATTGAAACGTCAGCCGGGCACACACTGGCACGGTCTCGGCTCGGCACGCAAAAGCAAAACATGCCGTTGAAATTTATGTACAGTTGGCAGAAAAAAGAATTTGTTATAATACGTTTTTAGTAGACCACATACGAAATTGCTGATTTTTAATACATAGCCACTAAGGTTAAGCCAACGTAGACATCGGGAATGTTTTTTAATTATTGTATTTTATTCCCATTGTCCACGTTGACGTGGACAAACTCAACGTGGACAACGGGAATAAACCTATTTTTAGGTGTAATCCAAATTTTATGGGTAAAATTACATTTAGCGTTATCCATAAAGTGTGGATTAATAGCTTTGATGAAATAGCATTGGTGTCATATTTTGGCAATGGTTAGAACTAATTTCGGACACTGAACAGAAGGTTTCCAAATGAAACAAAACCCCTGTAGATGGCTCCCACCGGCGCTATAGCCGAGTTGATAGTGCCCACAAATTTAGTCTCCAGCGTCAAAGCTCGTTCTTTGGCTGAACTGGTGCAGGCATCACCGATTACAGGCGTTCAGAAGATGTGGGTTCGAGTCCCGCTGGAACGGAATGTTTGGGTCACATTTAAATTTCACTTGTTAAAATAGCCACTATTAAAAATCGGCAATTTCAGATATTCGGACATTGGAAAACGCATCTCACAATAATGAAGTGGCAATGAGACGTATTATACCTCATGCAATGCACGGATAACAAATGGATCCGCAGGATACCTGAGTGGAGACCGAAAACTAGGCAGATCGAAGGCACGATGGACCGATGACATTAAAAACGTAGCTGGCCGCCAGTGAAGTCGTGATACTGGGAACAGAACAAATTACGGAAGGCGTATTATCCAATATTGGACAAAAATATGCTGATGATAGGGATTCGAGACATGAGCACAGAATAAATATTAGTACATGAGTCTGTGAATACTTTCCTTCATTATAATTAAGGTGTTTTTGAGCTTTTATATTATATATTTTTTTATTAGCCAAGTTAGTCGTGGGAACCAATGCCGGTTACGAGCTCACCACTTGTCACGTCTATAAAATAAATAAATAATAACTGAAAGCATAGCAAAAAATTATGTCGAGTCAAATAGTAGAGTAATTTCACCAGAGAACAAAAAACATTGTCTCAGCAGATTTGTATTCAAAGCCTAGTAAAAATTTAAAAACGATGTTTACGGCCCAGAACCAGAAAAAATAGAAGCCTATCATGCCAGGCAGGATGCAATGAGGCTAGTCTAGAAACAGAACTTTAAAATAGTTGCTGTGTGTGGCAGCCTAAGAACAGACCTCTCCGTCTCCTCCCATGGATTTCGTATAAGCCAAACTAGGGGATCGGCAGCAGCTGAATGCTGCACTCAACACCAATACAGCGATCACCAATCCGTCTAATACCAATCTTGTTGATTATGGCTTATTAACCCCCCTCCCCCCCCCATTGAATTCTATGGAGCAGGCCTTGTCCAGCAGTGGACGTCTAATGTCTGCTGATGATGATAATGATGGAAAAAACTTAAGGTACCTACCACATTTATTTTCTTACTTTGTTTGTCATCGGTACGTTATCCACAGCGCTTCGGGCGTCATTTGCATTGGTAATGTGGCCGGGCGGCGGCGGCGGCGTATTGGTAAACAGAGTGATTTACCTCGAGAGCGGGCGCCTGGCTTGGCCCATAGTGTAGACTAAATACTCCAAGTTGGACGAGGCATAAACAATACGGCTATAGTGCCATAAACAATAGCTACTGATCTTAGTGATTTCTATAGAGTTAGAGAGAATTAAAATGATTGAGATTTTTTCGTACATGATTGATTTATATTATCTTTGATGTTGTGGCAAGCTTGTTAAACTCATTAACATATGACCCAATTCCACTTTTCCCTCTTAAGGGGGATTTTCAGGGGGGAATAGTTGAATAAGCCAATCATCATCAGTCTGTTGAAGCCCCCTGCTGGGCATTAGCATCCTCCACAGAATGCCACGGCGAAGTATCTATACCATATTGGGACCGCACTTAGGAGGCGGATTTGTGATATTATTGATGTTAAATACTCCAGTGGATGCTGCTAACCATCCCCTGGTGTAAACTCTAAGTCGGCTTCTACAAAATCCCTGGGAGGAGAAGGGTCAATATACCCCTCTATTATAGGCCGGACATTCCACGGCTTCTATGTTGTGGTAAACAAGAGCTGGCTTGGATACCTGCATACTAACCCATAGCTAAATACTACCCCATAGCTAAATACTGCCCCATACCTAAATACTACCCCATAGCTAAATACTGCCCCATACCTAAATACTAGCCCAAAGTTAAATACTACCCCATAGCATAGCTAAATACTAGCCCAAAGTTAAATACTACCCCATAGCATAGCTAAATACTAGCCCATAGCTAAATACTGCCCCATACCTAAATACTAGCCCAAAGTTAAATACTACCCCATAGCATAGCTAAATACTAGCCCATAGCTAAATACTAGCCCAAAGTTAAATACTACCCCATAGCATAGCTAAATACTAGCCCATAGCTTAATACTACCCCATACCTAAATACTAGCCAAAAGTTAAATGCTACCCCATAGCATAGCTAAATACTAGCCCATAGCTATATAAACAACAGCACATTGCTAAATATTACCCCATAGCTAAATAATACCCCATAGCTAGATACTAGCCCATAGCTAAATACTAGCCCATAGCTATATAAACAACAGCACATTGCTAAATATTACCCCATAGCTAAATAATACCCCATAGCTAAATACTAGCCTATAGCTAAATACTAGCCCATAGCTATATAAACAACAGCACATTGCTAAATATTACCCCATAGCTAAATAATACCCCATAGCTAGATACTATCCCATAGCTAAATACTAGCCCATAGCTATATAAACAACAGCACATTGCTAAATATTACACCATAGCTAAATAATACCCCATAGCTAGATACTAGCCCATAGCTAAACCATAGCTATATAAATAACAGCACATTGCTAAATACTACCCCATAGCTAAATAATACACCATAGCTAGATACTAGCCCATAGCTAATTAATAGCCCATAGCTAAATACTAGCAGTGCTGATAGAGTGAGATGTTTGGGAGAAGTATTAGTTTGAGTGATTTACCTTGAGCGAGGGCCCACAGACCAAATAGGTACCTATGTGACAAACAATGTACAGCTACCTACAGCTACTGGCAGGAGTCTCAAGTATAGTGTTCGCAATATTAGGGACAGTTGGCATAGTATTGGTAAACAGGGTGATTTACTTATCTCGAGTGGACCTACAACATATTATTTCATCTATCTTTGAGGGTCAACTGACCCCGCTTCTCGCTGGAAGTTCCAAATACTCCACTGATATTACCCGGCTATCATAATATAGTCAAAACGTCAGGCAATAAAATGGTAATAAAAATACACGATAAGGAACCGTCAAAAACTATAGTTATGTGAACTTGTGAAGTTATATGAAAGAGAGCCATTATGCAATGTGTGGTAATAAAGCAAATGTAGGTTTATCTAAGTATTTTCATACACACACACTAATATTAAAGTGTGTGTTCCACTTAAAGGTGTAAATTGTACTGTGTAGATTACGCCTGTGACGAATGCAATGCAATCGCATATCATGACAGTGTGCAATATTGCATTTCTGCTATTACGCTGTTACTTCACTGAGAATATATTTTGCATACGTATATTGAAATTATGTGGACCAAAACTTACGTAAGCGAAACTTTGACGACCAAAACGGCCGCTGAGATAACATTCCAAATAGTAGCCGTTTTTACCAAAACCAACAAAACAATCGGGAAAAATCTAGGTAGGATCAGAGTTGCTTTCGAAAACGACAAGCATGCAAAAAGATAGCCCCATGCTAAATTGAGCTACAGATAGACTTAAAAGGGGCGCAACAAGCTATACAAGCTAAAAGACGACGACGCTTCGCTCTATAACATATCTTAGCCCACATTTAGTCGAAGACATTTAACTTCGCTTCGGTCGTCTCGCTCCTGTAATACGGAGTAGAGCTCTGGGGGTACGCAGCCTCGCCATATCCATAAAGGTGTAGCAATGGAAGATTGCAATTATCAATCAGCACTAAATTGTCATAGGTTGTAGATACAGTGTACGGACAAGACACAGTTTTTAGTAGAGATAACTAGTTTTGTATAGGACACTGATGTATTTCATACAAGTAAAATGAGCGTCGTGTCGTGATTTACGGTTTACGTCATGATTAATAGAAACGCGGTTCGCGAATCGTGCGCTGTCGACCGCCGAGTAGAAAGCGGGGTTTCTCTCGAGTGCCGGGCTTACTGTGGAAACTCACTCGATTCTCGACTTTCCGTTTATATTTTTTAAATCTCTGATTCCTAGGAATATTGACTATCATACTGATGACATTGTGATGGTCAATATCCCTAGGAAAACAAATAAATAGATAAATCAATAGATAAATGATTATTGAAGGTGTTGCGTTTTCTCGTCTCATGATTTTGAGACCACGAAGGAGACATTCCTTGTAGATAGATAGAGATAGATAGATAGTCTCTAGGTATATTGTTCGGTTATTTTACTACCTAAGGAGCCATTCTACACAAAAATCTAACAACCTTCAGGTAGAAAAAAGAAAACAATAGTCCAATCTACGAGGGATCGAGGGAGTATTTCGTGGTCTAGTTTAAATACTGGGACCAAAAAACCTGTCATTGATAAAATAAAAAATTGGGTTCATTGATATTGACAGTTGTTTTTGACAGTCACTGTCTTATGAAACCAGCGTTTTAGTGACGAATTTGGCTCGGGCTATCTGAACCTCTGCCTTTTACAGCTGCAATGCCATCATAAGACGTGATATTGCATTTCTTCCGTCACCCTAACGCATAAAGATGAAATAGTCTCATTTGAGATATCTTACCGCAAGCCATACCATTCCAACCGGAACACACCAATGCAACATTGTGGCAAAAATATCGAGTAGGAACTGATCGATTGAACATAATCGATTGATCGATTGATTGGTAGGAACTTTGAAATATTAATAGGATGTCTTTCACGCACCACATTATTGAGGTAAGGATTAAAAGGAGAATAATATCTAAGCTTCAATTATTTCATTTCAATTATACCAAGTAACCACGAAAAACACCTAATGGGATGAACATTCATGCGATAAAACAAGAAGCACTCGTTTTGTCATGTAGTAACAGTGGTTTCATTGGTGTTAATCTCCAGAAGGCACAAGATTTCAGGATAAACAGTATCTTATGTTTTAATCCAGATTTTAAACTATATGTGAACCAAATTTCATTGAAATCTGGCGAGCCATTTCAGCGTGAAAGCATGACAAACAGATGTATCTCTTTAATAGTATAAGGATTCTAATTTAAATTCCAATCGGTCCTTTAACGGGTGCATCCGCATTGATCCCAGGAATTCATCCCACAATCTAAAAGTAATAATCATTATTCCGTTCAAGATATAATGTCAAATGTAATGTGGTAGCAGCAAGTAAGGTTCCATAGTAAGGTTTATCAGTTCAGCTAAATTTACTACCTACGAGTTAACTAGTGAACTAGCAAAATGCACAGCTTTGTAAGGGCTCGCAAGATTTTTTATAATTTTCTTTTTTCTTAAACTCTAACTAACACGAACTAATTAGTTCTCCCGTGATCATAGCGCGAATTCCCGCTGTCCACGTTAACGTGGGCAAGATAACGTGGACATCGGGAATAAACCGGCGCATGCTGTGCCGAAATATCGGTATAACAATCAAAACTCGAAAATCATGGTAAATATCCCGTTTCTAGTGAAAAGTAGATGCATAACCATGATAGTTTGAAAAGTAATATTTATTGTAAATTACAAAAGGTGTGTTTTTTTTTGTGTATTATACTAAATGCAGCACACCCTGGATACCTGAAGGACCTCGGAGTCGGCCGAGAAAGCGTTGGCGGGACGATTTGTTGGTTTTCAAAAGGAGTGGTGGGAGACTGCCAGCGACAGGGACAAGTGGAGGAATTTGGGGGAGACCTTTGCCCAGCAGTGGGACAATATAGGTTAAGAAAAAAAAAATGCAAATATAGTGGGGATAGTAAGGACTTGTTTCGCTCGCCCTGATAAAACTTCTTTTTTGTTTTTCGGACCAATGGTTATCTCGTTTTGTCTCTAGAGATCGTGTGTCAATGATTCGAGTGTCGTGTGAAAGAGTGCGTGTTTTAACTACAAAAGAAACCCATTAATTTGATTGGTGTTTGGTCACGCGCTTGAGTTTACGATTTCACATCTCGGTTTCGACTGTAAAGACTAATGTTTTTAAACGCCTTCTTCCGGAGAGATCAAATAAAAAGCTAACACATTAACTTTCATTCATAAAACGGTCGTGTTTGAAAGGAGACCATAAACTAGCTCTAGCTTGTATGAATTAGCTCTCTTTGTATGAATTAGCTCTCTTTGTATGAACTAGTAAAATGAGTTGTTTCTGAATCTTTTTCAAAACAAACTTTTGTGAAATTAGATGTAAGGAACCGTCAACTGATCAAAATGAGCCATTTGCTAGGATACTAATAATCATCGAGGAGTTCCACAATTAAGTTATCAAACAGAGAACTAAGGTCATCGACATAGCTCAGAGAATTAGCAAACTGAAATGGCAATGGGCTGGGCATAAGTGCCGAAGAACCGACAATCGCTGGGGTAAACATATTCTTGAGTGGAGACCACGTGTTGGTAACCGTAGTGTGGGGCGCCCCCTGGCTAGGTGGAGTGACGATCTGCGTAAGGCGGCTGGTAGAAAGTGGGGAAGAGCTGGAAATCGGTCTAAATGATGATGATGATGATCGAGGAGTTCTGTTGTTAACCTTGAGTCTCTCATCAGATCAGCTCACTGTCATCATAATAATAATATGAATGAACAAATGTTTGTGCGATCGCAGATATTTGTTCAGGGTGTTCATTGTGTTCTGGGTGTTTTCTATGTATAATAAAGAATATCTATCTATGTATAACATTGTATTAAGTATATCAGTTATCTAGTACCCATAACACAAGCTCTGCTTAGCTTGGGGCTAGATAATGTTGTGTGAACTGTCAGGCATTTTTTTTTTTTTTTTAAAACTGATATACCTTATAATACAATACATAAACATGGATAGATATTTTTTATTATATAAAGAAAACACCCAGAACACCCTGAACAAATATCTGGAGATCGCACAAATAATTGTTCCGAGGCGGGAATCTAACCCGCAACCTCCTGCGTCGCAGGCGAATCATCGCCAGCCACGCCACAGAGGTCGTCATTGGTATGTTTTGGCAGTGGATGGAGGCGGCTCGAGACCTTTCGTCGTGGCATTGTACGGGAGAGGCCTATGTCCAGAAGTGGACTTCTTTAGGATGATGACGGTTGGTATGTTTTACACTACAATTCACATAAAAATATTAGGGACTATTGCAGTACAAAATAGTTAAACAGATCCACTTCATCATCAGAAATGATAACCAAACTCACTGAACTAATTCGACTTTATGAGCCTTGTAAGCCGACAAAGGTGGTATGAATAAATAAACACTTAACAATCACCATAAAAAAACAAAAAAAAACATTATTGATAATGCGCCAGCGACGTCCCTCTTCACTCATGATGCTATCTTGTTCTCGGAAGGTCCAATTTTGTCTCATTCTAACAAGTGGCTTTTAGAAAGCTCTGTCCTGTTCTAGCATCAATCGATATAGACACGACTTGTGAATGAGTAAGTGGAAGAACATTGCATTAGGGTTCCGCATATTTTGAATAAATAAATTAATAGAATAAAATGTGTGATTTCACGTTTTTACAACGTAATGACTAAATACAGATCGAGGATTTGATTAACATAAAATATGAAAAAATATGGCACAACACAGGTAAGTAATGAATAATTAGTTGTAAAGGAAAATGCAACGATTTTATCCTTTCGTTCCAGTGGTGGGCAAACTTTTAGCTTCAGGTGTCAACATATACAGTCCGCCGAATCAAACCAGTTCTAGGGCCGGAATTGGCCCGTAAGCCTTTTCCCAATCCTCAAAGATAACTCAAGCTAACTAAGCTAAGTTATCTCAATCCATGTCACATAATATTTCTGTGTACCAAACTTCATCAAATTCTAATCAGCCGTTTCGGCGTGATTGACTAACAAACACAAACATTCAAAAATCGTAAGTTGCGTACTACTATAAATAAATAAATAAATAATGCTGGACAAGTTCACATACAACATTATCTAGCCCCAAGCTAAGCCAGAGCTTGTGTTATGGGTACTAGATAACTGATATTATTAATAAAATACATTACATAGATCGTTTTTTTTTATTATACATAGAATACACCCAGAACACCCTGAAAAAATATCTGCAGAACGTACAAATATTTGTTCCGAGGCGGGAATCGAACCCGCAACCTCCTGCGTCGCAGGCGAACCATCGCCAGCCGCGCCACAGAGTTCACACAACATTATCTAGCCCCAAGCTAAGCAGAGCTTGTGTTATGATAATAATCATCATAGGAACCTAACTATGTAAATCACATTGTTCATTGCACTCCATGTTTATTCCGTTGTTTTTTCTGTTTTAATGAAGCATTACATATTTTACCCTGTAATTATATACTTTGTTAGTTTTATAACCCTAATTTCCACAATAAAGAGGAGGGCGTTGATACTTGCATAGAATTTAACTTCTTGGTATCATAGTTTTACATTTGTTTTTTTATGAAGTTTATTTTCAGACACTAACATCGGTACCTATTCTTAGTGGTTCCTCCAGCTTTCCTCGACTCCACTCAACCTCACTTATATTCCATTTTCAATAATAGGAATGACTAAGAATGCCTTTATGACACCAAGAAGTGCAGAACAAATTAAGACTTAACAGTCGTAACAGCTAGTTGACCAAAGCAATCAAAGTTGACAACCCTAGCGAGGCACTAAACAAATTGTTTTTTTTTTATCTCAACTATATTAATTTTAATCTCAATATTTATAATATTTTTAAAACATCCACTTTCAATAGGATTAATATTTTTGATTCAAACTCTACTTATATGTTTAATATCTGGAATACTAATTAAAACTTATTGATTCTCTTATGTTTTATTTTTAACTTTTTTAGGAGTGTTATTAATTAATAGTTTATTATTTTTCAAGTGTACACCACACTTTATGGATAACATTAAATTGCCGACCACAGGCAAGGTTGCGGGTTCGAGTCCCGCTGGAACGGAATTTTTGGTATTATTAATTATTTTTATTTATGTAGATACCTATCTAGAGTTACCTACCTCAAATTAAATATTTTCAATAAAAAGACACCCTCCCCTTGCTGATCACGATGTACCTGCAGAGAAACTCCCTCCAGGTCATGAACTGCCGGTCCACCTGGAAATCTCTGAACCGACTCCGGAGTCAGGTGGGCGGCTGCAGGTATAACTTAGTCAAATGATATTCCGAAGAGGCACAATGTGACTGTGGGTTCTCTCCACGACAATGCCTCACTTGCTGTCCGGTCCATTCACTTCACAGAGTCCACAGACGATGCCTCACTTGCTGTCCGGTCCATTCACTTCACAGAGTCCACAGACGATGCCTCACTTGCTGTCCGGTCCATTCACTTCACAGAGTCCACAGACGATGCCTCACTTGCTGTCCGGTCCATTCACTTCACAGAGTCCACAGACGATGCCTCACTTGCTGTCCGGTCCATTCACTTCACAGAGTCCACAGACGATGCCTCACTTGCTGTCCGGTCCATTCACTTCACAGAGTCCACAGACGATGCCTCACTTGCTGTCCGGTCCATTCACTTCACAGAGTCCACAGACGATGCCTCACTTGCTGTCCGGTCCATTCACTTCACAGAGTCCACAGACGATGCCTCACTTGCTGTCCGGTCCATTCACTTCACAGAGTCCACAGACGATGCCTCACTTGCTGTCCGGTCCATTCACTTCACAGAGTCCACAGACGATGCCTCACTTGCTGTCCGGTCCATTCACTTCACAGAGTCCACAGACGATGCCTCACTTGCTGTCCTGTCCACTGTGCACCAACACCTGCACCCTAAATGACCTGTGTGAAGCCACTGTAGATGCTGTCGACGTGGCTAAATTTTGGTCTAAAACTATTTAATTATTTATGTGAACCAACGACACAAAGAAGAAGGTTATTTTAATTGTTCCAAAAGGGTGTTTCGTAAATAACTGAAAATAACTCGTAATAACACGTGTTTTTTTTTTGTTGTTTTTGAATAATTGATTGTTTGATAGTTGACTAACAACTATAAATTAGCAGACTGCAACTTTTTTTTAACTAGGTATGTTAATCATTGGCCACCTGATGTTAAGCTGTAACCTCTGCTTTTAACAATGCATTACCTCATAGGTCACGTCCACCTAGGACGCACCCTATACGGCATCGCACTGCGCTCGCCACCCTGAGACATAAGTAAAGATGTAGTCTCATGTGCTTGTAATTTCACCGCAATTTCGCAATTCATAATTCTTGACCTGTAATCGCATTATTAGTGTTGGCTACTCAGGTGGATGCTGCTGCCCATCCCCTGGTAGCCCTTAGTCAGCTTCTACGACATCTACGGGAGGAGACGAGAGGTCCATTGTTAGGCGAGATACACCACGGGTTCAATGGTAAATAGTTATCTGTGGATAAGCATAAAATAAAATAATAAATAATGCTGGACAAGTTCACACAACATTATCTAGCCCCAAGCTAAGCAGAGCTTGTGTTATGGGTACTAGATAATTGATATACTTAATACAATAAATTACATAGATAGATATTTTTATCATACATAGAAAATACCCAGAACACCCTGAACAAATATCTGCGATCGCACAAATATTTGTTCCCAGGCAGGAATCGAACAAGCAACCCCTGGGTCGCAGGCCAACCTTCGCCCGCCGCGCCACAGAGGTCGTTATTCTTAGGCGAGACACACCACGGGTGGACAAATAATGGTAAATAGTTATAATAAAGAAAGTAAATGGAATTCTCGCTCCAAAAATGGATTCAACTCCTTATAGCTTATACCATTTACAGAAATTAAATTGATGTGGATATGAATGCGTCGCGCGCGGGTGTCTACGCTCGGCGAGGCAACTCATTTCTATTTAGGGTTCCTTCGCAGTTGCGGATAAAAATAAACGTCTCAACTTTGGAATAGAGTAGTAAATAACTCAGGTTTGAATTACGTCTCAACAAATATAAGCAGATAACTAGGGGTTAGTCTAGTAGTATAACTAGATAGTTTTACTACTAGTTATAAGATATAACAAAATGAAAAAAAAAAAAAAATAGTTGTACTGAGCAGTATAACTAAACGGATCCGCTTATTTAGGATCGAGTTCGCCCATTTAGCTAAAATCTTATAGGGAATACACAACCGCCTAATAAAATTTATGGATGTTTTACGTTTTTACACATTTTATTTAAATATAAAATAATAACATCAAGACACACAGAATTTAGATACAGTGTAATAGGAGCAAATGGGTAAGCATATTACTATCGCAATGTTTCTAGAAAAGTGGCTATTGTGATATCACCGTGAATTAATTGCATTTGTGCGTCCATAATCATCACGTCGTTGATAGGTATATCACGACCTTACTCGAAAATAATTCAAGCCCTAGGTTTCTTTTTATTTTCGTAGTATATTCCACGATGGTGCAACCCACTGTGAAAAGAGGCCTATCGTGGCTCTGCCTACCTCTTCGGGGAAAAAGGCGTGTGTCTATGTATGTATGTATGTATGTCATTAGGTATTATTGTCATTTATTACGTATTATGTTATGAATAAGATTATGAATTAAGATAATTAAGACAGCATATTTTTTTATTTTGTGACTCTTAAGGTGAATGCTCACGTTTCCGGCGCGAGATTCAAATTTTTTGGTGTTTTTTGCCTATTACAGCTCATCAACACTTCTTCAGATAGCGAAAGTTGAGTTCGCGAGAACTAGGAGACTTAACACACAAGATTTAATTGATAGTATCTCATAAATATTATCAGTTTAGCTATGATACCCCCTAAACACATTTTTACAGTGTTCTTTTTTGTTATCCATAGATACCCCACACGTATAGGTTTGATGAAAAAAAAAATTGAGTTTCAGTTCTAAGTATGGGGAACCCCAAAAATAATTGTTTTTTTTTAAATTTTGTATAAAGATCTTAATGCGGTTCACAGAATACATCTACCTACCAAGTTTCAACAGTATAGCTCTTATAGTTTCGGAAAAAAAAGGCTGTGACATACACGGACAGACAGACAGACAGACAGACAGACAGACAGACAGACATGACGAATCCATAAGGGTTCCTTGTCTTTGACTACGGAACCCTAAAAATGGATCTAGCTAGCAACACCACATATGAAAACGAGTGCAGTAGGTACGTCCCAAATGAGTCCCCTCTAACCTCAGGGCTAACGCAACTCACGGCAAAGAGTGACGTGCGCAGACGATTTCACATAATCTGGATTACAACATTCACATCGAAAAAAAACAACTGTACGTAATAATTTTATTCATATTCGTGTACGTGATTAGGTGCTGATTGAATATATTACAGTATTGAATTGTGATTCCATTTGTAATATTACTTACATACATAGCCACACGCCTTTTTTCCCCGAAAGGTAGGCAGAGCCTCAGATGAGCCTCTTTTCACTGTGGGTTGCACCATCTCGGGATATGGACGTGAAAAGGGGTGAGTTCATCGCCGCCGTTGCTTCCGACGACTGACTCCGCTAACGCTTTCTTCGAGTAATAATACAGTAATAAGCAAGCTAGCAGCCAGGATAAATCTTATACCATCGAATCTTACTAACAAGTCCGGGTTATCCCTTAGTCGGCTCTTACATAAAACAACATCCTACATCGTCGACATCCTAGTAAAATTCTTATTATATTAGGATCAAACAAAGCTAAGAACACTCCCGACAAATACACCCTCCAAACAAAAAAAAACTAAATCGGTTCATCTGTTAGGGAGCTACGATGGGACAGACAGACACACACACACACACACACAGACACGTCAAACTTATAACACCCCTTCGTTTTTCGTCGGGGGTTAAAAATAGAAACAATAAAACTAAAATAATAAAACAAATTTAATTTAATTCAGAATTTTCTCTATAGCAACCGAAGAAATTAAAGAAACAAATTAATGAATTTGTAATATTAAGTTTTGAATAACCATCTCTATGTTTTTAAGCCGACTACGGCAAAGGTTTCCAAATAAACAAGTTTCAAAGGAACCTTTACCCGACGCGGCGTGATCCACCTCACATACTCACATCCAATTCAATTGAAAAGAACCGGCGAATCCCTAAAACTAATTGGCCAATAACTCCAACACTCCAGAGAGGGAACCCTCAGGTTTACGACTTCAATTCACTCCTTTACGGCCGGGCGTGAAGTTGGCGCTATAACTGTCATTGTGGCGGCCCTTTGCTTCTATTGTAGTCTACGATGTGTGGGCATAAATTAAAATTATTAAGAAATGTTATTACATAGAACTATGCTCTGTTTTACTACGCAATAAAGTCTGAAACCAGGAAATACATAGAAGAACCAAGTTCACCGACACAGAATTAGCAAGTCAAAGTGTCAATAGGCAGGCCATATAGCTCGCAGAACCAGCAACAGCTTGGGAATAAAGGCCTCCATCCACCAACTTGCTATACGAAGGACTGAGGTATCGATGGAGCAAATACATTATAAAGGTCACAGGAAGTTAATGGATGTAGGTGACTTGGGACCTTTTGTCGTGGAATTCTATGGGAGAGGCACGTCCAGCAGTGTACTTCTATAGGCTGATGATAATGATAATGACTCGTACTATTACGCCCATAAAGAACATGGGCAACTACCCATACATTGTTTGACCCAACTTTTTTGACTAACGTAACGTTGAGATCATCATCATCTCAGCGCGGAATCACCCACTGCTGGGCATAGGCCTCCTTTCTCTTTTGCCAGCCTCCTCTGTCCTGTGCGTCTCTCAACCATGTATTGCCCGCGACGGATACAATGTCGTCGACCCATCTCGCTTTCGGACGGCCCGTATTTCTTCGGCCCGGCTTCGGCCACCACTCCGTTGAGGCTTTACTCCACCAGCCGTCACCACGTCTGGCCCCGTTGTGCAACACGTACTCGGTGCACAGTCTCCTTAGTGAACGTCCATGTCTGTGAACCGTAAGTCATAGTTGGCAGGACACACTGATTATAGAGACGGGTCTTCAGGCACTATGGGATCTTTTTTGACCGGAAGACTTCTTCAAGTTTGCCAAATGCTGCCCACCCAAGCTGTATTCTCCTGGAGATTTCTTTGTTCAGATGGTCCTTGCTAAAAGATAGAACATGACCTAAGTACACGTAATGATCAAGAAGTATGAGCTTCTCGCTTCCAATCTGAATTGTTGGAGTTGAGAGTAACGTTGAGATACTTTTGGTTATTGATATGAAAAAGCTAATTTAATTTCTTGCGTAGAAGTAGTGGGAAAGTATTGAAGCTTGTTGCGTTTTGTTTCATAAAAATGCAATGAGTTGATTTATCTAATTATTTAGAAATACAAGTTATGCTTCCCAAGTTAAAAAAATATACAAGTTCTTTAGAAAAATTGGTCAAAAAACAACATTTAGAGCCGTACTAATTACTTCCATGAAGGGGCCCATTATTGGTTCATTTATTGTTAGTATTTCTTTATCTGTGCCCTGGGTCAGCGGTTGCCCACCTCCTTTAAACCACATTATTATTAATTATCTCCTATTGAATATTGAAGTTTGTATGGAATAAACTCCACGCGGACGAAGCCGCAGGCGTTCCACTAGTGAAATATAAGTATGAAACTTCCCACTCGTTGCGAACTTTCCTAACTTTGTTCCTTGTTGAACTCTCCTTTATTAGGAAGTTGCTGAAGGTCTGACAGGATGAAGTGCCAAGGCTTGTAGTGAGCATTCGAAAAGTTCTTGAGTAGGTATAATTATATCAATGTCTTCCTCCAAGTTTAGGTATAAGAAAATAGAGCAGTTATTTTTGTATAATCGGCGAATAGAACTGTTGACAGTAACATACAGACAAACGGTCAAATAGCAGATGTTGCAAATATATGTAAACAACCTATTAATTATCTAATATTTTTTTAAAGATTTTATTTAAAAAAATATTACTACGGCCTCTGTGGCGCGGCGGGCGACGGTTCGAATGCGACGCAGGAGTTCGATTCCCGCCTCGGTGCAAATATTTGTGCGATCTGCAGATATTTGTTCAGGGTGTTCTGGGTATTTTCTATGTATAATAAAAAATATCTATCTATGTAATGTATTGTATTAAGTATATCAGTTATCTAGTACCCATAACACAAGCTCTGCTTAGCTCGGTGCTAGATAATGTTGTGTAAACTGTCCAGCATTATTTATTTATTTATTTAAATTCACTTGTTAGAACGTGATCAAATCCTGCCTCTTAGTATGTGTTCAAAAATTGCCTATAGCACAGATAAAATAATACTATATTAGTACCTACTACCTATAGGCATCGACATTATTATAGGTAGGAATGTAGTAAGAACAATTGCCTAAAGCACAGATAAAATAATACTATATTAGTACCTACTACCTATAGGCATCGACATTATTATAGGTAGGAATGTAGTAAGAACAATTGCCTATAGCACAGATAAAATATTACTATATTAGTACCTACTACCTATAGGCATCGACATTATTAAAGGTAGGAATGTAGTAAGAACAATTGCCTATAGCACAGATAAAATAATACTATATTAGTACCTACTACCTATAGGCATCGACATTATTATAGGTAGGAATGTAGTAAGAACAATTGCCTATAGCACAGATAAAATAATACTATATTAGTACCTACTACCTATAGGCATCGACATTATTATAGGTAGGAATGTAGTAAGAACAATTGCCTATAGCACAGATAAAATAATACTATATTAGTACCTACTACCTATAGGCATCGACATTATTATAGGTAGGAATGTAGTAAGAACAATTGCCTATAGCACAGATAAAATAATACTATATTAGTACCTACTACCTATAGGCATCGACATTATTATAGGTAGGAATGTAGTAAGAACAATTGCCTATAGCACAGATAAAATAATACTATATTAGTACCTACTACCTATAGGCATCGACATTATTATAGGTAGGAATGTAGTAAGAACAATTGCCTATAGCACAGATAAAATAATACTATATTAGTACCTACTACCTATAGGCATCGACATTATTATAGGTAGGAATGTAGTAAGAACAATTGCCTATAGCACAGATAAAATAATACTATATTAGTACCTACTACCTATAGGCATCGACATTATTATAGGTAGGAATGTAGTAAGAACAATTGCCTATATCACAGATAAAATAATACTATATTAGTACCTACTACCTATAGGCATCGACATTATTATAGGTAGGAATGTAGTAAGAACAATTGCCTATAGCACAGATAAAATAATACTATATTAGTACCTACTACCTATAGGCATCGACATTATTATAGGTAGGAATGTAGTAAGTCGGGCCTAATGCAAACTTCACGAAAACAAGCTTACCTACCTATAGGTATATAGGTAGGTAGGTAGTACCTACGTGAACAAAATAAAACATTTTAATTTATGTCTTGCGCCATTTCTACGCAGCTCATTTTGCTTTGAACAATTTATACAGAAAGACATAGGAAACGAAGCAAGTTTAATAAAAGCTTTTAATACAAAGTTACTAATATTTCTTAAAAATTATAAAAAAAACCTTCGACTTTTATCAGTGCTTTTAGCACACATAATTGTAGGGGCCCGACGATAATTACTCTATGACTCGACTGACACAAGTTTTTTTTTGAAAAATATCTTATTAACCAGTATTTAATTTTGTAAAAACTAAAAAACCCCCAGCGCATTGAAACAGCTGAACCGATTTTGATCAAACATAGCTAAGAACACTCCCGACAAATTCACCTTTCAAACAAACAAAAAAAAGCGGCCAAGTGCGTGTCGGACTCGCCCATGAAGGGTTCCGTAGCAGCAAGTAACGTAAAAGTTCTTGGATGGATTACGATTAATGACGTATTAAAAAAAAACTACTTACTAGATCTCGTTCAAACCAATTTTGAGTGAAAGTTTACATGGTAATGTTTATTATATTTTTTTTTTAGTTTTATCATTCTCTTATTTTAGAAGTTATGGGGGGGGGGGGGGGGGGACACACTTTTTACCACTTTGGAAGCGTCTCTCGCGCAAACTATTCAGTTTAGAAAAAAATGATATTAGAAACCTCAATATCATTTTTGAAGACCTATCCATAGATACCCCACACGTATAGGTTTGATGAAAAAAAAAAATTTGAGTTTCAATTCTAAGTATGGGGAACCCCAAAAATAAAAAACTACTTACTAGATCTCGTCCAAACCAATTTTGCGTGAAAGTTTACATGGTAATGTACATCATATTTTTTTTTAGTTTTATCATTCTCTTATTTTAGAAGTTACGGGGACACACTTTTTACCACTTTGGAAGTGTCTCTCGCGCAAACTATTCAGTTTAGAAAAAAATTATATTAAAAACCTCAATATCATTTTTGAAGACCTATCCATAGCTTAGGTTCCACGTATAGGTTTGATGAAAAAAAAATTTTTGAGGATCACTTCTAACCCCAAAAATAATTGTTTTTTTTTAATTTTTGTGTAAAAATCTTAATGCGGTTCACAGAATACATCTACCTACCAAGTTTCAACAGTATAGCTCTTATAGTTTCGGAAAAAAAAGGCTGTGACATACACGGACAGACAGACAGACAGACAGACAGACAGACAGACATGAAGAATCTATAAGGGTTCCGTAGTTTTTTTACGGAACCCTAAAAAACTAAATCGGATCATCCGTTCGGGAGCTACGTTGGAACAGACAGACACACACACACACAGACACGTCAAACTTATAACTCCCCTTCGTTTTTGCGTCGGGGGTTAAAAACAAGCTTTCATAGAATAAAGAGAGATAATAATTCCAGAGGCCAGCACTACCTCATACGAAACGACAAAGATAGAATAAATGATCGAAACGGTGTGCTGATCTATATGCTGAAACTGCCAGTCTACCACATCCAGCGAGGAGAGCCGTTGTCGACCTTCCTTTTCCATCATCAGATATATTATATTAGGTTTCCCTTGGTATCATAAAAGTGCCAGTAGATAATAACAGTTTTCTCTAGAAGTTTTCGTACAAAGAGCATTTCAACATGACAAGAAAATGTTCGAACTAAGGTGATAAAAAGTTCAGTGTCGCAAAATATTGGCTTTATCGCATTTCCGAGGGACTGGGTCTCGATGGTATTGTCAATTCCATTCCGGATGTTACAGACCGCTACCCAATGCTGTTACCCTGCGACACAGACGAACAAAAATAATAGACGGAGCATTCCGCGCTAAGCAAGTGAGGCACGTAATAGGAAGACGAATTGGGCATATGAACTTTGGCACTTTGTCAGTTTTGCTGGAAGTAAGAGAGAGCACTGTGGTCGGCCGTGATGTATCTGGCCTAGAACAGACCACTCCTCTCCCGTGGATGTCGTATAAGGCGAATAAAGAATAAATAAATAAATAATGCTGGACACACAACATTGTCTAGCCCCAATCTAAGCTTGTGTTATGGTTACTAGATAACTGATATACTTAATACAATACATTACATATATAGATATTTTTTATTATACTTATATAGTAAATACCCAGAACACCCTGAACAAATATTTGTTCCGAGGCGGGAATCGAACCCGCAAGCTTCTGCTTCGCAGACGAACCTTCACATGCCGCGCCACAGAGATCGTCACCAGAGTACAGGGTGCACAGGGATCTTCAGAGGAGAATGTCACCAGAATTACCAGACGGACAGCAGAATACAACTGAGTCCGACCAAAATAGAGCAATCAACAATTCGCTTGCTAACGTTGTGATTATGGAAAGCCCCCTAACATTGCATGACATGGCATTCAATGGAGGAGGCCTATGTCCAGCTGTGAACTTCTATAGACTTATGATTATGATGAAGCGAGATTTCCTTATTTCTTCCCTCACTTTGTAGCGTGGAATGATCGGTCCATTTTTTTTAATTGGTCTCAGCCCTGCGGTTTGTTTCATAATATTTTGTTTCGAAAATATGTAGACCAGTGACGTTTTCCCACTGGGTGCGCCAGAATATATATGCAATTCCCAAAATGAGGTCAGTATTGACAACAACACAGAACAAATAATTTATGGGGTAAGGTATTCTGTACATAATAATAAACACTTTTCGTTCTACGACTTTTGGAGTTACGGCTGCTTTCTCAGCAAAAAAGTAAAAATCAGCAATTTTAGGAAAACCTTTACGTTATTAGCTGTTTTAAGTATAGTTTTAAGTCTAACTTTTTGTAAGTTTCATGCGAAATAAAAAAATAAGAACGAAAAAAAAAGAAAAAAAATAGCTATTTTAATTAATTAATTTAATTATTTTTTTTGCCAATATTTGTATATATAAATTTTGTTTATTTTCGGGGCACATATATTTCCTTTTTCCCCGAAAGGGTAGGCAGAGCCCCAAGGGCCTCTTTTCACTCTTTGTACCATCGTGGAAATTAAGACGTGAAAAGGGGTGAGCTAACCGCCGCCATTGTTTCCGACGACTGAATCGGCTAACGCTTTCCTCCAGCAATAACACATTCCTTAATAAGCTAGCAGCCAGGACAAATCTTATACCAACGAATCTTACTAGCGGGCCGGGTATCCTTTAGTCCGCTTTTACGACATCCGCGGGAGGAGACGGAGAGATCAGTCCGTCTTCTTATATTCTTAGGCCGGACACACCATGGTGTCAATTTGGTTGGCTGTTATTTTACTGGTTGATACTATAAGTTATTGTGGCTCTTTCGGCATATTTTATTTGTTCTGTGTTGTTGTCAATTTATTTTTGATCCCCGACGCAAAAACGACGGGGTGTTATAAGTTTGACATGTCTGTGTGTGTGTGTCTGTCTGTGGCATCGTAGCTCCCGAACGGATGAACCGATTTCATTTTTTTTTGTTTGAAAGGTGAATTTGTCGGGAGTGTTCTTAGCTATGTTTGATCAAAATCGGTTCAGCCGTTTCATTGCGTATAGGGTTTTTAGAATTTCATAAAAATTCATTACTTGTATTTTTATAATATACCACTAGGTATTGCTGGTTGCAGAGCATAACACAAGGTATGGGACACTGTACAGGTACTGGTATAGTAATATTTTATCTGTGGTACAGGTATACATTAGGTACTGCAGTAATATTGGTTATTCCCGCCGCAACCCCGAGGACACCTTCACCCCGTGGCTACTGGCAATTTCATTTCGATCCGGATATTACAAACCGCTACCCTGCAATCTGTTTTATCTATTACTAGCGGTCGCCCATAGTTTTACCAGCATTATTCTCCCGAGGGAACTGAGAAAAATCGATGGAATTTTAAAGGAACACTTGAAGCGTTTTGTGTTTTATTTTTTAAATAAATAAATAATGCTGGACAGTTCACACTACATTATCTAGCCCCAAGCTAAGCAGAGCTTGTGTTATGCGTACTAGATAACTGATATACGATAGATATGGATAGATATTTTTTATTATACATAGAAAATACCCAGAACACCCCGAACAAATATCTGTTATCGCACAAATTTTTGTTCCGAGGCGTGAATCGAACCCGCAACCTCCTGCGTCGCAGGCCAACCTTCGTCCGCCGCGCCACAAAGGTCGTCAAATCAGAAAATCAGAGGTTGGAAATCTTTGAAGTTGGTTATTTTATTGTAACTAGTGGTTCGCCCCGAACTGAGACCTCGCGAATACAGTTCAGTTCAGTTCATTTATTCATAACATTTTAGGTTACAGGTCAGGTCTTAATTACTTATTTATTGCATTTACAATTTTTTTTATTTTTTTATGCTGCTTGTATTACGGAACAAGCAGATGGCCCACCTGATATTAAGCGGTAACCTCTGCCTATGAACAGTGCATTACCTCATAGGTCACGTCAACCTAGGACGCACCCTATGTGGCATTGCACTGAGACATAAAGATGAAAAGTCTCATGTGCCTGTAATTACACCGGCACCCTTACCCTTCAAACCGGAACACAGCAATGCGAGCACTACTGCTTTGCGGCAGAAATAATATTATGGGTATTGCAAAATAAAATAATAATAATAACTATATAGTACACGCGATGTAGGTAGTTTACCTACTCTAATTAGGTACCTTTTCAACCGACTGCTGAGTTTTTCATTTTACAATATACGAACGGTTTTAAGCACGAATATGAAGGGTAGACCACTGAGTCCCTGTAGACAGTAAAGCTAATCCTGAGATAGGTCTCGTAATTGTGGGGTCCGTAAATTAAAGCGTGACAGCGGTGTCGGTGGGATTACGGAGGGACACGGTAATTGGCTGTTCCAATTTAAACACGTAATTAGGATAGCAATTCATTTTATAACTTATAAAAATTGTTTGAATGTGACGCAAAAACACTAATCCAATTGACTAGTGATGAAGGATTAGGTGAGCTGTCTTTAGATCGTTTGCAACGGTCAATTTTGATCGTAGTAAAAAGGGAGCGAAGCCGCGGGCGGACACATGCATTTTTTTTAAAAATTAATTGGTACTGTTAAATTGTTATATTTATTTGTGAAAATACCCCACCGCAGGTAATAAAAAAAAAAAAAAAAGTAACCTGCATGCAAAAATCTACCACATGTGTAGAGTTTTTTGTGAAAAATATATATTTTTGAATACTTACAAGCTTTAATAATATTAGTGATCGGAACCATTTGGAGATCAAAGTTAACCTAAGCAATGCCTCAACAGGGCCAGTCTACTATTATCCATCGAGGAGTTCCGTTGTCCACCATCAGTCTCCATCATCAGATCAGCTTGCTTTCACCATCACATTGTATTGTTATCGGAAATTGACAGGTGTGCCAAATTTCAGCTCAATCGGTTGAGGATAACTACTTTAAAATTCAGAGATAGCAAGATTTGCAGGTTAATAAAAATATTAAAATAGAGATCCTATTATTCTGAATTCGAAAAAAAACTAAACAAATCCGTTTACAACAAACGCAAAGTGACGATAATATCACTTTGATCCCAATAAATACGAATATCCCGTAAACAAGTTAGAGTCAGCGTGCAAAAAGCACTTTACCTGCTAACTACCACTAAATCAGATTACACGGCCACCCCTCGGCACTGCGCAATGGGGTGAGGGTAGCTGTACCTACTGCAGCGGGCTTGCTACGATGAACTATCTATTAACCTCTGTGGCGCATGGCGCGGCGGGCGAAGGTTCGCCTGCGATTTAGGAGGTTGCGGGTTCAATTCCCGCCTCGGAACAAATATTTGTACGGTCTGCAGATTTGTTCAGACTGTTCTGGGTATTTTCTATGTATAATAAAATATATCTATATATGCAATGTATTGTAATATCAGTTATCTAGTATATATACCCATAACACAAGCTCTGCTTAGCCTGGGGCTAGATAACGTTTTGTGAACTGTCCAGTATTATCTATTTTTTATCATTTATTAGCATTTTTTAGCACCATCATCAGTCTGTAGAAGTCCAACTGCTGGAAATAGGCTTCCCTATAATAATACCATGATGAACGGTCTTGGGCTGCCTCCATTCACAGTGACCTTCAGAATGTCGTCAGTCTCATGAGGTTCATCTTTCTTATACTGCGCCGTCCGTTTTTTTACTATCCAACGGTTGAAATGTGTGATTAATTTATCTTGTATTTTAAATTAAAGTTTTATGGGCTTTAAAAACTAATATTTCACTAATAACTGAGGCAAAATTGTAGCAAACGTTACAAGATACGTGTATCTTAATGTACCTGATATATAATGAGCAGAAATCAATTTAAATTGACTGATTTTATTTTTTACCATACATAAAGCTATTCGTGCGCAAACAAAAAAAAAACACCGTACCTAATATCCCTGTCTCTCGTTCGTATTCATCCAGTGAAACAGAAATATGTAAAATGATTACTGTTCAATCACAAATTATTTCTTCATGAATAGGCTATACAACACACTTTGTAAACATTCAAAAGCGATAATAGATCCTAAACTGCAATAAAGACCTCTCTTTGAAAACCTACTTTTGACAAATAGATTATCCAAATACTATAAAAAATATTCAATGGACGTCTTATATAATTAAAAATATTTCTATATGTTTACTTTTTTAAAGTACCTAATTGGTTCTTTCGGCAGGAAAAAAACCTAAAAAAATCCAAAGTTTTCTCCAATAAAATCCTACTGCTACCAAAGGCCTGTTGCGATTTTAATGGTTCTTTTACAATCTCAAAGGCAATTTATAGGTTTATAAAACATATCGTTATTTTTGGAAATAACCAGTAACTGATTTTCAGTGATTTTCGCTCCCTTTTTGTTTCGCGTGCTCTATTCTGTCCCATCACTTACTGAACGATAAAAATATATTAAATAGTGTACTGTAACCAAACATGCGTGTGTGTGTGTGTGTGTGTTGTGTGTGTGTGTGCATACAAACTGTATTAAATAGTGACAGAATTTGGGGAGACTAAACATATTGCTATATGTTCGGCGTAGCAAGCCCGCTCGTGCAGGTATGAGACCTGCCGTCTGTCTAATCGCCATATAAACCCCTGTCAATCCCCAGTTACTGCAACTCCTATCCGATTCTATAGTTTACACTAACATAATAAAGTTTAAGTTTTATAAAATAAAAAATAGTGTTCGAGCTCACTTAAATCAATACGTGGTTCCTATTATGGTGAAAATATTTTTCAACAAATAACTTATTTTCAAAATAAAGCCCGTAAACGAACCTACCTCTATAATCAACATTCTGTACCTTTAAAGGTTCGCTGGAAGAAAACTCAACGGATATTTTAATAATCCATACATACAAATTAAAAATATGCATGGATAGGTACTACTTATAATTCCGAGGGATCACTGTACCTACCAGAAACACAATAGGACAATATTTTCCCGATAGAAATAAAAACAAAGCTACCTCTAACTTTGGCTAGATTTAATTGTTTATTAAAATGGTTCATATTATTGGGTAAGAAATTCGATAAACAAAATCAATACAATAAAGCCGAGGGTTTACTGTAAGGGTTTTGGTAAAATGATCTATATTTTACGAAATATTCAATAAAAACGGTTTTTTCGAGCGGCGCGAGGTTTTTTTTTTGCATGAAGATTTCTGCCTGGTGTTGGCGCAGTGTTTGATGAGATATAATATCCAAACTAGAAGCAATCTTCACTTGTATCCCGACGCAACAAGCGCTTTAGCAGTACACTCCTCTTAAATTAACATGAAAAAAAACTTGACGGTTTTTAAAACGGTGAGCCTCCGTCAAGAGATGGCGCCACTCATTTCATTTAACTCTTCATTATAAATTGACGTAAGATTATTAAAAACTAGGTAATGTTTAAAAAATCTTACTATTTAGGCATAATAAACACAATCTGTGGATGTATTTTTATTAGGCCTGATTTTTCAACGTTATAGATAGAAACTAGCCAATCGGTATCAGAAAAAGAATCAGGCACTAAGCCTTCTTCTAAGTTTACACACTACCGTTGTCTGTCTTTCCTGAAAACTATTATCAGAGTAGGTCTTTGTGCTCTATCGTCGGCCATCGTCATTTACCATCAGCGTGATAAAACGAAGGTCTCAAAATGTAAAAAAAAAACGCAAATAGCTGATAATACACTTAGTTCATAAGACAATTCAAAATGGTCGTTGAGATTTCAATAAATAAAATTAAAGTATTTATTGCCACAGTATCATAGATAAAGGCTTCGACCAAAGTAAAATAAATGGACTGGCCTTACCCATACAAAACGTCCGTGAAAAATAAGACAATTCGGATTTAGGGTACGGTCAACAAATAAACTATCTATCTATCTATCTATCCAGCCACTGCTGAGTAAAGGCCTCTTCTCTATAGCGCCACTCCTGGCGGTCTTGTAAATAAACTAGGTGAAATTAAATTATTGAACTTCTTACTGTATTTTTTTAATACTTAATACTTTAACAGATGCAATGTGTTTTCTAAAGTTATTTCAGTAGGTTTATAGTACAAAAAATCGCCTAAAAAAATGCAATTATTGAATGAAACTTTTACAAAAATACATGGTTCCCTTCTGTTTTATGTAGTTAAGTATCTATTTTTCAGCTCTCAAACATACACAATATAAATCAATAGAAAAGCAAGTCCACCTAAGGTCTTCAGCTCAATCAATTTGTGAAAAATATATTTTTCATCACTCAATAAACTAAGAAAATATCATAAAAATCGTAAGGAAACATAAATGTATAAAAATTCCAGTATTTAAGAAACTGCAGAGTGCAGTTTTAAGAATTTTGCACAATGAGTTTTTTTATACTACTAGGAATGACAGATCAAGAAGATGGCCCACCTGATGTTAAGTGGTACCCTCTGCCTATGAACAGTGCATTACCTCAGGTCACGTCCACCTAGGACGCACCCTATGTGGCATTCCACTGCGCCCGCCACCCTGAAACATAAAGATGAAAAGTCCCATGTGGCCGTAATTTCATCGGCACCCTTACCCTTCAAACCGGAACACAGCAATGCGAGCACTACTGCTTTGCGGCAGAAACAGGTATGGTGGTAGTACTTCCCCGGACGAACTCTTTCACAAAAAAGCTCTACTACTACTAACCGTTTTCTGGCGTATAAAATTCATTGTGTAGAAAATGATCAGAGCAAATACGGGAAAATGTATTCCACTTCCAAAAGTCGTCTGTTCTTGCTCGTCTTATGACTTCTATCCATTTTTGTTTACCTTAGATTTCTTTTGGAAAGCTATAAGGTTAATTAACATGCCATTACATATTATATGCAAATACCTAAAGCGACGTGCTTAGCAATGTTTTGACGTAAATAATTCAAATTACAATTCTAAATCAATACGATACCCCTTAGGCATCAGATTTTTTTGCAGTCTGTACCGGACCATCCGTCATGCGTGAAGTCTTGTCAAATATTTCGTCGCTGTAGTTGGAAAACTAAATAACTAATAACAAGAACAAAACCAAAATCGCGAGAAAAACGCGATTTACTGTTTTATTGCGTCAAAAATGGCAATAACTTTTTTATCGTAACTAATTTTGCAGTCCGTGTTTTGATATGTTATAGATTGGTACTGTATCTTTTTTTGAATTTAATGATAATACATTTTAGTTCTTTTGATTAAGAGAAAAAAATAAAAAAACGACTATGTATTTTTCCCTCGCCAAAGTTTTGAATAATTGATGCAGTTATTTATTTTTGCATGTCAATTGTTTAGTTTTCCTTCGTCAATGATCTCCACTGAGGTTCAAAAAGCTAATGGTAAGTGCCATTATTTAATTTTCCCATAATAGTGAAATCATGAAATGATCTATTATTTACTTATTTGAATATGACAATCCTATCCATGGGTATAGATTTAAATAATATTAAAATACATTTTAAAATAAAACCAACTTATAATAAATAAATAAATAAATAAATATTTCTAGACAGTTCACACAACATTATCTAGCCCCAAGCTAAGCAGAGCTTGTGTTATGGGTACTAGACAACTGATACATTTAATACAATATTAACATAGATAGATATTTTTTATTATACATAGAAAATACCCAGAACACCCTGAACAAATATCTGCGGATCGCACAAGTATTTGTTTCGAGGCGGGAATCGAACCCGCAACCTCCTGCGTCGCAGGCGAACGTTCGCTCGCTGCGCCACAGAGGTCGTCTTCATTATCATTTCTTTTTACCAAGACTGAATATTAGAAAACTACTGAAACACCTACATTATTTAAGCAGACTTATAAATTCAAATTAAGTGACATAACAAACTTATCATATGACTAATGCTTATAAAATCAACAAAATGAAATCAATTTGTGGAACACAATAATTCTAAGTATCAAAAAGAAAAAGGTATGTCGACTAAAATTAAAACTATCTACGAGTATAAACTTGTGTCTGTTAACTTTCATTCAGAGTGGGGAACATTGAGATAATGTCCTGGGACGTAGTCCCCTTTGTCGCTCGTCCTCTAGAGCAAGACGTGTCCATCGACATGTATGGGCCATCATAACCATGCAATAAAGTCGATTTCGCAAAATGTGTTAGTTATGTAGTTTTCCTACTACACGACGATTTATAAGTTTTTTATCAATTGATGAAAATTATATTACAAAACCTTTACTTACGAATGAAATGCGATGCCTGAAGCTTTATTTGTATTTTTTGTGTTGTTTGCACTTGCAGAAAAGCACAGGAAGGCATTGTATCACTAAGGTATCTAATTTTGGTATTTTTCAGCATAGCTGTCACTCGTTGCCGTGACAAAGACTGACTGAAGCGAAGTGTACTAGCTAGGTCTGCTAGTCTACCATGAAGATGACAATCCGCAACTTCGGAACGAAACGAAGCACGAACGAAAGACGTAGCTTTTGCTACCATGAAACATCATCGGATTTATTTCTTTCGTTCGGGAACCATAACGTATGTTCGTGAGTGAATGAAGGATGACAAGTCTGTTTTCGCTTACAATCTAAATCTGCTAAAAATGAATTGGTATAAAACGAATAAATTAAAAATACATTCGTTTGTGAAGTACACTGTAGCATTTATAAACCACTGAAATTTGTCGCATAAAAATGTTTGTTTACCACACTGACGTAGACATGGCGTATTCTCAGTATGGTATCTTTGGCGCGAGATACAAACAATTTTATTTTATTTCTCTTCCTCGTCCACAAAGTTACTTATTATGTTCGGTATATCATTGTGAAAGTGTCTATTGAAGGAAAAATCTTATGGTAAGTAATTGCTTTGTTAATAAGTTGCATAAATCTGCAGGGACCAATAAATCCAACTCACAACATTTTATGTATTTAATATTTTAGATGAGTATCATTCCCACCACAGCTCAAATGGATGCCCTCCTGACATTCCTCGAAGAGCACCGGGAGTTAGCTCGCGTTCACTTACGGAATACAGAAGGGCGCAGCCGTTCGAAGAGCTTGTAGGCTCGGCTCACAGACGAGCTGAATGCACTAGGCGGATGCATACAAAATGTTAAGCAATGGCAGAAAGTAAGCAAATTTCATGTATTTCATTAGTTTGTGTCTATTATTAGTAACTATATGTAAAATAGGTCTCTATCTAACTTTTAACATTTTAGGTTCGGGCTGCGATAACAAGAACTTAGCCAAAAAAGCTGCTCCCGCTGCTCGACGATCTGCCTCTGCCACCGGGGGAGGACCGTCTACTGCCGGGCTACTTTCAGTACAGGATCTACGATCATATCGGTGATGGGAGAGGGTTACGGTGAACCAGAGTCAGATGCTCGTGTATCTATCTGCATTCCCACAGGTATAGTGCTACAGTAATACAATTTACATAGTTTAGTGACTGTCTATGTAAGTTAAACATACAATTTACTTTTTTAGAACCCTACTCTCCAAGAATATTTTCAAGAGGTGGAAGCAAGCAGCTCACATACCCTGGACCACCATCACCTGCATCACCGTCATCATCAGGAACTGTGTAGGGTTGTACAAGCCGGCTTACAAGAAACGTTGGCGGAAGTTAGAACTTGGCGTAGATAGTGTACCTACCTAATAAATAATTCAATTTTTGTGACATTTTTAATTAATTTTCAATACTTATTAAATACATTTTATTTTTTCTCCTCTTATTCTATCATGGTGTTCAAGATATGAAACAAAAACTCAGTAAATAGTGGCTATACCTAAGTCTGCTTGCTTGATACAAATATGTACAAATATGTTTTTTTGGGAATAATTTTCTTTAAACTTAAGTAATAATATTAGTACCAATTAGTACCTAAATGGGTGGGTTTCTCGAGGAACGTACCTGAGACTCATTTAGAGACAGTTTCTGCGACGTTCAACATTTTCTTCTTAGATTGCCTCAAGAATCAAAGATCATTGATCAAGAAAAAAATCCCATTGTAGCCTAAAATATAACGAAAATGTAAGCAAGCTATGTTAAATCGTATGTCTATATTAAAAAAGTGCATTCACACCAAATAAGTTCACTTTTAACATATTTATAACTTCAAAACATCATCACAATCATTAATCAACCACTTTTAGATGCATTGAAACCATTTTAACAATAAAATTAGTATTTACGAAAGTAAAAAGTTACCTCTTGAGCTTTCGTGTAATTTGAGGTTAAAATCACGAAGAACGTGCTGTCAAAGTACCGTAACTTCGTTTGTCGGACCACTTCATGGTAGGGTTTGGGACGAACGAAACGTCAGGGGCCGTCATCGGGCCCGATTTCGGTATGAGTGTGTTTCATGGTACGAATTGCCCGAAATTTCGGTCCGAAACTTCGGATTTTCGCTTCATGGTAGACCTATTTAGAAGCTTCAAAACTATCGTTCCCTAAGGCCCGTCCATTCATTTTATTAACGTCGATGGATAAAGGGCATAGTACGAATTACCACAGGCTTCAAGGTAAGTATGGTAACAGTTTTAGTGTTGCAACTGATACCAAAACTAATATAGTAATATACTGTAGTGATAGGTATACTATACTATTTATTTAAGACCGAGAATGAAGGCGTTCTGTTAAAAATACCTTCACTCAGCATTGGGCAACCAATAGGTTGGTGAAGAATATATACCTAGTGGGAGAGTGTCAGCAGTACGTATGTAATTCTGCATTCATCTAGATTTCTGAACATCACATACCTACTACAAAAAGTAATGAAAACGTTACCAGAAAGGTAATACTCATTAAAACTACCGCAAATACCATATCGGGGCGCCCGCAGCATCGCAACCGAATCGAATCTATAGCTTCTCAGTAAAACCACTTTTCAAGATAAACACCAGCAAACAGCAGGCAATAATCAACCTTATAGCTTACAAAATAAAGTGTACGTGTATAAAATGAAAAGAGAAACTGCAAAATGACTGTGCGTGTATCGCTAATGGTCCATGAAATTGCAGTTTGCCGATAATATTTGATTCTACATCAAGCTTTTAGTTTAATTTGTTATTTTATGCAGACGCCAAGAATTGTAAGATCCCATATAAAACATTCGGTGATTGAAAAATCTTCTCAACGTATGGTTCTCATATCAATCGACTAGTAAAGAATCACTAAAGAATAGTATATTGTGCTCTAAGGGAATAAAGCAGTGTCTTACGTCGCGGGCGGCATATTGAACCCTGAGCGTAACGAGAGATCTTGAGTGCGAGGGAGTTATATATAGAGTCCTGAGTGCCACGAGCTGCCCAATATGAAGACAGGCTTTATTCCAGAGGAGCATACACTACTTTTCACATCTTCTGCGAGAAAATACAAATTCACTGAAAATCACAGCACCAACACCGTCTTTTGGTTTTTCACATTATATAAACGCAACTTTTTTTTTTTTATTCTGCTTATGGTGGCCTTGTCTATTTTCAAACAAACCTCTTTTCAATGCCATATGCGCATTTCTTACTTAAGAGTTTTCCACGAGTTTTCACATGAATTTGACGTTCCAAATTTAAATCACTTTATTCTCCAGGGAGTTTCATACAACTTGAGATAATGCTATACTTTATTTTGAGGTTGCATGATATGTTATTGGACAATGTAGAGCAGGTGGTGTGAAAAGTAAATTATGGTCATGCGGCTCCAGCAGTATCTCGGCCAAGCCAACGCGGCGGATGCTGTAATTTCCTCCTGTAATAACTCATTGCCTTATAGGTCACGTCCACCTAGGACGCGTCCTATGCGGCATTGCACTGCGCCCGTCCTGAAACAAAGATAAAAAGTCTCATGTGCCTGTAATTTCACCACACCCATCATACCGAAACCTATTATTTATTCTGTGCCAAAACACAGCAATGCAACTACAACTTTGCGCCAGAAATAAGGTATGGTGGTGGTTATACTTCCCCGGACAAACTCTTTCATAAAAATAAATGGACTTGTATCCGAGCCGTGGATTTTGTAATTTCCTTGCATCCGTGGTCCAAGCACAAATAATTAACGTGCGAAATGCTAGCGAGACGATAGCAAATGTCAAATATTAACCAATCAAATTATTACAATTTCTAGTCACCTCGATGCCTGATGGCCACTCATCATCATCATCAGCCCACACTAGTCCACTGCTGGACATAGGCCTCTCCCAATATGCGCCACTGAGCCCGGTGTTCGGCCCTTCTGCCCGCCGCCTTTCGTAGGTTTTCGCTCCACGCTACGCCACTCAAGAACTCGCTTACCCCAATGGTTATCGGTTCTTGGTTATCGGTTGATGGCCACTATATTACGTTACCTATCATCTCGTTAGCGTCTCGCTAACGTTATAATATTCATGCTTACCCCACCGTTGCATCAACAATTTTGGCCTGGCTACGAACCCGAATTTAAAAGCGCTACTACTAACAAAACTGTCCCTCAAGCAGACCTCTTTACCTATTTATAAACGTTGTTTACGTACAGTCACTGTTGTTAATCCGCAAGCGCTACATTCCACAAGCCAAAACACGCAGGAAGCAGCCGTGACTAAATGAAAATATTTCTTCCTCACTTGTACAAACATCTAATAATACGACCAGTGTTGTAAGAGCCCCTTTACCTACTGCACTTACAGGATGTTCGAGAATAAAGAATTCCAAAATTAAATCATCATTATCTTTATCGTCATCATCATAATAAGCCTGTAGAAGTCCACTATGTTCTAGAATATTAATATAAATGATTTTTTTTTTCAGTGTAATCGGAACCGCGGGCATGGACGATCAAAGTCCAAGGGATCAATCAGGACCTACTGTGTCTAATTGATCCCATCAAGCTCTGTGAGCTGAGTCACCATTATCCATCGAGGGTTTCCATTGCCCATCTTCCGTCCTCATCAACAGATCACCATATTATTGTATATTCATCGGAACCAGACAAATGGGGACAGTTTTACCGCCATTTTCGAAAAGAGACGTCGTCCGCTTTATTTTATTTTATTTTCAGGTGTTTTTGACGTTTCGAACTTCTATGATTTCGGGTTGGTAGCCAGGCCAACATTTTTACGGTGTCGAATAAAATGTGTATTGCGTGATATAACAAAAAACTTAAAACATGACATAAAACTTGACATGTAGTGCTTACAAACTTACATAAGTCATCATCATAATCAGACGTCCACTGCTGGACATAGGACGCCTCTACAGAATGCCACGACAAACGGTCTTGAGCCGCCTCCATCCACAGACTTCTTGTCACCTTTAAAATGAAATCAGACTATCAGGAGCCCTTCCTACATTATGTCGTCGGGTTCATGGTCGCCACTGGAGAACCCTTATTCCACAACGGCTGTCAGTTCTGCGAGCTGCATGGCCAGCCCGTTGCCACTTCCACTTACCTACTAAAAAAGCTACAACTTGAAACTGAAATAATATTTTTACTTTCTTAGTATTTTAGAATGAAATCTAAAATGCAATTTGCGAAAAGCCTGGAGCCAGCTACGTAAGAACAACCCGAGTTAGTTTAGTTTTAAACCAGCTGGGATTAACTTATAAATTAAGCAAGCAAACGTAAGTTAGAGCATTGCATTATAATTAAAAGCCATGCAGGTTGTTAGTGGGTTACTGGCAGTTTGCTTGGGAAATTACAGAGTATGGGCATTCTCAATTTGCATTGTAGGTAAGCGAATATTCACAATCTTTTTACCTATAAGCTTTTATTCAACATGCAATGTTTGCAATGTTTGGGTCAAACCTTGCAACTGTTATTGTTAGTAGTATAGAGTGTTTTTGTGAATAGTTCGTTCGGGGAAGTACCACCACCTATTCTGCCGTAAAGCAGAAATGCCCGCATTAGTGTTATTATTATTAATCATTTATTTCAGGTTATTTACACCCATATAACATTAAATCCATATAACACATTAAAACACAAAGACTTAAACTAATACATTAAAACATAAATCAGAGATACAAATTATAAAATTATATAAATTAATGTCACAAAAATTGCTGTGATCCGGTTTGAAGGGTGACTTTCATGATACTTTCATATTTTTGTCTCAGGGTATTACGGGCGCAGTGCAATAACACATAGGGTGCGTCCTAGGTGGACGTGAACTATGAGGCAATAAATTGTTAAAGGAAGAGGCATCAGGTGGGCCATATGCGAGGTACGTCATCCACACAACTAAAGAAATAAATTTAAAAAAACTGAATTTTAAAGCATTTATCAACCGATGAGATGAAATTTTGCACACCTGTCAAGTTCCGATGACAATACAATATTATGGTGACAGCGAGCTGATCTGATGGTGGACAACGGAACTAGTGAGTAAACTGGCAGTGTTTGGGCTCATTTTGGTCACCTCATGATTCTGCTAACTAATTTCATCATCAAAATCATTATAATTAAATTTTTTGGATTTATTTATTTTATTTAAATAATCACTTCTTGAAAGTTTGTTTGAAAAGTGTGTTTCTTTTATAACATTTTGCTACTAAACTACTAATGTAGGTACTTACTACTGCTTAGGTAGGTACTTTTAATAGAGCTCTAATCTCAAGCTGAGCATGGCAAGTCATTTATGTAAAATTAGAGCGTATCCTACTAATTGACTACTAATACTAACTTTAACTACCTACTAATGCCAACCCTAGTTTAAACTTAAAAAAGCAATCTTAAAATGTGTGCGTATAAAGTTGTTTAGTAACAACAATAACGGTAGGTGACTATATAAAGTAGCCGCGGTAGAATCCAACCGGAACCCCGTGACCCGGTCAAGTGTTAGTGCATCTCTAAACCACTCGTCAGATGATGAGTGGTTAGATGATGCACTAGCATTACGGTGAAGGAAGGAATATCGATGGGTTTTAGTCGGTATGCCGTTGGTTGCTAGCCAACGGAGAGCCCGACAGAACCCCTCAGCTCTCCCCGAGCTGATGGACATGCCTAATGCATTTTCACATCGTAAAAAAAAAGGTGACTGTATAAAGTAATCCCACTAATATCATAAATGTCACAGTTTAGATGTTTGAATGTTTTTTGCTCAATCTCGCCAAAATGGCTGAACCTATTTCGACGAAATTTGGTACAAAGATAGAATATGATCTGGATCGAGCTATATAATATAAAACACTCAACATTCACAACCATAGTCCTGCTGCTGACCCTAAACTAAGATTCCCTGAGTCGTGGGTATTAGAAACAACGAGTACCATGGTACCATAATCAACCAGACCCGGAACAAACATTTGTCCCACAGCGGGAATCGAACCCGCAAACTTTCGAATCTGAGCCGGCTACTCGCCCGACGCGCTACAGAGGTCGTCGATATGATACTTTATATACCGGTATACCGCAAGCGAAGCGGCGGGCGGATACTAGTGTTTCATATGTTAAGCACGGTATATTTTCGGAGCAGCCTGTAAACTCGGTTGATAAGCGGAGACGCGCGGCTCACAACGAGTGGTTGTGAATGCGTCAGTAGCACTGATAACAGCAAATGGCTCACGTAATGCCTGATAAGATACAGCCAAACCAATTATGTTCCACGTACACAATGCATGATGTAGGTATGGAGATGCTTGTTTTTGATATTACATAATGCTTTGGAAATGTATACAGTTGGTTGTAAAATGATGTCATTTCTGAATTATGCTTTGTTATTTTATGAGTGTGAGTTAGTTAATTTATGGGTACTACCTATTCTTAAGCCTGTATTTTAGATCGAACTCAACTCTGAGAACAATTATGAGTACCTAAAACAAAATTTACATTTTGCATGTAAATTTTGAAATTGGAACAAGTAGGAAACCCTCCATCTTTTCTCGTGGCTGACGTCAAAGCCAACTAAAGGATTACATCAGGAGATGGGCAACACCATTTACCTGAGTAGGCACTCTGAGTCAGGCTCTCCCTATTTAACAAGAGGCTAGTACTGTAATAAGTATAGCAGCATCCTCAAACCGGTGTGGACTTATAGGGTACAAATATGGAGCACAACCAGCAAATCCAACCGCGCAATCATCCAACGTGCTCAAAATAAAACCTTACGTGCCGTAGTAAATGCACCATGGTTCACAACCAACAATGAAATCCACGAGTACCTAGAAGTCCCCACCAGTGGATCAGGAAATGGAACTGCGAGGAAACAGTTATTTGGACCGCCTAAAAACACACTCTAATCTGCTGGCAAGAGCGTTAGTTGAAAACTTAAGCGACACGAGAGGTTCAAGAGAAGCCATATTCTGGACAACCTGCTATAATGAGGGAAGAAGGTTCAAGAGAAGCCATAATCTGGACAACCTGCTATAATGAGGGAAGAAGGACTGATGAGTCCGGAATCCGGACTCATCTGATCTCATCAGATCAAGGCCGGATCCGTTTAGGATCCGGACAAACGCCAAGAAACTATCCACTCATCCGCCTATAGTCCACCAAATGATTGAGGATACATACAAAACAAAACAAAACAAAAAAACCTGCGTACTCAACACCGATACTGCGGTCACCAATCCGCCTGCCAAGCGTAGTGATTATGGCTAATCTCCGTTGTATTCTATGAGGGGGTCTCTTAAAACAGTGGACTCCTAAAGGCTTATGATGATTCTAATACTAGCTGTGACGTTATCAAGAACACTTTCAAAAAAAATTGCAAGTTATTCGTGAAGAATTAAAACAGCGAGCTGGTATTTGGCCGAGCCATCCCAAACGTGGCAGCATTACACCATACCAGCCCGGACATGTGCTTTGTATAAACTTAAAAGCTGTCCTGGTAAAGCTGTGAAGTATCGCTTTACCTTGCTCATGATGCCTAGCTTCATGGCAGATGTTTTTGCCTTGGACTCGATGTAGGAGCCGAAATTGAGAGTTGGGTTAAGGTGGGGTATAACCCAAAATTACCAACCTTAGATTAGATTTTTAACTGACTTAATCAAGTACAATATTCAAATTAAAAATATGCATGGATACCACATTATAATACTGAAGGATTACATAGGCAGAAACCCGATAGGACAAAGTTTTCTCAATAATAAAAAATCATAAAGTTACCTCTAACTTTTGGCTAGATTCGATTGTTTGTCAATATGGTACAGATTATTGGGTAAAAAATTGGATAAATAAGATAAATACAATAAATTCGGAGAGTTTACCCACGGGGTTTTTAAAATTATCTATATTTCACGAGATATTCAATAAAAACCGCTTGTTCAAAAGACGCGTGGCAATTTTTTTGTATGAAGATTTCTGCGCAGTCTTAAGTGTAACAAGACACCCAAAAACACCCAAAAACACCCTAAAACACCCAAGAACTCAAGGTGATCTCGTATGTTTACAGATACATCCTGGAAGAGGGGAACTTGGAGAAATCCACTTTTCTTTGCCGAAAAGAAACAAGCCTGCTTTGTAGAGGCATTGAATTGGTCTAGATAAATAATAAATAAATAAAAATAAATAATGCTGGACAAGTTCAGACAACATTATCTAGCCCCAAGCTAAGCAGAGCTTGTGTTATGGGTACTAGATAACACAACAATGGATAGTGCTCTTTTACTATAGTTTTAGAAATGTTTAGCACGTCGTGTGTCCGGCCCAAGAGTAGACTCCATCTCCTCCCGTGGGTGTCGTAAAAGCTGACTAAGGGATTACCCGGACTTGTTTGTAAGATTCGTTGGTATAAGATTTGTCCTGGCTGTTAGCTTATTATGGAATATGTTATTACTGGAAGAAAGCGTTAGCCGAGTCTTTCGTGGGAAGCAATGGCAGCGATGAGCTCACCACTTGTCACGTCTATTTCTCACGATGGTGCAACCCACAGTGAAAGAAAGCCCATTTGAGGCTCTGCCTTCGGGGAAAAGGTGTGTGTCTATGTATGTATGTAGCGAAGGACGGCGCGGATTGCGTGGGGAATATAATTCTATAGTACTCGTAACAGCGTGAACGGTGAAAGACCCACCAAAACGGCTGGAAGTGTGAGTAGCGATTTTGAGAGGAAGATACATTATTGACCTGCAAGGCACACCTCAAGGGACAAAAACTTGAGGTACGAAGGTGAAAGAGGATTGTAAAGAACATTATACCTAAAGAAAAGTCGGAACGTGAAGATCACGACGATGACGTACAGCCTAGGTATTCGGGGTACAAGTGAGGTAGTTAAGTGAAGTGAAGTGTCATCCATATATAATGCTGTCATCGAGACAGCCATGAGAGAGCATGAATTTTTGACACACCAACTTTACTGAAGTCAAATATTATCTTACTGCGCAACGCGTGACTTCACCCCGTGACTCGCTCGCGAGTCCACCGAGCACCGAATACCACTGCTGGGCTGAGCTTATGCTTATTTTTTTATTTCTAAGCGATTTTTTAGATCGAACTTTCTCCGTTGCTTGAAAAAATTCGCGATTGACGTGAGATTACTAATATAGAATCAAAGGTAGAATGATCCATGATAGTGAAAAAATAAAGATAATAACTTAGATAAGTAGGTATTTAGTTTTATTAAATGGTCCATCACAATCTCTGGTTGTTACAAATTAAATTAAGTAGTTGCAAATTGTAGAGTCTATAAATCACGCTAACTGCCCTCCGTGCATGCCCTAAGGTCCGCTTCAATGGCATTTAACTATGTCAATAAAATAATTATCCAATCATGAGGCAATTTACTCCGATTGTCCCCACTTCATCCCTCTCTTTCACTCCCACTCATATCATCTATACCACCGTCTCATTCTAAACTGAACGGCGATATTCGAGGACGGTGACACGGTTCGCACTCGGTGTCTGGATACTGTTCGACCAAATTGCATCTTGCAGTTGTTATGATTTCTATTGGAGTAGCAACAAGGTTTATTTTTTATTGATTTGTTGATCATATTGATTTGCTACAACTGTACACTTTGGTCAGCCAGTTCGTTGTGGCCTCTCGTGCATTTTCTCTAGTTTCAAGGTCTATACTTTTTATCGCACGATTCTCTATAATTTTCCAAGTATAGATTTGTAAATTGGTTGGTTAGTTAGCAACTGTTAGCGCACCAAATTAGGAAGTGTTACCATTTTGTTGTAAAGTAGGTATATTTTGTTTGATTTTTCATTTTGTAAATTTATAAAGCTTCGATAAGGATGGCTCATACATGCTGATACTACCACATATAGAGGTGCGGGTTCGATTACCGCGACAGGAAAATATTTTCGTGACTATTTTTGTTGTCGGTCTCGGACAGTCTGGGTGTTTTGATAATGGCAGGTATTCTATTCGTATTTTTTGATACCCCTGAACACAGGGAATTGCGGTACTAGAAGGCTAAGTTTCGGATTTCTTCGTCTTCTTCATATAATGGCTTCTGAGGAGTGCTCCAAGCATTTTCACCAATGTCAAGTGATATTAATTTGTAATAAAATTAGTCAAGCCGTGAATAGTCTCCGTCAAGTCATAACCCAGTTTATAAAGTGGCACAAAAACCGAGTTTCTGCGGGGAGGAAAAAATCCAAAATTTCAAAAAGACACACCTCTGTAGGTACACTTAAACACGACAAATGTCGAACTCGAAATTTTTATGACCAGTTATGACAGTTTTATGACAGTTTTGACAAAACTTTGACATCTTCTTTGTTATCTTGTCACTCATTTTTAAGTGAGACTCCGATATTATATATATAGGCTGTTGGGTATTGGCGTGCAAGTGTCGGTGGTTCAGGAGCACATTCACGAAACCGCGGAAGAAACGGAATGAAACAAGCTAAGCACAGCACCGTTGTCTGTCTTTCCTGAAAACTATAATCTGGGTCTCTTCAAGGCTAGAGTAAATAGGTGCCTTCTAGACCTTTGTGCTCCACATTTAGACTACCTAGTGGAAGTATGGGGTAATTCGGCAATTTCTAACTTAAGAACTCTCCAAACTGCACAAAATAAAATTATTAAAGTCTTGTTTCATTACGACTACCTAACACAAACTAAAAAACTATATGCTGAAACAAAACTAATGAATTTAAAACAAATATTTTCATTCAAAACTATTATTCTAATACGTAAATTATTAAATAATGAGATACAGTCTGAAATTACCTTTACAAAAAACAATCAGCTAACGAGGATAACGCTAAGAAATGCTGATAATATCAATTTACCTTTTCCAAGAACCCAATATGGTATTAAAAATGTAAAGTATCAAGGAGCAAAATTATATAATAGCCTACCCAAAGCAATTAAAAAAGTCGAGTCTATGAATATGTTTAAAAATAAAGTTAAATTGTATGTGCTCGAAAATATTGAGTAAGTAACAACAATCACCCTTGGTTGTTGATAAACAACATTTATTATATTTATTTACAAAAACTTATTCTACTTTGTTTTCGCTATTTGTGTTTTGATTAATGTAAATACCTTCACTAGCTTTGTAATTAACCTACGATGCATGCTCACCGCTTAACTATATTTAAGTTATCATAAATTGTCTTATTAGTGAAATTTTGTTATTTCTTAAGACAATAAAGATTCTATAAACCGATCTTCGGACACATCATCACTTACCAACAGATGAGACTGTGGTCAAAAAAAGGATTTAAAAAAAAACAGCGAGTTGCTATCATGAAGTTATAGGTAAATAACTTCATGGTAGCTATACTAGATAGGTATACACCACAGAGAACTTTAAAACTACGGAAACGGCATTTAACGTTTCGTTACACACATAATAGACTGATTACGAGATTTTTACCTACAAAAATTCTGTCAGTTTCGTTTTACGTAAATTTTAATTTGAAAGTTTTCACGTTTTTTTTTTAAAAAAACTGGAATGACTTGACGCAGAGTGACGACTTAACCTAATTTTACCACAATAATACACTTGACATTTGCGGCATTGAAGGAGACTTGGCAATCGTCTTTCGTGTCTGTTTTTCAAGCACTTAATTTCAAGTCAATCATATTTCAAATAGCCTATGATTGCCGAGGCCCATTACTTTTTTAGTAGTACTGTTATGACTTGACGGAGACTAACGACTTGACCTAATTTTGCCACAATAATACTCTTGACATTTGCAACATTGAAGGAGATTTTCCTCAGAAGCTATTAAGACAAGAGAAGAAGAATATATAACGATGAAGAAGTTAATAGGTAACTCTACAGACTACCGTATTATTTTTGCTCGTTACACTAATGGCAATTATATAGCCATCAAACCAGCGAGTGCACGTCTCAAAGACCGTTATCGTTGGTTTGCATCGGTCATCGGCCCCGGGCCCCAGATTGGCGAGTGAGAGCGGACAAATCACTTCTTAGTTTTCGTGGCCCGCCTGCCTAATTGGCAGGGCTGTCAACGTCAATAAAACACAGCTACCATTAAAATACAGGGTGTCCTCCAGCTCGGATCTTTTAGGTGGGTAGTTTTTTTACTTATATTATATATTGTTAGCAGGGTAAAATGTGTCAAAGTTTATGGAAAAAACGTTAGTCTGTGAGATTCAGTGCGATGTCGATCTGAAGTCACAAGGACAACGTTGCGGGCGTTTAGTATAGGTAACTTTATCTTACTGCGACTAAAGATGAATATATTTTATTTGCATTTATTTTATTATATTTGTTTGTAAAGTTAGTGTGGTTTGTATAGGAAGGTGGGTTTTCTTTTTAATTAAATATCGATATAACCGATTATAGCGGAGATTTATTTCAATCTAAAAGATTTAGATAAGTCTCGGCAAATATGTAGCCGCCGTAAATATGTCCAGTGTACATATTACTACTGTTACTTTTTGTCACTGGTTCTGTCTTGGTCACTCTGCTCAGTGACCAGCATGAGGTATGGTGGCCTGAAAAGGGCCTACTGATCTATGGTCACGGAACCAGTGTGGTGAAAGGATTTAGTGCGTCTCGCAGAGGCCCCTTTGAAGCACAAGTGTACACATTGATGTTTTCTTACTACAGATCTAGCGCTTAACTGAGTCAGTCCCTGAGGTATGGGAGCGGTACGGGAGGGGTGTTTTCGTCTCTCGAATGACATGAAGCCACGCTTCATTTTGACATAACAAAAACTCCCCTACCGCTCCCATACCTCAGGGACTGACTCAGTTAAGCGCTAGACCTGTAACGCATGGAGAGTACATTATTAACAGCCTGTATGATACAGGCTGTAGTGTTATACGGTATACCACAATACAACAATGATAATATCGTTATGTAGTCACCGTTTATGTAGTCAAAGTTTTCACTACGTAACTCAGAAAGTTTTCATAACAGGATATGACTATTATTTGCGGTTCATGACTTAAAACACATAATCAGTGAAAATTACAAATGGCTACCTGTTACGGCAGCTGAGATATACCCCTGTGGCATAGCAAAGAAACACACAGGATGGACGGACGGACAGTGAAGGCTTAGTAATAGGGTTTCGTTGGCATCCTTTGAGTTCGGAAGCCTAAAACTCACGTATTCCGTAAGATACAGCTTGTGCGTTTATTCCTGTTCTTCCCACCAGCAAACAGCCGCCCGCACCCTGCTCTGATGGGGTGGCTGGTTCACCAAACTACCACAGAATATATACACTACGGTGTAGGACGAACGGGAATAAAAAAGGTGATTCTCAATGGTCTAACTAACAATTTTAGTGAGACGAACGGGAATGTTTAAACTCCCATTAGGCTCAATTAAGGAAAAGCTATTTGAACCATATAATTTGAGACACTGAAGTTGCTCTATGATATAATTAAAAAAAAATGCGTTTAATTACAATAATGTATTTTTCAAATATTGACATTATTTGTGTGTAGTCCCCTGTTTAGTAATATAAAGTGTAGGAAGTTGTGTCTCAGCGATTATTTACAATGACTCAACAAAATAACTTATTTTGAAATAAATTCTAATTGCAGTTTCATTAGCACTGAAACGTGCGGTAGCCCTATTAATAGAGCAATTGCTTAAGCCAGGGTTTCTAACATTGCGACCACCTGTTATTTAGCGGACGCTATAAACCAGAGACCAGGATTTTCAACGATAAATGCTGCCGACTTGCACCACAAGATTTTACTGTTCTTGTTTAATGGCTTCTTATGAATTTTCCAAACAATTTAGCCAATATTTATAATAAATTTAAGTAATAAAACTAAGTCAAGTCGTCAACAGTCTCCGTCAAGTTAAAATGGTGGCAGAAAAACCAAGGTTTTGGAGGACAAATCCACCAATCCGAAAAGACACGCAATACACTTCTTTCTATCTATACCACTCCCTGTGCTCTATAAATATGTTACATCGGTTAAAATGCCACCCAAATTACACGATATATAACTAAGAAACAATAAAATCAAACATAAAAATGAAGACATTTCTTTCAAAAATGGTGGATTGAAGTCCCTTTTAATGGTTTTATAGTAGTGCCAACAATATACAGCGGTTGACAGATAGCACAGCTGTCACCCTTCCAAAGCCGGCTGCAGCACGCGTTAAAGCTATTTACAAGTTCCTTTACGACAAATGAACGAATTGCTGTTTGGCCACAGAATAAATAATAGTACAAGTTTGGCGTATGAACGTCTCTATCAAGTTCCATAAATATTGACAAACAGAATGCAAACTGTAAATGTTTTTAGTAAAGAATTCTTACCAGTTTATTGCATTTTGTCTTAACAAAAGCAAATTCTTAGCATCGTTTTACCCACTGTAAGTGTAATTCAACCACGTATCCGCTGTACAGGCTGTCCCAAGTTATGTCACCCCGAAAGTCTACGTAGGTAAGCACAATGTTACATACATTTACTGAACTCCACGTATTTTGTAAATATGGCTTATTTTCTAGAAGAAAAACCATAGTCAAGTGCAAGTCGAACTCGCGTGGAGAGGGTTCTGTAATATTTTGTATAAGTAGGCTACCATTCTAATTGAAATTATTAGTCCTCAGTAAAATACTGGGGTAAAGTTAAGCAATACTTAATACGCATTTTCTCTTCACAAATATGATTCAAAAAAAGGGATTTAAAAAAAATGCCCATCTCGGGTATCTCATCTGCAGATGATAAAAATCAATGTTAATCTCATCTCAGTTCTTTTGTATACTAGACAAAAGAACTGAGCGCTCTAAAAAATTATAATACCGAAACAAGACCTTATTTCATTAGGTTAAGACTCAATTTAGATTACCGTCATAGATAGAGGAAAAACGAGCCAAGTGAGATAGGTAGAATAGAGTCAGTTTGTCCCTTTCTAACACTTGAAATGATAGCTTTATAATAGCAAGGGTGACCATGACCATTGTATAAGTAAATACTAAGAGGTCATCGATATTACAAATTTAAAAGTTGGCCGTCGCGGGACACCCGGCAGACGAGTAACATCACGGCAAGGCTGCGTCACGAGTCACGCCGTTTGCCGACACTGAACACTCGGAAAGTAATCAGTAACAAGGTTCGATAACACTTTCTGTGATATTAGAAAAAAAAACGTGTTTCCTATAAACGCAATCCCAGTCCCAAGTCATCTATTAGGGGAGGTCAACATTTTATTTTACGAAATTAACAAAAAGTGTTATCGATTCGTGATACTGATCACTTACCAAGCCTCCAGTATGAATCTGGCTGCATAAATAACTGTGATAAATAATTTGATTTAAATAATGTCTGTTCCACTCCACGTTCATAAGAGTCTATGAAAAAAGTCTTCTGGACTTGACTTTATTTTATGGTCACCGTATTAGAAGTAGACACACTAACTCTATAGTTCATATCTTGATTCCAGTCCATCCCAAGGTTGTCTGGAAGAGATCGCTCTCAGCGATAAGACCGCCCATTGTACTTCCATAGGTACTTATTTTTCTGATTGTTTTTAATGTTATTTTTATTTTTGTGGTGTGCAATAAAGTTTATCTATCTATCTATCTATCTTGCTAGGCCTGTTTTTCAGCTGCCAGCGCTCAGTTATTTTGTATACTATGTCCATGGTTAATCTATGTTATACATAGATGTTTCACATGTTTTCGTGGATAGAGTTTCTCTTTTGGGATCTGACACATATTCTGCGACACTTGTATTCCGGCCCTCAATGACGCCCGCCGCTGTCATGAAACCTGGGTTTTAGTGAGCGGTGCGGTCAACGCACTGCACGTCACGCGACGCCGCGCTCTAATGCGCTTAGATTACTGCCTACTGCCACGACCACTTCATCCTGACCTTCCATTATTCACTAAACCCCCCTATAGCTTCCTCTCTTCATAAACCGCACAGGGGTTAGAAGGTCTGGTTTTGCTGGTGCTATGCGCGGCACATTGGCAAGTATTGCGCGAACATGGTGTGGTTTTTCGTTCTCATGCCGTTTGTTGTGTGTTTTTATGTGGGTGTCATTTGCGAGAATCACGAAAAGCTTATCTTCAATTGTCTCGTTGGTAATGCAAGTTTATTGGCAATCTGACCTTTCAATTATGCTTAATATAACCCCGGCAAAACACAGGAGTGTTATAAGTTTGAGGACGTAATGTATTTGTCTGTATGTCGAGACGAGATTTTTCTGGAAATTGATTGAGCCGCTTCCAGGATCACTCTCAACACTTTGGAGACATTTCAGGTATTTTTGAACTCATAATGATCATTGAGATGACATTAGGCTGCTAAGGAGTGGAAAACACTCGTTGTCTGTCTTTCCTGAAACTATAATCTGGGTCTCTACAAGGCTATAAGGTGGATAGGTGCCCTTCCAGACTTTTGTACTCAATCGTCGGCCACATCGTCACTTACCAACAGGTGAGGTCGTGGTCAAACGAAGGTCTAACAATGTTGAACAAAGGATAGTCTTCAGGATCTAGGATCTAATGATGATGAACAGGATCTAAGCTAAGTAGGGACTACTGAAGCTCTGTGTGGTGTTCCCGGCCTAGAAAAGATCCTTCTCTCTCCCGTGGATGGTATAAAAGCCGACTAAGGGCCTGCGTCAGCCGATGGGCAGCAGTATCCACCTGAGTACTGCGGTCCCAAGTTATGGCCCCCAATATGGTAAACACGCACAAAACATGGGGTGCTAAGAATCTCTAGATTTAAAGAAGAATGCCCTTCTTTCAAGGTCGCAGGAAGGCGGCGGATGGAGGCGGCTGAAGACCGTTCATCGTTCTATGAGCATTCTGTGGGGGAGTCCTATGTCCAGCAGTGAACTTCTGTAGGCTGATGATGATGACTACTGAACCTGAATCTTTGAGTTTGAAGATTCAGTCTTCAAACTCAGGTCAATTCAGATCTTTAAGTTTGAACCCACTGTGAAATGAGGCCCATTAGGCTCTGTCTACCCCTCTTCGGGGAAAAAGGCGTGTGTCTATGTATGTATGAGTTTAAAAAAACAATGTAGTTTACCTAGGCACTAATGTGCTTCCATTGGTTTTTCCATTTTTAATGGAAACCTGAAAATAGTCTTGTGTTTTTAATTTTTGTATAATTTACTTGCAGGTACTGGGAATTGAAAATATCTATTCGCTTTAGGCCCAGTTTCCACATAGGCTGAGAATTAGAGCTATTTTTTAACTTCAAACAATGGAATTGTGAATCTAAGACGTGATTTTGGACAATTATGTAATTCACACATCATTATTCCGTTATTAGTTAGCCATGATAGTTTCAAAAGTTAGATAGAAGTACTTTGTTCATTTGGCCGTAAGGTATCCCTTTCTGGAACAGGGGTCTTATTGTGTAATAGACTGAAGTCCGATTTCGAAGTACATTTAACTATTCATTGAGCTGCGTGTTTTAAATATTTCGGCTCTTGATAAAAAAGCTAAAACACGCAGCGCATTGAATAGTTAAATGGTAATCGACATCTGTTAGACAATAGCTGTGCAGGTTTGGTTTGGCACTTGGCACAGTTGGCAGGATTTCATTTGGTACACTCCGTACAATATCTATTGAATAGTTACTGCCATCGAAAAAGTAAGGAGTATGACGACCTCTGTAACGCGTTTAGTGAGTAGCCAGCTGACATGCGATGTTTGTATGATGAAATACAAATAGATAGGATTATAAAAAACACTTAATTTATAACTTAATCTAAAACACGTGCCGCGTCGCGGCCCGGGTAATCACGTGACAGACGGCCCTTGAACCGCTGGAACTTCACCCCTTTCGGCCAGAAGTTAGGGCTCAAGTAGGTCTTCACACTTTCCGTAGGGACCCTCACCATAAATGAGCTAAAGCTCACATTATGACGAGAGTCCAACTTCATGACCCTCAATCCCATTCCGGCATTCTTCCTGATGTACTCCACCACCTCTGCGGCCTTCATGTCGAAGTAGACGCGGGACACGTAGATCTGCGTAGTGGGTACCTCCGCACGGAAGTGCTGCTCACTGGATGAATGAGTACTACACTGGTTCCGGCTAGAGGGGCTTCCGTTTCTTCATTATCACCTCGATAAAGCCCTCTGCATCACAGGGCTCGTTCCTCGGAGCCCTAAAGGTTGCAGCGCTGCGAACTGGTTCACAGCTCCGCTTCTTCCCCTTTATTTGAGAGGCAGCAGAGTTGCTATCCACTGCAGAAGCGTAGTCACGTTGTCGGGGAGGAACCAGCATGACCGGTGTCGGGTTCTCTGTGCTGCGAGAAATGCAGGCGGCGGAGCGAGGGCACGCGTTTGGTGTTATTGCGGCGGCGACCGGCGACTCCGCTGAGTCGACAAATTCCAACTCGACACTCAACACCGGAACACTGCACTTTGCACCTTGATGCAAGCTGATCTTGTTAAAACAAAGACTTTACAGTTATTTTCCACTTCTTAAAACTGAAAAACGCGATTTCGCTTGTCATTGGCAGTCGTGTGCCACACAAAAAATTCAGTCAAAAGATAAACATTGAATCACATAACATACGTAAGTAAAATAATTGCAATAGTCCTGATCCCACTAGGATCTCCTGTGACGTAGATATCAGGAACTACGATTACTAATGGTATGAGTTAGCTACTAAGGTATCTTGTACAAACCTAAGTTCGGACAAAGGCAGTAGAACCACGTGGCCAGAGGGTCATAATTTAAACTGACATAAAAACCGAAACACCAACTCATAATTCTTAACTGCTGCTTCTCAATTTTTCACAGAATGGCTAGCATTCGCAGTAATAGGATTCCAATTCCCTCGTCGCAATTCCATTGAATAATTTTACAAATTCCCTTCCGTTCCACCGATAATGCCACGATCTTGCATCAAATACCATTACAAAATAAGGGATGACATTTGAAAACCCTCAAATTGAAATTACTCTTGAAACATTATTTATTTTAATTTATTCTAATTTAATTGAGTGTCTTCATATTATTTTCCTATTTTTTACAAGCTTTTATTTAACTTGATGTATGTTTGTCCGGGTGGAATCTTGCAACTGAATTTTAAAGCAGTTATCCTCAACCGATTGAGCTGAAGTTTGGCATACCTGTCAAGTTACATGACACGTGATCTATGAGGTAATTCACTGTTCATAGGCAGAGGTTATCGCTTAACATCAGGTGGGCCTCCTGATCGATCCGTCATACAAGTAGTATAAAAAAAAAAAAAAAAACGTATACCGATGACAATACAATATTATGGTAACAGCGAGCTGATCTGATGATGGAGACGGAAGGTGGACAACGGAACTCCTCGATGGATAATAGTAGAATGGCCTTGTTTAGGCTCATTTTGATCAGCACACGGTTACGATCACTAATTTTATAAAGCTTGTCTTGAAAAATATATTATTCACAAAAACTTATTACTTTTGCCTGTGTAGCTTGGTGAATCAAGCCAGCACAATAAAACTTACACCATGCTACTAATAAATCATCGTTTGAATAGTTACACAATGTTTTGTCTCTTTCGATCGAATTTGAAAATGCTTGTCAATGCAAAAGACATTGTGTATTCCAATATTGCAAGCTGAATTCTAAACACTTCTTGACGTCCGATTGAGCTGAAATTTTGCATAACTATCAAGTTCTGATGACAATACAATATTATTGTGCGAGCTGATCTGATGATGGACACGGAAATGTAAGTTTGTTTAGGTCAAATCTTTCGAGCTGAATTCATACCACTACTTGACATCCAATTGAGCTGAAATGTTGTATAGGTATCTCTTAAGTTCTGATAACAATGATATGATGATGGAAACAGAAGGCAGGCAACGGAACTCCTCGATGGATAATAGTAGGCTGGCCGTGTTTAAGCTCATTTTGATCAGCACACGGTTCTGATCATTAATTGTATAAAACCTTCAACAAAAAACTTAGTTGGAAGACGTAAATGATGTAGGTAGGTGATGGTGTAGCCTGTATAGGTACTCTAGGCATAACCTGTCATATTAAACTGTGGCGCATTTCAAAGTTTAACTTTGTGTGCATTGCAGCTTAGACTTGTAATATTAAGGTCGAGCGATGGATACATAAACTAACCTTAATACATAAAATAATTAATTTAAGTTAATTGGTTGATGAGAATTAATGACTCTGCTAATGACTGCTATGTTTTTGTTCGTTATTTAAGAGTAGAAGCAGAATTACGAGGAAGGCTTTTCTCTCGGTAGACCAAACACATTAAAAGGTGGCAGGATATCAGTGGCTCAAGTATGCGCTCGTCATTGTGTTTCAGGCCTATGTCCAGCGATGGATTTCTGTAGGCTGATGATGGTGATGATGTAGCAACATTAAACCCTTCTGATACCAGCCATAAAATATAACTCAAAACTCGAAGCGTGAACAATATATAAAAACCCTTAATTAATAAAAAAAAACAATATTAAGGATTGGTCGTGGGCTCGATATCTTCTTTCCTCTGACATATTTATGTCACGTCTTAATAACCATGTGTTAAAATATGTTTCTCATCACAAATCATTCGTTGAGCTTACGAAGGCGCTGTCAAAACACAAATAAAGGCGCCTCCAGACGAGAACGAAATCAAGGGGCTTACAGACAGGAAGAGAACGTTCCGACGTCAGCTCTTAATGGATTTATTTAGATGTCATTTTTTATGTGGGCGGGGGCTCGCGCTGCGAGACGCCTGGCGGCAGATAATGTGGATAAGACGTGGAAATTATATCAATATATAAAACGTTGCTTGACTGACTGACTATCTACGCACAACCTAAATCTAGTGACATAAGATTTTGAGGGTACATTCCTTTTGTAGTCTATTGGTGCACTACAAAAATGGAATATCCAAAATTCACCCCTTTAGGGGTGCAGCGGGGTTCTCCACGAGGATGAAGTTGGTGGCGTAGTTAGGTACTTATATATTTATTTTCTTATACTTTTTTGTCGCTTAGGTACCTAAAATATGAAAGAAAGTCTTGTACTGTTTTAATTATTGTTTAGCAGAGCAACGCATAAAACAAGAACTACCTAATACATTTGTGTGGCCCGTAATGAAGAATTGCATTACGTCACGCTAATTTATACAAACGTTTTGCTTAATATTGACATCACGTCACTAAAGAGTAAGGCGATCAGATAAAGATCTGATTGAGAAACTGATTAGCTAACGAATGTTGTTTTCGGTAAATCTAAATTAATTTGCCCTGATGTCAAGATGGAATCATTACGCTATATTTACAATAAATAAGCCCTGATTTTTAGCTTGATTTAATCTTGAAACACCGACATACTTACTAACGCATTCGTTAACACATTCCAATTCGAACATATTGATGTTTAGTTACGACGACAGCCTTTGTCTTTTTTTTGTGCGTTAGGTATATACCTGAAAATATTTAAATTATTAAAATAGTTAGCATATTGGCACATTACATACATATTACACATAGGTACTATGTCATACTGAAATAAACAATTCTAATTAGAACACAATTTATAAATCAAGGCATAATCCAGGGAGTTTGGATAAAATGTATTGCTGTTATTTGAATTAACATGCCTACTGACTGTACTAATCTCCTGTACGGAGGCTGCAATGCTCTAAGATACTAATGATTATAAAAGTAATTTCAGTCAGATGTTATTCTATCTAGGTATTGGTAAGACTATGGATGAGACACAAAGCATAACATCATGCTACTCTAGTCTTTAAATAAAGTATGAAACGAGTCTACAAATAAATTTTATTAGAAAACGCTATATGTATATCCACTCTAAGATCAGCCATGATGAATTGTAAGCCCTCCGTTATCCCTCGAACGCGTGTTCCATCTCAGTGGGTATGTTGTATGTGTGGGTTCACCCGGCCTGCACACATACAAAACTAATGCATTTCTCACCTGCACACATGCTCAATCCCTGTCTTTATTCAGTTGTTGCAGTGTCGGTATAGGCTGTGATTGTGTGAGTGAGCCGACATTGGTATTTTGATTGGTCATGCATTTTACGTGTTTATGACCGTCTCGCGGCTTCTCCCGGTGCGGGCTAGCCATAAAAGCCCTAATTTATAAGTCGATCTGACGCCAAAGGTACAGAGGCTGTATTTTAGCTTTGGTGTAGCGAACAGGCAATCAGCGTGGATCGATTTTTCGAGAGGCTGTTCGCTAAAGGTTTTATTGCGTTTGAATGTGCTTTTAGCATGTTTATTGGCAACGCTGTGAAGATATAAATTACCTAATATTATGTAAGATAAATTTAATACTTACAACTTTATGTTTGTATACTGATATTTGTATAGTTTGTTGATTTAAATCAGTTTCAATTTCAATTGTGGTGGCAACCATCGACGTAAATAAAATGAATGGACGGGCCTTAGGGAACGATAGTTTTGAAGCTTCTAAACAGACCTAGCTAGTATACTTCGCTTCAGTCAGTCTTTGTCACGGCAACGAGTGACAGCTATGCTGAAAAATACCAAAATTAGATACCTTGGTGATACAATGCCTTCCTGTGCTGTTCTGCAAGTGCAAACAACACAAGAAATACAAATAAAGCTTCAGGCATCGCATTTAATTCGTAAGTAAAGGTTTTGTAATATAATTTTCATCAATTGATAAAAAACTTATAAATCGTCGTGTGGTAGGAAAACTACATAACTAACACATTTTGCGAAATCGACTTTATTGCATGGTTATGATGGCCCATACATGTCGATGGACACGTCTTGCTCTAGAGGACGAGCGACAAGGAGGACGCCCCAGGACATTATCTCAATGTTCCCCACTCTGAATGAAAGTTAACAGACACAAGTTTATACTCGTAGATAGTTTTAATTTTAGTCGACATACCTTTTTCTTTTTGATACTTAGAATTATTGTGTTCCACAATTTTTTTTCATTTTGTTGATTTTATAAGCATTAGTCGTATGATAAGTTTGTTATGTCACTTACTTTGAATTTATAAGTCTGCTAAAATAATGTAGGTGTTTCAGTAGTTTTCTAATATTCAGTCTTGATAAAAAGAAATGATTATAAGTTGGTTTTATTTTAAAATGTATTTTAATATTATATAAATCTATACCCATGGATAGGATTGTCATATTCAAATAAGTAAATAATAGATCATTTCAATTATTCAAAACTTTGGCGAGGGAAAAATACATAGTCGTTTTTTTATTTTTTTCTCTTAATCAAAAGAACTAAAATGTATTATCATTAAATTCGAAAATAGATACAGTACCAATCTATAACATATCAAAACACGGACTGAAAAATTAGTTACGATAAAAAAGTTATTGCCATTTTTGACGCAATAAAACAGTAAATCGCGTTTTTCTCGCGATGTTGGTTTTGTTGTTGTTATTACTTATTTAGTTTTCCAACTACAGCGACGAAATATTTGACAAGACTTCACGCATGACGGATGGTCCGGTACAGACTGCAAAAAAATCTGATGCCTAAGGGGTATCTTATTGATTTAGAATTGTAATTTGCATTATTTACGCCAAAACATTGCTAAGCACGTCGCTTTAGGTAATTGCATATAATATGTAATGGCATGTTAATTAACCTTATAGCTTTCCAAAAAAAAAACTAAAGTAAACAAAAATGGATATAAGTCATAAGACGAGCAAGAACAGACGACTTTTGGAAGTGGAATACATTTTCCCGTATTAGCTCTGATCATTTTCTACACAATGAATTCTATACGCCAAAAAACGGTTAGTAGTAGTAGAGCTTTTTTGTGAAAGAGTTCGTCCGGGGAAGTACTACCACCATACCTGTTTCTGCCGCAAAGCAGTAGTGCTCGCATTGCTGTGTTCCGGTTTGAAGGGTAAGGGTGCCGATGAAATTACGGCCACATGGGACTTTTCATCTTTATGTTTCAGGGTGGCGGGTGCAGTGGAATGCCACATAGGGCGCGTCCTAGGTGGACGTGACCTGAGGTGATGCACTGTTCATAGGCAGAGGGTACCAGTTAACATCAGGTGGGCCATCTTCTTGATCTGTCATTCCAAGTAGTATAAAAAAACTCATTGTGCAAAATTCTTAAAACTGCACTCTGCAGTTTCTTAAATACTGGAATTTTTATACATTTATGTTTCCGTACGATTTTTATGATATTTTCTTAGTTTATTGAGTGATGAAAAATATATTTTTCACAAATTGACTGAGCTGAAGACCTTAGGTGGACTTGCTTTTCTATTGATTTATATTGTGTATGTTTGAGAGCTGAAAAATAGATACGTAACTACATAAAACAGAAGGGAACCATGTATTTTTGTAAAAGTTTCATTCAATAATTGCATTTTTTTCGGCGATTTTTTGTACTATAAACCTACTGAAATAACTTTAGAAAACACATTGCATCTGTTAAAGTATTAAGTATTAAAAAAATACAGTTTTTAAGAAGTTCAATAATTTAATTTCACCTAGTTTATTTACAAGACCACCAGGAGTGGCGCTATAGAGAAGAGGCCTTTACTCAGCAGTGGCTGGATAGATAGATAGATAGATAGATAGTTTATTTGTTGACCGTACCCTAAATCCGAATTGTCTTATTTTTCACGGACGTTTTGTATGAGTAAGGCCAGTCCATTTATTTTACTTTGGTCGAAGGTGGCAACGACAATCAGTCTATTATTAGTTCGTACGCTATCGGTGAAATGCAAATGTATATAGATGATGATTGATGAATCATTAGAATCTGCACGTTGTCTCGATCAGCACTAGATATCTGAAATTAAAAAAAAACTATTGTGGACAAATAAAATAGACAAAAATTTTCAAAAAAAAACTGGAGCTGATCGTGTTTGTTATCAATGTGTAGAAAATATATATAACACTTATGTATTTAAAGCACGAAGCTCTCCAAAAAAAAAACTGGTCGTGTTGACGCTTGGCCGGAGATCTAGCTCAAAATACTTATCTCTGAATAATATAGTAGTATTGCTATATTTAGCTTGGCAATGCAGCCAGCATTCTTCCGTCTGGTAGTGATTTGGATCAGCTAAGCTGTCTTTAGATCATTTGCAACGGTCTTTATAACTAGCTCAAATGCTACAATTGTATTTTTTTAATTTTATATATAGGTACCCTTCGACCAAATTTCTTTGCTCGAAGTAGGTACCTACCTCCTCCTTCCATCGAAACAACGGGCTCGAAACTACGGGCTCGAAACTACGGGCTCGAAACTACGGGCTCGAAACTACGGGCTCGAAACTACGGGCTCGAAACTACGGGCTCGAAACTACGGGCTCGAAACTACGGGCTCTAAACTATGGGCTCGAAACTAGGAGCTTGGACTGCTGATGCTGAATCAGTTTCATTAATTATTGGAACGACAATTTTTCCTCTAGAAATATAAAAAACAAAATGAAAATACATTTATAAGTCTGCTAATCCTTTTGTTTTATTTAGATAAAATCTTACTAGGTTCTGACACAAGTTTCTAACAACAGTTTCAATTGCACTAACAAGCTAGATTCCTATATGCTACAAGGCATTATTATGGACCTAGTAAATATTAATTGTCATGAATTCAATGGAAAATAAATTAAATTCTTCTTTACTCCAGTATGGCAGGTTATTATTAAAACACATTTGACTACAATTGGCTGGACTTGTAAAATTGACGGTTATTGAAAATGTATAAATTAACTTTTTAAATGTTTTGTTTGGCTTCATTAAACAAAATTCAATGTGTTTTCAATGCTTTCTGCCTGGAACTGACCGTTTCAAGCAATAAAATCGTAATTATAAAAACGGGAAATTTTCACGTACTGTTTCCCGTTTTTATAAAATAATTGATATGATTCACGAAAGTTTTAACAATAAAAACTTATTTGTTATTTCAGTTGTTTTTACTTTGAAAAGTAAAAACAAAAAGTAAAACAAAAAACAGTAAAAAAAGTATTGTTTCAAAAAGTATTGTTTTTACTTTCTTTTCATTACGAGAACAATGAAAATTAATTATTTCTTTTGACGACCTCTGTGGCGCGACGGGCGTAGGTTCGCCTACGACACAGGAGGTTGTGGGATCGATTCACGCCTCGGAACAAATATTTGTACGATCTGCAGATATTTGTTCAGGGTGTTCTGGGTATTATTTTCTACAGTTGTGGTCATATAATTAAGAACGATTTGAAGTTCTAGAAGTTTTTTATTTAAATCGTATCATACACAGAGATGTGTACCTTCTGAGAAGCAACTAGTTATGTTATATAATAGTCACATTAATAGAGCAACCTGACTTAAGAATAAAGTATGAAATCGCTAACTATTTTTTGCACATTTTATTGATTTTATCAAAGTAACACATTCAAATAGTACTGAAACTGGACAAATAATTAAGACCGATTTATTTAACTGCTCGGGAATTGTTTTGTAAGACACTTAGATTTAAAAAATCACAATATTATGTAGCACAGGAAACATAAAAAGAAATTTAATAAATATTTATCTAAAATTAATAGTTAATAGCATATCCACGGTTTTTAATTACAGCTTTACACCGGCGAGGCATTGACTCTATTAATTTTTGACATTTCGCAAGAGAAATAGAGTACCATTCTTCTAAAAAAACGTCATACAGCTCTCTTAAATTTCCACACTTTGTATTTGAAACCTTTTTCTTTACTTCAAACCACAGATTCTCTATTGGGTTTAGATCTGGACTGTTAGCAGGCCAGTCTAAGACAGAAACTAATTGCGCTGTAAGAAATTCCTTTACGGTGCGTGCAGTGTGCTTTGGATCATTGTCATGCTGGAATGTCCAAATGACCGGTAGAACGTCTTCAGCGTATGGTAACATTGTTTCTTCCAGTATATTTTTGTATTGGAACTGATCCATGTTACGTTCTATCAACTTTACAGGTCCTACACCATGTCCAGAAAAGCAACCCCATATTTTCACATTTCCACCACCGTGCTTTAATGTAACTTTCGTGTACTTTGGGTCGAATGCTGTATTCGGGGGACGTCGTACATATCGTTTTCCATCAGAACATACTCTGTTTATTTTCGTCTCGTCAGAAAAAAGTACATTTTTCCACTGTTGCACAGTCCAGTTTTCATACTTTCTCGCAAATGCAAGCCGAGCTTGCCTGTGGCAAAGTTTTAACATGGGTACCTTTCTTGCTATCCTACCGTGCAATTTTTCTTCTACCAAACGTCTTCGAATAGTGCGTGCTGAGATTGCTGAAGGGTTGTTTTCACCAAAATATTCTTTTCTAAGCTCATTGGACCCTTTAAAAGGATTTTGTTTTGCCATACGAACGATGTTTCGGTCATCTCGAGGAGTTGTTTTTCTCTGTTTAGGTACACGTGGAACATTCGAATTAGTTTGATACGTAGCAAAATGCTTTACAGCGTGGAAAACCATAGTTTTTGAACATTGCAGATGGTCGGCTAATTTTTTATAAGACCAATTCTTCCGGCGAAGTTTTATTATTACTTCCCTTTTAGATTTATCACTACTTTTATTTTTTCCAATTGTTTTTTCTAAAGAAGCAATCACCTTTAATCTTTTACAGCACGTAATGGCGCCAAAATTATACAAACAGTAACAAATCGACTGAGTGTTCTCTATTTAAATTTGAATAAAGGTATAAACTACTTAGCGTTCTTAATTACGTGACCAGCCAGTAATAAGGAATACTTTGTTTAAAAGTAGTGTAAAACGTTTGCCTATTGATTTTTAGCCAATCATGTGTATCAATGAATACAGTGGTAATATGGAAATGTTTTACGATACCGAGAGAAATAAAAACAAATGCATACAATTAGTTTTTCATCCCATCTATTCGAAAAGGACGACTGGGTTCGCCTTTAAGTGCACCCAACGGTGGTGTTTTCTATGAGAAACTTTTAGCGGGCAGTAATGAGTTTTCCGGCGCACTTATTAAGTTCCTAATTCAAAAAGTGCGCGGCAAAGATAATTGCGGCGCACTTATTGAATTTGGAACCAGCGCCAAATAATTCGAATGCAAATATTGTTTGAATAAATACTGGCTGGTACGACGGCCCAAAACCCAAAACAAAAAAACCCAAAACACACAAAAAACACAAAAAAAAACACAAAATAACACAAAACACAAAAAAACACAATACACACAAAAAACACAAAACACAAAACACAAAAAAAACACAAAAAAAAAGAAAACACACAAAAAACACAAAACACAAAAAAAACACAAAAAAACACAAAACACAAAAACACAAAACACAAAACACAAAAAATCACAAAAACACAAAAAAAACAAAACACAAAAAACACAAAACACAAAAAAAACACAAAAAAACACAAAAAAGCACAAAACATAAAACACAAAAAAACACAAAAACACAAACACAACAAAAAAAACACAAAAAAACAACCATTTGTTTTATTAAATAATAATATTACAATAACATATGAGGCGCCTTTTATTTTCTCATAGTGGGTGATGAAAAGCAGAGTGTATCACACGGGCGCAACATATATTTTTGGCTCGGGCGACGTACTTTGAATCTCTCGCTACGTTCAGGATTCTACTAAAGAATGATCCCTCACTTCGCTCTGGATTCAAAAAAGCGCCCTCGCCGTAAAAATATTATGTTGCTCCCTTATGATACAATCTACTATTGCATCTTAGTTGGAAAAAATCTTCCCTTTATATCAGCGTTCTTAATTATATGGCCACCCACCACTGTATGTATAATAAAATATATCTATCTATGTAATGTATTGTATCTAGTATACCCATAGTACAAGCTCTGCTTAGCTTGGGGCTAGATAATGTTGTGTGAACTGTCCAACCTTATTTATTTTATTTATTTACAATTTATAAATACATAATTTAACTACACAAAACATACTAAATAGGTAAATAAATAAAACATCCGATCATATTACCAGAATTAAAAGCTTTGCGATATGGACAAAAAGTGATTGAGCAATAGCTTTTTGAAGATAGGAAGAGATTTGGCGGTTCTGATAACCAGATGAAGATCATTCCATACGCGGATAGCTCATAATACTTAATTCGGATAATTTAATGTTATGTTTTTGTCCATTTTGTCCAACAATAAACCTGCCGAGGCCACATTGCTACACCAATTAATTTTCATGACCCGCGGCTAAACGGACTGTGTTGAAAAGAGAATAAAGAGTGGAGGACGAGGCCGCTGCAGTGCTTGATTGCCAATTTTATGTTGTAGTTTTATGTAACACTGTCTTATTTCAGTTTGACTACAGGTCCATAAAATAAAATAAAATAATAATAGCTTTATTATTCCTATAAACATTATAAAGTTAAAATTAAATGATATAAAAATAGGTATACAATAACCTAACAAAAAAAAGTAAAAAACTTAAACACTAATTTAAAAATAGATTATTATTAGGTACTCAATGTGTACGGACCCGCCCGTGGTGGTGAAAGCCTGCTCCAACTGCTTCCATTCATCTCTTTCTCTTACTAATCTTGGGTGGAGATTCCCGGCCACAGCTACAACATCGTCACTCCATCGTTTAAGTGGTCCATGACATATTTAAATGTGTTGAATGATAAAAAAGAATAACCTATTTAGGTGTAAGTAGGTACCTAAAAGTTAATAATTAATGAAAAATTATACAAAATATGTTAGGTATATCTTGGCTAGTTCTACAAAAATATAGGTACCTACCTAAGTACCTTACATCAATGGCTAGTTTCGTTTTTCGCCACGTTTATTATTTTTCCTCACTGAATTACGCAGAACCCTCACAACCACAGGAAAACATAAGTAATAGTAATATTCTTTAGTGATTTTAGTAACACAAGTAAGCAATCCAAATTTAAAAAAAAATTGGGTCAGCGATAATAGAGGTAATTTTTTCAAAAATAAGTATTTTTTATTTCTTTTAATTTGATTCTTCTAGACATAGGGGGTCAACCGAGGTCAGAATTATTTAAAATTTCCCAAAGATTTACCATCTCGCTTTGCACGAGATCAATTTAAAAAATCTCAACTTCCCCTAGATAATGGTGATTATAACAGACCCAACAGCCTGTATGTACATACATACAGACAACATACCTGACAATACATACTAACTACCTAATTCAATTAGTGTATAATAGGTACCGTTTATTTAAATAACGAACATGCTGTAGTATTTAATTTAAATTAGCTACAATGGAATAATCATGCAGCGTTGGCTTCGCTCCAAAATTCACCAGCAACATTTCCATGTGTGTGTTGTACTGAGTTCAACTATAAGCAAATCAAGCGCTGTATCCTACGCTCTATGAAATAAGTCGTCTAATGATATGAGAATGCGCATCGGACAAAGCGCTCTAAAATTAAACATCAGCCGCGTTTGCGTGTTGTGTGGAAATTAACATGTGTTAACAAAAAGTGCTTCAAGCGCTTTAATTATAATGGTTGTCTTATGGAGAGAGAGCGCATAGCAGATGAAAGCGCTGCGAGGTAATGAGTTGGATATTCAACATTGCTTTAGTTTGGGTGAAACATTTACATAAAATCAATTCCAGCGCTGCATTCAAGACTGTAATAAAATTCCCCGTTTATAGGCATGGCTCTCCCGCAGCGGTGAAAGCGCTGGGTGGTATAGTGGTGGATCGATAGTAGTCTTGCTCGTGTAGCCTTCCCTTCCCCTCAAGGGTCTTTGTACTCGGACTTAGAGGCCGCGTAGGCACCAAACAATTTCATGATGCCTTGCGTATTTTGTAGTCTCGCCCATAAAAGGCGACTCGTTCTTTCTTGGTAGCCCCGCGTGACCCTGATCAGCTTGAAGTATGATAATGGCCCTGAAAAGGGTTTTCTGATAGATGGTGAAATGACCCGTGTGATGAATGATTTCAGGTCATTATCTTCGAATTTTCGGTAGGTACTTAGTTGATTTCGATAGTGGCGCGAAATTCAAATTTTTTCGTGTTTTTTCTCATCACAGCTCATCAACACTTCTTCAGATAGGTAGGTAGCGTAAACTAGGTATGTCCACCTAACACATAAATATGTTTTAAATTAAAGTATCACCTAAATACAAGTAAGTACCATTAGTTTGGCTAAGAATGTGCCTAAAACAAAAAAACACGGTTAAAACCAATGTAGCAAAATCGTAGCCAGTTTAGCTACGATTGTTAGCACCATAGAAAAAATAATCACCAAGTACGTTTAGTTAGTACATATAGGTAGGTAAATATGATAAAAATCATTAGTTTTAATGATATTTACGTGATAGGTACTAATCAATTAAAACTTGTGTGTTAGGTGATATTTATAATTAGGTACCGGCAAATCAGTTTTCGCAATCTGAATAAGTGCTGTTGATGAGCTAGGTAATGAGCAAAAAAAACGGAAAAAAACGCTAACTACTTAAGTCAAAAGTCAAAGTCAAAAAGTATTTTATTCATTGAAATCACAAGGATCATTTTGAATCGTCTTAAAAATTCATTTACATTTACTCCTGTTCCAACGCAACCAGACCTAGAAGAATCAGGCAACAAACACGGTCTGTTTTTCTTTTGATGATCCTTCTTACTACTAGGTGGGGAGCGCCTGTGTAGTGCCTCAAGAACAAGTGGAAGCTGATTCAAATAAAAAAGGAAAATCAACTTAAAAGCCTTAAAAGCGAAAGCTTGCTCGCAGATTTCATCAAAATACAATGTATACCTTTACCTACCGTTGAAGTAATACCTTAGTGTAATTAACTATAGTTTCAAGGCCCTATTTATGCTGATAGAGCCTTCTGAATCGGACTTAATTTTAGTGACTAGTAAACATATTTTAGGTTAGAAACCTCTTCAGTGGCAACTACGAGGCTACAAAATGGATGGTGCGGTACCATCATCATCATCATCATCAGCCCATAATGATGGCATCAGGCCTAATCCCCGACTCTATAAACTCTACTGGCTCAGTGAACGGGACTCGGGGAGATCCTATACCTAGGTATCTAAGGCGGTATCATATATTATTTACATAGCGACTCGCCCCGGCTTCGCACGGGTAGCCCCCGGTGAAACCCCCCCCCCCCCCCACCCACCCCTTTATGTAAATCTCCTAGTTCTAAGCTACCTCCCCACCAATTTTCAGCCAAATCGGTTCACCCGTTCTTGAGTTATAAGTGGTGTTATAGTTATAAGTCATGTTAGACTTTAAAAAAAAAATAAAAAAAAAAAATGCTGGACAGTTCACACAACATTATCTAGCCCCAAGCTAAGCCAGAGCTTGTGTTATGGGTACTAGATAACTGATACACTTAATATAATACATTACATAGATAGATATTTTTATTATGCATAGAAAACACCCAGAACACCCTGAACAAATATCTGCAGAACGCACAAATTATTTGTTTTAATATAATAGATATCCTTGGTGTGTCCGACCTAAGAACCCCGCCGTCTTCTCCCGTGGATGTCGTGTTTTTTTATTACAAGATGATCAGAACAGGTAATTACAGGCAAGTAGGAAGCTAATTCAAAAAAATCGACACATAAATTTTGCTTTATTTTATTTTTCTATGAAACAAACAGATTCCAGTTTTTTCTTTTTACTATGATACCTTCCTTTTTTAACAATTAGTAAATATTAGTACCTTACACATGTTTATACTGAACTCTCCCAGCTCATTTGAAAATAACTTTGTTAGTTTCTAACTTCTATGATACTCGTGGCGGAACGCTCATTGGTCAATTTCGACCAATGACAGCCCTGTCAATTTCTTGGCACAAAATTTTACTCTGCAGGGTATACTTCAATTTCATAGGAATTATTGTTTTTTTCTGACATAATGCTAAGCACTATTACAAGAGTAGGTACCTACTTTAGGTGTTGTAGGATAGGATCCGGTGAGTTTTAATATAAAAACACGACATGTTGGCTTTGAGAAATTCCCCGGAGGCCTTCATATTGCATTGTGCCCATTCTTGATAGAGAATTGAACATAAAGAACTTGTTTTTACAAGTTTTTATTTAACTTGCAATTACTTGCAATGTATGTTTATCTGGGTGGAATCTTGCAACTGAATTTTAAAGCAGTTATCCTCAACCGTCTGAGCTGAAATTCGGCATACCTATACCTGTCAAGTTCCAATGACAATACCTACCTACAATATGATAGCGAGCTGATCTGATGATAGAGGCAGAAGGTGGACAACGGAACTCCTCGATGGATAATAGTAGACTGGCCGTGTTTAGGCTCATTTTTATCAGCACACGGTTACGATCACTAATGTTATAAGAGCTTGTATTGAAAAAAATATTTTTCTCAAAAATCTTATTTAATACATTGATAGACCTTCATTTGACCGCGATCTTACCTGTTGGTAACTGAACATGCGGCCGACGATGGAGCACGAAGGTCTAGAAGGCACCTATTCCTGAGCACATAATATACCCATAGGTATTTAGTTTTCAGGAAAGGAAGACGATGCCTGTGAGTTCCATTATAGTTCGCATTATACTACCATTATAGGGTTGCCACCTCGTCCAGATTTAAGGAAGTTTTAGACAGTTATGGCCAGATATTTTCCAATAGGAACAATCTTCTTTTTCTAAGCTATAGTTTTCCACTTCTGGGCAATGGTCTCCCCGCTTTTTTCCACTCCTCCCGATCTTTAGCCAGCTCTACCAATTCCCTGTGAAAGCATTCCAGGTCGTCGCACCAGCGTTTTCTCGTGGGACCACGACGTTTTCTACCTTCTGTAAGTATCAACCCTGATAACTCTTTAACTTCGGGACCCATACACTACACGTGGTCCAACAAGCACTTGGTCAATTTATATGCACCTCCCTAAACCCATACCAATGTATACGAAATCCTTGCTATCTAATATTATCCTAGCTATTACCTACCTAGAATATCTATATCATGGAGGAAAGGATTTGGGTTCAGAAGCCCAATTCTCGTAATAAAAAATAGTCAAATTAAAGTTCGGATCATGTTACGATCTAGTGTCGATGTCACAAACGTCAAAAATGGAATTCTGCTCACCTGACAATACAACGCGGAATGTGATTATATCGAAATGTGACTGTAACTTGAATGTTTCAAAGTTCTGAGAATTCTCTCTTTCACTCTTTACAATTATTATATAACACTATCCTATTCTAATATATGGTCGCAAGAACCGAAAGTAGATTATATTGTTATTATGAGGGAGCAGAATACCAATTTCCCAGTCAATTTACAATACAATCTCGTTTCGGTCAACTTGCAGTGTGGTTATAAAATAAACAAGAGAATTGGGCTTCAGTTCATACTACTGCATTCACACTATATAGCAATTATTTATTCTATGACACTAGGTAAATTCATGATTCAAAAAGACCGCAAAGTGATATAACATAATTTATAAATACATACATACATAGACACACGCATTTTTCCCCGAAGGGGTAGTCAGAGCCTCAATGGGCCTCTTTTCACAGTGGGTTGCACACTGATAATTGTTGAGCTTATCGCCATCATTACTTCCCACGACTGACCCGGCTAACGCTTTCTTCCAGTAATAACACATTCCCTAATAAGCTAGCAGCCAGAACAAATCTTAAACAACTAAGTACCTAATCTTATCAACAAGTCCGGGTAATCCCTTAGTCGGCTTTTACGACATCCACGGGAGGAGACGGAGGGATCTATTCTTAGGCCGGACACACCACAGCGGGCCTCGAATAAATAATATTGGCAATAGAATGGCGCGCATTGTATGCTTGGATGAAAAATCTACAATGTGTGCGACGGTCGACAGACGGGGAGACCGACGACGCGACGTAACGTCACATCTGCCAGACATTGACCTGATACTGTCTCTGTCTAGCACGAAGTATTAGAAAGAGACGCAGTACACGGCCGACCACACGACACCACTGCCAGCTTGATCTGACGAAATATTTCGTCAGTGCCGCTTCAGCCGTCAAAGCGAGAGGTCACGCTACCAATTTGTAAATTATTACAATATTGCAATGGCTCTCACACAGGCCACTTTATCCGAAAGAAAAGTAATCACAGAGCTATTGGAACTGTACAAAGACTGTCCCTGTTTGTGGAATACCAATCATACTCTGTACGGCAACAGTGATGCAAGGAAACAAGCGTTATCAATATTGCTTGACAAATACAAAAACTTAGTAGAGGATGCCAATATGGATACCTTGAAAAAGAAGATTGATAATTTGCGAGCTTCTTATAGAAGAGAATATAAAAAGGTAAATTAATTAAACTTCTTGTTTAGCCTTGATTTATTAATTATTATGTAATTGCGAAAGTATTATCAATAACCAATAAAATTCATATATACACATTTTATTTTTAGGTTATGAACAACAGGCGCCATACACCAAGCCTATGGTACTATAGTCTTATGACATTTTTGGATGAAGGAACCACTATAGCTGTTTACCAGCCAGAGAACGAAGATGACGAGGTCAGTTAAAAAAAAACAAAAAAAACGGCGGGTTCAGACCGTTCGCCGTAAGTTGGCACCTGCCATGAAGTATTTACAGGTGCCATCTTACGGTGAATGAGCTCAGTAGTACATAGCTAAAAACGACCCCTGACGTAAGTGGGCCAACAATTTAGTAACACGATCTTTAAAGGAAATCAGCGTAAGCACTTATCTTCGTAAAACAAAATAAGTTTGTTTTGCTTCTGCTATCAAAATCACATTAACTTAAAATACCATTAAACTGTATTTTATTTCAGGATTTTGGAACAGGTGAAACCTTCAGTACTGAGCTCCGACATATAATAATGGTAAGTATTAGATAGATACGAAAGTTCTTTAAGAAACGTAAAATTACAAAACAAATCATCTATAACATGCATATTATAAGGCGGTCTTATCGCTAAAAGTACTCTCATTAAGACAACCTTTAAAAGGACTAATTGTTATATAAATATTGTGACTTTGCTTAGTACGTCCATATTTACATAATTTAAGAATAATTTACTATAAGTCTAGATTAATCATCTCTATTTAAAAATCCACACTTGTTTTCAGAATCCTGACGTGAAAAAAGAGATATACCAACCTGAAGAATCTACTTACACCATTAAAACCGATGAAATCTCGGAAACGGACGCCTTTGGACGAGCTCTAGGGCTGCAATTGAGCGAATTAACTCCAATACAGAAAACCATAGCGGAAAAATTGATTTCGGATGTTGTTTATTACGGCAGATTGGATAAACTGACAACTAAAACTAGTTTTATTAATCTTAATGATGATTGTTTATAGATATTTAGTTGTAAATAACGGTTGTATAATTCTACTAGGAAAATAATGTGCCTTGGCAATCGTCGCTCGTGTCTAGCTGTCGCTTTTCCAATCACTTAGGTAGGTACAATTAGGTATATTTCTGTTTCAAAAAGCCGATGATTGCCGAGGCCCATTACTTTCGTAGTTTTTATTATACATAATGTTAGTACTGTACGTAAAGAACCCTTTGAATATAGAAGTCAGAACCATAATTACCAACTTAATATTATTTAAGATTTAATAAACTGACCAATACAGTTTGATAAATATCAATTAAGTTTGTGTGTTGTAGTATTTACAAAAGTAAACTTAAACTTAAACATAATACCTTATACCTAAGTTAAGTCCAGTGTTACTTTGAAACTTGTTCATCATTTTAAAAGAGGTAGTATTCCCAATATTTTAGCCGTGCTATACCTACAGTATGTTTTTTTTATCTGGGACTGTATGAAGATATATAAAACCATAGGTGATACAAGGAAACTATCTTAGGAACCGTTATTAAGGCGCTATAGGGCCAACGAAAATTTTTATGTCAGGGTGTGAAGCACGCGGGGTCGCCCCGCCCACTGAGCGGGACGCAGGATGCGCCGAGTTCAATGACCCGAATTCTATCGGCGGGTAAGAGCGTTTTCACACTTTCCGATCCGATATCCTTATCGGAACACGTTTCCATACATTTTGTCGGTATCTGATATTGGAGACCGATAAAATGTATGAAAATTACGGCCGATAACGGTATCGCATCGGATAGTGTGGAAACTATCTAAGGCGCCTTGCTATTATTTTCGCACATACGGTCATAAAGTAGTACAATATGCGCACAAAAAATAATAAGTTTTAGTGCTAGTAATAAATAAATAATAAAGAATTTTTACGTAAGTTTTTTTATTATTTCTGTTGGATATTTGGATAATCACATTACCTATAAAAATGGATCGTAAGGAAGGTATCCAATTGTGGCAGAAAATCAGATGTTCCATAAACAAAATAAGTACCTCATGATTCGATCCTAAGAAATTACCTCTCCGTCTCCTCCAGTGGATGTGTGCAGTGGTCTGTCCGACCTAAGACTAGGCCCTCCGACTCTTTCTGAGGAAGAGTGCAGAGGTGTGTGTCCGGCCTAAGAAATTACCTCTCCGTCTACTCCAGTGGATGTGTGCAGTGGTCTGTCCGACCTAAGAGTAGGCCCTCCGTCTCTTTCTGAGGAAGAGTGCAGAGGTGTGTGTCCAGCCTAAGAAATTACCTCTCCGTCTCCTCCAGTGGATGTGTGCAGTGGTCTGTCCGACCTAAGAGTAGGCCCTCCGTCTCTTTCTGAGGAAGAGTGCAGAGGTGTGTGTCCGGCCTAAGAAATTACCTCTACGTCTACTCCAGTGGATGTGTGCAGTGGTCTGTCCAACCTAAGAGTAGGCCCTCCGTCTCTTTCTGAGGAAGAGTGCAGAGGTGTGTGTCCAGCCTAAGAAATTACCTCTCCGTCTCCTCCAGTGGATGTGTGCAGTGGTCTGTCCGACCTAAGAGTAGGCCCTCCGTCTCTTTCTGAGGAAGAGTGCAGAGGTGTGTGTCCGGCCTAAGAAATTACCTCTACGTCTACTCCAGTGGATGTGTGCAGTGGTCTGTCCGACCTAAGAGTAGGCCCTCCGTCTCTTTCTGAGGAAGAGTGCAGAGGTGTGTGTCCAGCCTAAGAAATTACCTCTCCGTCTCCTCCAGTGGATGTGTGCAGTGGTCTGTCCGACCTAACAGTATACCCTCCGTCTCTTCCCGTGGAAGAGTGTCGTGGTGTGTGTCTAGCTTAAAAAATTACCTCTCCGTCTCCTCCAGTGGATGTTTACAGTGGTCTGTCCGAACAAAGAGTAGCCCCTCCGTCTCTTCCCGTGGAAGAGTGTCGTGGTGTGTCTGGCCTAAAAAATTACCTCTCCGTCTCCTCCAGTGGATGTTTACAGTGGTCTGTCCGACCTAACAGTATACCCTCTATCTCTTCCCGTGGAAGAGTGTCGTGGTGTCTGGCCTAAAAAATTACCTCTCCGTCTCCTCCAGTGGATGTTTACAGTGGTCTGTCCGAACAAAGAGTAGCACCTACGTCTCTTCCTGTGAAAGAATGCCGTGATGTGTTTCCGGCCTCAGAAAATACTTCTCCGTCTCCTCACGTGGATGTGTGAAGTGGTATGTCCGGCCTAAGAGTTACCCTCCGGTTTTTCCTATGAGAGAGTGCTGTGGTGTTTGTCGGGCCTAAGAAGATACCTGTGCGTCACCTCACGTGGATGTGTGCAATGGTATGTCTGGCCTAAGAGTAGACCCTCCATTAGTTCCCGTGGAAGAGTGCCGTGATGTGTGTCCGCCCTAAGAAAATACCTGTCCGTCTCCTCAAGTGGATGTGTGAAGTGGTATGTCCGGCCTAAGAGTAACCCTCCGTTTTTTCCTATGGAAGAGTGCTGTGGTGTTTGTCCGGCCTAAGAAAATACCTGTGCGTCACCTCACGTGGATGTGTGCAGTGGTCTGTCTGGCCTAAGGGAAGACTCTCCGTGTCTTTCCATGAAAGTGTGCCGAGGTGTGTGTCCGGCCTAAGAAAATACCTGTCCGTCACCTCACGTGGATGTGTACAGTGGTCTGTCTGGCCTAAGGGAAGACCCTTCGTGTCTTCCCGTGGAAGAGTGTCGTGGTGTGTGTCCGACCTAAGAAAATACCTGTGCGTCACCTCAAGTGGATGTGTGCAGTGGTCTGTCTTGCCTAAGAGTAGACCCTCCGTCTGTTCCCGTGGAATAGTGCCGTGATGTGTGTCCGGCCTAAGAAAATACCTGTCCGTCTCCTTCCGTGGATGCATTGAGCATCACATCAATCTACAAATTCTACCTATATCATTCTACAATTTTCAATGTAATAACTACTCATTTTGATTTCTAGCACAGATAATGTATGGTAGTAAATGTGTTACTACCATACATAACATACATACCATACCACCATCCAAATGGCGTCGACGATTTTGGCATAGTCGTCAGCCGCCATTTACTTTTATTTTTAAGTTAGAGGCGCACTTTAAAAAAATTACATTTTCTAGAGGGTACGGGTCATTCGCAAAACATCCACTTCTCATAATGTACACCGCACTTTTCAAACTATTTTTTTTTTTCAAAAAAGCTGGATATGCGTTACTGGCTCACTGACTCATTGACATCGTTATTCTCCTAGAAGGAGTCGTTTTAGTGATGGGTCATGTTCTAGGAAAGTGTTTAGTCCGTCTGTAAAATCTGTCATTTCAAAAATCCAAGCTGACCAAAACCTTTCTTCGAAATGGTGACCGATCGGATCCGTTCAAACGACGCATCCTACTGTTTTTTGGGAAAGATAGAAGAAAAAAATAAAAAAAATAAAAATTTAGATTGCTGCTCTAAAATGGGTTTTTCAAACAGACTTGTCCGACTAGACTTTGGTGAATTAAAGTTTTTTACTAAAGTTAACACTCGAAAATTTGGTTTATATAGAAATGTTGTAAGCATCTTGGTGTATATAGGGTGCAAAATCACAACTTTTTTAAAAACCATGATGGCGCATGGCGGATTGTTTGGTGGTCATTTTGTAGAAAAGTAAAGTTTTCAATTTTCAAATTGAAAAAAGAGACTGCGGGCAACACCGGAGCTTGATGACTAGTAAAGGGCTATCGTGTGGGAGAACAAGTGGTGTTGCCTGGTGGAAATTGCAACTTTTTTACTTTTCGTTACATTTTACTTGTATTTATATTTTACTTTTAAAACCAAGAAGTAAACATGTAATCATATGAAAAAAGTAAAAAGTCTAAAATAAAAAAACTCAAAAAAAAAAAATTGAAGTCATTTTATGAAAAGTCCAGTGTACATATTGCGAATAAAGGAGATGTCCAGAAGTGGTATAATATTCTGAGAAAATTTCAGAAGTTATGAAATATATCTAAAAAAAGCTTATTTATTGGGCTACTCGATTATATAAATTTTATATATTATAAAACCTCAGTTTCCGAGAAAATAATAAAATTGTTCTTGAAGGGAAAACATAATGAAACAAACATGCCAAAACCACACGTGTGTAATAAATAAATAAATAAATAATGCTGGACAGTTCACATAACACATTTCACATTTTTTATCTAGCCCCAAGCTAAGCAGAGCTTGTGTTATGTGTACTAGATAACTGATATACTTAATACAATATATTACATATATAGATATTTTTTATTATACATAAAAATACCCAGAACACCCTAAACAAATATCTGCGATCGCACATAAATTAAATATGCTATTTCGTCTTCTTCTGCCTGTGCCCAAAGATATGATGACTAAAATATTCTTCTTGAATGGAATACGTGCTAACACACAATTTACAATAAATTTATCTGTGCCCTGAGCTACCTGAAAAATACATATGTTTATAAGGAGGCGAGGAATGAAGGTACCTATGCATATTGCTAAAGGTACTATTATCATTACAGGCAGCTCCTATCTATTAGTGAACTCTACAACAGTGTAGGTAGGTATCTACTTAGAATGTATCCTGAACCTACACAGAACAGATAAACTAATAAGTGAAGTATTAGTAATAACGCGACAACATGGAACGAAGGTAGGATAGTCGTATGAAAAGTTCTTTGTGGTTGTCTGTCTGCGGCCTGTCTCGCTAGCTAGAGAGTATCAAAATTCCTTAGTCTGCTTGCCAAAGAGCGTCAAGTTCACCTTTTGGGAGTGTTACAAGTTCTAACTTTATTTTGAAAAAAAAAACAACATTTGAATCAAGTTTAAAAAAACTGAGGTACATTTATTATTTTTCATTTGCTGCAAAATAGCCAAATAATTAATGCCCTTTCTCCGTAAATAACTATTATGTTGCTTGGAATTTCTAGTTATTTTTATACAGGCCTTCATATATTTTTTGGACATCTCCTTTAGTCTATTTGAGCAAAAAAATTGAGTGTATATTTTGCGAAGTGGAGGTTATGCGAAGTGGTCATATTGAGAATAAGTGCGATGTACATTACAAGAAGTGGACGTTTTGCGAATGAGTTGTATCCTCTAGCCATAGCACAATAACTAGTGGGTCGGTGGTGCGTGAGGTGCTGCAGCTGGCGTACAGTTTTCCTTTGCCGCTTACTCGCGTGTATGCACAAACCTCTACAAACCCCTGCAAACCCTACCAACACTACAAACCCCTACAAAATCCTACAAACCCTACAAACTCCTTCCAACGCCTACGAACCTCTATAAATCTACTTTGATTTTGACCCTTAACCTTGACCTTGACCTGTACCTGTACCTGTATATGTACCTGTACCTGTACCTGTACCTGTACCTGTACCTGTTCCTGTAATTATACCTGTACCTGTACATGCTCCTGCATTAATTAATACGAATGTCGCCTCTTCGTTTATCTCACTCACTCGACCATCGTTCCACTCAGTGGAATCGTTCCACTTCGTGTCACGCTGGTCTCGTTAGCTCGATAAGCTACAGCAAAGTTAATTTGAAGAGAGAAAACTAACGTAATATTCGTAATCAGCACCCACAAATTACTTGAAAACGACACCTATATTAGTTTTTTCTGATCTTACCATTTAATAGGGTTACCAGCTTACCTACTAACTTACCCACGTAACCAAAAAATTTAAGTAATATTCGTAATCAGCAACTACAAATTACTCAAAAACGACACCCATATTAGTTTTTTCTTATATTACCTTTACGCAGGGTTGCCAGGTTACCTTCCTACTCACTTACATACGTACCTGACTGCAAATTTGATGATTTATTCGCAATCGAACGTTACTATCGTTTTTTTCAGTCTCTCGATTATACAAGCACCGTTTCCTCCCAGGGTTACCAACAATATACAAATTTATATAGTCAAAGGTTATTTTTAAGGGCTTCCTTCATAATACCACATACATTTTATTATCAAAAACTTAATTATTTATATATATTTGGAGAAAATCTAAGAAATTGCCCTAAAAACGGGGAAAATATTTCCACCTGGCAACACCACTTGTCCTCTCACACAACAGCCCTATACAAGTCATCAAGCTAAGTGTTGCACACAGTCTCTTTTTTTCAATTTGTAAATTTTGTATTCCACCATTTAACAAAATGGCCGCCACACCATCTGCCATCTTGGTTTTGAAAAAAGTTAGGATTTTCGTATATTCACCGAGATGCTGGCAACATTTCTGCATAAACAAAATTTTCGAGTGTTAACTTTGGTAAAAGACTTTAATTAACCAAAGTCTAGTCGGACAAGTCTGTTTAAAAAAGCCATTATAGAGCAGCCTTCTATTTTTTTTTGTTTGTAACATTTTTCTTTAATCTTTCCCATAAAACAGTTGGACGCGTCGTTTGAACGGATCCGATCGGTCACCGTTTCAAAGAACTGTTTTGGTCAGGACCAAAAGTGCGGTTATGAAAAGTGGACGTTTTGCGAATAAGCCGTATCCTCTAGCCATTTATGTACAGTTTTCAAAGTGCGCCACTAACTTGAAAATAAAACTAAATGGTGGCTGACGACTTTGCCAAAATCGTCGACGCCGTTTGGATGGTGGTAGCCGGTAACACATTTACTACCATACATTTTCTGTCCTAGTAATCAAAATGTAGTTAACATTGAAAATCGTATCCTAATGCAATAGGTGGAATTAGTACATTTATGTGATGCTCATTGCATCCACGGGAGGAGACGTAGAGGTTTTTTTTGGCTGGACACACACCACAGCCCTCTTCCATGGGAAAAAACGGAGGGTTAATCTTAGGCTGGACATACCACTTCACACATCCACTTGAGGAGACGGAGAGGTTATTTCTTAGGCCAGACAAACACCACAACACTCTTCCATAGGAAAAAACGGAGGGTTACTCTTAGGCCAGACATACCACTTCACACATCCACTTGAGGAGACGGAGAGGTATTTTCTTAGGCCAGACAAACACCACAACTCTCTTCCATAGGAAAAAACGGAGGGTTACTCTTAGGCCAGACATACCACTTCACACATCCACTTGAGGAGACGGAGAGGTATTTTCTTAGGCCAGACAAACACCACAACACTCTTCCATAGGAAAAAACGGAGGGTTACTCTTAGGCCAGACATACCACTTCACACATCCACTTGAGGAGACGGAGAGGTATTTTCTTAGGCCAGACAAACACCACAATACTCTTCCATAGGAAAAAACGGAGGGTTACTCTTAGTCCAGACATACCACTTCACACATCCACTTGAGGAGACGGAGAGGTATTTTCTTAGGCCAGACAAACACCACAACACTCTTCCATAGGAAAAAACGGAGGGTTACTCTTAGGCCGGACATACCACTTCACACATCCACTTGACGAGACGGAGAGGTATTTTCTTAGGCCAGACAAACACCGCAATACTCTTCCATAGGAAAAAACGGAGGGTTACTCTTAGGCCGGACATACCACTTCACACATCCACTTGAGGAAACGGAGAGGTATTTTCTTTGGCCAGACAAACACCACAGCACTCTTCCATAGGAAAAAACGGAGGGTTACTCTTAGGCCAGACATACCACTTCACACATCCACTTGAGGAGACGGAGAGGTATTTTCTTAGGCCAGACAAACACCACAACACTCTTCCATAGGAAAAAACGGAGGGTTACTCTTAGGCCAGACATACCACTTCACACATCCACTTGAGGAGACGGAGAGGTGTTTTCTTAGGCCGGACACACATCACGGCACTCTTCCACGGGAACAGACGGAGGGTCTACTCCTAGGCCAGATAGACCACTTCACACATCCACGTGAGGTGACGCACAGGTATTTTCTTAGGCTGGACAAACAACACAGCACTCTTCCATAGGAAAAAACGGAGGGTTACTCTTAGGCCGGACATACCACTTCACACATCCACTTGAGGAGACGGAGAGGTATTTTCTTAGGCCAGACAAACACCACAATACTCTTCCATAGGAAAAAACGGAGGGTTACTCTTAGGCCGGACATACCACTTCACACATCCACTTGAGGAGACGGAGAGGTATTTTCTTTGGCCAGACAAACACCACAGCACTCTTCCATAGGAAAAAACGGAGGGTTACTCTTAGGCCAGACATACCACTTCACACATCCACTTGAGGAGACGGAGAGGTATTTTCTTAGGCCAGACAAACACCACAACACTCTTCCATAGGAAAAAACGGAGGGTTACTCTTAGGCCAGACATACCACTTCACACATCCACTTGAGGAGACGGAGAGGTATTTTCTTAGGCCGGACACACATCACGGCACTCTTCTACGGGAACAGACGGAGGGTCTACTCCTAGGCCAGATAGACCACTTCACACATCCACGTGAGGTGACGCACAGGTATTTTCTTAGGCTGGACAAACAACCCAGCACTCTTCCATAGGAAAAAACGGAGGGTTACTCTTAGGCCGGACATACCACGTTACATATCCACGTGAGGTGACGGACAGGTATTTTCTTAGGCCGGACAAACACCACAATACTCTTCCATAGGAAAAAACGGAGGGTTACTCTTAGGCCGGACATACCACTTCACACATCCACTTGAGGAGACGGAGAGGTATTTTCTTTGGCCAGACAAACACCACAGCACTCTTCCATAGGAAAAAACGGAGGGTTACTCTTAGGCCGGACATACCACTTCACACATCCACTTGAGGAGACGGAGAGGTAGTTTCTTAGGCCAGACAAACACCACAACACTCTTCCATAGGAAAAAACGGAGGGTTACTCTTAGGCCGGACATACCACTTCTCACATCCACTTGAGGAGACGGAGAGGTATTTTCTTAGGCCGGACACACATCACGGCACTCTTCCACGGGAACAGACGGAGGGTCTACTCCTAGGCCAGATAGACCATTGCACACATCCACGTGAGGTGACGCACAGGTATTTTCTTAGGCCAGACAAACACCACAACACTCTTCCATAGGAAAAAACGGAGGGTTACTCTTAGGCCGGACATACCACTTCTCACATCCACTTGAGGCGACGGAGAGGTATTTTCATAGGCCGGACACACATCACGGCACTCTTCCACGGGAACAGACGGAGGGTCTACTCCTAGGCCAGATAGACCACTGCACACATCCACGTGAGGTGACGCACAGGTATTTTCTTAGGCTGGACAAACAACACAGCACTCTTCCATAGGAAAAAACGGAGGGTTACTCTTAGGCCGGACATACCACTTCACACATCCACTTGAGGAGACGGAGAGGTATTTTCTTAGGCCAGAAAAACACCACAACACTCTTCCATTGGAAAAAACGGAGGGTTACTCTTAGGCCAGACATACCACTTCACACATCCACTTGAGGAGACGGAGAGGTATTTTCTTAGGCCAGACAAACACCACAGCTCTCTTCCACGGGAAGAAACGGAGGGTCAACTCTTTGGTCAGACAGACCACAGCACATCCCACATCCACTAGAGGGGACGGAGAGGTAATTTCTTTGGCCAGATCTCTACTCCTACTAGGTATGTAGCTATCTAAAGTAACAGTATGAAGTCAGAGTTTATTTGCAAAACAAATCGGATAATGTATTTGTTTACCTAGGTTTACTTTTACTTACCTTTGTCACAGAATAAATAATAGTACAAGTACCTATGTTGGCTCTTTTCATAATTATGATTTGCGAGTAGCCTGACTTGATAGTTTCCATTTCATCCGTAGTCACGTGACCGATGGCGGGAAAATTGACACAGATCCTGCCTCGATGCGGTCTGCGACCGGTCTGAGCAAGCCGAGCGCACGCTCTGGTACTTATATTTGTGTTTAAAAAATTATATAAAAAAATCCCTTTTAGTTTTGCTAAATTTTGTTATTGACTTCACTAATTTAAATAAAAATGAACATGACACCAAGTGTTTCATAAGTTAAAACGTGAAAGAAGTAAGTCAAAAACATGATTTAAATTTTAAAAAGGTGGTATCTTTGTGTTTTTTTTTTATTGAGTGAAGTAATTCAAATAGTGTATTGAATTAATGATTTCACTAGATAAAATGATCAAGAATATCATATATTTTTTTCTTCATAGAAAACTATAAGAATTCTTATCAAAAACTTTAAAATTCTAGACACATTTGAGAACCTATGGCGTCTTAAGTCTTTTTTTGTAAAAACCATTTTGGTATAATTATTGTATACTTACTGCTTACTACTTTTGTTGTATCCTACTTGGTATTATAAACGGCAGAATATAATACCTAGTTTATAAGTTTCACCTTGTTTTGTGTCATTCGATCTGTTTTGGAACTGCTTCTCAAAGAAAATATAAAACAATTCAATTCCAAGGATAATCCGAGTCTCATTATTAACAAGGGAAGAAAAAACCTGTTGCAGATATTATTTTTAATCCATTGTTATCTTCTAATGAAATAATTGGCACGTGTTTTGGGGTAGGATAAGAGATTGTTTTTAAGTTTACTGCCAAACTGGCTTATCCGTGTGTTTTGGAATCGTTTTGTAGGTATAACTTTACAAGAAGGTTGAAACACTTCAGTTGGGGGCGCAGCAATAAACCGTGGAAAGGAAAACGATTGTTATTTGGCTTTTAGCAATAGTTTTTTACGACTTCTAGGAAGGTTCTTGTAAGTAACATTTATGTTTTATTAGCACACACCACTTGATGGCGCTGCAATTGTTTTTTTAGGACTCAAAGCAAATTCAATGATTTGATAAAGACTGACTTGGTTTTATTAAATTACTTAATACATAATAAAATTAAATGGCTTGTTTAGGTTATAATTTATAACCAAGTTTAGAATTGTCAGAAGCACTTAAGAACATAAGTACCTACCGACTTTATAATAAAAAAACATAAACAAAGAGTGAATTTCTTTTCAAAAATAAATAAATAATTATTGACCATAAAACTACTAATATTTGACGCATTGAATCAAATTCTAGAGTTCAAAATTGACTGTGGGCCGGGAGGGGGCTTAAATGGATCGCCGCGCGGGTGACAGCCGACCGGCACAGCTGCCAAACATTGATCTGATACCCGTCTCTGTCTTCCATGAAATATTAGACAGGGACGCAGAACACAGCCGCCCGCACGACACCACTGCCAGCCGGATCTGACGGTATATTTTGTCAGTGGCGCTTCACCCGTCGGAGTGATTAATCGTGAGGTCAAACAATGGCTCTCACACAGGCTTTCATTTCGGAAAGAAAAACACTGACAGAGTTACTAGAACTGTACAAGGAGTATCCTTGCTTGTGGGATACTAATAATGCTTTCTACGGCAACAAGGGTGCCAGGGACCAAGCACTTGCAGTCATGCTCGATAAATACAAACTCTTAGTAGTGGATGCCAACACGGATTCCTTAAAAAAGAAGATTGAAATTATGCGAACATCTTATAGAAGAGAATACAAAAAGGTATACAGCCTCCTTGTTTGTTCGTCCATCGTTGGTTGGTTAAATTGGTTTTTATTAGTTACCTACTAGTGATACTAAATCTACTTAATTATTTTCAGGTACTGCGTAACAGACACCATACACCAAGCCTATGGTACTACAGCCTCATGGCATTTCTAGATGAAGGGACTGCCACTGCAGCCACGTATCAGTCAGACGACGATGATGACGAGGTTAGTTCTCTTTTTATGTCAAAAAGCAAAGTCCTTTTCTTGGTCTAGGAATCTTACTGACTTGTACTTATACTAGGTGAACGAGTAATATTGAAATAATGGGGCCAGAATCATACCATTTTATGCATTTTAACCGTGTTGTGTGTCTAGCCGAGCCATTGTGTGTCCGGCTTAAAAAATACACCTCAGTCTCCTCCTGTAGATGTCGTGAAATCCGACTAAGGAATTCCACCACAGGGGTTGGGTAGCAGCATCCACCACATGACGTCTTATCGCTGCTGCTGATGATGATGAGGATGTATTTTATAGTTAGTCATAGTTAGCTTCGGTATAAATATACTCAGGTCCTTGTAATAACATCAGCATACTCGTAGGTCAATATATTTCAAAATCTAGTCAATTTCACTAAAATATCTGCTTCCTTTCTAGGCATCTGGGCCAGACGAAACTTCAAGCAACGAGCTCAGTAAATTAATGGTACGTATATTGTGTGTTATTTTGTGTCGGGGTGTGTCGTGTCGTGGCGCGACAGAATGCAATCGGTTACGTTGACGCGCCACAACACAACACAATCTACTAATGTGAATCTAGTCATAGGTAATAAACGTAACCGATTGCGTTCTGGCGCGCCACGCCATACCCTGACACAATAATATGAACCTAGCTTTATGTGGACCTGTCTGTCAAGATATTTTAAATTCTGCAATTATTTTCAGAACCCTGACGTAAAAATAGATACATACGAACGCAAATCATTGAAGAGAACTAAGACTTCCAGCGTGTTCCTTACAGAACACTCAGATCCTGAAGAGTCAACGCATACCTTCAAAACCGACGAAATGGCGGAAACGGACGCTTTTGGGCGGGCTCTAGGCCTGCAGTTGAACGGATTGAGTGCAATGCAGAAAACCATTGCGGAAAAACTGATTTCGGATATTATTTACTACGGCAGATTGGATAAACTGACCACTAAAACTAGTTTGATAAATCTTAATGATGATTATTTATAGGAAAACAATAAATCAAGCTCAGCATGCCTTTCTACATAAATACTTACCTACCTACTAGGACTTACTATAAAGTCTAAACAAACATGGCGTGTTTTTGTTTCCTCTAACCCTCCCCATAGATACATACCTATAGGTACCTATCTGTGGAGGTTATTCTACCAGTATACCTAGCTTAGGTACTCCTAGCTTTATATTTTGTATTACGGACATATTATTATTAGGCTGCTAATCCGTAAAGAGCCAAAGACTTCTATTAAAACTGTTTTACTTAATAGAAGTCTTTGTAAAGGGCCAGCTGTTATTAATTGTACTTATATGACAATAAATACAAGCGACCAGTCAACATTTTCTTTGATTACGAAAAAATGTTTGGGACACCTATGACAAAATATTACAAAACTAAAAACCCTAATCCGATGTTCTTTGACGCTCTGAGCATTGCAGGCCTCCGTACGGAGTTAACGCTCCACCAAACGTGACCAACTTCACTTAAAATATCCTCCATTATCTATCTCTGTCTATGCTATGATTATTGAGAGAGAGGGCGAGCGTATTGTACGACCGTATCGACCCTACCCGACTGAGCCCAAGCGAACCGGCAAACTAATCGCCCGCTAGTCAGTACGACTCAGTCTGTCCACAAAGCGAGTGCCAACTGCCAAAAACAAAAATGTATACATTAGAGAAAAAAATACTTTTAGAATTTATTCAGATGTATAGAGACCTGCCGTGCTTGTGGAATACTTCTCATGCGCTTTACTCAAATAAAGTGGCTCGAAATCGTGCCGTAGATGCTCTCGTCGAAAAATATAAAATGTTTGATAGTATGGCCGAAAGGACCAGAGTGAAAAAAAAGATTGAAAATATGCGCACAACTTACAAACGGGAACGTAACAAGGTAAGTAAATTAATAAATATCATTGGTTTATATTTATTTATTTTATGAACAAGTCTTTTATTTGTATTTTATTGTTTTAAGGTTATTAAATCTCAGCTCACCGGAGGTGAATTGTACGAGCCAAGTCTGTGGTACTATCACGAGATGACATTTTTAGACGCCTTGAATGATCCAGACAGTACTGAGACTGAGATAGAAACTGCAGTACTCAGTGTTGAGAACACAAAAGACGATGACGATGATGATGATGATGATGATGTAAGTACCTACATATTTATACATCAGTTTGCCTGATAAATATTGGGTACGATTTAAGTGTCTTACTTTTTGGAGATTGGATACTTATTATGTTTATGGTTTTCTTGATTAACCTGTTATTTTCTGTTTCATCCGTAGGAACGTTCTAAATCTCCCCCTGCGAAAAGACCAAAACCAACGAGTATTTATTTGACTGAAAGTGAAAATGAATATATTGAGACGATGAAAAAATCTCCACCAGTGAAGAAAGCTAAGAAAGCTAGTGTATATTTGGCTGAAGATGACAATAACTATCAAGAACCTTCTTATTCGATTAAGAACGAACCATCTGATAATCTTTGCCTAGGAACAGAGACCGATTTATTCGGACGGACGATTGCATCTCAATTGAATGAGTTGCGACCGAAGCAACGTTTTATTGCTGAGAAATTGATTTCTGAAGTCATATTCTTTGGAAGGTTAGATAAATTGAAAACTGGAACAATGCTGAATTTAAATAGTGACCGCTTTTGAGATAATTGGTTCAATAAATTAAAATTTTAAACACACCTTTTTATTTATCTATTTATATTCAATGAGATAGATTTATGTGGTTGGGTGTTTTTTTTTTTTTTAATATTTATCTCTCATGTTCGTTAGGTGGGTTCCTCAAGCAGCACAGTCATTAAATAAGGCATTAGGCGAGGATCGTTTGATCGTACGTTGCGTTGTCGATGGACCCCACCCTCGGAGCAGCCCGAGCTCGCACCGTGGTCGGTGGTGCCACCACACCGCCGCGTGGTCGGAATTGCGATCGCACGGTGCGCAAGGTACTAGGAGAACAGAACCGACGAAGAGCTTTATCGAAATGTATGCATAAGCCGCCAGACACGTGGAGCTGCCTCGCTCCCCGCTTGCTACGTTATCTCCTACAAGAGGGGAGACTTGTGTAGAAAACGAGGGGTCTTTGTAAACAGGAGAATTGTAAATAAACGTGTGTGGACAGTGAATGTGCCGTGCATTAATTTTCCGAGATGACGGGGAGAGAATTTGAATTTACTCGTGCAATCGTTGCAAAGCATTCGCTCTGAAGAAGCACAAACACGGAAAGTGTTGAAGGTGGCATTCAGGACCTAGGTACCTAGGTATATGAAAATTATAATCTTAATGAATCTTCTGATACCAACTAATTACAAATAATTTATTCATTAAAATAGAGTACCATAATAAATGCGAAAAATCCAAAGCATCTATTATTATACCTAATCTAAAAGTTATTACAATACTGTGTATCGTCTAATACCGACCTTACTTATAATATTCCGAAAAACGGAAACACAAACTCAAAAAATAAAATAATAATAAAAAAAAATTTTTATAACGTAAATAGTTAAGTACTTAAAACGTATACTGAACTGATTTCAATGAAATGGAATATATCTCGGTACCTCTACCTACCTACATTGATTGTGACCTGGATAATGATTTACCTATACAAACACTAAGGTTAGGAAGCATTTATTAGTGTTCCTACGCTGTTGAAGAATATTTGGTAGAATATTACTATACTTTCTTGTAATTGGATGGAACCAAAGACTATTCTAGAGTTATTAGAACAGGTTGCGAGGAGCAGTACTAATAAGATGACGCGTTTGTTTATTAAAATTAAAAAGTAGATCATTTAATCAAAATAACCATCGACACAGCATCTTCGCAAAAAAGTAGTACCTGAGTAGGTGTCTGTCTGATTTAGATAACTAGCTTAAGGAAGAGGATTTAGTCAAAAATGGTAGCACTCATCCAAAAATTTGTATAACCTCAGTTTTTAGAAATATGATCCAGTGATTAGCGGAATAAAGGCGAGAAGCTGATGTGTAATTAATTTCCATCACAACCATTTCACTATTCAACAAGACGTTATTGCACTCTTAAAAGAATTATTGATACTGAGGTTTGATAAGATTCAAAAGTTACGCATACACAGCCGTAGCCGGTCTGATAGGCTGTTTGCATAATAACCTCAACAGGATTGCCTTGTCTATACTGGCTTGTGCCGTATCGTCGCGTCTCAGGAGTTGCGCAGTGCGCGCTGATCACCCGGAGAACATACAACGCGAGCAGATGTTTGATATTTCCCCCAACTAGACTCTACCACACACAAAGAACACATACGACTCTATACTAGACTCAACTAGACCCAAGCAGCAAGAGAGTAAAGATTAAAATACGTTGCGGTTGTTTGATAATGCAATTTATATTCACAGTGCCAATGCACGCAATGAATTCGAACGACACGACGACGACGCTATGCGATGTCTTCGCTACGGTTATGCGGCCCTGGTACTATTGCCCGCTGTGTTGTGCCGCGCGCCATCTTCCATGACACTTTCCATGACCGCGCTCGTCTGGCAATATTGGCTTCACGTCACGTTTGTTTGAGCGATATCGATAAACATAAAAAATATACTATGTAGCTTTCATTGAATACTTAGTGAACGAATTGTAAGTATTTTATTACATTATAAATTCGAGTTTGTTTTTAGATGAAATTTTTTATCCCTACAAACGGTGCCTCAACGTTGCTAGGTACTGACTTAACTATGGATGGAGGAAATAATATCGACATAGGTTCAGCCGTTACGGAAGTGAATGAATAAAACAAGTAAACACAAAAAAAACACATTAGTACGATAGGATTATTGTTGTAGTATTATTATGAGAGGCTACCGAAAATAAAATATAAATTTGTAATACATTACTCCCAATTGAAGTTTAATTCAAGTTCACTTCGTGCAAACTTCATTCGAAGTTACGTCATTCATTATTTATTCTGAATGGGATCAAAGGGGACTTAGCTTACATCTTTCTGTCTACCCTACAACACATAAACATAGGACCGACAGATGCCGATAAAAACAGACACAATACCCCGTTGCTGTCAAACTAACATTCTAAGTCGAAATATTTTTTTATCAACCGAGCTCCGATAGTTCTCACACACCAAATAAGGAATTTCAACCACGCCAAAATGATCCCTAAGCATCGAATATACTAAGACAACATAAAACTACGAATGTATCTGAAAAATTCCCAGCGTGCTTACGAATTTTACGGTTTCCATTTGTGTGGCATAATCAAATGGAGGTTTCCATTAAATGTAAGTTTATTCTACTCCAGGAAAATGTATCTTAGAATTATAAGGACAAGACTTAAAATAAAATTTTGGGTTAGAGCTGGAGAAGGCCGTTTGCCTCGTTCAGTTGAACGAGGGTCAACGATAGCGCAAGCGAGACGGTGCGAGCACTGTGGACTTTGGAGCGAGAGTTGTGGAATGAGGCACGGTAATCTCTTTCAATGCATGCTCTCCTGGTAGCTTGGATCGCTTGCGTGTCGGCCGAGGTGGCGCGGCGGTTGAAGCAGCACACCGCACCACACCGCAACACCGCGGAGAGTCGTGGCGCCACTGCTGCGTCGAATGCCACTCCCCAGTCTATAAAGTGATACTAACTGTTGTCTATTCTGCGGACGCAGGCTCACTCAAACACGCAACGAGAGGTTTACACAATGCGGTAGATAGAATATAAATGTAAATGTATATGTAAATGTAAACGAGCGTTATAAACTGTGGAATTGAAATGAAATGAGCAAAACAACAAACCTATTCGAACAATTTTATTCTGAGAACCAGTCACATAAATTTAATTCCACTTTATTATTGAAAGGTCAATCATAAGCATAGGTAGATCCTACTTAATCAATGAAATAAAAAGCAAAAGGTGCCTGTACCTACGCCCTGATTATTTATAGACAATCAATCGAATAAAAAGACTACAAACTTCAGAATAGTTCTGAAGTTTGTATTAGGTCCTTACTACTCCATACCTATGAAATTACTGATTTTGAGTGCTGACTACTGGCTAGTGTCTAGGTAGTCTTAAGATAAGGTTAAGATCGTCGTTTACATTCTACTTGGAATTCCAAACTCAAATTAACTGTATGCTATTGTATACAAGACAGACATTTGTCTTCCCGCCATTCGATTTTTCTTTGATATCGCTGTTTCTGTGACCATGGAAAAATCGAAATTGCACGTTATTTTCGAATACCGAGTTCCGTCGTGGCACCAACGCAACACAGACGGCACGCATTATCGACGATGTGTATGTTACCGCAAGAGACCGCACGGACCCGCACGGTGCGTTTACAGTTTGATCGCTTCCATCCGGAGGGGCTAGTCTGCAAATTTGACAAGCAGTTTACACGGCCGTGTGGTGTACACTACACGGATTTTAGTATGGAGAAATCAAAGAGTGCCCCTAGCGGGCACCTTGAGAACCTCAAATCCCGTACAAAAAAATCCATGAAGTGTACACCACACGGCCGTGTAAGTTGCTTGTCAAATTTGCAGACTAGCCGCTCTGGACATTTTGATTACACTACGTATACGTTGGTTGGTACATAATAACTCTATTCACATTATTGAGCCCCGTAGCTGACCAGAGACGGAAGTCGACAACGATGAATTGAAAGCCATAGTGGAAGCAGATTAATCTGCAACCAAGTCGGAATTAGCAGCAGCCTTCAACATAAGTGTTAGAACGTAACAACATTGGAAATATAAAAACGCTCGGAAAGTGGGTATAGATGGAATTCACTGAACAACAACAATATTTGCATAACGTGTAGTGGCGAGCCTGCTATTTTAAATATGTGCGTATTATATTTTATATTGTTACTAGCTGCGCCTCGCAGTTACACCCGCATAGGTCTCGATCCCGTGAAAATATCGGGATAAAAATGTGCCTATGTGTTATTCCGGGAGTCCAGTTATCACCATTCTAAATTTCATACAAATATGTCCAGCCGTTTCAGCGTGAAGAAGTCACAAACACACACACAAACTTTCGCAATTATAATATTCATTTATATAGTATTATGATTAATTATTATGTACCAATTTGACATGCCCATCATAAGCAATGTAACGAAATGTTTAAATAATTTTGTTTCTGAATACCTATCAACAACAAAATCGGGTCGAAGCTTGCCTTAATTTGTTGTATAGATAAAAAAATAGGGGATTCTGAATTGGATTGTCACTTTTGATGAAAAGTGGATCGTGTATGACAATCGAAAACGTCCGTTGCGGTTGCACAAAGGGACGACAGTCAAACCATGTCCCAAACGGAAATTGAGTCAAAAGAGCTGCTTGTGAGCCTATGGATGACCTGTACCGGCATTGTTCATTACAGCTTCTTGCAACCTGGCTCAACAAGATTGCAGAGGTGTACTGTGAATTGCAAATGATGATGAACAAACTCGCTGTCAAACAACCGAGACTTGTCATTTGATCTTAGCCATTAAATTGTTTAAAAACGGCTCTTAATTACGCTCTGGACACATTCCACAAAATACGTTTGCATTCTTGATGAAAAAAGTCCCGTCACCGAATTGTGACGAATGCAGAGTATTTGAGGATATTTAAACATATCTTGATGGAGTGTGTTCGGAACGAAACATTTAGAACATCAGTTTGGCCTCCTGAATAGAATTTTAGCGTGTCCTTCATCAGAAGAAGCAAAACTGCTGTGCGAACTGGCTGATTTAGCCTTAGCTAAGAATTGATTTTAATTATGTTTAGGTTTTTGTTTTTTGTAGTTTTATGTTATTTTGTTGTATTCACGGGACGGTGTTGTCGATCAGCGACAAGTCCGCTGTCAAACAACCGAGACTTGTCAATTGCTCTTAGCCACTCTTTATGACAACGCTTGTCCACACAACGGACAGTCTCAAAACTAGGAGGAGGAAGGAGGAACGACTGGATACTCTCCGTCACTCACCATACCTTGATTTCCTTTTTTTTCAGAATTTGGATAACTTTTAGAGGGCTTTTTTGTTAAATCCGATGAGGCTATGAAGAACGCCTTTAAGGAGTTCATCGATTCAGAGTTCATCCCTGCACCTCCTTATTCTTATGCACCTGCTTATCCTTTGTTGTAAAGAAGGCTCAAGGATTGCCAACATGCGATAGAGATCACTGCACAGCATTCTCAGAGAAACTCGGAGCAGAGTCAAGCATGTCAACTATTTGCCTCAAACAAGCTCAAAGCCAGACTTATCCGGCATTTTTTAAATAAACGTCTTAATTTTTATCTAATTTCACTTTATTGTAGTTTTTAATGTTATATCGTTTAATTGTCATTTTAACCGGTGTCTCATAATGAGCTCATGTGTGTTGTAAATAACTAGACAGGAGTGTATTGCGTGTCTTTTCGGAATAGTGTATTTTGCCTTCCGCAAAGCCTTTTAACCTGGGTTATGACTTGACGGAGACTCTTAATAACTTGACTTAGTTTTATCACTTGAATTTATTATTACTGGAAATTGGCTAAATTATACTTTTCACTACAAACGGGATATTTACCATGATTTTCGAGTTTTGATTGTTCCCGATGTTTCGGCACAGTTGCATGCGCCGTGATCAAGGGAAAAATCAGTTCTCCCGTGATCATGGCGCATGCAACTGTGCCGAAATATCGGGATGAATCAAAACTCGAAAATCATGGTAAATATCCCGTTTCTAGTGAAAAGTTTGTGCATAACCATGATAGTTTCAAAAGTTATATTGGCCAAATTGTTGAGAATATACCACAGAAGCCATTAAAAAAACGTGATGGAATCTGAAACGAGGAGATCCGCAGAAGATCAAGATCACTGACATAGCTCTCAGAACCAATAACCGTAGGCGAATAAAGGATAGGTATCGAATGGCGACCACGAACCCGACGAAGCCCTCTCGGTGGACTGATGATATTTTAAAGGTCGTAGGTGGATAGAGGCGGCAAAAGACCATTCTTCTCGCTTCTAGAAGCTGATGATGATACAACTTAATTCTAGATTGATCAGTGTTTGAGGAAGGTCGTCACTGATCAAACTAATTACTTCGATGATGAAAACAGTTCCCGACCACGCACGAGGTAATTGATCGAAGCAATAATAACTCATTGTTAATTCAGTACTTAATTCAGCTTGGCATAATGATGCACATTTGTTAGATTGGAATGCGAGATAACACAATGAATGGACGGCTTTGGCAATGCGACATAGCTAGGAAATACAATCGAACTTTTTGCAGCAGTTTCTGAATTAGATGTTGTCAACAGTGGAAACTATTTTAACTAGTTACGTAGCTAGGACATAGGGACTTCATGACTTAAGATAAGATAAGATCATTTATTTGTCCGAAACACAGGTTTATATTATAAAAGATGTTATGTTGATATTATATTATGTTATAAAAGATAGAGTATCACCATGTTTCGCCTTGTAAAGGCATACAAATTAATGATAAAAAAACACTACAATTAATTTTAACATAATGAGTAGTAATTAATTAAATTCATGCAATATTATTTTAGAGTTGTAAATGTTGTAAACGTCAAACAATTATTAAATATTGTATGGCGAGAATATACTATACTCTGTCTACGTTAAAAAAAACAATTTCAATAGAGCAGACTACAGTCCGACCAGAAAGAGTAGAAAATAAATGAGGGCGCCACTATCGTTTACATGGTATCACCATATACTATGGCGAAATGTTTTGATACTTGATATTTTTGAATATATAAAACACATTGCAGTTCTCATTTTAATAAATTTTACAACAAATATTTATGCTTATCACATTAAGGAATAAGAATCAATCTTAGAGTAAACTAAAGTAAAATTTAGTTTTAATATATAATGCATTATTGGTATCCAAACCAGTCCTATGACACTAGGTCCCTACCTAGAAAGAAAGTAAAAATATTTTGTATACTCAGAGGGGAAAAACCACAGTAGACAATTTTGTTAAATAATAATATAATACTAAATAAGATAAGATAAGATAAGATAATATTTATTTCTGTAACTTAATGTAACATAGAAATATCCGTAGTTGAGACCACCTTTACCACCTTTACCACCACTAAATAATACATAAATCACTCTAATGACTCAAAATTAAGATACTCAGTGCCCGACATCGATTCTTCTTGTGGTAGAATATAATAAGAAGTTCCTGCCATACCATGATTTTCATCTTCACTCTCAGATTCCTCGCTAGAGCTTTCATCACAGAGTTGTATTATACCAGCTGCTCAATGTTTTGGTACATTGTTCGACTTCGCTCATGGTATTCCTTTTCGATTTGTTTCACATGTTCACAGCATCGCTTCCAGTCAGTTTGAGTAATGGTGTTGAATGACTCCTCGGTCAATTCTTTGATATATGAAGCTCCTACATTGCGTGAGGCTACTTTAGATTTTTCTTGAGCCCATATAAGCTCTATGGGGTTTAGTTCGCAGTGGTAGGGGGGCAGCCTGACCACTGTGTGTCCATACTCCGAGAGCAACTCATCTATTTCATAGACAGGTATCTTTGTTTCTCAGCCAAAGCAAGCAACATTAGTTTCCTTAAATTTTCATCAAAAGGAATATTATTTTCAGTTATCCATAGTTATTATTCTCATTAACAATCCTCCATAAAGTGCTTTCCGATTTTCCTGCAAAAACATAAGCAGGTAAAGTATCAAAAATAAAGAATTGCACTACAAAATACGATTAAATGGGACAAAAATCAACAAAGACTAATTAGTATGATTCACAAGGATTTTGGATGGATTTACACGATTCTTTTAGTAAATTATAACAGTTTACGTCCAGTTTTATTCTTTTTACCAGCTACTTACCGGTCAAATAAGCTGTTCGTTTATAACCGTCTACTAATTCAGCCAGCAGCGTCCAGGCTTGATACTCAGCCAAACATCTCTTATACACTTTGTAAATAATGTCACGAGCCCCACTGCGTATAGTTTTATTCATATTGCTAATATTTTACGATTTATGCGATTTATTTGCTTTTGTTTAGAGAAATAAAAACAGCAACAACAAATCAAAACAAACAATTCGAATACACGCGCTCGACTGAAGTTGCAGTGTTTCCGCTAGCGGAAAATTATTATGGTTAGTCCAACAAATATTTAAATATGATTTCAAGAAATTACCTTTACATGTCTATTTTTTAAAATTTTGTATATTCTATTGTAATGAAAATAAATCAACATACATAAATCACATCATACCTACCTATATAAATACCAATATGTGCATAATTTAATTTTGCATATAAAAGCTGAATCTGGCGACAAATTCACTACAGCGGCCACACTGGCTTATCATAAAGAGTTGCCAGTTTATAGTAAATTTTAGTTCCTTGATAATTAATTTCTACTCTTTATGGTCGGACTGTAGCTGGGATAGATAGGCAGACTCGTCTTAGGCGACTCTTGACAAAAATTCTTAGCTGACAAAGTACTCGTAGTAAAGTTTTGCTAGTAGTAGAGCTTTGTGAAAGAGTTCGTCTGTGGAAGTACTACCACCATGCCGATTTCTGCCGCAAAGCAATAGTGATCGCATTGCTGTATTCCGGTTTGAAGGGTAGGTATAGATGCCGGTGAAATTACAGGTAATTTGACGACCTCTGTGGCGCGGTGGGCGAAGGTTCGCCTGCGACTCAAGAGGTTAGGGGTTCGATTCCCGCCTCGGAACAAATATTTGTACGATCTGCAGATATATTTTCAGGGTGTTCTGGGGTATTTTCTAATAAAAAAATATCTATATAAGTAATGTATTGTATTAAGTATATCAGTTATCTAGTACCCATAACACAAACTGTGCTTAGCTTGGGGCTAGATAATGTTGTATGAACTGTCAAGCATTATTTATTTAGGATTATTTTACAGGAGACTTTTATGTTTCAGGGTGGCGTGCGCAGGGCAAAGCCGCATAAGGTGCGGCGTCCTAGGTGGACGTAACCTATAAGGTAATGCGCTGTTCGTAGGCAGAGGGGTACCCCAAAGCATCAGGTGGGCCATCAGCTTGTTTCGTTATTTCAATTTGAATAAAAAATGTCTTCTGTTGTTTGTGGCTTCACGCAATCAACACAGACGTTGTAAAACACGGAATTATGTATTGATATTTTTTGAAATTTAGGTGCAAAAGTTTGCAAAGAAAAGAACCATAGGATGTAATGCCTGTTTTTGCCAGTCTGCAGCTTACATTCCCATATTCACAAGTATTTGATGAACAAGCCTTAGTTGAGATAAGCAGACTCACCAGGAACCAGGCGTAAACTTTGGTTTATTATGAACTAACGAAATAACATCTCAATGGGCGTGAATTCACAAAAATCCTTGTGATTTCAATGAATGAATTATTGACTTTTACTAAAAAAAACTTATAGGTACTTTATGCATAACTTTATGTTGTATTGTACGAGTACTCTATGGTATGATACCAATTTTGTTTTTTTGTTTTTGTTCTTCTTCTTCTTCATAATAATGGCTTCTGAGGAGTGCTCGTGCCAAACAATTTCGCCCGTCAAGTCCATAGACTTAGAATTTAGCTTTCTAGATATATGGTCAAGTCATAACACAGTTTAAATGGTGGCAGAAAAATCAAGTATTTGCAGGAAAAAATCCACCATTTCGAATAGACACGCAATACACTTAAAAACTACACTATGTGCTATTTATCAAAGTTACACCGGTTAAATGCCACCAAAATTACATGAAATAACTCGAAAAAATACATTAAAATGTGATTAAATAAAAATGACGACGTTTCTTTCAAAAACGGCAGATTCAATCCATTTGTTTTTGTTATTTATCTGCCGAGTTGTTTTTGTTTATCTTTAATTAAGTCAAATTAAAAAAATACCCCATTTTTAGCCATTAACGTAAAGACAATATTAGAAGATTTTTTTAAATTAAAAAGTTAATGTTATACCTTAGACTGAGAAACAGTGTCTTTTTTCCAGAATAAACTTTTAGAGTAGGCCTGAAAAAAGTTGAGAAGGGCTTCACCAACTCTAACTGGAGGTATTGACTTATCTTCAATCACAAGTGTTTGTTTTCCCTTGCCATTAAGATTTCCCGCCCAGAGCGTCGAGATTGAATCTGCCTCTCATCATATTCGATAGGCACCTACTCCTACATCAATCTTCTTTCCACCAAATTTCATACACCACACCAGAACATCAATGCCACGAAATTTGTAACCTTATGCCTTTGTCGATAAAGGCGTGAACAAACTTTCACAATAGAAGGTCAAAACATTGTTGTTGATCACAAGAGTTCAGTCTTGAAAGTTTCGACGACGCCCGAGGCGATGCTCGGAATTTTTCGCGCTGTTTAATCGTTTTCGAGACAAGGACAGATACACTGTTGTACAATGTTAGAGAGGGATGGGAGATGGCAATAGAAGAGGGTTTTGGAATTGATTGCAAGGGGTGAGTCTCCCCATGCATAGGTCGGCCCTAGGCGGGTGGGTGCTACGGAGCGTGCCACTGGCATTTTTTGTTTCTCTCTGTTATTTAATTTTGCAATGGAGGATAATTTGAATATGCAATTCATGGAGGACATGTTGGCACATATGGATATTTAGCAATTGTTGTAATGACCCTTCTATATAAAAGTAGGTAGTATAATAACTAATAGCAGTAGCCATTGTGTACTTGCCCCGCAAGTTAATTTTATTTAAAAAAAAACGTTTTATTTTCAGTGTTTAAAACTTCCAAAACCAGATTGAATGCAAAAAATGCGCTAAAACATAAATAAATAAATAATAAATAAATAATGCTGGACAAATTCACAAAACATTATCTAGCCCCAAGCTAAGCCAGAGCTTGTATTATGGGTACTAGATAACTGATATACTTAATATAATACATTACATAGATAGATATTTTTTATTATGCATAGAAAACACCCAGAACACCCTGAACAAATATCTGCAGAACGCACAAATATTTGTTCCGAGGCGGGAATCGAACCCGCAACCTCCTGCGTCGCAGGCGAACCATCGCCAGCCGCGCCACAGAGGTCGTCAAAACATTGCGGTCCTCTGGCGAGTTATCACCAACCTTTATTTATAACCTCGATTGATAAATAAATACCTAAATAAAACAAATGTCTAACCGTACCTAAGGTACTTCTAATAAACGTGACCGAAGATAAGAAGAACAACGTGAAATATCCTTGGAATAGCTACACCATTTTTTTTCATCGAATTTTGAACTGCCAATCCAGTTTTATTGTAACACAGTTAATAAATTAAAATGTAAAAATAAAATTACAAAAGGCGCTTAGTAATGAACTACATACACGGTTCGTGCGTCGACATTTTGTTGATTTTTTATCTCCATTCTACATTTTTGTAGATTAACGTTTCCACCGGACTAATTACCTACATCACAGATAAAATAAAAACCTACATTATCATTTTAATGACATTTTTATCACCTCGATGTAGGTAGGTTAATGATTATTACCGTCTCGGTAACTACCGAACACACGTTTGTTGTAATTTGTAGGTATTTCAAAGTTTTCAAACGGAGCTGTCGGCGTTCTGCGTTCTATGTAAGTACGGGCTTTTATTTTGACTTACGGCTATTCCGTGGTGTGTCTGGCGGAAGAACATACCCCTCCGTCTCCTCCCGTGGATATAGTAGAAGCCTTACGGCTTATATCAGGGATTACATCAGGGAATGGGCAGCAGGATCCACCTGACTCCAATCCGCCTGCCAAGCGTGGTGAATATGGCAAATCCGCCATTGCATTCTATGGAGCAGGCCTCGTCCAGCAGTGGGCATACAGGCTGGTGATGATGACGATGATGATCTTGCCCTTAATCGATACCAAGCTGACCAGGAATACAATTGTAATTGTGTACACTAAAAGCTTATTTTGTTTCGTGTACAGTTCATCGATTTTATTAAGGGTTTCCTTAAGAAACGTAGGTAAAATAAACTCTTGATGTTTGCACTCTGTGTGCTTCTCTAAACTCTGCAATTCAATAAACAACAGTTGATTTCGTTAAACAAAAACTGTTGCTTATTACAAGTTTAGAGTCGTACAACGCGGGCTTTGGTAATATCTGAAACAAGGAAATCCGAAGAAGAAACAGGCTATGTTTTGTTAGCTTCGCTTACGGCTCGCGCTATGTGTAGCTCCACGCAATCGTATGTTTTGCGTATATTGATGGTATTTGGTGTGTAGATGTCCCCCAGGCGAGGAGAGGGCAGGAAGAACTGGGGGGGCTACTTTTTAAACCAACACTACGCGTGCTAAGCCATGGGCATAAGCCGTGGGTTCTATAACAAGTAATTAATTTTGTAAAAAATAAAAAACCTTCAACGTAATGAAACGGCTGAGCCGACTTTGATCAAACATAGCTAAGAACACTCCCGATAAATTCACCTTTCAAACTTTTTTTTTATCGAAATTGTTTCATCCATTCGTGAGCTACGATGCCACAGAAAGACACACACACAGACACACACACATAGACGCGTCAAACTTATAACACCCCGTCGTTTTTGCGTCGGGGATTAAAAAGGATCTCAGACGTGCTTGGAGGAGGTAGCGAGATCAACAGCGGCGATGATCTCATAGCGTTCTGACGTCAGGCATATTTTTCAATTCACCTCAAAACCTCCTTACCACATGACTAGCGCTAATTCAGCTTTATTTAGGGATGACCTCACGTTACCGCAACCGTCAGCTTGGGAAGGTAAGTAAATCAAATGTAAAGGCTTCAATACCTAACCCTGCGCGCTCTACCTGATTCTCGGAAAACGTGGCATACTACTGCTTTGTGTCACCGGTCCATTCCTGGTCATTGCGTTAGGTCTGAGACTAGGTTGGGGCATGTTGGCCGTAAAAACTTTGGGAGACAATTTTGTACGACACGATCATGCACAGCATGATAATGCACAGCCTGATTTTGTACACCCCGATCATTGGAAGCCAGTGGCATGAATGATCAGGCTGTGCAAAACTCGGCTGCGCAAAATCGCCTGTACCTATTCATCACATGGTGATTTTGTACGACCTGATTATGTACAGCACGTTTTCCGTGACCACCTTGTGATTGGTCGAAAGTATATCTAATCCCTAGCCCCCCATTGGTTAAGACGAAGGAGTAGTCATGCCTCGTTTGCACTATACAGTTCAAACTTATTTAACTTAGGGTGACCAATATAAATAATATATATTGAGTTTCCGGAACCTACCATTTATTTTCTGTAGGAATATTTGAGCAGGGTGTTGTGGACTTGTAGCCTAACTCATGGACTTATTTAATGGGTAAAGAAGACCCGTGCTCACCCTAGGTTCTCTACCTGGGTGAAGCATGGAGTACCTACCTACGCGTCCTCGTGCTCCAACTACCAGTAAGTAAAGTCATGCGCAATTATTGTAATTTTGAGAAAACATGTCTAAGAACCATCGCTATGAAAACCTGCTTTCAAATCGAAGTATGGCCGAAGCATGGCATCGGCTGATATATATATGCCAAGCCACGCATTCAAGTTTTGCGATGACTGCGGCTGACTATATCGGTCCGTAGCAACACTAATTGCTACGGTTGCTACGGGCTACATTGTTGCTACAGGCTGATATAGTCAGACGCAGTCAGCGCAAAACTTGAATGCGCGGTGTGGCATTAGCCGATGCCATACTAACTGGTCAGCAGGACTTGACTGGACTTGTCTACATTTTGTTGTAGCTTGTGTGGCTGTGTGTCTGTCTGTGGCACCATAGCCTTTAATAACAGAAATAGTGGTAGTAGAAATGGCTTGCAAGCACAACTTCATTAGCCCAAGTGCAATGCTGGCCACATTAGCCATAGACCTCCCCCATAGAATGCCATAACGAACGGTATTGAGCAGCCTCCATCCACCGTTTTTTTTTAACGTTGATACACCTTTGTTTGACCACGATCTCACCTGTTGGTAAGTGACGATGTGGCCGAAGATGAAGCACAAAGGTCTAGAAGGCACCTATTCACTCTTGACTTGAAGAGACCCAGATTATAGTTTTCAGGAAAGACAGACGACGGTAGTGTATTCCACTCCTTAGCAGTTCGCATTATAAAGGTAGAACTGAAACGTTTTGTGCGAATAGAAGGTATACCAATGAGGTAAGGATGGTACTGAGCCGTACGCCTGCTCGTCCTATGATGAAAAGGAGATGGTGGGATCAGATCGTGCAGTTCCTGGGAGCATTCACCGAAATGTAACCTATAGAAGATCGCAAGGCATGCAACCTTACGGCGGTGCTCGAGACTCTGGATCTTAGTCTCCGCCATATGTTGCTCACCTATAAGCCTGAAAGCTCTACGTTCGATCGAGTCCAAGGCAGCAAGCTGGTGTTTGGCCGAGCCATCCCAAACATGGCAACAGTACTCCATACCAGCCCGGACTTGTGCTTTATATCAACTGAGAAGCTGTCCTGGTGTGAAGTAACGCTTTACCTTATTCAGGATGCCTAGCTTCATGGCAGCTGTTTTTGCCTTAGACTCGATGTAGGAGCCAAAGTTGAGAGTAGGCGTGAGCGAAACACCTAAGAGCTCGAGGTGATCTCCTATAGCAACAGGTACATCTCGGAATACAGGAACTTGGAGAAACGGACTTTTTTTCGCCGAGAAGAGACAAGCCTGCGTTTTAGAGGCGTTGAACATGACTAAATTGGCATCGCCCCAGTCGGATACAGCCTTGAGAGTCAAATTCAGACGCTGCAGCATCTCATTTCTTAACTCATGAATTTCATTCTGCCTAGCTCGCGCAGTGGAAACATATCTCTCCACAACTGTGCTGTCGTCTGCATACCCAATGATACCGGGCATTAGCAGATCATTAATGTGCAGCAGAAACAGTGTGGCAGATAGCACTGACCCCTGAGGTACCCCGGCGTTAATAGCCAATTGATCCGACGAGCAGCCGTCAATAACTACTCGAATGGATCTTTCCCTCAGAAAGTCTGCGAGCCAGGAGCAGAATTGAACTGGCAGTCCGTAGGCAGGAAGCTTGCCAATAAGGCTAGCGTGCCAAACCCTATCAAAAGCCTTCGAGACGTCTAATGAAACAGCCAGTGCTTCACCATATTTCTCGATGGCCTCGCTCCAAATGTGCGTGGCATACACAAGAAGGTCCCCAGTAGACCGGTTTTGGCGAAACCCGTATTGGCGATCACTGAGGAGGTCGTTACCTTCGAGGTATGCAAGGAGCTTCCTATTCAGTACACGCTCCATACTATGAACCTAGCCTAACTTATGAACCAAACCAACCACTGACCATCTAATTCTAAATGTAATTCTAATTCTGGATAAGATCTGCACTGACGTCTCGCATTGGGGTGTATTGTGCATTGTCTTCGTCCTGAAGACGACTGCGACACAGACCACTGTCCGTGGCCCCTGTCTTTAGCAGATGGTGGTTGAGATCACAGCCCACCATCACCCGTAGGTCTTTGCATTTTATCTTTAACAATGTGTTTGTTATCTTTTTGTTCTTGGCTGGGAGCATCGACTTTGTTTCCTCACAGTCCTGTCTACGTTCCCATATTTTCTGGTGTTCCCTTTCGGAGTTAAGTTTAAGCCTGTTTTTAATTTCCACTGTTGGTGGGCTGGATGAGCTGATGTCTTTAGGAGTTAGTGTGAGTTTAGCTCCTTTCTGTGCTAAGGAGTCGGCTTGTCATTCCATGGGCAATGACTTTTTGTCCATTTTATTTTATTTAACCATAAGCTTTTTGGCTAATTTTTGGAGAGCACTTTATTATTTTGCAACGGATTTAGACCTCTTTTATGGTCTGCTGAGTGTATTGCATGCATTTGTAAGTAAACATTGAGTTTAGTTAAATTTTCTCTATGTTTAGAACCAAGGAACCAACAAACAAACTACAGATTAACTAAATGGGAACATTATTTTACTAAATTCCGTACAGACTGGCAACACAGCACTCGGTCCTTGGAAGCGAAAAAAACGATGAAAACGAGGCATCGTTTAGACAGCTACTGGTGGATTCGTATAATCATGGTGTACAAAATCGGCCGTACAAAATTTTCACGGGCGATAATGTACAGCCAGTTTTGTACGACACGATTAAGCACAGCATGCTCATTGGGATCCATGTTTTGGAAAATTGGCCGTGTAAAATCATGTCGTGCATAATCATGCTGTACATTATCGTGTTGTACAATATAGGGACCCAAAACTTTGACTCTCTCTGCGTGTGCTACCGTTTGTATAATGGGTTTTGTTCCGAGGAATTGTTTAACATGATGCCTACAGCAACCTTTTTTCACTGCACCGCTCGCCATCGGCACAGTATCGGAGTATTCATCCGCACACCTTAGAGCGAGGGTGGTCCCGGACTGTGCGGTTTTAGAGGAACTTCCTCCCGCGAACACTCAAGTTGTAAAGTAAAGTAAAGTAAAGTAATCGTTTATGATCTTAAACAGTGTATACGGGGAACATTTCTTGACAGTTAAATGTGTATTATATGTAACAAAAAATATAAAATATTTGAAATGACCATAGGTTAGGCTCTATTCCCCACACTAGGTCTGTAAAGCCTGTAAGGTGGGGTCATAGAATGTAGAATGATCTCTCTGCAGACGTTTTCCCAGGTGACTACAGCAGGGGGGTTCTGTTAAGTATTTGGAATTTTTAAAGGGTCAGCAACGCACGTGTGATGCCTCTGGTATTTCAGGCGTCCATAGGCAACGGTAACCGCTTACCAACAGGTGGGCCGTATGTTTGTTTGCTACCTTGGTACCTAGTAGAAAAGATAAATCAAAAAAACATAATGGATTTTTCCCGCCATTTTTGAAAAGAGACATCGTATATTTTTTTTTATCAGTGTTTTTTTAGTTATTTTGTGTTATTTTGGTGGCATTCTTACTAATGTAGCTCGTTAAAAGAGCACAATGTAGTGAAACGGAAGTGAATTGCGTGACTTTTCAAATGGTGGAAATTGTCTACCAAAGTTTTAGTAACGGCCACCGTTATACTAAAACAAGACTTAACTTTGACTTTGACAACTTGGAAGGAGTGTAACATTGTAAATTATATTGAAAATACACTAATAAAAATTAAAAATAACTTAAAAATGGCAAATACACAAGCAGTGAGGCACCAACATGGACTTAGTAATCTTACTAAGTCCATGGACGCCAATTATAAATAATAAAAAACAGCTAAATGCCCGATGTTGAAAGGATTCAGTTCACCTCGCAGAGACTTCATTCATGCGCTGTCACGTGCTTTCAATAGTCCTAGATTATGTTGGTTTCATCACGTTTATGGACATGAAGCATATTATAGGTACATATTTATTAAAGTGTCATATATTATGTGTATGGCATGTTTTTGAGATATATTGAATGTCTAGAATACGAATAAATATGTGCCAAAATATTTACTTACTTGTTATTTTTAACCCCCGACGCAAAAACTAAGGGGAGTTATAAGTTTAACGTGTCTGTGTGTGTGTGTGTGTGTGTGTGTGTGTGTTTGTGGGTGTGTGTGTGTGTGTGTGTCTGTCTGTCCCAACGTAGCTCCCGAGCGGATGAACCGATTCGTTTTTTGTTTGTTTGAAACATCGATAGTATATTATATCGATGGTTTGAAAGGTGAATTTGTCGGGAGTGTTCTTAGCTATGTTTGATCAAAATCGGTTCAGCCGTTTCATTGCGTTGGGGTTTTTTTAATTTTTACAAAATTAATTACTTAGCTTAAAAAATTAGCTTCACCCGCTCTTGTAATGAAATTAAGACCTTGCAAAATTAAAATAAAAAAAAAACATTATTGTCCTAACTATATGAGGCGAAAGTACTGTCCAGACCAGAAACGAAGGATACGGCCACCAGAAGAAAGAGCTAATCAAGAAGAACCCAAAAACGTTCAAGCCATATTCACATTCTAGCAAAAATCATGTTCTTATGAATTTTGATATTAAAGACATTTTTCACGTAAAATTCTCCGGCTCATTTCATTTAAATTTTATTATTTTGGTCGATCTACCAATGTCTCTGCAGTTGTTAAAACATCAGTAAGGTGCACCACCCATTGAACGCCGCTTTCCCAGTTTTCCACCGTTTGGAAACATAACCAGACGTTTCAAGCTTAAACTCGAGCGCACACAATGATATCATTATGTATACCTTACCTACTCATTTTTTATTTGTCCTAGTATCTCCTGAGGTCAATGATAATCGTTCTCAAGACCACTCAGACGATAAATACTCGATACGTCCTTTATCAAACACTTCACTTGACCTTTAAACGTCACTTCTCAATACCAGACGCCTTTCTTCGTAATTGTATAAAATGTATCTACTTTTAGTAGCGCTAACCTGATAATCTAGCCTTTCGAAGATTGTCATAAACACAAGCCATTATATGCAGTAATTGACTTGTTATATTGAAAACAAATCCATTGAGCTTTGACCAACTATTTAAAAAAAACATGATTTATAACTAAAATCAATACAAAAGACTTCAACGCGATTCTCGTAGCATAACTGCTACGACAGTTTTACGATCGTTTACAGATTTATTTTAAGTTGTTGCGCAAATAGTAAAGGAGGTGGGCAACCGCTGACCCAGGTCAAAAATAAATGACCCAGGGCCCCTTCATGGAAGTAATTAGTACGGTACTAAATGTCGTTTTTTGTCCAATTTTTCTAAAGAACTTGTATATTTTTAGAAGTTGGGAAGGAAAAGTTGCCTTTCTAAATAATTTGATAAATCAACTCATTGCATTTGAGTAAAACAAAACGCAACAAGCTTCATAACTTTGCCACAACTTCTACGCAACAAATTTAACTAGCTTCTTCATTATCTTCATATAATTATCAATAACCAAAGGTATCCCAACTGTACGTTACGTTAGTTAAAAAAGTTGGGTCAAACAATGTATGGGCAGTTGCCCATGTTCTTTACTTGCGCATATAGTACGTTTCTTGTTTATCAAGCTCCGTTATAAAACTGGGAGTTTTATAGCCATAGATTGGTATATAATAATAACTACCTTAACATTAGTAATATTCGAAGTTATCCCTGATTTAAACTGACAACCGCTGGGGTAAACGTGTTCTAGAGTGGAGACCACGTGTTTGTAACCGTAGTATGGGGTGCCCCCTGGCTAGGTATAGCGACGGTCTGCGTTAGGCGGCTGGTAGAAAGTGCATGGGAAGAGCTGGAAATTGGTCTAAATGGCGCGTATTGGGAGAGGCATATGTCCAGCAGTGGACTGATATAGGCTTATTATGCTGAATCCTTAGACGAAAGTTTGAACAAAAATTCTTACGAGGAAATGATACGGATAGGATAGGTCATGGTAAATTAAATTTGATTAATTTAAAATAATGTCACACTATCTTGTATGGTCAAAAGTCATCGAGCTCATGTCTGCTAGCCCCTATCAGTTATTTTTAGTAAATTACAGAACTGGCATAATAATCTGAAATGAAATGAAATGAAAAACATTTATTTGGCACAAACAAAAAAAACAAACAGAACAAACAGAATGCTAGGAAAAAGTAGGACAAAAAACAGAAAAATAAATAAAAAATAACAACCAAAAACATACAAAAACAGATACAAAAACATAATTTAGACACTTAAGTTATAAATAAAATAAAATCAAAAATTAAATATAAAAAAAAAAAAAAGAAAAACAATGTTTATTAGTTGAAAATAAATAAATAAATGTCCCACGCATCCAATCTGTAAACCCAACCCGTTAAAATTAAATATCTCTTAGGTCACGTCCACTTAGGACGCGCCAAACGTGGCATTGCACTGTGCCCGTCATCCTGAGCCATAAAAACTCCCTTGGAACGCAGCAATGCGGGCACTACTGCTTGGCGGAAGAAATCGGTATGCTGGTAATAATACTCCGACGTAACTCGTATAGTATTGCAGTTCAGCGCGTCGCTAGATTTAAGTATAAGTAAAGGGTCCCCGAGACAGTCATTTGAATGATACCAATTGATGCAACCAATGATCGTTTACTTTAGATCATTGAAGCGATTGTCAATACTACAACGGTATTGACAGCAAATGATAATTTGCTATCATTCGCGTCGATTGACTGCTAATGACGCGCCGTGCATTGACGGCGACAAATGACAATTGTTTTTAACCCCCGACGAAAAACGAAGGGGTGTTATAAGTTTGACGTGTCTTTGTGTGTGTGTGTCTGTGTGTCTGCTGTCCCATCGTAGCTCCCGAACGGATGAACTGATTTCGTTTTTTTTGTTTGTTTGAAAGGTGTATTTGTCGGGAGTGTTCTTAGCTTTGTTTGATCAAAATGGTTCAGCCGTTTCATTGAATTGTTTTTTTTTTTAATTTTTACGAAATAATTACTTGTCTTCTTGATCGAATGACAGTCCAACAAGCGACTGGACAATGCGCGAATGATACGCCTTCTTCTTCTTCTTAGCTTAGGTAATGGCTTCTGTGCATTATTTGCAACAATTTAGCCAATGTCAAGTGATATAATTCATATATTTTTATAGTCAAGTCGTCAAGAGTCTCCGTCAAGTCATAACCCAGTTTAAATAGTAGCAGAAAAAATCGGAGCTTCAATTGCCCGTCAATTGAAACGATCAATCACGTAAACATTGTCATTCGCAAATGACAGTCTCGGGGCTCATTTTGATCAGCGAATTCTGTCTACGTACCCACTTTTTTGGGTGCAACTGTATTGATCCCAGAAATTCATCCCATGAGCTAAAAGTAATCATAATTACTCCGGATTCGTACCATTCAATCCAAAGAATGTAGGTAGGTAGGTACTCAATTATCTTTGGAGCACGTCTACGAGATGTCTATCTCTTGTCTACGAGATGTGCTACAACAGGAACTATATCAAAATCAATATCTTTATTTCAGGCTTAATGAGAAATGTACTAAACCTATACAATAAGCCCATAACAACATAAATACCTTAAAAACTAACATAAATATAAAAACACTTTATTCTATAACTTAATCTAACACACGTGTGATCGCCGACGTGTCGTGGCCCAGGAGATCACGTGACAGGCGGCCCTTGAATCGCTGGAACTTCACCCCTTTCGGCCAGAAGTCAGGGCTCAAGAAGGTCTTCAAGATTTCCGTAGGGCTCACTATAAATGAGCTAAATCTCACATTATGACGAGAGTCCAACTTCATGACCCTCAATCCGACTCCAGCTTTCTTTCTGAGGCACTCCACCACCTCTGCGGCCTTCACGTCGAAGTAAACGCGGGACACGTAGATCTGTGTGGTGGGTACATTTTGCTCGGAAGGTACTATAGCTACACTATACCTAGTATTATGTTTTTTTTTTTTAAATTAGAACCAAAACTGCTTACATATATTAGAACACACATTATGATAGTATCAGAGAGCTAATTAAAGGTTCTCACGAATATAAACTGTGACAATACAATCATCACCATTATTATATTATATAAAACTATACGGCAAAAACTAACGAATAAATGGATACTTTAACAGATTACATATATAGTGGAAAACTAGTTACAGTTTAGATAAATATAATAGATATAAAGTAGGCATGACCATGCAGGCCATGCATTTTAGTAGTAGTAGAGCTTTTTTGTGAAAGAGTTCGTCCGGGGAAGTACCACCACCATACCTATTTCTGCCGCAAAGCAGTAGTGCTCGCATTGCTGTGTTCCGGTTTGAAGGGTAAGGGTGCCGGTGAAATTACAGGCACATGAGACTTTTCATCTTTATGTCTCAGGGTGGCGGGCGCAGTGCAATGCCACATAGGTTGCGTCGTAGGTGGACGTGATCTATGAGGTAATGCACTGTTCATAGGCAGAGGTTAACGCTTAACATCAGGTGGGCATCTTGCTTGATCCGTCATCCAAGTAGTATAAAAAAAAACCTAGATATATTATACGGTCGCTAAACATCATCATCATCAGCTGCGAAGAATTCTCTGCTCAGCCGCAGTCTCGCTGAGGAGACACTAGTGGCAAAGAGGTTAAAGTCTATGTATGTTGAGTCGTTAACGTAATATGTTTATTACCATTAAAATTAGTTAATTTCATCAGTAAGTTATAACCTCGTGCTGGTAGCCTTGGTCCTGCAATAAACAACTTTACGAGCTATTGTGAGCAGTTTACGGCAACCGCCACGATTGACTCCTGACCATAAAATATGTTTTCTATGTTGCGGTTTACGCTTTGTGTTTCTGTAAAATATATAGACACAAAGTCATGGCTGAGGTGTGTCCGGCCTAAGAATAGACCCCTCCGTCTCCTCTCGTGGATGTCGTAAAAGCCGACTTAGGGATTACCCGGACTTGTTGATAAGATTCGTTGGTATAAGATTTGTCCTGGGTGCTAGCTTATTATGGAAGGTGTTATTACTGGAAAACGTTGGCCGACTCAGTAGTGGGAAGCAATGGCGGTGATGAGCTCACCACTCGCAACGTCTATATTCCACGATGGTGCAACCTACTGCCAAGAGGCCCATGAGGCTCACGTGCCCACGTGCTACTAGATATGTCAAATTAAAGGAAGATCGATGGTATGGAAATGTGGTGTAGGAGACGCACGCTGAGGATTCCCTGCACGGTCATCCATATCTAGGTTTCTATGTAAGACAGCATTTTGAGAAACATATTCAGTAAAAGCCTTTGTATTTCTGCTATTTACAATTTTAACAGAACTTGGCCGTTCATAATGTAGGTTCATAAAGTACTCATTAATTTCAAAAATAAAAAACAATTGTAATGGAAACCTTGCACATGAGGTATTTTTTTTTCACAAATTGTAAGGCTTTATCAATACCACGTCCAGGACGTACTACGTGATTATGATAAAGGAACAAGTTCTATGAAATATTTGCGCACAAGGAAGCAGCGGAATTTTTCGAGGGCCTGGCGCTGTCTCTCATTTTTCACAGTGCCTCTCTTTAAAACATTGTAGGCCTGCATTGGACTTACCAACAAGCCCAAACTGGGAAGGGCCCTCTTAAGGTGGGGTATAACGCAAAATTACCAATCTTAGATTAGATTTTTAACAGACTAAATCAAGTACAAAATTTAAATTAAAAATATGCATGGATACTACATTATAATACCGAGGGATCACGCAGACAGAAACACGAAAGGAAAAAAAATTCTCGATAAAAAAAAACACAAAGTTACCTCTAACTGTTGGCTAGATTCGATTGTTTGTCAATATGGTTTTTTTTTTTTTTTTTTTTTTTAACATTGATAGACCTTTGTTTGACCACGATCTCACCTGTTGGTAAGTGACGATGTGGCCGAAGATGAAGCACAAAGGTCTAGAAGGCACCTATTCACTCTTGACTTGAAGAGACCCAGATTATAGTTTTCAGGAAAGACAGACGACGGTAGTGTATTCCACTCCTTAGCAGTTCGCATTATAAAGGTAGAACTGAAACGTTTTGTGCGAATAGAAGGTATACCAATGAGGTAAGGATGGTACTGAGCCGTACGCCTGCTCGTCCTATGATGAAAAGGAGATGGTGGGATCAGATCGTGCAGTTCCTGGGAACATTCACCGAAATGTAACCTATAGAAGATCGCAAGGCATGCAACCTTACGGCGGTGCTCGAGACTCTGGATCTTAGTCTCCGCCATATGTTGCTCACCTATAAGCCTGAAAGCTCTACGTTCAATCGAGTCCAAGGCAGCAAGCTGGTGTTTGGCCGAGCCATCCCAAACATGGCAGCAGTACTCCATACCAGCCCGGACTTGTGCTTTATATAAACTGAGAAGCTGTCCTGGTGTGAAGTAACATACATACAATAATACATTAATAATAGTAATGGTACATATTATTGGGTCAAAAATTGGATAAATAAGATCAATACAATAAAACGGACAGGTTTTTTTTAAATTATCTATATTTAATGAGATATTCAATAAAAACCACTTTTTCGAGCGGCGCATGGCGTTTTTCTTGTATGGAGATTTCTGCCTTTGTATACTAAGTCCATGCCCGCAACACGCAATGAAAAATTTATGGAGCGTCATGTAGTGCAAAGGCTAGAGGGTAAGAGATCACGTGGTCGCGCTCCCATGTCAGTCCATATCAAGTCCACCGCACAATCCTACTTAAGGTGAATGCTCACGCTTGTGGCGCGTTTTTTTTTGTGTTTTTTGCGCATTACCTCTCATGAACACTTCTTCAGATAGCGAAAGTTGAGTTCGCGAGAACTAGGAGACTTAACACACACATTTTAATTGATAGTATCTCATAAATATCATCAGTTTAGCCACGATACCTCAAAACAAAAAAAAACACTGTAAAAATGTGTTTAAACTGATGATATTTATGAGATACTATCAATTAAAACTTTTATGTTAAATCTCCTTGCTCTCGCGAACTCAACTTTCGCTATCTGAAGAAGTGTTGATGAGCAGTATGGGAAAAAACACCAAAAAAAAAAAAAACGCACTGCAAGCGTGAGCATCCACCTTAATATTATAAATGCGAAAGTTTGTGAGTGTGTGAGTGTGTGCGTGTGTTTGTTACTTCTTCATGCTAAAGCGACTAGACGGATTTGGAATGGAGATAGCTTGACTCCCGGAATAACACATAGCCACATTTTTATACTGATATCCCCACGGGATCGAGACCTACGCGGGTAGCACTGCGTGGAGCTGCTAGTCTACTATAGCCAAATGTTCTCGCAGTCCTGCTAATACAGCCGAGTGGAGACGCAAGGCAAGGACCGCCACTCAAGCAAGACCTGCATAATCAAGACCTTGCGTCAAGAGTCTCGTCTAAGAAGAAGAAGGTACCATTGAAGTAGGTATAATATAGGTATCTTAGTAGGTATTTATTTCTCTGATCGTATAATGTTCCTGTCGAAACATTCTGAGAACGGTTTTCGATTGCCATAAGTACAGAGGATCTGGAAGTGCTGGGTCGGTTCGCCGAAACGGAACAATGGCCGGAATAATGCAAGGAAGGAAATTCCATTCAATTGTGACATTGCAGCCAAACAATGCTGTTTTATACATAGGGTGTAAGTAATTACTTACAACTTGTATAATTTATGTTAGGTGAGTAGGATAATGGATGTTGGCATAGAATAAGTATTTTGGTATAAGAAAGAATAATACAACTAATAAAAGTACCTACAGGTATGTACAAAAATACAAAACAATACATCTAATGAAACAGTTGTGCTACCTGAAGACCGATCTTACTCAACTAGCTCAACTGATCCAAATCACTAACCAGACGGAAGCGTCCCTATAAGATGCTGGCCGCTTTGCCACGATGAATGGCAATACTTAGGCGCTGTCTCTACGAGCGAGAGCATCGCGACGAGTCAGCGCTCGCGCGTATAATTGCCACTATAGTGCGCGTCATGTAAAAAGAACGCTGGCGGTCAAGCTTCTACAGGCGTTCCAGCATTCTTTTTACATGACGCGTACTATAATTGTACATTATTTGTAGTAAACTAGGTAGGCACTCATTCAATGCATAGGTATACATCTCTTAAATAAGTAGAAAAGTATAAGTAATCTCTTAAAAAGAACGCTGAAATGCCTGAAGAAGCTTGACCGCCAGCGTTCTTTTTACATGACGCGCATTATAGTCGCATCGACGCGATAACTTCGCCGTGTGGAGACGCGTTCATAGAAATACATGTATCGCCGCGATTCTCTCGCACGTGGATACAGTGCCTAATGCGTTGAGACAGATAAGAGCAAGCTCTCGGGTCACGCGCCGCTTCGAACAGACGCCTTGAAAGAATTTCGAAAACGCGAAGGGCCCTGAGGCCGTAGACAAAGTAACAATCGAATAGCGATGTCGCTTGTAGAAAAGCCAAAAATGTATGAGATTGACGTATGCTATCGAAATGCCACGTCGTCTTTTGTATTGAATTACGACTGTAAAAATGGAATCGCTTCGAAGCGAATGCCACTTGGCTAGGCCGGCTGGTAGGTACCCCACGGACCCAGAGTCTCAACCCCGAAATAAGTTTATGTTGAAGGTTTCGTAAAACATGTGTCTCATCATCATACTCCTCCTTGCGTCCTAATGCTGAGCGTCGTGACCTCCTTCATGGATCAGTTGCTGGAAGATGTTGCGCCAACAAGATCTGTTGCCGGCGCGCTGCATGTTTCGTGGAGTTTTGAGTCGAGAGTGGTTTCATTCCCATAGGGAATGCAATCTCGATCTCGCGAGATCTCGTTTTCACCATCATACCCTTCAAACACCGGAACACAGCAATGTGAGCACTACTGCTTTTCGGCAGAAATAGGTATGGTATACTCCCCCGGACAAACACTTTCACAGAAAAGCTGTACTACAGTCACTGAGTCATGAAAATTATTTATTTTCCGGACCGTTCGTTAACCCTCAACTAAAGTTTGGTCTACGTAGGTACTAGATACTCATTGATATAACCGGAAGCTGAAAAGCAAACAAGCTCATCCACACATCATAGAGCCCTGGATTTCTCGTACGACTCGTTTCTCGAGATCATTTTCTTCTCCATACCTACAAACTATGGAATGAGCTTCCATATGAGGTTTTACCACTTGGTTACGATATGTGTCGCTTCAAGAAAATGTTCATGAATTCCTTCAGGGTATGCAGCGCATCAACAATATCCCTGGTGTTGCCGGTGTCTATAGGCGATGGTAACCACTTTACATCAGGTGAGGCCGTGAGCTAGTTTGCCTATTTGTTTCATAACAACAGCATAACTAATTCATAACTAAGCGCGTTCTCTGATCGTTTCGATTGTCCTCTGGTTTGGAAGCTCGTCCAGAGGACTAAATCATTGTTAACTATTAAGTACTAACCTAGTTTTAAGTCGTGTTACTAAAAAGTTAGACTCTTGTTGTCTTAATAAATAAATATTCTATTCTATTCTATTAAAAAAAGAAGGACTTCTGAAATCTGTATTCTTGAAGAAAATATCACTCTGGTCGTTGAAATGTACACGTACAGCTCAGCCATTGTAGTTAATGGAATGATCTGGAATCAGTCTATTTCAGACAACTCCAAAGACAAGTATTTACAATATAGGTAAATATTACACGAAAAAGGAACGGAATAACCTCGGAAGAGCTCATTAAAAAAATGTATATATTTTTGCACTGCATACTTATTTATTTTTCCTGTTACACAAGTCTTTGATAATACTATTTGTATGTCTACCGTGTCTACCCACATCCTAACTTAACGTAAAATTGTAATAATCGCGTCTTTTATTTTTATTAAATACTTCGTTATTAATATTTGTTTATTAATTATGTATAATTATTTATTGTGAAGCAGACATCCGTGTTTTTCACTTAGATGGTTTCAGCGGAAGATCAGCGTTGTGTTGCTACAACACAACAAATGCTGAGCTGGACGCCTATTTTTGTCAGTGATGCGTGGCTGGTATACTATGAGGCACACATTAGTTTTATTTTTCTTTGTTTCTGTGTGTGCGTGTGTGTGTGTGTTTGTGTGTGTGTGTGTTTGTGTGGAATTTTGTTTGTTGGAACAAATAAATGTTTTTTCTTTCTTCTCATACCACAAGTTACACGTATGGGGTCCTGTTACATTCCATCATGCAACTTATTAACGGCTACCCGCAAGGTACTCCTCATCAGTACGAGTGCGGTTCGGCAATTGTACAGCTTGGTCACCACGGATTATCGTGCACCGGAGTCAGCGGCAGGATTTCTCGCCACGCTAGCCTTAATGATTTCATTCGCCGGGCTTTTACTAGCGTCAACATTTCAGCCGATCTAGAGCCGAATGGCCTGACGTGACGGCATGACTCTTGGTCCGTGGGAGAAGGGTAGGCATTTGGTGTGGGATACCACATGCCAACGCATGAGATATATCCCAAAGAGATGAGATGGCGCACGGGTATGTTGATACCCTTGCGCCATCTCATCTGGCCGGGACATCCGTTAGTTCCGCCCGGTGCAGTGGCCGATTCGCTGAGGATATCTGTGGTCTCAACTCTCGAAAGAGATAGATAAATAGATAGAACAATTTGTACACAGTAAATTATTGTAAATTTGTACACACAGAAATACAAAACATAACTCAATAACAAAAAAATAACAGAAATGTACAGATCTTATGCATTTGAGTCTACCAGGGTCGAGACAGGAGGGAATGTTAATGTTAATGTTAAAGAACTCCCTTTTCCGCATTCGAACTCTATGGGCGGTCCATTATGCGTGAGAGTTGTCTGCCTATGTATATAGTTATATACATAGGCATAGGCATGTATATGCCTATATATATAAGCACAGAAGTTTCCTGGGGTCTTCGTAGGCTTGGCGGGTTGACCTCGGGTTGTTGAGGAATTGTTTACGTTGAGCTGCTACTCGCACATATTGCAGGACTACGTGGGCAGCCGATTCTTCTTTGGTCAGACACCCTCTGCAGAGTGGGCTGTCTGTGGCTCCGATGTTGAAGAGGGAGACTGGAGGGGTACAGACAGAGGCCCTTCGCGTTTTTAAAATCCTTTCTGGGGGTCTGGTCGAAGTGAAAAACGTGACCCGAGAGCTTGCTCTTATCTGGCTCAACGCATTGGTATTGGCATTCAGCGTGGCAATGCAGCCGCATCTCAGGGACGTCTGGTAGTAATTTGGATAAGTTGAGCTATCTTTAGATCATTTGCATTTGCTTTTACTTAAATTAGATGTAGGAATTATTGTTACTCAACTAACAATTTTTTTAATTGTAATTTTCATATGAAAAGTTACCTAAGTAGGTACTTTTTCCTTGACTCACTTTGTAGATTATTGATTAGGAGCATCGGTAGTACTAGAAAGAGCTACTGAGAGCTTAGAGAGAGAGAGAAAGAGATTTGTAGGAGATAAAGATGTATAAGAAACAAGTCTGGTTATTTACACATTTAGGTTAGGTACCAACCTATGTAAATATTCTTCTTGCAGCAAGTCTTTATGAACTCAACTCAGCAAGGTTTAGTGAACAATCTATAGTAAAACCAGGCGCTGGTGAATACGAAGGGTGTGTTCCTTGATTTCATCCTGTTTGAATTGTTCCTTGATTGTTCTGCTTTCTTTTTATTACCAGTAGGTAAGTAAATATTTAATTACTTAAGTATATCTAGATTTCTTTGAGATGCCACGAAATTGCATGGTTCTGTAGTCTAGCGACCAGGCGTTCAGTGCGTTTTACGCAAACAAGGCCAAAAAACGGTAAAATAAAGATTCTGCCAACTGACATCCATTCTATCGCACGCGGCTCATAAAAAACGAACACAATGCGTCGACAACGCCAAGCGTCCCGCTACCCTCTGTCCAAACAATGTTTCCGACAAGGTTCTACAGCAAAACTCCTCCAACACAATGAACTCTACTTCGCTAGCAATAAAGCTGATGTTCACCTTCGAGTACAACTAGAGTGGAACTCTATCATATTATAATCCGTAAATTCAAACAAGCTGAATCCGTAGTTGAGCTCGGCGAGACGTTGCCGCTCTTGGCAAGCTACAACATCGGTCTCTATGTAGGTATATGTGTGCTTCTGGCACAACTGGCGCCGAATATTTATTGTATACTAACAGAATACTGACGAATGCTTAGGGCGACAGAGTTCTATTCTCTGGATGAGGAAATAGTGTACTCTGTAGGCTCGTGTTAGGGTTGCTTTTATAATTTGATTTGTCTGATGAGACCGTGTGTTGTTAGCCAATTTTTCTATGTGACCGTCCAGGTGGCTATGTATAGGTTGCTTGGATTGTTCGATACGCGCTCTGAATAACCTGAGGCGGCCTTAGCTTGGACTGTGGTTGTTCAACTAATAATTAATTTATTTATGAAGGTTTTACGAGGGCACAGATCGGATGAATAAATAACTACATACCTACCAATTATGTAGAGGTTGAGTGATGATTCTTGTTGGCTCGTTTCATTGTACGTAGGAGTATAATAAATTATTGATGAAGTTCTTGTAATTTTTCATTGTATATTAACCAAAAATTTTACTTTAGAACCGAGAACATACTTGAGATAGCAAACAATACCTACCAATTCTTACAACGATATTAATTTATTAAATTAACCAGACGACGCAGTTTAGGAAAGACCCCTCTCGACTGATCAAATACATTTAAAAGAACGCAGTAAGTCTGTGGATGGAGGCGGCTCAAGACCCTTGGTTGAGGCATTATATGGGGAAGGCTTATGTCCAGCAGTGGACATCTACATGCTGATGATGATGGCTTAATTCCATCTTTCTAAAATCCTCTAAACCGTGGTACGGAGTTCGATGGAACTACCACATAACGCAACGAAGAAAAGTCATGCTCTCAACGCTTCCTATAAGTGAAATATTTTTTGGATTCTGATTAGAGGAGGAGATTACACAGTAGGAGGACAACACTGCCTATCCCACAGGAACCCTTCCGTTTTTTAAGATAAAAAATATTTATGGTAACTAACTAGGTATTCTAAGTTTTATTAAAATCCTTCAAGCAGTTTCAGCGTGATGATGTTTCAAAGATCAGGACAGATACCAAATAGATAGGTACTCGAAAAGACAAAAAAAAATGCTCTTATCGGCCTCTAAATAATATCGGTTTACATCAATTCGAATTTCAAAAAATATTTAATTTACAGATTTAGCTCAGTTACAGTTTTATCGTAGGTATGTACCTAGTTAGAAGATAAACTCACTGAATTCAATTAAATAACATACAAAACACCCAACAGTCACATAATACCTAGTCCTGATTCCATAATAGGATCATCTGTGTCTTGGGAATCAGGAACCACTATTACCACAACAACCAGACCCCGATCTTATATTTGCAGATCATACAAACATTCGGGATAAATTGTTGTATGATCGGAGTCGAACAAGCAACCTCTCGCAGCTCAGCCGGCTACTTACCAGCCGCGCTACAGAGATCGTAATTACTTTATGTTATTAGTAGAATTATCAGAACCAGTGCATGATAGGATATCCAAATTTACTTTCAATACCTACAATGATCCGATACCTCTTTCAATACCTACAGAGATCACATTTAGTCACAATGTGACTAAATGTGATCTCTAGAGATTAAACGTTATGTGAGGCTAGTTTGGTCGAGCAGCTTTTCAGGGTTAGGTTCTAAGACCTCATGACTGTATCGAAATCAGTTGCTCTTTTCCAATGTGTAGGTACTTGTAATCGCACTCGTAAGGCATAATATGCCGAGACGGAGACAATTTTCTTTCGATTTCAATAACCCTCATAGTTTTCTTCTATATGTTATTTCCTACATAATATGAATTTCCACCAGATTTCACTCTTTTCTACAATTTCAGATGTAAAGGTAAATACTTGAATTTTAGTTCTAGTTACAACGCTATGTAAAAACTAAGACTTTTGCTTTGAATTGCTTTGTTGGTGCTTTTTGTTTTTTTTTGTTTGTTTTGTTTTTGTTGTTTTGTTTTATGCCTCGAGGAGTTCCATTGTCCACCTTCCGTCTCCATCATCAGATCAGCTCGCTGTCTCCATAATATTGCATTGTCATCGGAATTTGACAAGTATGCAAAATATCATCTCAATCGGTTGAGGATAACCGCTTTAAAATTCAGTTGCAAGATTCCACCCGGACATACAAAGTTAAATAAAAGTATGTAATTTATAAAATTAGTGATCCTAACCGTGTGCTGATCAAAATGAGGCTAAACACGCCCAGTACATTATCATTACATTATCCCTCTAGGAGTTCCGTTGTCCACCTTCCATCTCTATTATCAGATCAGCTCGGTGTGACCATCATATTGCATTGTCATCGGAACTTGACAGGGATGCAAAATATCATCTCAATCGGTTGAGGATAACTGCTTTAAAATTCAGTTGCAAGATTCCATCCGGACAAACATACATATACATTGCAAGTTAAATAAATGCTTGTAATTTATAAAATTAGTGATCGTAACCGTGTGCTGATCAAAATGAGCCTAAACACGGCCAGTCTACCGCTACTATTATCCATCGAGGAGTTCCGTTGTCCAACTTCCGTTTCCATCATCAAATAAGCTCGCTGTCACCATCACATTGTATTGTCATGAGAACTTGACCGGTATGCCAAATTTCAGCTCAATCGGTTGAGGATAGCTGCTTTAAAATTCAGTGGCAAGATTCCACCCAGACATACATTGCAAGTTAATTAAAAGCTTGTAATAAATCGTACCATCCTTCGTAGATTCAGGTACCTACCTTTTATTCATAGGCAGACATTTAAGTTGACAAGAAAGAGTAGGTAATTCCACTGACGGCTGTTGTTGCAGAAACCTGAAGAAGGTTGATTACTTATAGAACATTTTATGGACAAATAAATAAGGTACAACAACGGCAAACATTCTTTTCCAGCTAATCTTTGTGTATCTAAAGTAAAGCAAGTCTATAGTGTAAGAACAATTTTGACGAGGTGTGGTAATGAAATAATTTTAATATTCTAAAGCACATATTCTACAACTATATTCAAACTGAACTCAAGCCTTGATTTTTAACAGACTCCAATGAAAAACTGTCACCAAATCTATGCTTAAGTCTCGTTTCACGTATGATGGAACCCAAACAAATAAAACGGCGCTTTGAAAATCACAATGGTACTTTATTGCAAAGTCAAAGACACCTTACCGTTCTAATGAGCTCACAAACAAAAATCACTGTAACCATATAACAAAATCCCGTGCGTTTTCGTCAGCGCGATCTATCCGTCGGTCACTTTTACTAGCGACATCTAGTTTTGAACCGACGGCACTTAATGAAATAAACAAATTGGTTTCTGTGTACAAAACCGTCTAAACATATCGCCCGCCATGAACATCTGTTTATGTTCATAATAAGAGAACTGACAATATGGGGAACTCGCAAATACATGGCAAAAGGTGACAGTGATAGCTTCGAAAGTCTTAAAATAACACAATGTGGACTGTATACAATTTAAATAACAAATCTTAAAACATAACTAAACTCCAAGTATAACACCAAAACATCAATGTCTAACTGACAATAAAGAACATACTTCTAAAAGTTTTAACAAAAATACAAAATCTATCTTATCTGTTAAAGGTAACACACATAACTTTGAAACAGGACGCTTACATAGTTGACCATTGCACTTGAGGGTTACGACTCGTGTGACCTTGTCCGAACCAGCATGTTTATCAACTATTCTTCCCAACAACCAGCGTGCGGGAGGTAAATAGTCCTCCTTTACCAAAACAACCACCAATGTTTGGTTCGGGAAGCCTTTTATGCCACCTGTATTACTGAAAAAACTAAATTTATTAAATATTTAGTGCGCCAATGGTTCAGAACCAAAGTGGGATCTCCGTGCAACATTTTCCTGTGGGATTCTGCAATCACAAGAAGTGTGAAGTGATTGTCCCGAGGTAGAATGATGGGATGAATCGTGTCTACGTCTAACTTGGCGTTCTGGATTTGACTACTAACGCGCAAGATGCCATCACTATCTACCATGGGGCAAAGAGATTTCAGCTTGATTCTGGCTTTAACTCTCCCAGATTTGCGTAAATCTTCCATCTCTTCGCTGAATCCTTGCTTTTGAGCGTGTCTTACACAAACCTTTGTTGCTTCTGCTATCTCTTCCTGCGTCAAATACTCTTCTTCGCATCTCCTACTACTACCGTCTTTTGGTTTTTGAGCTGTGACTAAACCTGTTGTTGTGGTCTTGTTCACATTAACAACTAGGCCGTAAACAACTGCTGCGTATGCAGCGATAGAAGCGTCAGAGAAGTCGTGCAACTCGACACAGAAGTTCTCAGCTGGCATATCCAACCATCTTGGAATGCTGAACTTGCACGTTTCTGCACGATTTTCTCGGTAAGTTTGCCACTCTATCAACAGCTCTTGCGGCAGTTCATCATCCCAGCCTATCCCTGGAAGCCAAAGCTTTTGAATAAATAATTCTGATGTGACAACACAAGGTGCTGTCCATCCCAACGGGTCGAATAGGCGGGAGATTTCCGATATGACACGCCGCTTTGTGATAGGTGGCTCCTGAGAGGAAACCTTAACTGAGTACCGAAACTCATCACAATCTCGATTCCATGAGATTCCCAAAATCTTTATAACCTCATCCATTTTCATATCCTTTTCCTTCGTTCCCTGATCCTTTCCCATTTCCAGATCTTTACCATTTTCAGAAATTGACTTGTTCAATACATCGCAGCTACTGACCCACTTCTGCAACTGGAAGCCACCTTTGGTAAGTACTGCTGTCATTTCCTTCAACTTTACTTCTTCGTTTACTGTTTGACATCCTGCCGTCAGATCATTTACATAAAACTCATGCATTATTTTTTCAGCGACTTCAGTACAACTAGAGGTGCTTTCATCTTCTGCGACCTGTTGTAGTATCTTCACAGCGAGGTAAGGAGCCAACGACGTACCAAAGGTAACTCTCAGCATCCTTAAGTCTTCCGTTTCATCTGTGGGATCGTCGCGCCAAACTACCATCTGGAAATCTACGTGTTCAGGTAAGTCTTTCACTTGTCTATTCATTTTAACGACATCCGCACAAATGCTTACAGGATGCCTTCTCCACTTCATAACGATGTGCCGCAGCGGCAGTTGTATTGTGGGACCAACTAACAAGTCATCGTTCAGAGAGAACCCGTTTATTCCTTTCAAGGAGGCATCAAACACAATTCGAATCTTGGTCGTCGTGTTGTCTTCTCGTACCACAGCGTGTTGAGGTAAGTATACCGCTGTCGTCTTTCTAGAATCATCACCGTGTACGAGTTTCATGTGACCAAGATCGATGTATTCGTGGAAAACCTCGGAATATCTACGCTTTACTTCTGGATACTTCTTAAATTTCGACTTAAGAAGCAGAAATCTCTTAACAGCACAATCTCTCGTTCTGCCGTACTGACACTGAGGATCTTTACTACGAAAAGGGAGTTGCACAACGAACCTGCCATCATCATCTCTGGATGTGGTTTGCGAGTCGATATCTTCGCAACGCTGCTCACTTTCGGAAAGGATCTTCGGAGATCCAGGAAATGTGGATTGAATCTCCCGGAACTGCTTCAGGGGAGCGTTGTCACCTGCCTCTTCTGCTATACTAATAGTGGCATGATGACAATGAATGTTCGAGTCTACGCTCGATGGGATTCGACCAAACAAAACCCAACCTAATGCTGTATTTTGAGCAACTGGATAACCTGAAGGACCTTGAGTTAGCCCTTCTTTCAAAACTTGGCCGTATACTTCAGCGCCCAGTAAAATATCAATATTGTTCGGGGTGTGATACTCTGGGTCCGCTAAAGTGAGCTGTAGCTCTGGCCAGTCCAACCCTACAATTTTCTCTGAAGGTATGAGCGAAGTGATCGTACCTAACACATATGCTTCTACTTGGACACTAAATCTAGGATCGATGCGCGAGTAAATAGTCGTCGTGACTGTAAACCTGGAAGCAAAGCTGCTTTTCTCGCCACCTATCCCTGAAATGACCGTCTTGGCCGACTTCTTCTTCAGTCCAAGTAGTTGAACCGCCGACTCCGTTATGAACGAAGCCTGAGATCCCTGATCCAATAACACTCTAAGCATTTGTGATGACCCGTGCTTTGTCTGTGCTTCGACAAGAGCTGTAGCCAACAAAACTTGTGTCGGTATTGACCTTTGAGAAAAATGTGAAGCTAATTTTGGCGAAGATGATTCGCCCTCTGGTAACGCTGCCTTAACCGCAGATACTGCTGATTTGACTTCGGCCGTGGTGTTGGACTCAGACACGGCTGAACTAGAGCTAGAATTATCGGGATGTAACAACGAATTATGTTTACGCTTGCAAAGGCGACAACAAGGATAACTACGGCAATACTTCACGGAGTGGTTAGAACCCAGACAATTAAAACATAAACGCTTGGTTTGGACAAAGTCATGACGAGCTTCGTAACCTTCCTTTGCAAATTGCTCACAGGTTGCAATCTTGTGTGTTTCCTTACAATACGGACATGGTGCATTCCCGTTAGTATTGTTGTCGGTGGAGGCGGCAGCTGTGTGGTGAACCTTAACTTTATTCGCATTAACCTTAGCTTTGGGCATAACATCCAAAAACTCTAGTGCCCGTGATCTCGCTTCTAAAAACTCTCTAAACTCAACAAGCGCGGGCAACTGATCATGTGAACTTATTTTTGTTTCCCATAGTTTCCGGGATTCAACATCCAGTTTTGAACTGACGATGTAAATCACTATGAGATCCCATGACTGAACATCGACACCGAGATTTTTAAGACCATTCAGACATTCCATCGTAGTGTCCAAAAGACCCTTAATGGCACTTGCGCTTTCCGCGACATCATTTAGTGTCATCAATCGCTTCAGCAAACAATTTGATGTAAATCTTTTATTATCAAATCGACCACACAACGCTTTCCAGCACTCCGCATAATTGGCGGATGTGATAGCTAGGTTTCTCACCAGCAGCTCCGCTTCACCCGACAACAGCCCTTTTAAATAGTGCATTTTTTGCACATCTTCCAGACCTTCATTACGGTGAATGACCGACATGAACATATCTTTAAACGTCGGCCATTGAGCGTACTCGCCCGTGAAGGTAGGAATGGAAATTTTAGGTAACTTAAAATAATTATATTTATTGCTACCATTGGCATTTTCAACAGGACTCTCTGTTAAGACTTTGGTGCTAAATGAACTCAAAATTTCCTTTAATTCACTCTTGTGATCAATGTATAGTTCTTCAGCCGTCTCAAAAAAATCATCCGAAAAGTAATTATCGGTGGCATTGGAAACAGTCTTTTTTTGAACAATCGCACCATGGACCTTAATAAGATTTGCCCAAGTGCTTTCCAATGACTCCAATCTTGCCTCAATGTACGATGATGTTATTCTTAGCTTAGGCGATTTTTTAAAGTTATTTATAGCCTTTTCAATACGCGACCTAGCATCGTACTGAAGACTATACAAAGATTCCATTTTGCAAGTGAATTTACTATCCAAATTTTCTAAGTCCAAAGATTAAATTGAAATTTTTACAAGTGTTTACAAACTAAACCAAAATTCAAAAATCGGGCATAGGTTCCCCGTCTCAACAGAGTTTGTGACTTAACTAGCATGCACACAAATAAATACAAGTCCTAAATTATGCTAAAAATGTCTATCTTCTTTTTTCCAAACACTCACTTCAATGAACAAAATGTACTCACGATTTCACTTCACAAACCACTAGTGGCGCCCTCTAGCGCCTCCACAGAACACCTTGGCTGCAGGCGCAATGACGCGGCTGCGTCGGTGATGGCCCAGCAACCGGCAGGCAGCAACAATGCCGGCAGGTTCCAGATACAGGGGCGCCCTCTAGCGCCAGTCCAAAGCACGCGCGCTGACCTCTTGCTGGCAAACAATCCAGCGGCCGCTGCGACGTGTTGACATCCAATCCCACTCTTATCAGTGGGCTCCAGGAGCAAGCGGCCCGATTAGCCGAAAGAACTTGCTAAAAACATCCGCTACTCCCAAAGGAGGCGGTAAATCCGCTCGTATGGACCAAATGATGGAGCCCAAACAAATAAAACGGCGCTTTGATAATCACAATGGTACTTTATTGCAAAGTCAAAGACACCTTACCGTTCTAATGAGCTCACAAACAAAAATCACTGTAACCATATAACAAAATCCCGTGCGTTTTCGTCAGCGCGATCTATCCGTCGGTCACTTTTACTAGCGACATCTAGTTTTGAACCGACGGCACTTAATGAAATAAACAAATTGGTTTCTGTGTACAAAACCGTCTAAACAACGTACGCTTATGCATAATTTTGGAACACAGGCATGAATCTCTATGAAATATCAGTTTTCCATAATTTCCATTACTTATATAACATAACATAACATAAGAATGCAGTGAATACCAAAGAGTTACAAGATACCATTTTGTCAGTTTTGTCCGTGGAAGAAGTTTTAGATGCAACTTCAACGGATGATATAATATTAAAACATAAGAAAACAATAAATCCCAGGTAGTTAGGTACACGATAACCATCACTTTGTCAGTTTTGTTCATGAGGATGGTAGAGATTTCTTTTGGATCCAAAGACTTCAATCGTTGATACATTCCTTAGCTGATGTTGAATATTAGTCCAGATTTTAATTGCGAAACAGTCCGTGTAGAAAGCTGTAATGGTCAGGTCTTATTAGCTGGAGACATTATCAGAAACGTACAGGGCTATTTATACCTAGGTAATATTGAAACGTAATTAAAGAGTAACACAAAATAAATTAATCAAAATGCCACACATAACTAAAGACCTACTTAACTGTGACTATCGAAAAGATATTCAATCATCTAGCTATCTCATAATACATGAGTATTACCTTCGACCAAAGTAAAGTAGGTATTACCTATTTAAATGAATTTGCAAAAATGGCTGCCTTGGAAAGGGACTAAATGGTAGTGAAACACAAATTTAAATCCTTAGCATGTTTAAAAGAAAATTAAGATTTTCGTCTAACTAAGATCTTAAAAAATAGAGATATTTTCGTTCTTCTTTCATGTTTGGTAGATCGCATATCTAAAGATGATAACTATCGAAACCTTTAGAAAACTATAGTTTGTCTTCTTTTTCTTTAGCTGGTAGATTGCCACTGCTGAATGAAGCCTCCTCCCATTGGATAGAGGGGGGCTTTGCGATAATCACCATGCTTGGCAGGTGGATTGGTGCTCGCAGTATTGGTTTTGAGTACTCAGGAAGATACTGATGCCCATCGTTTGATGTAATCCGGTAGTTGGCTTTTATGACTTCCAGAAGGGGTCTTCTCTAGGCCAAACACATAAAACAGAAAACAGTAGGTAGGTACCTTACTGGTGATAAATGACGGTAACTAAACTACTTATCTAGTACCTAATGAAATAAGTAAGAAATAAGAGATAAATCTGCGTTTATCAGATTTAACAAAGTAACAAAAGTTTCATGTAAATAATATGGACAAATAACAAAGTACAATCAACTGACTGATAATGCAAAAGAAACGAAATCATACCAAAGTAAATTAGCACATAACTGCATAATTTATAAATTGACACAATACATGACAGACAATCGACAACGTTTATAAACGTCAACGCATGTTCAAATAAAGTGACACAAACAACCCGTGCAGAGCGGCAACGTCGCATCGCTTGAACTGAGGCCGCCTTCGGTAGAAAGCAACGCGTTTCTAATCTGGACGTTGCGCAGTCATTGACTCCGTCGGAACGTTTGCAACTCACGAAAACGACTCAAATCGAACGCTGGCTTTCTTAATTTGAATTTGGAATAAACTCTGTTTTAATGGATGTTTTTATGTTGAGTCTTTTTAAATATTTGAAACATGAAATCGTCTTCTAATGTTACCTACTAATTTAAAAAATCCATTGATTAACGGATTATTAAAATCTGTATTTCATTTATCTGTACTTATATTAACAGGTAAAATTTTCGAAGATTTGAAGGTGTTAAATAGTGGTTAAATAGGTCCTACCTAACTACCTAATTATAGCATTTTACAATGTTACATTTTAAAACCTGTTATAGTTTTCCGTAACTACGGTAAAAGAAATAAATAAGAAGACCACTAAAATCAATCAAAGAAAAAAATATTAGGATATTATTTACATTCGAGTAACCTCCTTGTACTTAATTCAAATAAACTGTTGGCCCCTAAATTACGTGGCTGAATCAGTAGAAAGAGGTTAGTTATGTCTTGAGTTTTGCTACGACGTAGGTATTCCTAAACCTTAGAGCATTGCAGGCATCCGTACTTGCTCGATGTCTTAAACCTTAGAGCATTTTAGGCATCCGTACTTGCTCGATGTCCTAAACCTTAGAGCATTGCAGGCATCCGTACTTGCTCGATGTCTTAAACCTTAGAGCATTTTAGGCATCCGTACTTGCTCGATGTCCTAAACCTTAGAGCATTGCAGGCATCCATACTTGCTCGATGTCCTAAACCTTAGAGCATTGCAGGCATCCGTACTTGCTCGATGTCCTAAACCTTAGAGCATTGCAGGCATCCGTACTTGCTCGATGTCTTAAACCTTAGAGCATTTTAGGCATCCGTACTTGCTCGATGTCCTAAACCTTAGAGCATTGTAGGCATCCGTACTTGCTCGATGTCCTAAGCCTTAGAGCATTGCAGGCATCCGTACTTGCTCGATGTCCTAAACCTTAGAGCATTGCAGGCATCCATACTTGATCGATGTCCTAAACCTTAGAGCATTGCTGGCATCCGTACTTGCTCTATGTCCTAAACCTTAGAGCATTGCAGGCATCCGTACTTGCTCGATGTCCTAAACCTTAGAGCATTGCAGGCATCCGTACTTGCTAGATGTCCTAAACCTTAGTGCATTGCAGGCATCCGTACATGCTCTATGTCCTAAACCTTAGAGCATTGTAGGCATCCGTACTTGCTCGATGTCCTAAACCTTAGAGCATTGCAGGCATCCGTACTTGCTCGATGTCCTAAACCTTAGAGCATTGCAGGCATCCATACTTGCTCGATGTCCTAAACCTTAGAGCATTGCAGGCATCCGTACTTGCTCGATGTCCTAAACCTTAGAGCATTGCAGGCATCCGTACTTGCTCGATGTCCTAAACCTTAGAGCATTGCAGGCATCCGTACTTGCTCGATGTCCAAAACCTCAGAGCATTGCAGGATCCGTACCGTCCTGAACTAAAACAGGCAATAGGTACTTGCCAATACTCTTATTATCGAAAGCAAAGATCTCCGGTAGTGTAGGTACCTACGGAGGCTGCAATGCTCTCAGGCAATGATACATTATTTCCAGTTATCACAATCGCGCAGGCTTATATTATATTGCTAAAAGTACTTACTTTATATACAAATGTAGTAAAATCACTAAATAAAGCACGACACAAATAACATGTTTTTTTTAGGAAGATGTTTTTTAATAAGTTAGTGAAAGCATGCTCGTGAGGTTAAATAGCCCAAGCATTGCCCAGCTACTATTAATCACTGAGGAGTTCTGTTATCCACCTTCCGTCTACATCATCAGATCAGCTCACTCATCATCATCATTATCAGCCCACACTAGTCCACTGCTGGACATTATAGGCCTCTCCCAATACGCACCACTGAGCCCAGTATTCGGCTCTTCTCATCCACTTTCTGCCCGCCGCCTTTCGTAGGTCATCGCTCCACCTAGCCAGAGGGCGCCCCACGCTACATTTGACAAGACGCGGTCTCCACTCAATAACTCGCTTACCCCAACGGTTGTTGGTTCTTCGGCATATATGACCAGCCCTTTGCCACTTCAGCTTGCTAATCCGGTGGGCTCTGTCAATGACTTTAGTTCTCTGTCGGATAATCTCATTTCGGATTTTATCTTTCAGAGAAACTCCGAGCATAGCCCTTTCCATAGCTCGCTGTCCAACCTTGAACTGGTGGATGATGATCAGCTCACTGTCTCCATAATATTATACTGTCATCGAAACTTGACAGGTATGCCAAATTTCAGCTCAATTGGATGCCAGCAAGTGCTTGAAAATTAACTAATACTTTTTTGGGCTTAGATAGCAACATAGAACAGAACGGAAGATAACGGCGAGCGGAGTGAGCTTCGAAAAATTGTGTGCATTATACGCTAAGAAAACAGGCTAGACAACGGTAGCGAGCGGACTGGGATTGGTAAAATTCCCTGCATTAGGTAGACGCTCAGAGAGCAGCAAATATGAGTATGTAGTGTTGCTAGCGAAAAGATTAGAGTCCTGGAAATGATGTTTAGAAAGCTAAGAAAGCAGACGAAAGATAATCAGCCGATGATGGCGAGCGGAGCGAGCCACTTTTTATTTAGTATATTGGACGATAGGAGGACAGCAGACATGGGACAGCGTGCTATCTCACCGCGCTGTTATTCACTGCGTTACCGATGATGATGTCACAGATTACTTAATAGTTACTTCGTAACGATGTGATGCAACTTGTGTGAAAGAAGACAACACAAGACGCGTGTTCTTATGGTGAGCGCGAAGCGAGAGTGTCAGAGTCTAATAGCAAGTATGTCTAATATGTATGTATGTATGAGTGTATGTTTTGTTGTACTTAAGTACCTAAGTGTGTTTGTACGACGATAACTGCAGAACCGTGATCCAATCTTGATGAAACTTGATAGGTTGATAGGTTATGCGAATATAATTTTTAAGTTCGAACATGAGTTTCATCGATAGGTACAGGGTTTTTGAGTTAGGGGGGTCCACGTGAGGTCACGTTCGAGATGAACTACTAGATATAACCTGGTGACAAATATGGACATGTAGCGTCCCGCCAATTGGCGGGACGCTAAGGGTCTTAAGGTCAATAGGGAAGGGCCCCTAAAAATCGGGACATCCAACGCAAATCGGGCCACCTGGCAATACTAGATCACAGGCTACTTCCACCTGGAACGCACCCTATGGCGTGGCACTGCGCCCGCCATCCTGAGACATAAAGGTGAAGTCTCGTGCCTGTAATTTCACCAGCATCCATAAAATACCTTACAAACCGGAACACAACAATACTCTCGTCACTGTTTGGCGGCAGAAACAGGTACAAGAGCTCTTACTTCGTTTTCTGCAAGGTCTCATATGGTCTCAGGTCTGAACTGCATTCTGTAGTCTGTAGAATCTGTCAAGTACGTTCAAATAAGTTTTTTGTGAAATTTATATCTTTCAATACAATCAATATATATAAAATCGTTGCGTGACTGACTGACTGACTGACTGACTGACTGACTGACAGACAATCAACGCACAGCCTAAACCGTAAGTTCTATAGAGATCTGAAATTTAGAGAGTACGTTCCTTTTGTGTTCCAGGGGTGCACTAAGAAAGGAATTTTGAAAATTCGCATGCTAAGGGGTCCAAAATGGGCTTTTAATATACAACAAAAAAGCTCTGTATTTCAGAAATCGTTAGCAGTAGAACCTTGAAATTTTACATGGAAATTCCTCAAATAAAATAAATAAACAAGTATTTCAGCGATTCCTGAATTTTTCTTGAAAAACGGAAAGGGAACGTTTTCTTTGTAAAAAAATAAAAAATCCTTAGTTTTTACAACGCACAGCCTAAACCGCTGGTCGTAGAGACTTCAAATTTGGAGAGTGTATTTCTTTAAGGGTGTAAAGGTGTACTTAGAAAGGAATTTGGAAAATTCGCCCTCTTAGGGGTCCAAAAAGGGCTTTTAACGTATACACTTTGCGTTTTGCAACGCATAGCTTAAACCGTAAGTCCTAGAGACCTGAAATTTGGAGGGTACGTTCCTTTTGTGGTCTAGGGGTGCACTATGAAAGAAATTTTGAAAATTCGCATGCTAAGGGGTCCAAAATGGGCTTTTAATATACAACAAAAAAGCTCTGTATTTCAGAAACCGTTAGCAGAACCGTTACCTTGAAATTTTACATGGAGATTCCTCAAATAAAATTAATAAACACGTGCTTCAGCGATTTCTGAATTTTTCTTGAAAAACGGAAAGGGAGTGTTTTTTTGTAAAAAATAAAATAAACTTTAGTTTTTACAAGCCGCTGTTCGTAGAGACTAAAAATTTGGAGAGCGTATTCCTTTTAGAGTGTATAAAGGTGTAATTAGAAATAAATTTGGAAAATTCGCCGTCTTAGGGGTCCAAAATGGGCTTTTAACGTATACACTTTGCGTTTTGCAACTCACAGTTTAAACCGCTGGACCTAGGCACATGAGGAGGATGTATTCTTTTTTGGGTGTAGGGGTGTACTAAGAAAGGGTTTTTGAAAAATCACCTTGGAAGGGTTCCAAAATGGCTTTTAATGTAAAACTAAAATGATTTGTAATTCGGAAACCGTTGGTAGAAGATACAAGACAATTGACAGGTTAATTTAAAAAAAAATAGCCAACATAAGTTTCAGCAGTACCTGAAATTTAGCTGAAAAAAGGAATGGGAACATTTTCTTTGTAAATAAATACACTTTAGGTTTTAGCCAGATTTCAGCGTATTTAGACAATTTCAAAGTTAGTTTCACGGTGAAGTCATTAAGATCAAAATATTTTAAGGACCTCATGGTTAAAATGGGACCCCTAAATTGAAAAACATGAGTATGGTGTCTTTTCATAGGTCATGTCACGGTGTCGTTGTTGAGATTAAAACATTTTCAGGACTTCAAGGTTAAAATGGGACCCCTAAATTGAAAAACTTGAGTATGGTGTCGTTACAAAGGTCGTGTCACGGTGTCGTTGTTGAGATTAAAACATTATCAGGACCTCAAGGTTAAAATGGGATCCCTAAATTTAAAAACTTGAGTATGGTGTCGTTTCAAAGGTCGTTTGACGGTATCTTACAAAATATAAGAGACATAGTCAAGCAAAAAACTTTTCCTCTACCCCCCACCTCCTCCCGCCCCTTAATCCTATAGCCATAACGTAGCTTTCTATGGGTTAAATAATTTTTTAAATCGGTCAAGTCGTTCTTGAGTTTATCCATTACAAACAAACATACAAATACGCGAGTGAAGCCGCGGGTGAAAGTAAATAAACCATAGCCTATGTTACTTGTACTTGTTACTTGTTGAATGTAGCTTTCTACAGGTGTTTTTTTTTTTTAAAATCGGTTAAAAAGTTTTTTAGTTTATCCATACAAACAAAATTATTTTACACCTTGGGTTACATTATTGGAGTTTTATTAAGGATCCCTAATTTTTTGGAAATATAATATAGCCTATGGTACCCGGAGATATTGTAGCTACCCAACAGTGTTTTTTTTTTCAAATCGGTTCAGTATATTCGTATCCTATTCAATGCGAACAAATAATCAAATCTTTCGTCATTATAATATTACAGATTGTGAGATTTGCGAGTAAAAACTGCGCGCGGGAGATTAAATTACATACATACCACAGATTAAGTAATAGTGTCTAAACAGAGTTTACCTTAGCGGTGCGCGCAGTGCGATTTTCTACTAAGATTACACACACATAAAACCACTTATAGTTATTATTATTATTTATTATGGATAAAATAATATTACGCGTACGAAGTCGCGGGTAACAGCTAGTCTTGTATAAAATTAGTGATCGTAACCGTGTGCTGATCAATATGAGCCTAAACACGGCCAGTCTATATTATCCCTCGAGGAGTTCCGTTGTCCACCTTCCGTCTCCATCATTAGGTCAGCTCGCTGTCACCATAATATTGCATTGTCATCGGAATTTGACAGGTAAGCAAAATATCATCTCAATCGACTGCTTTAAAATTCAGTTGCAAGATTCCACCTAGATTCCACCCGACACATGGGTAGGTACTTTAAATAAAGGCTTATAAAAATTAGGACGCCTCAGCGACGTTCTTGAAAAGTTTTTTTATATTTCTGTTTAGATGGTCGTTTGTTAGGTATGGATCCTACATGAAAACAATAGATGGTTCCTATGGATGCTAATCTCTGGCAGCTGACAGGAAGTCGCTATCTCTGTTATCAGTTAGCGGACGCTGATGGCGTCAGAAACGACGCAGGCACCTGGCTGGGTATTTAAAGATGTTAATAAAGTAGTATTTCAATTATATACAGTGTTAATCTGTGAAGTTGGTGTTTCATCTTGAATCTTACATAGGTACATACATATATAAACACACTTTTTTCCTCGAAAGGGTAGGCAATAGGCCTCTTTTCACAGTGGGTTGCACCATCGTGGGATATAGACGTGACAAGTTGTGAGCTCATCACCGCCATTGTGATGACCAATGTGACCAATGTGGCGCGGTGGATGAAAGTTCCCCTGCAACGCAGGAGGTTGCGGGTTTGATTCCCGTCTCGGAACAAATATTTGTACAATCTGCAGATATTTGTTCAGGGTGTTCTGGGTATTTTCTATGCATAATAAAAAAAACTATATGCAATGTATTGTATTAGGTATATCAGTTATCTAGTACCCATAACACAAGCTCTGCTTAGCTTGGTGCTAGATAATGTTGTGTGGACTGTCCAGCATTATTTATTCATTTTTTTGTATTGTTCCCATGACTGACTCGGCTACCGCTTTATTCCAGTAATAACAAATTCCATAATAAGCTAGCCAGGACAAATCATATACCAACAAATCTTATCAACAGGTCTGGGTAATCCCTTAGTCGGCTTTTACGGCATCTACGGGAGAAGACGGAGGGGTCTATTCTTAGGCCGGGCACACCACGGTTTGATACCTTTGAATACCCCAAGGATCTCGAACAGAGTCTGTAACTAATCATACGTGCTGACTGATGATTCGTTTACTTCACAAACATATTTAAGGTTAAAAATGTTGCACAGTTCAAGAAATCTAGCAAGTAAAACATGCTAGGAATAACAAAATAAATAAACAACTTGAAATTATTCAGTATTTAAAAATTATATACATAATGTAACTGTTAAGAATCGCTCCGTCGTCGAGATCTACCCACTTCGTTCCGTTTCGCGGAAACACATAATATTTTAATCGTTTTAAAGTGCTTGAAGTTAGGAGAATTTGGAATGTCTGTAAGAAACACATAAAACAATAGAAATTGAGTGGAGTGAATGACCTTTGCTGTTGGAATCGTATGACGCCGATAAAGACGCCGTTAGCGATGCCGGCCAATAGCAACGCCGATAGGTACGCCGATAATGACGCCGATAATGACGCCGATAATGACGCCGATAAAGACGCCGTTAGCGATACCGGCCAATAGCAACGCCGATAATGACGCCGATAATGACGCCGATATTGACGCCGTTAGGAGGTTTTGTATAAATTGAGAACATTTAACGTGAAAAAGGCAGTTTATTTCGAGAAGCCAGAGGACACAGTCGGAGCTTGGAGAATCATTGGTGAGTCAATTGTTTTTATAACTTTTGTAATGTTGTGTCTTATTGATTAAATTGATGGCTTGTGTGTACTTTACAGATAAAATAAATTAAATTAAAGTAATTAAAATACTTTATGTTTACGTTGCGTTTATGTTGCGTTTGTGTTTACATTTATGCTTACGTTTGCGTTTATGTTACGCTTGATTGCGTTGACGTTTATGTTGCGTTTGTGTTATGTTTACATTTACGTTTGCGTTTACGTTTGCGTTTACGTTCATTGTTTCGTCTACGTTTATGTTGCGTTATGTTTGCATTGACGCTTACGTTTGCGTTTACGTTTCGCTTGATTGCGTTGACGTTTATGTTGCGTTTGTGTTATGTTTACATTTACGTTTGCGTTTACGTTCATTGTTTCGTCTACGTTTATGTTGCGTTATGTTTGCATTGGCGCTTACGTTTGCGTTTACGTTACGCTTGATTGCGTTGACGTCTATGTTGCGTTTGTGTTGTGCTTAAATTTACGTTTGCGTTTACGTTTTCGTTTGAATTAATAAAGAAGTCTTTCAAAGCAGTATAATTACTTTAATGATTTTACTTAATAGTTTTTTACCCTTTTCTTTGATAAACTGAATCTAGAAACTTGTTCTTAGTTTTCACGTAACCTTTAGTTAGGGTTTATATCTTGATAGAAATTCCTTTTCATATTTGCAGTCTATTGCTTAATGTGAATCTTACTTATCGATTAAATCTAAAATCCAACTTATTTTGAAATAGTGAGCTTCTGTGTTTAATTGGAGAGAAATAATTCACAAATTTTACATAGTGATATCTATTGAGATGAAAGAGAACTCAATTTTGTTATTAACGGTTATACTCCAGTCAAGCAAAGCCGTACTGAAGATGATCTCTACTAGAGAAGGGAGTGACTCTTGAGACACTGACCTGATGTAACAAACCAGGATATCTACTATCATAATTTATATTCAAAGAATAGTTTTGAATTTTGAATTGGATTCAGAAGTTCCATTCTTAAACTATCTTGTTTGAAATAATAAGCTAGTAAATCTAAACTTGTTAAAAGTAAAAGTTGTGATTTTAGATTATTTTATTTTGACAAAATTATAAAGTTTGAAACAAATAGGTAACTGGGGTTTTACCAAAAGCTATAAAGAAATCGTTTTGATATTCGTGATTATACTCAGCCTAGCAAGAGCCGTGCTAAGTGAATCCTGACTAGAATAGAAGGAGGAACTTGAAGTCCCTAATCTGTAATATCAAATATTGATAATTCTTTCCTATGCTATTTTATTATGTTCCAAGGTTTTATTTGGGGAATTCTTTAAAACAGAAATTAGTTTCTTGTAAAGGTAAAGACAGACTTTGACTGTATTTTATTTATTTAAATTATTCAGAAGAGTTTTATTATACCGAGCTTTATTTGAAGTTTAGTTTATTTTCTACTAGGCTTTGTAGAATGTTAGGTTACTATTAGAACTTAGGGGCCTTTCAGTGAAGGCAAGTCCGGGTTAGAAGAGTGTTGGATGATCGCGAGTTAACCCACCTCACTGTTAGTTCATTTAAAAATAAAATAAAATATTTAACTTCAAGGTAGTTCTTGTTCTTATTCCGTAGAATGTTAGGTTACTATTAGAACTTAGGGGCCTTTCCGTGAAGGCAAGTCCGTGTTAGAAGAGTGTTGGATGATCGCGAGTTAACCCACCTCACTGTTAGTTCGTTTAAATATAAAATAAAATATTTAACTTCAAGGTAGTTCTTGTTCTTATTCCGTAGAATGTTAGGTTACTATTAGAACTTAGGGGCCTTTCCGTGAAGGCAAGTCCGTGTTAGAAGAGTGTTGGATGATCGCGAGTTAACCCACCTCACTGATAGATCGTTTAAATATAAAATAAAATATTTAACTTCAAGGTAGTTCTTGTTCTTATTCCGTAGAATGTTAGGTTACTATTAGAACTTAGGGGCCTTTCCGTGAAGGCAAGTCCGTGTTAGAAGAGTGTTGGATGATCGCGAGCTAACCCACCTCACTGTTAGTTCGATTAAAAATAAAATAAAATATTTAACTTCAAGGTAGTTCTTGTTCTTATTCCGTAGAATGTTAGGTTATTATTAGAACTTAGGGGCCCTTCCGTAAAGGCAAGTCCGGGGTTAGAAGAGTTGATGGAAGATCGCGAGCTACCCTCCTCACTGCTAGTTCTAATAAAAATAGATTAACAATAAAACCATTAGGTAGTTCGAGTAAGATAATTCGTAGATGTTGTAGGTATTAACGTAAGACTTTCGTTTAGGTTAATTCGAGAAATTTTATGAATACCGTTATAACCGTTATTTCCATCTAATAAATAAATATTTAGGCTAAAATGCTTGATGACCAAATGAGCCTTAAGTCAAGTTTGAATCTTAGACACTTGACTAAGTGGTATTTATAAATATACCTAATCTTTCATTATCTGAGGTTTTAGCCTCTAAGAATTTATAAGTTTGAACGTGTCATGGACCATTGGAGTTTGTGGATCCTCTTTTAAAGCATAAATGAGTCTATAAAGGTCAATAAAGTTCTTTATATGAGTCTCAAAATTAAGACTTTTATATTAAATATAATTTTAAATTCTGAAATACATTTTTATACAAACATTCTGGAATAATAACTTTCCTGTATGAATGTTTATTTGTCCCTTAACGTCATTATATTTTATAATATTTATTTATGGCGAGGTTCGGAAAGACAGTTGAGGGGAGGTCGGATGAACTGTCCCGCACAATTTTATTGTGCGGCCCTTAAAGTGTCCCAGTACAAGACTATACAGACTGACTAACAAACTTTTGCTAAGTCCTTTGCTTTAATCATGATAATTTATGTTGTTATGTTGTTCTTATGAGGATAACACATCTCTTTTGACTATGTGATGCGTTCATACTAATAAAATTATGTTGGAGTGAACTTTAGGATAAAGTCATTAAATAGATTTGTTTATAGGTATTATATTAGGTAAGTTAGGAAATTTTATAAGTATGGTATAGAGAGGAAGTCTTTGAACTGTAGTTATAGATTAGGACAAAATCTAAAATTAATAACGTCGGGATATACTAGGTTAATCAAATTATATTTTAAAACTAATCAATATAGATATTATATTTTAATAGTTTAGATATTATTCATTATTCAATAGATAAGTATAGTTAGGTTTCCATTAGGTATTGTTAGGTCTTGACATAAATAACTTAAAATTACCTGAATTACTACAATTACACAACGTACGGTCCTACCACTAAAAACTAGACGATCACCATGGCCAAAATAATTAAGTATTAAATCAAACAAACCCACAACTAAGATGATGAGCATATCAAAGATACGTTCCTGTAAGAAAGTTGGAAAACGGGAGTTAAGTTTAAGAGCAGTCAGTAGTTATAGTATTTGTTCGGGTTTAGGGTTGCGAGAGTTGAGAGGTTAAGAAGTTAGTAAGTGGGGTAGTGTATGAGAGAGGGGGGAAGTTACAAGTCGTTTCGTTTCGTTTCGTATGAGGTAGTGCTGGCCTCTTGTATCGGAGTTTGTCAAGCCGCCCGAGGCCCTCTGACATGGCTTATCTAACAGAGTATAGGTAAGTAAATAAATTGAAAATAAATAAATAAATAAATACGCCTCCGTAAATACGTGGCGAGTGAGATCTGTCACAGTAAGACCAGTAAAGCCTTGGAAGACACACACCTTCAGTTTTATCTTTGCGATGAAACTGTGCAGTCAAACCGTACAAGTAGCCCATACACGTTCAGGCAACAACAGTAAAACTGCGCAGTTTATTCATTTCGTTCCGCCGCGATGGCGTCATTATTGTTGATAAAATACACAGTTTCTTTCGATTCCGTTTTATCTATTTTTTCCATACTACTCCGTTCGACGGTACAGTTTAAAAAAATCGTAAAGACTGTAGGTACTGTTTTTGTAACACACACGTATCGATTATTGGTGCAGTTTAAACGGTACGTACAGTGCGATCGTAATGATTTCTCGTAACGTGTGTGCCACCCATTAGGAAAATCGAAATTACTCTGGAAGATAGCACGTTTTTTTTCGAATCTGCTGCTATTTCCCTATTATATGATCCCATCCTCGTCGCCAGTGAGGTGTATGGGGGCGCAATGAAATGACCTTCTACGTTGGGCTCTTGTTTATTACTGGAGGTGACCGCGCTGCGGTTTGCATATACATCACTAGGGAATTAAAGAATGTAGAATTTTAGTCAACTTGATCTGAGAGATTTTCAAATAATACTCTGAAAGTGAGGAAAAAAGCGGTGGGGGAAATTGCGGGGGGAGTGAGCTGGGTACTTCATAAAAAAACTAATAACCAATGGTTTGGTCTAAACTTCAAGTTGATACCCCCCTTCCTGCGAAAATGTTCTTGCTTGACGGACACACAAAACAGACAGACAGATCGACAAGACAGTGATCCGATAATGGTTCTGTTGGTACCTTTTAAGGCACGGTACCCTAAAAACCAGATCAAAGAGCACTAACCAACACTTTTCTTATTAACCAAATAACGGGTCTTGGCACCAAACTTCCATCAATAGAGACGTCCAATCAGGTCCAATCAAAGATGAATTTATCGTGGACAAGATAAGCGGCGAATAAACATTAATGGACTCCAGTCATAGTTCCGACGCGGACGATACGTCAGATAGAATATCTTTGTGATTGTTTCAAGAGGCTATAGAGACGTTATTAGGCTGATCACAGACCATATATCAAGATAGACACACGTAAATTTGCATGACACAATACGTGCCATCTTATTACTATGCTACGAAAGATCTATATTCGCACGGCTAGCTGATTTCGAAGAATTTTTCCAGTTCACTATGTAGTCCAGTAACATTGTTGGCTGAAAGTATGGGGTAGTATGCGTCAAATCCGGTAGTTCTGATTTTTTGCAGACTTGTTTATGATGTTGGCCTAATGAACATTTTTTTCCAATTTTTGCGATTATAACCCTAAAGGACTAGTTTTTGAGAAAACTTTGTTAGGACGTTTTTAAAGTAGACTAAATTTGCGACAATATGATACTAGAACTACCCCAATTGTTTATCATTTTTTTCGAACTGCCGACTATTGCAATTTTTGCAATATTTTAGACGTCACTCGAAAAACTCTAGCGGGATGAAGTTCCAATTACATCCAACGGAGTGTGCTAGAATTGCTCGTGTGAAGTCACGAATGCGACCCACCTGTAGAAAATCCTTTCAGGTCCGTGCGGGACAGGATATTAAGCGCCGCTTATTCCCAACAGGCGAAAAAAATTGCGAAGTTCGAAAAAAATTATAAACTTTGAAAGGCTTAATCTCAGAAACTATTGGGTCTACAGATACAGTTCTAGTATCATATTGTAACAAATTTAGTCTACTTTAAAAACGTCTGAAGAAAGTTTTCTCAAAAACTAGTCCTTTAGGGTTATAATCGCCAATTTAAAAAAAAAAACGTTTTTTTCGCTGTTTTTTCGATTTTTGACAAGGTTGCGTTCGGCGCTCGAGATCAAAACCTTGGATTATTGATAAGGCCAACATCATAAACAGTCTGCAATAAATCAGAACTACCGGATTTGACGCATATACTGTGATGTATTTTACTGGACTAATGTCTAATAACATCCGACGTGCTACCATCGCGAAGACAGCTCTGTTAGGCTGATTAACACGACTAATGGAATGTACATAATCTTATCTTTTTTTTGTTAACTCGCTAACGCCTGGTTTAATATTGATGAATTCCTCATCAATTGATGCGTCTCAAGAGGTGTCGTTGATCTATGGGCCAGTCGCCGCCATGCCGCGACGCTGACAAATTGCATAGTCACTCGGCCGAGACTGACACGGCACTATGCGGCATGGCACGCCGAACGGTAGCCGGCGGCGGCCGCGGCGCGACGGGATTGTGGACTTGTCATCATTTGTACACTTTAGTACTCTGTAGCCGGAGTGCCTATCTGAAATCAGAGATATCATACTAGGTATATCTTAGCAGATAATCACTATAGGAGGATATATCATACACACTATCACACTAATATTATAATGCGAAAGTTTGTGTGTTTGTTACTTCTTCACGCTGAAACGGCTTTACGGATTTGGATGAAGGCTGCAATGGAGATAGCTTGACTCCCGGAATAACACATAGCCATATTTTTATCCCGATATTCCCACGTGATCGAGACTTACGCGGGTGAAACCGCGGGGCGCTGCTATAGTAATATTATAAATGCGAAAGTTTGTGGTGTGTGTGTTTTTTACTTCTTCACGCTGAAACGGCTGAACGGATTTAGATGTAATTTGGAATGGAGATAACTGGACTCCTGGAATAACACATAGGCACATTTTTATCCCGATATTCCTACGGGATCGAGACTCACGCGGGTGAAACCGCGGGGCGCTGCTAGTAATTCATAACCTTAAAAGGATGCTTACCTTTCTTACAAATTCCAGATTTTCCGAATCTGATTTTCATATTTGGGTCTTTAAAATCCGGAATTTCTAACGCATATCCACTTACACTTTGCCGAAGTTCGATCTAAAAAAACCTAATCGGAAAAAAACGAGCGAGCCTTACAGTTCCTCTAATGTTAACAGATTATTGTTACACGTCAAAAATAGAATAATAATAATAATAAATCTTAATCCTGTAGGAATATCTGGATAAAAATGCCTATGTGTTATTCCACGAATCCAGCTTTCACCATACCATTCATTAAAATCGGTCCAGCCGTGATGAAGTTACATACGCACACCCGCAGAAACTTTTACGCATTTATAAAATTAATGTGATGTAACAATATATTATTTTGGTCATTTTACAAGAAATTATCAAGAGACCTTGATTTTATTCAAATGAAATAAGCAAAAACCGGCAGCATCCACCCACTGCATTTTATTATTATTAACTGTTACGTTATCCGTGGCGCTACTTAGATGCCACAACAGCTTCCGGGCGGCATAACTATGCAGCTACTGCAACCGCACAGGGGCCAGGGTTGTCACTCAGAAGCACATGGGTAGATTTTTATTTTGTGTGGTTAAAACTAGAAATGCTAGTTTAACAACCCAAAATAAAAATCATAAAAAAACTCTTGACTTGCTTTAAGGTGATTTGTCACCCCCCAAATTATGTCACTGTCTAACTCAGTAAAGTTCAGGTAAGTAAGAGTGGGGCAGAATAAAGCACGCGAAACAAATGGCGAGCAAAAATCACGAAAAACCGCAACAGTCTTAAGTAGTAGTAGAGCAGTATCTTTGCGAAATAGTTCGTCCGGGGAAGTAATAGGTTAAGATTATTTTAGTAGTAGTAGAGCTTTTTTGTGAAAGAGTTCGTCCGGGGAAGTACTACCACCATACCTATTTCTGCCGCAAAGCAGTAGTGCTCGCATTGTTGTGTTCCGGTTTGAAGGGTAAAGAAGCCGGTGAAATTGCAAGAACATGAGACTTTTCATCTTTATGTCTCAGGGTGGCGGGCGCAGTGCAATGCCACATAGGGCGCATCCTAGGTGGACGTGACCTATGAGGTAATGCACTGTTCATAGGCAGAGGTTACCGCTTAAGGCGCGGTGACTTGACGAATTGCACGTTTTTAAAGAGAAAGATATCATATTTCTGAACAAGATAAGACTATTTTTTTTTTTTCTTCAGTTCTTTATCTAGATTTTCATCTACGAAAAACACAATAGCTTAATTTTTTATCGATTGAATATTTTTTTGAAAACTACCCCTTTTTGAACTTTGAATCGATTTATTGTAATAACTACTGTGAGTATCAACACGGGACTTGCTCTAAATGATAGATAATAAATCTAGTTCGTAATCTAGCGATTTGTCGATACGAATCGTACCACCCATTCATTTTTCAAAAAATCACTGCCAGCGTACGCGCCGCTCATCAGGTGGGCCATCAACTTGATCCGTCATTCAAGTAGAATAAAAAAAAAGAAGGAAATTAATATATTTTAAAATCTGAACTAATCTCTTTAAAAACCTATTATATTAACCTTTAATATTGTGAAAGAATCATAAAATCGCTTCAGGCGTTTGGAAGCAGTAGGCATTTAATGTGTAAACCATAGGTAACTTTGGATTTTTTCCTGTCAAAAGCAACAGCAAATTAAAAAAAGCAAACTTATATTTCTATTCTCGACTATATTATACCTAGTATATTATTATTATTTATTTTATTTATTATTTATTTATTGTTTATTAGTATTGGCATTGCCGATCACAGGCAAGGTTGCGGGTTCGAGTCCCGCTGGAACGGAATTTTTGGGTTACATTTAAATTTTATATTATACCTGTTATATGTTTTTTTTTTAATTATTTGGGCCATCCTTTTAGGAGAAGTAGGCTTTCTAAGATATGTTTATACTTTTTGCAGTTTTGGGTCTACTATCGCTTTAATATTAGGCGTTGTAACTTCTGATTTACGCGTGGCAGTACAGTCTCACAACAGCTTCCTGGAGTTGTTATGCGGTAAGATAGATGTAATGTCAACTATGTTTTTTTTAAATTAAATGTTTGTTTTCTAAACTGATGGTATATATGAGTATACATTTATTTAAACAAAGAATAATACAAGGTATGTACAAAATACATAAGAAACAGTTGTGCTACCTCAAGACCGCTGCAAGCGATCTTAAGGTAACTCAACTGATCCAAATCACTACCAGACGGAAGCGTCCCTAAGATGCTGGCTGCATTGTCACACTGAATGGCAATACTAATGCGTTGAGCCAGATAAGAGCCAGCTCTCGGGTCACGCGTCGTTTCGACCAGATGCCCTAAAATAATTTTGAAAACGCGAAGGGCCCCGGAACCCCACGGACCCAGAGTCTCGACCCCGAAAGGCTCAAATAAGTAAGCTCTGTCGAGACTAGCATATTTGCCTCTTTTGAGGTCCTCAGCGGAATCTGCTGCCGCACCGGCCCTAACTGATGTCCCGGACAGATGAGATGGTGCAAGGGTATCAACGCATGTAGCGTCCCACACCAAAGGCCTGCCCTTCTCCCACGGAACAAGAGTCATGCCGTCAGGCCGCTTACCATCGTCACGTAGCAGACCATTCGGTTCTAGAATGGCTGGAATGTTAACGCTGGTAAGGGCCCGGCGATGGTATATTATATTTATTATATTATTATCATAATTACGTTTTTTTTACAACATCAATGGAAAAAATGTTTAACTTCAATTTTAAATTAGAAGAACTTATTCATCATAAACAACAATGATCAAAAATTAAATATAATTAAAACATTTGAAACTATCATGGTTACCTATGTTCATCTCAAAAATCAAAAATCATGGTAAATATCCCGTTTCTAGTGAAAAGTATTCAACATGATATTCGAAAGCACCGTAGAAGCCTAACTTTTATCTTCAAAGTTCAGCCGCAACTTTTCCAGTGTCAGTTTTTCTTCTATTTCAGACTAAGTGGCAACCCTAAATAGCTACTCATTGCGTAACGCCATCCATAATTTCCAACGTACTACATGTTAGTAAGCTGTGGCCGAGGCGAACTGATTCATGCAACAAAGCCGCAGAACCTTATTCTGTGACGTTAGTACATAATAGCACAATACGTCATTATAAAACAAAGATCTTTCTTTGCGTTTACAAAGATGTTTTCTTTGGCTTAAGATTTATTGCAGCAGGTTTTATTATTTGTGATAATTTTTTTGTTTTTAATATCTTTTATATAGTTTCACATCTGTGTAACTAGAACGTTGTTTTTTAGAGTTCCGTGCCCAAAGGGTTAAACGGGACCCTATTACTAAGGCTCGGCTGTCCGTCTGTCTGTCTGTCTGTCCGCCTGTCACCAGGCTCTATCTCATGAACCGCGATAGTTAGACAGTTAAAATTTTCACAGATGATGTATTTCTGTAGCCGCTATGACAACAAATACTAAAAAACAGAATAATATAAATATTCAAGGGGACTCCTAATTTTTTTGCTCGTTTTTGCTCGGTATTTATTACGGCAACAGGTAGACGCTTGAAATATTCACAGAATATTTAGTTATATATTCACTTTAAAAATAAAAACTAAATTAAAATAAAACAAATATTTAAGGGGGGCTCCCATACAACAAACATGTTTTTTTTGCCGTTTTTATAGATAATGGGACGGAACCCTTCGTACGCGAGTTCGACTCGCACTTGACCGGTTTTATTTTATATGTATTAGTAACAAGTGTACGACCGCGGCTTCGCTCGCGTTATATTTTAAATGTTAAAAACTATCCTGCTGTCCGATAAAGAAAATACTGCAGATTATTTAACTATGAAAGAAGAAAGGAACATCAAGAAATGATAGCACAGATCACCTGGATTGAGACATACAGGAGTATATTTAGTCTATATAAGATGATTTCAAATTATCCTTGTTATTTCAATGAATATAATACATTTAAATTAAAATTATACCTACATTTATTTACAGAAATAATAATACAACTACTACAAGTAGGTATGAACAAAATTAAAAAAAACATATGAAGACTAAACTGGTTTTAAAACTTGCATATAAGTATTTTTGTTAGTATCCATATGTCATTGTCATATTAGTGTAACCCTTTTTTGGCCTTATTGTTATGTATTTGTTATTTGGACTAATTATACATTATAAAGCTGTTAGTTTACCTAAATAAAAAAAAATAAAAAAAGACCCAGCTCTCTGGTCACGCGTCGCTTTAACCAGACGCCCTGAACGAATGGATGTTGGAAAGATTGGAAGTTGTAGAATGGGCTGAGGTATTTCCGCTAAACTACAACATGAGCCGCTTCAAAAAAATATGTAAAAAGAGTCCTTCAGGACAGACAACGCATTGGCAATGCCCTTGGTGTTGCAGATGTCAATAGGCGACGGTAACCGCTTACCATCAGGCGGGCCGTATGCCAGTTTGTCGAGGCTTTACAAAAAAAAAAACGTTTTTCATTGTTTTGTTGTAACCACGTAAACCAAGTAGGTTTGTGATGGTTACTCACATTCTCTTCACTCGCACTATTTACTAACTTAATTTAAAAGATACATAAATAGGTACTTCCGAACTTATAGAAGTACTTCATTTACATGAAGGTATACACAATGCTTAGACTTCTATAAATACTACTCGTACATGCTAACAAGAAGCACTTGTTCATACCGTAAAATGAAAAGCACACGAGTATAATTACTACAACACATTACACGACGAATTAAACAATTCAAATTAAGCCAATTACATACCATAACATTTAATCATCAAAATTACCGTCAGGAAACCTTCAGCCTTATATGCCAAAGGTTACATTTAGTCTTGTAATGCCGAATGACTCCGGCGCGGGTACTTTACAACCAAATAAGGCTTTGGTCGTTAAATAAATAACGTCAGTAGGTATTCAATGAGGCGAAATCATTTAAGTGTTCAAAGAATAGCCGGCTGTGTTTGACTTCTGAATTTGGAAATACGCAGTTCTGCACCAAAATTGTGAATTTCTGTGTACAGGTAAGATAGATCGTTTTCACCTCAGCTCTGAAACGTTTGGTTTCATCATCGAAATCATTCGAAATCGGCTTTTTATCCGCGATCGTAGTTAGGGTTTTTCACATCTGTCCGACAATTTCCAATTACATATCATGCAACCTCAACGAAGTAAAGCATTAACTCTTTAGGGATATAAATTTGTATGAAACTCACTAGGGAATAAAGTGATTTGAATTTGGAACGTCAAATTCGTCATATGGCATTGTAAAGAGGTTTGTTCGAAAAGCGAACTGGCCGCCATCAGCCGCACTCACAAAAAAAATTATCTTTACAAAGAACACAGAGACTCTTCCCGCCATTTTCGAAAAGAGACGTTGTCTACTTTTATTTTATTTCTTTTCCTAGTGTTTTCTTGAGTATTTTTTTGTTATTTTGGTGGCATTTTAACTAATGTAGCTCGTTTAAAAAGCACAAGTGTAGTGAAATGAAATGGAAGTAAATTGCGTGACTTTTGAAATTGGTGGAAATTGTCAACCAAAGTTTTTGTAAAATTGGCCACCGTTTTACTAAAACATGACTCGACTGTGACTTTGACGACTTGGAAGGAGTGTAACGTTGCAAAATATATTGTAAATACAATATAGTGAAAATACAGATACTTGAAAATGGCAAATGCACAAGCCGTGCGGCGCCAATTATAAAGAAAATAAAAAGAAAAAAAAAGTACACAGACCAAGTACATACAAAGAATGTGAAACAAAAGACGGTGTTTGGTGCTGTGATTTTCAGTGATTTTTTTATTGTCTCGTAGCGAGGGAGTTAACTTTGAGTTAAGCCCTTCTCCCATTACGATACGCACAGGCAATTCAAGTATCCTGAAGGTATCCTGCAAGTCTCGGAGACTATAGACTCCGCCAAGTAGGTATCTCACATACCTACATTTGAACTTGGCGGCGACTAGTCTCCGAGACTTGCAGATTACTTGAATCGCCTGTGCGTATCGTAATGGGAGAAGGTTCAATATGCCGCCCGCGACGTACCTAAGACACTGCTTTAATCCCATAGTGCATAATCTACTATTCAAATTCGAACCATTCTATTCAAAAAAGTTTTTTTACCGCCAGGTTCATTTTTGAAATAATCGTACTGGCCAGCACGAAGATTGCACTAATTTACTTTTTATTTTAGCTGTTTTGCACTAGCATTTTCCTCGCTGTAGTGAGGTGAAAAATTGTGTGTTTTGCTTAGCAGCAAAATTATTCAGCGTCTCGTACCTTTGAAACCTCGCTCACCCTTGCTTTTTTATATCTTAGAATCCTTCGCTTGCTTAGGTCTCAATACAAGAACTCGCGCCAAAAAACAACTTTCCAACCAAATAACTATTATTATGCGGATGGAAGTAAAACAGCTATGCAATTTTTACATAAATCTAAAAAAATAGGCAGGTGATTGTGATTGTGATAAAAGAAAAACTAGTATCTAACGACTAGGAATGTAATATAACCATATAAATGTTGTCTTGAACGTAAAAGATGTACTTTCCTACCTTTAAGTGTTTTGAATTGAAACCGATGTAGTTATTTTTTTGCTCCACACTTGATTAACTTTGCATACGTGTCTTATGTGATTCAACGACACACACAAGCTTTGATTTTTGCGTCACGGCACCCCTGAGAAATAGCGGCGCAATGCTTTTTTCCCGTTTTGTCACAAAGTATCTTTAACATTTTATTATCAAACTAGTGACTCGTCACGGCTTCGCACGGGTAGTTTCAGGATGAAAAACAGCCCCCCCTTCTATCCCCCCCTGGTAGCCTATGTCACTCAGGGTGAATGCAGCTTTCCAATGATGAAAGCATTTTTGAAATCAGCACAGTAGTTTTTGAGTTTATTCATTACAAACATACACACACACACACAAAAATACAAATCTTTCCTCTTTATAATATTAGTGTAGATTATGTGTTTGACGATACTTGACAACAAAGCCACTAAACCTCGATTGAAAGAGTTTGGGCAGTCAAACTCCCAATAATTCAACGAATCATTGTATTTTTGTTTAAAGTCAAGGTCACGTAGGTACTCATGCCGAGCGATTACAAAAACAATAATTATAATTGGCCTTTATCTTATCTGCACCTTGGCCAAATTGTTTAAAATTTAAATTCAGCTAGTATTATTCAAAAGTTGTGAGCCTTGACGACATTCTCGCATCCTGCGCCTGCGCTCGCTCGATAAATGGCAAATTTGTTTTATTTCTGCCTGTTTATTCTACGAAGCTCGAAACAGGTCAGACTGGACTACGCGAGTTTTTTCGGCGAGCAACTCCGAGCGCGCACGCATTACGCGGTGTTACCAGTTTATTGCACTGCTGTTAGGCATTTATTTAGTTGGGGTAATCGTGTGGAAAATCTTATACAACTTGGCTGGCTCACTCCATTTCACTCAGCCGCAGCAGGGGACAATCTCTTATATCTCCGTATTGTTAATCCGTCATATTAATCTGTTATTGGCCTTAAGATTAGCTTAGTAAAAGTTACTAAATAATAAATAAATAAATAAATAATGCTGGACAGTTCACACAACATTGTCTAGCCCCAAGCTAAGCAGAGCTTGTGTTATGGGTACTAGACAACTGATATACTTAATACAATATATTACATAGATAGATATTTTTTATCATAATATATAGAAAATACCCAGAACACCCGGAACAAATATCTGCAGATCGCACAAATATTTGTTCCGAGGCGGGAATCGAACCCGCAACCTCCTGCGTCGCAGGCGAACGTTCGCCCGCCGCGTCACATACCTCTGTAGGGGTAGGGAGTTACTGTTTTTATATTAAGGGCTGTGGATTTTGTTCAATAAATAAGAATCTCAATAATACCTATACTCGAGACTCAAACGAGAGTTAAAAGTTGTTGATGTAAGATTTTATTAGGCTTAGGGTAAGGGTGCCGGTGAAATTACAGGCACATGAGTCTTTTCATCTTTATGTCTCAGGGTGGCGGGCGCAGTGCAATGCCACATAGGTTGCGTCGTAGGTGGACGTGATCTATGAGGTAATGCACTGTTCATAGGCAGAGGTTACCGCTTAACATCAGGTGGGCCTCTCCGTCATCCAAGCAGTATATAAAAAATAAATAAATAATACAACACAAACTAAAACAATTTTTTATTGTAAAACACGCTTTTCCACAATTATTAATCGGAACCGTGAGCTGATTAAAATGAGCCCAAACACTGCCAGGCTACTATTAATCATCGAGGAATTCCGTTATTCACCTATTTTGTCTCAATTATCAGATCAGCTCGATGACAGACAGATGATGATGACAGCATCGTAATATTGTATTTCGATAGGAACTTGATCCTCTTCCTCGCGTCATATTCCTCTATGCTGAGGGTCGTGACCCCCTCTATGGATCACTTTCTGCCGGGCGATGTTGTGCCAATGAGAACTGTTGTCAGCGAGCTGCACGGCTACTTGGAATTTCGAATCAAGAGTGGTGCGGATCTGGTCTGACCAACGCAATGGGCTACGGCCTCGTGGCCGTAGCCCTTAATTTTTCCAGCGATAATCAGCTTCTCTAAGTTGTCACTTCCTTTCCGTGCTATTATGACCAAAATACTCAAGGACTCGCTGGAAGCAGATGGAAGAAAGCCTAGTTGTTATCTTGAGTTCCTTGAGTTCACGTTCGTCCTACGGGCTGTCCAGGGCATTCGCAGCATCCGTCTCCAACACCACATCTAGAAAGCGTCAACACGTCTGCGATCCTTCTGCGAGGAACTTGATGGCATGCCAAATTTCAGTTGCATCGGATATCGGGAAGTGGTCGAAAAATCGATTCCAAGATTTGTTTTGTTTGTTACAAGTACCTACAACTTAATACAAGTACTTACCCATGTTAAAATTACCAACACTATACCTATGTAGCTAGCTGAAATGTTTCTGCCCGAATGGTTACTTGTTAGTAGCTCACGTTAAAAGCAAATGAGTTTTTCACCGAATCTGTAAATGTTATTTATAATGATTTTAAGAAGCGTAATAAATTACCTACCTTTTTAAATCTTCAGTCTTAATCTCTTTTTCCTAAGTAAACTCTTTATGGGGAAAAACCTACCAGATTATGGAAGCACTGATCAATGTGGCAACACTTTAGCACTAATTGACGGTCGATCGTGGAATACTAATCGAAGCATTTTAAAATAGTTTTACGTTCTATAAATGGCCAGGCGATCGAACTATTTGAACTAAAGAATTCTTTTACGTATTTAATAAATGAGTTCTTTATTGACTTACTGTTTTTTATAGTCTGTAATATATACCCTGGTTCAGAATTCGAGATATTTTTTGTAGCAAACAAATGTCACTGTCAAGGAGACAAGTCAGTGGTAACATTTTTTTTTGCGTGGATTATGTTTTACTAGTAGTGACCCGCGGTTTTTCCTACGACTTACCAATTATATAAAAAAATTGTAATATCCGCCAGCGGGTTCGCTCGCGCGGTATAAATAAATAAATAATGTTGATAGTTCACACAACATTATCTAGCCCCAAGCTAAGCAGAGCTTGTGTTATGGGTACTAGAGAATGATATACTTAATACAATATATTACATAGATAGATATTTTTTATTATGTATAGAAAAAACCCAGAACACCCTGAACAAATATCTGCAGATCACACAAATATTTGTTCCGATGCGGGAATCGAACCTGCAACCTCCTTCGTCGCAGGCGAACGTTCGCCCGCCGCGCCACAGAGGTCGTCAAATGTACTACCTTCAATTTGCGGCAAATAAACACAAACCCTCTACCGACCTAAGTTTATCTGACGAGTCAATGTGTAAACGGCAAAATATATTATAACTCTTATCATTGATACAGTATGACCATTCCATCGTAAAACTGTGCTGAAAAGCACATTCGTATTCAGCAAATGAGGAGACTGCAGTAACATGAAATATTTTCTACTAGCAAAAATATTGTTGTTTGATAACTTTGTTAATACCGAAATAACTCAAAAATATATACGACAAAATATTGGTTACTTTATTGTTTATCAGATAGGAGTTAGAATAATATGCCTAGCCCGTTTATTGGCCTAATTTAATAAACTACCATAGAGCACCTATTTTTTTGCTACGGTATCCCCTTTGTTTACAAAAAATATCTCGAATTCTGGACCCAGGGTATTGGTACTTTATAGATGTTTTTCCATAGCTAGATCGCGCTTCAAAATTTGTCTACATCCAAGAGCTCCACTCATGATTTTTTTACCTTTGAGTGAAGTTTAATTTTGGTGGACTTATTTGTATGCTCTCTGATGCTCAAAAGCCATAACACAAGGCAAGATGCAATGGATTTTCATATAACATTATCCTCCAATATTTTTATAAGAGTATAAAATGCTGCTTTGTGCTTGCGTATTATTTACGGTACTTTTACTGAGATTACACATGCGACAGTAGATTACGTATTATTCTGGTAACTCAGAAAATATAAATTGTCTTTTTTAATTAATTTTTTAATTACAACACAAGTTTCTTTTTCAAAAAAAAAGTTGTCTACGTAAAAATTGCGACAAAACCAAGAGTTAGTATAACAGTGAAAAACAGTTATATCGTCACAATCCGCTTTTGTGTCGCGAAATTACACCTTGTGTCCATAAACACCTATACAGTTACCGGCTAGAACCGAGTCTGAGCACCTGATAACGTTGTCGAGAACTTTTATGTTTTCATCATTGACTTTTAACTGCAGCGCGATATTTGACTCATTATTGTCTAATTAAAGAAGTCTGATACTTATAATTCCTTACCCCGTCGTTTTAATTGGTTTTAACAATAAAGACAGTGCTGGTTGGTACTCTGCTCTGCTTTAGGTCTGTTTTCGTTTTAGAGATTTCAGATAATAACATCAGTAACTATTATAAATGCGAAAGTTTTTGTGTTTGTTACTTCTTCACGCTGAAATAGCTGTATGGATTTGGATGAAATTTGGAATAAAGATATGTGGACTCCTGGAGAAACACATATGTTGTTTTGTCCCCAAAATTCCCACTGGTTCGACACTTATGCGGTAACACCGCGGGGCTCAGCTAGTAATAAACGCAGTCATATACCAGCTATATACAGTCATAACCTAATTTCTACATGTAATTACGGAAAATCTTGGTGTGACTGGCCCATAGCGAAAATTCTACGGTCTGGCCTAAAGGATTACACCAGGGATAGGCAGCTGCATCTACCTGAGCAATAGTGGTCAATAGTATAATAGTAATAGTACTTAACACGAATACTACGATCTCCAATCCGCCTGGCCAAGCATGGTGATTATGGCGAATCCCCTTATTGAATGAATGAATGAATGTATGAATGAACGAATGAATCAATGTATGATTGGATTCTATGGGGGAGGCCTCTCCAATAGTGGACGTATAACAGTTGATGATGACGTTGACAGTTTAACTTTTCTTGTTAGTTGCATGTAACCAGTTTTTTTTCTTCTTCATATTTTTGTTGTTTGTTCCCCATAATAAAACATTGCACTCTGAAGAGGAATGGTATAAATATTGACTCATGTTAAATTTGGTCACATGCCTCATCAAATGCGACAAAAACTAATATAAGACCTATGAATAACTCTATACAGGTTGTAACATAATATCCCTATAAGCCCGGGGAGGGGGTATTCTACACATCAAGGCGAATAACTTTAGTTCTACGACTTTTTAAATTTCGCAGTTTTTAATTCATTAAATGTCATGTAAACATCCTGAAATTCCTCAAGAAATGTTCCTAACACAGCATGAGGATGTTACGGTACGTTATGGTACCTTACGTAGGGATGCCTCACTTTGTGTTAGGAAGATTTCTAGAGGAGTTTCAGGAATTTATTGCGGAACTTCAGGATTTTTACAAGACATTTCATTAATTAAAAACTTCAAATTTTAAAAAGTCCTAGAACTAAAGTTATTCGCCATGATGTGTAGAATACCCCCTCCCCGGGCTTATAGGGATATTATGTTACACCCTGTATATGTGAATAAATCATCGTAGTGCCCGTAAACATCACTGGCTAGAAACGACTGGTTTTGAGCACATTACTAACGATCATGTTATGACGACGATGTGACGAGTTGACGACGAGTTAATGACAATGTCGGTCATGAAGTTAAGGCGTGGAAGGACGTGAAATTGTGTCACTGTCTAACTAATTAAAGTTTCAGGTAATAGATAACAGATTAGCGCTCGTCAAACAAAATGTGGAAAATAAACTTTACAAAACACTGGGAAAGTTATTTCTTGGTGTTATTTAATATACCTACTGAAGGCAATACAAAAAATCTTGTAATCGATAGTATAGGTGAAAAATGCTAGTTAACTACGAAAACAGAGGGTACTTTGCAAACTTATTTCTGCTTTTTTTTTCAAGTTTTTTAATCTTAGGTCCAAAATTTAAATTCAATGTTTTGGTGTTTTCAATATCATGGCATGGTATATTAATATTATTTTTATTTTTATTTTTTTATATTATCGTCTGGCATGTTCGCTTATGCTCATGTCAATGACTTTCACGCTGTAATGCGCAGCAAGATTGCGTCGGTCAAAAGGAGAATGCTGGGTAGCCCCAACAGTATACTCGGGGCACTGGCAGGCAGGTACGACAGTCCTCTGCAGAGGTACTGGGTGTCAGCCCTTATAAACCCCAACTCTGAACAGGTATATTGTATTAATTAGTTAATATATAAATAATTAATACAATATACTAGAATATAATATATCATATAATAATAATATTAATGATATAATGATAATAATTAATATATGTATGTGGGTATTTAGTTTTAACGGTAGTATTGTTTAATATTAATTAATTAGAATTTTAATGATAAAATAAATTGGATCATGCTGTCTGAATAACTGAATTATAATAATAATATACTTAAATATATAGATAGATAACTTTTATCAAAATTATAAACAAGTGCCTTATTTTGCCACTACGTGGCCCTTGCCTGCCTAAAGGTTGCTGACCGCTTCTTTATATGATGCAATATAGGGATGGCAAACCTTTATGGATTACCGTGCCATTTTTCTAAAGAAATGTTTAGTGAATCCACACACTACACACATAGGTCACATAGGCACTTTTTGCTGAGCTAGCCATGTTTAATAGCAGTTAAAAAACGATAATAGCAGAGTTTTACCTACCATTAAAACTCTTATTTAAAAATTGATCTTTTATCAAACGAATATAAGCGTCTCGTCTTTGTTCAATAATATCGGCCCTGCGGCCACATACTAACTGCAAGCAATCAAGAACACTAGATTTATGTAACGTTAGAATTATATGTTTGCAAGATTGTGCTTCTTTCGTTGGTGATCCAAATAAATATAAATAAATAAAAGAGAAAACCACCAGAAAAAGGCCTTTATGACCATTGGACTAAAACTGACACGCCTTTTTTTTTTTTTTTTAAAGCATCACTTTGCGTTATGATTGCCCTTTGCCCGGGTAAATAGCACCCAAGGACTTATCGGTCGCAGATAGACTACCCGGTTTCTCAAAATGTTTACTTTCATTATTAACCTCTAAATCAACAAACCCCGGCCGTGCAGTGTATGATTTTTGGAAGTCGGAATAACGGACATTTATCCAATTTTCCGTTTTAAAAAGTTGCAACGTACTCAGCAAGTGCAGATGCTCAGAAGAGGCATTTGCAACCGTTGGCTCTTTTAAGTTTGTAGCCAGTTCAAAATCAAATCTAAGGGCCGGCTCGACGGGCTCCTCAGTTTGCACCTCCGGTTCACATGGAGTGCCGTTATAATCCGGCGGATACCAACCCATAGGCGGGAAGGCAAGGTTCGATAAGTAATTTTCGATACTACTTACTTGTTCGGTAAGGCGTTCGAGTACCTTACCGTTCCTGCGTGATCTTTTCACCTTGTGTTCGTCGACTGCCTTACGCTTACGTTTGCGCCTTTTATTCCCTTCGTTACCGCTACCACCATTTTCGAAGAAGGGGACGAATCCCGATCACGCACATTAATCTCGTCACTACTATCATTCGACATTGCATTCGAAACTACAACCCTACAATTTATATATTTTAAACTCAAACGAACGCTAACAGCGTTTTATAAATAAAATATGTTTTATAATCGAATAATAAAAAACGTAACTCGCTGAAAATCAGGACGCCAATGATGACAAATGCGCGCGCACTACTGGTGAACATGCTGCCTGATCTAAGCGCCCCCTAGTGCTGGAGAGTGGAACTACAACAAGAAGAAGAAGGAGAAAGCTCGAAAATTAGGAGGAACAGATCTCATAATAATATTTAAGGCTTCGAAAAACGGCGGAAGGACATAATATAACACAAATAAACTTTAAAATACAGTTGAGTAGGCTCACTTACGTCCGTGCGTAATACTTCATTATAGTGAACTTTGTTACTTTGAACTAAAATCCAATACTTTTAGATAGATTACCTATTATAGTGAAGCAGTGCGGCTGTCATTATGGAGGCCGTTAAAATAATGTGGTCACCAAAGGAGAAATGAAATAACACATTGTGCGCTGTGACTATTATTGGGTTGAAAAAAGTAGCACTCCTTTTTAATCATGTTTTTTTTTTCAAGATCGTCTGGCCCTCGTGATTTGCTGCTCGATTTCATCATTGTCAATACCTACTACAAAGACAGACAAAGTTCTCAGATTGTGTGTGATGTTAACAATCTTTGAACATTGTAGGTAATCGCGTTGTAATTGCGTCTTTCAAACACCATTGATACGGGGCACCGCAATACTCGATTAATGGGTTAAGAAAGCTCTTGGCTGTTTGTGAACAATATGCTAAATCCCACGGTCTGAATTAAAATGTACTGAACACTGAAATTCTAGTATTCAGAGCTGAAAAAGGCCCGGAAAGGGTGCCCGAATGCCCGATGTATACTTGAAACGGTCAACAGTGAAGGTTGTGAAGCAGTTTAAATATCTAGGACATAATATATTATCACCGAATATCTGAGTGATGATCAGGATACTGAGCGTGAAAGACGGAATCTGCCCATCAGGAGCAACATGCTCGCGAGAAGATTTGCCAGATGCAGCGATGAGGTAAAAATTACCTTATTTAAAGCGTATTGCCTAAGCATGTATACATGTTAGCTCTGGTTTAAATACAAGCTAAAATCGTATAGTAAGGGTGCAATACAATGACGCTTATCGCATCTTTATGAAAAAGCCACGATTCTGTAGCGCGTCAAGCATGTTTGCTGATGCACGGGTTCCGGATTTCTTCTCCATCATAAGATCACGAATAGCGACCTTCTGGAGTGGGTTGAGGACTTCCAAAAATGCCATTCTGCAGTGTATGGCTGAAGGCTTATATAAACTGTACATGGGGTGTACAGATTTTGGATCTCTGTGCACCAGAGCGGGAACCGGAAATAATAGGTATGTTTTATTGTATATTTATTTTTTATTTGTTACTGTAGTACCTACCTATTTTAATTTTAATTGACTGAATTGTTATTTTACTTTTTACTAAAAATAATACTAAAGCTTACGATAGATAGTTTACAGTTTTCGCAATTCGAGCGCGCTCGGATAGTCTGCTCTTACAAGTAAGTTTACATCAGCAGCGTCAGAATGGTTGCATCTAATATTATCTTTGTCTCACTCTCTCTCGTTAGTTTTTACGATGAGACGTGCGTCAGCTCCACAAAATTGCTGATAGGATCCCACGTCCGAGTGCACTGGGATCACGTGTTTATGATACGAGTTGCGTCCGATTAGGGTGCGGTCCAAACGCACTCGTATCGTGAAAACTTGGCTCAAGCTGGGATCAACTTTGAACCAGTTAGTCCCATTATAGCCTGGCAGAGTAACCTGTGCAATTGAAACATTGTGGTTATTTAAGCAAGCACCTTATAAGGAAATGGTGCTATAACATTTATTATTTAATATACCTACAGAGTTACAGAAAAAAGAAAAAAAAATTTAGTTATTGTGCTTATTGTAATCAGGTATAGTCATAATCAGCCCACACTAGTCCACTGCTGGACATAGGCCTCTCCCAATACGCGCCACTGAGCCCGGCTCTTCTCATCCACTTTCTGCCCGCCGCCTTTCGTACGTCATCGCTCCACCTAGCCAGAGGGCGCCCCACGCTACGTTTGCCAAGACGCGGTCTCCACTCAAGAACTCGCTTACACCAACGGTTGTCGGTTCTTCTGCATTATATGGCCAGCCCATTGCCACTTCAACTTGCTAATCCGGTGGGCTATGTCAACGACTTTAGATCTCTGTCAGATAATCTCATTTCGGATTTCATCTTCCAGAGAAACTCTGAGCATAGCCCGTTCCATAACTCGCTGTGCAAACTTGAACTGGTGGATTAGCCATACCGTGAGTGTCCACGTCTCGGCACCATAGGTAATTACTGGTAGGACGCACTGATTGAAGACTTTAGTCATCAGGTATTGGGTATAGGCGACGAGAAGACTTGGCGTGGTTTCAATCAGGTACTATCCATTTCGAACACGAATAGAAGAGTTGGTCGGACTATAGGCACAGTAAATAAAGAGATATCTTCTGATAGATACCTAAAATCCATGAAAAAAACTACAACTCGACTGTCTTAGCTACAAGTAATATTTATTTCAATTTTTATTTTTGTTTAAAATTAAAATATCCGAGTCGTCATCATCATCATTATTTATCAGCATCTTTCCGTCCAATATTGGATATATGCCTCCCCTAATTTCTTCCAGTCGGCTCTGTTCTCAGTATCACGACTCCACTGGCACTAATATCCGAGTAAAACCTTTTTATCTTGTCGGTAGTATCACGTAAGAGCAAAAGATACAAATCACACATTTCTTACATTTAGCTCTTACTGTAAAACTATTTTAACATCGCTTACTTACTAAGTATTAAAAAACCACTACAAATTGGCTAACAACGGAGAAGTGCAATCAGCTAAAAGCCCAATCATTTTCCAATGCCATTTCCGTTGTCCGTGCCGTTCCGATGGAAACTCGGAATAAAAGGGACTCACAAAGGCTATCTGTGTTATCCCTCACCACCCGCGGCGCCCGCTGTCGGGGGGAGTTGGGAGACACACAGAGGGAATAACAGTTCTACCTAGAAATCTCACTCCGACCCTCATTCGTCGCGTCATTGGTATTACTAGTCACTATGAGTTTTAAGAGTGACTAGTTCGAGATACAGTAACGTGAACTAGAGTGAAAGAACCAGCGTGGTGATAGGATAGCACACTCGAACGGCGCTTATAGGCACTATAACATGTGATATTCAAGCTGACAGTGTGACATCTCAATTACATTTGATAAAACAAGACGATGCGCGGGTAGTCCGCGATAATTTGAATACAGAACTGTATTGAATCTAAATCCAGCGGGATAAAGCTCATTTTGCATTGAAAGCCAACTTGAAGTGCCAGGCCTGTGTAGTATAGGTAGGGCGGGGGATCTCCCAACACCCCCGGGATTGCGTACACTAATTGCGCCCCCGAATTGGGGTAATGCATGGAGCGTTCGTTTTAGTTTTAATAAAGTATGAGTCTCGTAAGCTTCTGGATCAAAGCAGCCATTTGTTTTAGTTAGTGAGATTTTCTTGTCATACATTCCTATAGAAATACATTTGATGAATTTAGCGATTAATTAGTAGATGCTTTCCTGTTTATATCTATGCAGTTTTTTTTGATTAAAATATTTATATTTATATTTATATTTATTTATTAGAGTCACCAACATAGTATACACCGAAAAAAGTAAATACACACAAGATAGATAAGTTATACATGCCAAGTGCTACCACAATTATAGTTGACTAACAACATGCTATTAATAATAAAGACCGAGAACAGATTAAAAAATTAAAAATAAAACATTATCACAAATTAATTAAAAAACACAACATGTCCTACAAATTGAAATTAAAATTTAACAAAACAAACATACATATAAAACCTAAATTTTAAGTGAAAACATTACTTAGCGAGATTTTTCCTAAAATTGGGTAAGCTTCCGTAGAACAAATCAACGCCTTCGACCTTAGACACGCAGTTATACTGGCGAACCATCCTGTTCAAAGGAGCATTAAGCCCAAGATTGGTCTTGCAACAATCGGCCTGAAAAACCTTAAAGCTAGACGCTCTGGGCAGCCTTGATGGAGCAGAAAAGCGAAGAGAAGCCAGCAACTCCGGGGCTTCCAAGACGTTATTAACAAGCTTAAAGAGGAAAACGTTATCAAGCAAGTGCCTTCGATCCGCTAACGATCTTATCTTGAAATAATCAAGTCGTTCTTCGTAGCTCAAGAGGATTTTACCTTTAAAGCAAGAGTATGTAAGATGCCACATAAACCTTTTTTGAACACTTTCAAGCCTTTTCTTATAAACGTCATAGAAAGGATTCCAAGCAGAGCTGCAATATTCTAAGCCGCTTCTTACAAATGAGTTGAAAAGCATTATTTTGATTATTGGTGACTTAAAAACTCTACAATTTCGCAAAACAAAACCGAGACATTTAAAGGCTCTAGAGGCAATTGTATCTATATGAAGATTAAAGCGCAACTTGCTGTCAATGAATACCCCCAAGTCCCGTATGTTATAAACTTTACGTAAAGTGTCATTATTAATATTATACTTGGTTAATAGCTCAGTTCGGCTCCTAGAGAACCTGATAAAATAACACTTTGAAGTGTTCAGATTCATGCCGTTGTTGCAACACCAAGAATGCAAACGATCCAGATCCTCCTGTAATAACACCGAGTCCTCAAAATTGTTAACTCTGCTAAAGAACTTCAAATCGTCAGCGTACAAATAATAATTGGAGTGAATAAAACAGTTGCCGATGTCATTGATAAAGACGTTGAAGAGCAGCGGACCCAAGTGTGAACCTTGGGGTACACCAGATTTAACCTGAAAAGGCTCAGACGAGTAACCGTTGACGACCACTTTCGAAATTCTGCCTGTTAGATACGATTCACACCAAGAGAGCAAGGTTCCAGCAATGCCATAGTCAGAAAGTTTACGTAGCAAGACCTTGTGGTTAACGCGGTCAAATGCCTTACTAAAATCAGTGTAAATCGCATCAACCGAGGAGCGATTATCGAGAGTTTGAGAAATATTGTCAACGAACGATACAAGATTTGTTGCAGTTGATTTTGCTTTCATAAAGCCATGCTGTTGGGGGATTATGAGTAGTTTTAGGTGCCACGATAAATATGGGTACAATAACTGTTCGAACACCTTTGCGAAAACTGGTAGTATCGATATTGGTCTGTAATTTTTGACCATATCATTATCGCCATCTTTATACAGAGGTACAACCAAAGCTTCTTTCCAAATAGAAGGAAAGGTACCCGAGCCAAGAGACCTGTTGTAGATTAAGCAAAGTGGAGGAGCCAAAGCAGAAGCACACTTAGCCACGAAGATTGAGGGAATACCATCAGATCCGGCACCCTTAAAAAGATCCAATCTCTTTAAGACCTTAAGGACCTGATCAACCTCAAACTTGATGGAGGACACAAAGTTATTTGTTTCAAGCTCAACACTGCACTGTCTGGAGCTATTCAAGGTGTCATTGCTATAAACTGAAGCGAAATTCTTAGCAAATAATTCACAGACATCGTTAGCGTTATTTGCCGTTTCATGTTCAAGAGACATCTGTGCTGGATACCTACTCCGACTTTTTTTTTTGTTCTTAATATAAGACCAAAACAATTTCGGATTAGAGCGCAGGTTAACTTCAAGACGGGAGATGTATCTGTTGTAGCAAGCTGTCATTAGATGTTCAGAACGTTTCTTAACCAATTCAAATGATAATTGATCCAGAGGATTGTTGTTATATTTACGTAGTTTTTGCCGATACTTAAATTTTTCACGTAAAAGATTAATTAGTTCGCGAGAAAACCAAACAGGATATTTTTTATTACGGGGAGAGGATCTTGGAACAAATTTAGAGATAGTTGTTCGAATATGACTATAGAAAACAGCAAGCATATCGTCAACTGAAGCGAAATCATCGAATTCATCATACCAGCACACGCCATCAAGTTCTTCAATTATCCTGCTATAATCTCCTTTTTGGAAGCAAAAACGGGGGCTATCATTAGATGGAAGGCTATTGTTATGCTGAAATGAAACATGGAATTGTAGTGGAGGGTGCAGGGGATCAATAATTGACAAAGGACTAACATTCATTTTCAAATTCTCAATTGTCGTATTACTCAGCACAAGATCCAAGATCCTATCTTGATTATTCCGGACAAAATTATATTGTTTGAGATCATTTAGTGCTGCAAAATCCAGAATCATTCTCGACAGCGTGCAGTTGTTTATGCCTGATGATGAATTAATCTCACTCAAATCACTCCAATCAATAGAACCACGATTAAAATCTCCAATAAACACAACGTTTTCAATACCAGCTTGCTCCATAGCTCGATTAGAATTAGAAATAAATTCATCCAGAATAGGTTTTCGAATAGGTGGTGGCAAATAGATAGCACAAATGTGCAATTTCTCAATCCGGGCATTGGAATTGCGGAGTTCAATTTCAACCCACAGGTCCTCGCACCTGGACTCCAAACTTTGTAGGCGTCTGGAGCTAAGAAGGCTAGAAACCGCAACAAGTACACCACCCTTATCCATGTGACCATGGAACCCGCTCGTTTCCCTATCCCTACGATAAACAATATAGCGGCTATCGAACAGCTCCGAGTCATATACACTGCTATTTAGCCCCGACTCTGTTATAATTACAATATCAAAATTATTGCAAATTATGTTACGTAGGAATTCTATAGTTTTTGTTCTGAGCCCATTTGAATTTTGATAATAAAAATTTATCATAATTCAAATCAATTAATAATACAATAAAATAAAATAATATGTATAAGTATAAGACAAAAAATTAAATCAAAATAAAATCAAACTAGAAATAAAAAATTTTGTTTGTGTATGAACTGAAATAGTTGTGCTTCCAAGCAGCTTCCTGTTTGTAAGAAGGATCATAAAACAAATAAGAGCTGGTTTTATGCCAAGCGTGTCCGGCCAAAGAATGAGCCCCACCGTCTCCTCCCGTGGATGGCGTAAAAGCCAAATATGGGAATGCACCAGGAGATGGGCAACAGTATCTGTCTTGTAAAGCTGTATCGGCTTAACATATATGCCGTGGTGTGTTCGGCCATAGAATTAGCCGTACCGTCTCCTCCAGTGGATGTCGTAAAAGCCAAATATGGGATTGCACCAGGGGATGGGCGACAGCATCTATCTAGTAAAGCCGTCTCGCTTAACATATACCTATGCCGTGGTGTATCCGGACAAAAAAAATAGTCCGTCTCCTCCCATGGATGTCGTAAAAGCCGAATATGGGATTGCACCAAAGGAGGCAACATTATATCTATCTGTTTACTCAACATCAAATGCGATTACAAATCCACCTGTCAAGTGTGTGATTACGACAATGATGAGTCCAGCATTAGACGTCAAAAGCCTGTTGATGATGATAATGATGATGATTACTACTTTGAATTTGATATTATAAAGTAAGTAGGTACATACAAAAAAGTACTCATTTGTTCTACGCCTCAAACTATTATGCTCTACTTTCTTACTATCCTTCCTTTACAAACAAAAAAAAAATCGAGTGGCAACGTTTCCTGTTGCGTGACAACGAATGTTAATATACAAACGGCCCATTTCCCGGTAAAGAAATATTTGTCCCAAATATGGAGCAACTACGCATTATCCATACCCCTCGCTGTCACGCACACTCTGCGCCAAGCACCCTGACACAGCACCGCGGAAAACCAAAGCAGTCTAATATTAGATTGAAAAGCCGTAAATAAAACATGTCGCGTCTCCCTACGCTACGCAGTTTTGTTTTATTGAGTTACGAGTCCCTCAAGCGTTTTGCCGCCAAAACAACGTATATTTTGCCCCCCGGCGCGCGTAAAAACCTTCACAGAAACTCTCTCAACGAGCGACAGAGAACCTCTAGGACCGAAAGGGACGGACACCTTAATATTTTATAAAGCATCTTCTCATCAGGAACTTCACACCGTTTTATTTTCAACTCTGTGTTGAATAGTTTAAAGATGATAATGTTAAGTTTGTTATTCGGATTGCGTGTGTGCCCTTACGTCGGTGAAAGGAAATTACAACCACACCCACGTATAACGTTGCCGCAATAAAAAAACGTGTGAGAAGAAATAATGAGCGGTTACTGGCGCGCCGAGAGCCGAACACGATTTATTTTTTCCCTATCCGCTAATTGATTTGAGACAATCTTCGGATAAAACGTATCTGTCGATGAATGATGGATGAAGTTGTTCAGTAAAACTGATTACAAATTTAAATGTGAGATGTAGATGAGCTGCGCTGATGGGAATGGGGGCATCGCGGTCTCGCATCGTTTTGTTATTCATTGTACTGTGTCGATATGTAGTCGGATGTCTGTATGTCTGTCGTTATTCCGATCTTAACTTGTGCTCATAACATCCTTTTTATGGAAGAGTACACGTCATACATTAAGATTTTCTAAAACCTTACCTTTTTGAATTGCACGTCTTCAAGCAACATGTTTATTTGCGACTTCGAAATCAGTGAACTTTATTTTTGACAAAAAAATAAAAAAAACTTACATACTTACCAACTCTTTCACATTACTTAGTTATTTTACCATTATTGACAATCACAAAGCCCTTTCAGAGCCAGCATGCCTCAAGTGAATCACTGTCATGCAGGATAACCAAGAAAAAACTAGTGAGATGACAGACGAACGAATCAAAGACTTATAACATGCCTCTACCATCATAAGGCCACTGACAGTGTAGTGTCAGTGATGGTAGAGTCATGTAATAACTCATACTCACGTCATAACTCTATACCCTTAATGTCTTTGCTTCATTTGTTCGTCGTGTGACTGGTCGTTACTTGGTCTTCCTGCTTTAGATCAGTGTCTAGACTGATCTAAAGCAGGAAGACCAAGTACTAAACCATTGGTTTACGTCATAACTCTACCATAATGTATTTGCTTCATTCGGTCGTCGTGTGACTGGTCCTTACTTGGTCTTCCTGCTTTAGATCAGTGTCAAGACTGATCTAAAGCAGGAAGACCAAGTAAGGACCAGTAAGGGCTGTAATGTCTACCCTTATAGTCTTTGCTTCAAAATGTTTTGAAATAATTAACGCAAGTTTATGTAAGTATTCAAAAATGATTTCAGAATGAGATAGAGTTAAATGGTTTTTCTTCAGCGAGTCGATTTCTGTGTTTGCAAATATAAACTTGTTAAGTGCAATCTGAACCTCTGTGAAATGTCATCTCATCTTGTCAATCTATAGAAGCCTATTGTTGTTTATAGGCCTCCCCAATAGAATGCCTCCAGCCACTGAGTTTCTGCTACCTTTATATTGTATTTGGTTCATCGAGCATTCCCCTGCGTTGTTAAGTTCGTGGTCGCCACACGAGATTATTTACTCTCCAGCGGCTGTCAGTTCTGTGAACTTCCCACTTCAACTTGCTAATTCTGAGAGCAATGTCGGTGATAGTGGTTCTTCGTATTTCAAATAGTAGCGATTAAATTCGTATGATCTGTGCATAACCTGCTGCACTTACAATGTTATTTCTCTAGAGCACCTCGTGCCCTTCTACGAAAAAAAACATGTAAATGCAGTCCTCTGCCAGTAATGCGGTGGAAAATTGTGAATTAACGTCCCGGATGTGGAGCTGAAATGCTTGGACGATGAAATTGATCCGACTACAGGCTGGACGCCTCTCCAGCGTCCATAACGGCCATCGAGACACCATTTTCGTGCGAGCTCAAGCCCGGGTCATCTAAGATACAAGTCTGTTTTTGAGAGAACCGCTGTGCTTACAGTTACCATTTAGGTCTTAAATGAAAGCTTATTAAATTAACTACAACTTCATTTGTATAATATTTGACTTGGGATGCGTATTTTAGAAGATATTTCACAAAATAAGTGAACATTTCGAAAAAAATACACATTTAGGAAAACATTGCCTATTTTTGAAGAATTGTATCTTGGGAACCAATGGCTGTATAGAGCTCGCGCTATTGTAAAATTGTAGAAAATTTAGTCAACTTTAAAAGTATTTGCAGTTATTATACCGGTCAGACCCTTCCTTCACTAAGATATTGAGCAAAAACTGAAAAAAACCCCAAAATTTCATGGTTTTTTGGGCACACCGCCGAACTCACAGCACTTGGAAAATTGCAAATCTGGTTTTTTAATGTTGGTTAAGGTCCTAACAACATATAAAAAAATCAACGTGACCCAAACTTTTGCAAGCACGGATGTACATCTTGACTGGACTATATGGAAAAGCAGACATTTTGGGACAAATACATTTTATGAAAACGGACATTTCAGGCCTGACCCGTCTTTTTTACTTATTAGATATTTATTTATTATTATCTATGCATTTTGATATAAAAATCTACCCATTGAAGCTGTAGGTACTACAAACTACATATTACTAGCTACTTACCTACAAGATATAATAAGTTTACACTAATTTGGTTTATAACTATAAAGTTCAACCAATTGCTTTTCTAATTTTAAGAATTCGAAAAGCAAACTCTGCACATAGTAAAGAGTGGTGGAGTTGTAAAGTTGTAGAAACTTACCTATCAATACCATTGAGTTGCTCTAACTAATATAGACATCAATTTCAATAAGATTCTGATCTTACCAGCTAACCGCTTATTAATACGTATCTCTTTCTACCTTAATTCTTCTCGGCGTCATTATTTTCTAAACTTACTAGTACATTACCTAATTTCTTAGACTTGATTATTCAAAAATAAATTAAATAATTGACGTCAATTATTATTCAAAAGTTGTAAGTTACCTAGGTATGTAGTTTTCGTATTTACGAAAGATCATCCAAATGGTATTTGCCCTTATTTCCCAAACCTTGACTTTTTGATTGGGTATTAATTAAAGTAGAGCACTTTCTTGTTCGTCCGCTAACAATGCAGTTAACATTTAACATCTAGTCATGTAAGACCGCATTGAAACAAAACTTTGTCTAATTAATAGGTACAACATGACTGTCCTCACAAAAACTGATAACACAATATGTGATGTGATCCCTGTACAACAATAAAGTATTTAATATTCTTATGGGAAATAAACATATCTTAAACCTGATTACTGAAGCAAGTGCATGTTTGTACAAATTCGACCTACAGGCGGCATTACCTCGTCCAAATACCGCGACTCCGCAAAAACACTGCATCAGAGCTAAAAATAATACCGGCAAAATGCCGAGCATAAGCCGAAACTTGCCGAAACGCGAGATCCGAGCTAATGTCGACTCTCGGGCCGCGAGACGAAGCCACACGGCAACAGCGTGTTCACAGAGTAGGTACCAACGAATGTGTGCGAGCTCGAAGGTAAGTTTTGAACTCGATTCTGTTCGAATGATCGCGAGCGGACGCTACTGTTCACATGTGTGCGGCTCTTTTCAAACGTTTGATACGTCCAAATGAGGTTATTAGGTGCGCGTGTGTGCGTTCTTTGCCGGTGAGCGTAAGGGTACTCGTTTTATTTTACTTCGTCCCGTCTCACGGTGTTATTATGCTGAATGGGTCAAGTGCGTGAAATGAAGTTTTATACAGACGTCTCACAACACCGTGACGTGGGAACAACTGAACTTTATCATTGTTCACTTTTGATTTAATTTTGAATAGCTCCCCTATTTTTAATGGTCGCAGTAATTTTTTGATTGAGGATGCTGTATTATTGAACACCGTGCTAGAATTATCGTGTTTAGGTTCAATTTTGTGGTACAATGCGAATTATCCATCCATATTTCTATCACACAACAATGCACAGAACAACAGCAATGCGAGCACTACTGCTTTGCGGCAGTGTAGCATCATAACTACCATATTCCTGGATCCTTAGCAGCGGCTCCGTGGCGGAATCTTAATCTCACCACGAACACATACCATTATCTTGGCGGGGCAGCCATCACCCATGCCTCACAGACTGACTGCCTACCATAAACTAATGTCTGTTGTCATTTCTACCGTCTACATGGAAACAGGCAACTGTCGGCCTTAGCATACCGCCACTACACTACAACCAGAAATAGGTTTGGTGGTGGTAGTACTTCCCCGGAAGAACTCTTCCACAAAAAAGCTCTACCTACTACTACTACTAAACTTCCGCCTTCCTACAAGGTATTTTGGCTCATCTTGCAAAACTTGACATACTTGCACACAAACGTACTACAATGTTTTGTAGATAAAAGCTTGTAAAGCCCAGGACACATCATTCATCAACACCCTTAAAATATCAAAACAAAAAAACTGGAAACCAGGAACAGGTGAATGGATATGAATATAAATAAAATTAACCAAAAGTTACATGACGCTCAGAGAATGATAAACTGTCAAAAGTGTTTCATAAACAGTTTGTGGAGATAATTTATGAAATATTAATTTCTAATCGGAATTAGTAATTAAAATTTCGGGATAAAAATTACTTCGTTTTAATCTAGGATTTATACGATATGTGTACAAAATTTCATTAAAATATGCCCAGCCGTTTTGGCGTAAAGGCATGAAATGTCGAACCATACGAGATACATTACGAGTATCATTGATTTCACTCATATAAATTTAGTTAGATTAGTAAGATTTTACCGTGGTGTTTCCACCCTAAGAATAGACACCTCCGTCTCCTCCCGTGGATTGGCATTAGACCACGGGTAGCAGACGCGACTTGCATAATTGACACCAATACGATTGATCACCAATCCGTTTGCCAGGCGTGGTGATTATGGCAAGTCCCTGGGTAACTCGTCCAGCAGTGGACATCTACAGGCTGCTGACGATGGATGATAATGATGATGAGGATGATGATGCTGCTTTTATTATTAGTACAGAACACAAGAAAATTCCCGGTTTGATAACAAAACTACATTTCTACAGCCGTCTTTCTGTTTTTTTACTAGCCCCCGACGCAAAAAGAGGGGGTTTATAAGTTTGAGCGCTATGTGTGTTTGTCTGTCACAGTTGTATGCTAGCACCGTTACTTTTAGACAGGTGAACCTATTTGAATTCGGTTTTATTTATTTGAAAGATAAGTTCTTGGTTTTTGGTTCTTTGGGAGATGAGATACTGCAGCGTCTGAATTTGACTCTCAAGGCTGTATCCGATTGGGGCGATGCCAATCTAGACAAATTTAACGCCTCTAAAACGCAGGCTTGTCAGTTTCAAAATTCTGCAAGTCCGCAAGTCTCTTGCAAGTTCCTGTCTTCCGAGATGTATCTGTAGCTATAGAAGATCACCTCGAGCTCTTAGGCGATTCATTTCATGCCTATACTCTCAACTTTGGCTCCTACATCGAGTCTAAGGCAAAAACTGATTCCATGATGCTGGGTATCCTGAATAAGGTAAAGCGTTACTTTACACAAGGACAGCTGCTAAAACACAACATTCTGCAGTTGTGCAGTCTGTACAAAGCACAAGTCCAGACTGGTATGGAGTACTGCTGCCATGTTTGGGATGGCTCGGCCAAACACCAGCTTGCTGCCTTGGACTCGATCGAACGCAGAGCTTTCAGGCTTATAGGTGAGCAATATATATGGCGGAGACTAAGATCCAGAGTCTCAAGCACCGCCGTAAGGTCGCGTGCCTTTCGATCTTCTATATAGTTTACATTTCGGGGAATGCTCCCGGGAACTTCATGATCTGATCCCATCATCTCCTTTTCATCATAGGAAGAGCAGGCGCACGGTTCGGTACCACCCTTACCTCAGTATCTTAGTATACCCTCTATTCGTATCTAAAAGTTTAAGTTCTACCCGTATAATACGAACTGCTAAGGAGTGGAATACACTACCGTCGTCTGTCTTTCCTGAAAACTATAATCTGGGTCTCTTCAAGGCTAGACTGAATAGGTGCCTTCTAGACCTTTGTGCTCCATCTTCGGCCACTTCGTCACTTAAGAAGAGGTGAGATCGTGGACAAACGAAGGTCTATCAATGTTAAAAAAAAAAAACGTTCCAGCCTTTTCATTGGTTTAAGGATTTTATAAATTTTCAAATTTATTCTTACATATATATATTATAGGTACAATTTGCAAGCACCGAGGGTTCCGAACAAAGCTACATAAGTACATTATACAAGTTATGGTATTTTTATTGCTAAATGAAATCAGGTAGTAGGTAAGTTTAAAATTATTAAAATTATTTTTATTATATGATATACTTTACAAAAAAAAATGCTTTTCGCAATTTTTCCTTTATCAATGCAGACGTTACTTCGTACCAAAATTTCAAGATTCTGAGTTCACGGGTTACCCTGTAGGTTTTGATTCTCTTGCGAGTGTCGAAAATGTACAGCATAAACTGCTGTATCTTTTGATTGCGTTGGCTTAGAAGTTTTTTTTTTCACATCTCCAAGGGATAGAGACCTGAGTATTTGATATCAATTTCAGCTTGATACCTCCACGCTTTCCTAAGAAAAAGGGTCTTCACAGACAGACGGACAACAAAGTGATCCTATAGTGGTTCCGTTTTATCTTTTGAGGTACGGAACCCTAAAAAGGTAAAAATAACAGAAGATGCTTTCAAGTTTTCATTCAGTATCAGAGAGACTGCTCAGAGCCTTGTCTGACCTAAGGCAGGGTGACCAAGAAAGAGCCGCTGGAACGAACCAGTGGTAGCGGGACTGTTTAAATAAAATAAAATAAATAAATAATTCTTTATTTCAGACACAGTATGATCCATAGGTACATTACCAAAAAAAACTAAAAACAAAAACACAGGCCAAAACAATAAAATAAAATTGAAAAATTGACGTAGCTCGGAATCTACTTAGGTGGTAATCTCCACCCAGCGTCGGTACACACTCGTCTGCATCAGTCTATCCGCCAGACTCTGGATGATAGCATTATGACACGAGTCAACTTGTAAGAAACAAAATAATAGAACTCCTTCAAATGTTGTAGGTATTTGGAATAACCTGCGCAGAGAAGACCTTAGAGTTTCAGAATCGTTCTTGGTTTTCTTTACATTATTAGACCTTCGTTTTTTTAACAATGGTATATCTTATGAGACTTTTCATCTTTATGTCTCAGGGTGGCGGGCACAGTGCAATGCCATATAGGGCGCGTCCTAGGTGGACGTGACCTATGAGGTAATGCACTGTTCATAGCCAGAGGCATCAGGTGGGCCATCTGCTTGTTCAGTCATTCAAGTACATAGTATAAAAAAAAAAAAAAAAAAAAATTTTGGCCGCGATCTCACCTATTGCTGTAAGAGAAGATACAGCCGATGTTGGACGAGGGTCTAGTCTATAGAAGGCACCTATTCACTCTTGCCCTAAAGATACCCAGATTATATAGTTTTCAGGAAGAGACAGACGCTCCACTCCTTAGCAGTTATTTATTTAATTCTTTATTACACAAAAATCACAAGGAAATTGTACAAACGGAGGACTTAATGCTAAGCAGCATTTTCTGCCAGTCATCCATGAGGATAATACATAAAGGTTGGCGTGCTTAAAACTAATTACAAAAGAAAGATAATAATAATAATAATATAGCTTAGAATAGTAGATTGTATGTATGTATCATAAGGGAGCAACATTATATTTTTACGGCGAGGGCGCTTTTTTGAATCATGAACGTAGCGAGGGATTCAAAGTACTTCGCCCGAGCCAAAAATATATGTTGCGCCCGAGTGATACACTCTACTTTTCATCACCCACTATGAGAAAATAAAAGGAGCTATACATATTTTATTGTAATATTATTATTTAATAAAACATAGAGTAACAACTAAATATAAATATAGTATCTAATAACAAAACAACTAAAAACTTACATAAAAAATTACCACAGGCTTTCATATATTTCTCTCGGGATTTTGCAGGTAATAGAATATCCATCAAATTTATTGCGTTAGTTCTAATACTTTCACGAGTTAATTCTATACTTTCACTATCACTTGAAGAACTCATTTTTCAAAACAAAACCATGAATTTCTAACAATCCGTGAAAATTGTCGAAAACGCGGGCTGTAGTAAGCGCGTTTTTTTTTCAGCCGTCGGCACGACTATGGGCCCTCGTACCAGCCAGTATTTATTCAAACAATATTTGCGTTCGATTTCTTTGGCGCTGAACACTAAGATGGTCCAAATTCTTAAAGAAGAAGAAGGTTCTTAAGAAGGTTTATTAAAGAAAAGTGCGCGGCAAATATAATTGCGGCGCACTTATAAAGAGGATTAAAAACTCATAACTGCCCGCTAAAAGTTTCTTATAGAAAACACCACCTTTGGTTGCACTTAAAGGCGAACCGTCGTTTTCGAATAGATGGGATGAAAACTAATTTGCCTTAAAATAAATACATACCTATAACATACATACTTATAATTTAAATGAATATATAATCATTCCTAACAAAAAATAAATAAATAACTATTAATAGATTAGATAAACGAAATAAATAAAGTATAATAAATAAATCAAAAGCAGTTCGCATTATAAAGGTAAACCCGAAACACTTAGTACTAATGGAGGGTATACTAATGAGGTAATAATAATGATGGTACTGCGCCGTGCGCCTGCTTGTCCTGTGATGAAAAGGAGATGATGGGATCAGATCATGTAGCTCCTGGGCACATTCCCCGAATTGTAGCCTATAGAAAATCGAAAGGCATGCAACTTTTCCGCGGTATTTGAGACTCTGGGTCTATGTCACCGCCATAATAGGTATTTTGTTTGCATAAAAGCTCTGTGTATACTAATGAGGTAAGGACGGTACTGAGCCGTGCGCCTTCTTTGAATTAATAGGATTTGCATCCCTGTAAAAATGGAAGAACAATTAATGAACGAAAGGTTTGCTGGAAGAAAACTACTAAAGAGTTTTCTTCCAGCAAACCTTCCATTCAATAATTTTTTTTCCATTTTCTCATTTCTTTCATTTAAGGCTCGCCTTTGTTAATATTTTATTTATAATTATATCCACGTACAATAAAAAATTATAAGAGAAGATTTTAAGAGAGAAGAATTAAGAGAGCCCAGATTGGATTAAAATTATGTTCTTCTAATGATTAGAAGAACAAAATAGAATTCGATTTGATTTTGGTGTCAGGAAGAAAACTTGTTGTACCGTCTCCACTATTAGTGGGATAAGGTCAAGCACATCATGACTATTATCACAGAATATATATTATATAGAAACCTATGTTTATTGCACAAAAAACATATTTGTATAACATTTAAGCAAAGAAAAATTTGTTACAACGCCATAATCAGCCTATGAGCTACGTGTGCGTTTGTATAGAACATATAACCGGATGGGCCCCGCTCTTACTGCTAAGCCCAAATTTCTCAACAGCTTCAGAATGCTGCAGTAATATCAGCCCTACCTAATTTCTAGGAATCGGCCAGTACGTAGGACACGCTCGTGTGCGCTGCTCGTTAACGACCCGCCGGAATCCTGCCCCGTTCACAAACAACCAGTCCGACAGCTAGAGATGCCGTCCGGTTTTAGCCGGATCGGTAAATAGCTGCTATAGACGACATCGGCATCACTTCATGAATAATATTGAGATAACTTGTGATAAAAATCGTAATCAATGACTAAAATATCCCATAGTATATTTTTAAATGGGAATTTATATATTTTTATTGTATAAGACTGTATTAACATAACGTATTATAACATAAATAAGTTTTTTTTTTTATTATGTATTCTGCTTCTTGGCAATCTGTTTTAATAACAATAATCCAATTTGCTGTCCGATTTGATCCGTTTTTTGTGTTGAATGGAGAAAGATAAGTCCAGTGAGTCATCTCTCAATCTTTCTCTGTGAATCTTTCCACTAGACTTGGTATACTGTGTCTTTTCAGTCTTGAAAATGTAAGGCTGCCCGTTCCTTGTAACTGAGCAGCAAGTTCGTTCCTATGACTATCTAGTCTTAGTTGATAGTTTTTGCTGTAGGATTCTATTTCTTGTTTTACTGTTTTCAGTTTGATATCCATGTACACATACTTGTTACTCATATGCGGAGGTATATTTAGGTGTGCTCGTTATATTTCTATCCCTTTGGCATTGCTATTTACTAAATCTTTTTCTCTGGGCACTGTACCAGGCCTGTGGAAGTCTGCTTTTGTGACCCCAGTACATAAAAAAGGGTTAAAAACCGATGTCACAAACTATAGACCCATCTCTAAACTCTGTGTTATTGCAAAGGTATTGGAGACTATCGTTCATGATCAGCTCTATTCTGTTTTGAAAGATTCCTTTCACCAATCTCAGCATGGCTTTGTTAAGGGGCGCTCCACAGTTTCTAATTTAATCCTGTTTAATGACTATTTAACCAGTAGTATGGACAACAGTCTTTCTGTTGATGTCATTTATACTGACTACAGCAAAGCGTTTGATAGAATTGACCATGATCTACTGCTTATTAAACTACAGCTATCAGGGATTCGTGGTGACTTACTTCGTTGGTTCAACTCCTATATTAGAAATCGATCGCAAGCCGTTGTGGTCAGTAATTACATGTCCAGCTGGGTCCAGGTTCCAAGTGGTGTGCCCCAGGGATCCATTTTAGGTCCTCTACTCTTCATAATTTTTATATCTGATATAAATAAATGTTTTATTAATTCTAATGTCCTAATTTTTGCAGACGATATGAAAATTTTTAGAGCCATCAAAAACGTTGATGATGCTGTATTACTACAGGAGGATCTTCAACGTTTAGATAATTATTGTAAATGTAATAAGTTGGACCTGAACCCTCTCAAATGTTCGTGTATCACATTCACTAGAAAGTTAAAAACTTTGGATTTTGATTACAGTCTTAAAGGCCACACTCTCGCTAGAGACTCCTCTGTTCGTGATCTCGGGGTCATCCATGATTGTAAGTTGCTGTTTGACAACCATATTGATTCTATAATCTCTAAAGCATATAAAGCTCTGGGGTTTATTATAAGGACTTCAAAAGACTTCAATAATATCAAAACATTGAAAATTTTATATTGTACTTTTGTGAGGAGTAATTTAGAATATGCGTCACAGATATGGAATCCTCGCTATAATATCTATAAAGATCGGATTGAACAAATACAAAAGAAGTTTATACGTTTCTTAAATTTTCGGTCAAGAATGTATATACGTGGTTATGATTTAGCTTGTAAGAGGTATCACCTCTTACCATTGACTAAACGACGTGAAATTGCTGATATTCTTTATTTGGGTAAGTTGGTATCTGGTCATGTTGATTGTCCTGAGTTGCTAAGCAAGTTGCAACTCTACGTTCCTGGCAGGTCTCGTAGGTTTATTCCCACATTCAGTTTAGAATTTGTGTCCACAAATTATCGTTGTAATTCTTATATATGGCGTGCGTGTGATAATTACAATAAACAGCATTGTAATACTGTTGATTTGTTCAACTGTAGTATACCGAGGATGAGGCGCTTGTTGAGCTCTGAGTTCTTTGGTTGACTTAATTTAGTATTATTTTATCTGTGGTTAATCTTAATGTGTAGGTACTGTTTGTCTAATCTGTTTGTATTAATCTAAATATTTCATTATCATTATTTTTTGTTAACTTCGTTTTATGTTTATGTTTAACTTGTACTTATAACTTGCTCTGTTACTTTGTTTTTTAAGAGTGAAGACTTATCATTAGCCTTATGATTCTAAATTTATATATATTTATGATGTTTTTTGTGCTGTTAGTCTTCCTAAAATAAAATAAATAAATAAATAAATATTTCGGATGGTCTTGCTTTGAAATCTTTCCAGTATTTCGATGTTACTAAGGCTTGCAGAGCCCCATAACTGAATGCCGTAGGTCCAAATTGGTTCCCCCCCGAGGGGTCCCGCCTTGCCGTGGCGGGGGGGCTTAGTAACCGTGGCTTGGTCACCCGCGGTGAAGCGAAGAGGGACCCGAGGTGGACCGCTCCTCTGGGCTTTGCCTCCAAGCCCTGAACGGAGCGGTACTAGTAGGTTGCGGTGCTGTATGGGCAGCATCGCAACTGAGGTGGGCCGCGGTGTTGTATGGGCAGCACTGCGGCTGAGGGATGGAGGCCGCGGCGGGAGAGGAGTGCCGGTATTGCGGTGAGCCGCTCTCCCTACCTGCCGCGGCCTTGGCGGGGTCGCCACCGTTTGATGGCGGACGCGGTGGGGCCGCAGTGGAAGAGGAGTGTCGGTATTGAGGTGCGCTGCTCTCCCTATCCTCTGCGGCCGAAGTGGCAGGCGATGGGGCCTCTGACCTGACCCGTCGCATAGGGACCTCGAGCGTCCAGACACGGGGTCGTCTGGCGCTCATTGGCTTGGTCCCGTGGTGGTTGCGGCATGCCATGTGGCTTACCGTAACGGGGGGCATCCTGGTCGTGACTGTGGGTGTCATTCCCGGGATGTCCCCAGAGAGGGGTCCGGAAACGGACGGCCGCGGCGGGTTCGCGGAAGAATGCGAAAGCGTCCCCGTGTTCCCGCCACCAAGCGGCAGTGGTGGAACCCGTGGAGTTTTAGTGGGTTGGAGTCCCACATAACCTTGTTGTCTCCTCGTGGCAGCAAGGTATGCGTGCGCATTTCTCCACGTCAAAAAAAAAAAAAAAAAAAAAAGGTCCAAATTGGTTCCCCCCCGAGGGTTCCCGCCTTGCCGTGGCGGGGGGGCTTAGTAACCGTGGCTTGGTCACCCGCGGTGAAGCGAAGAGGGACCCGAGGTGGACCGCTCCTCTGGGCTTTGCCTCCAAGCCCTGAACGGAGCGGTACTAGTAGGTTGCGGTGCTGTATGGGCAGCATCGCAACTGAGGTGGGCCGCGGTGTTGTATGGGCAGCACTGCGGCTGAGGGATAGAGGCCGCGGCGGGAGAGGAGTGCCGGTATTGCGGTGAGCCGCTCTCCCTACCTGCCGCGGCCTTGGCGGGGTCGCCACCGTTTGATGGCGGACGCGGTGGGGCCGCAGTGGAAGAGGAGTGTCGGTATTGAGGTGCGCCGCTCTCCCTATCCTCTGCGGCCGAAGTGGCAGGCGATGGGGCCTCTGACCTGACCCGTCGCATAGGGACCTCGAGCGTCCAGACACGGGGTCGTCTGGCGCTCATTGGCTTGGTCCCGTGGTGGTTGCGGCATGCCATGTGGCTTACCGTAACGGGGGGCATCCTGGTCGTGACTGTGGGTGTCATTCCCGGGATGTCCCCAGAGAGGGGTCCGGAAACGGACGGCCGCGGCGGGTTCGCGGAAGAATGCGAAAGCGTCCCCGTGTTCCCGCCACCAAGCGGCAGTGGTGGAACCCGTGGAGTTTTAGTGGGTTGGAGTCCCACATAACCTTGTTGTCTCCTCGTGGCAGCAAGGTATGCGTGCGCATTTCTCCACGTCAAAAAAAAAAAAAAAAAAAAAAAAGGTCCAAATTGGTTTAATTATAGTCTTATAAACCGACATTTTGCTGTTGTTTGTGAGTTGGGATTTGCGCCCGACGAGCCAGTACATGCTACGAATTTTGTAGTCGAGTTGTTTCCGTTTGGTCCAGATATGTTTTCGCCAGGTTAGGCGACGATCCAGATGCATTCCCAGGTATTTTGCATCTTCAGCTTGGGGTACTTGTTCATTATAGAGTAGGACGGGTGGACAGGTCTTTCTTCTAAGTGTGTAAGTTACATGAACAGACTTATCTTTATTGACCTTGATGCGCCATTTGGTGAACCATTCTTCAATTAAGGCCAGATGTCTTTGAAGGTTACTTGATGCAGTATCCGGGTCTTCATGGATAGAGAGCAGTGCTGTGTCGTCTGCATATGTAGCAGTAATAGTAGTAACTTCTGCTGTCGGTAAATCAGCAGTAAAAATTAGGTAGAGAATCGGTCCCAGGATGCTACCTTGCGGAACTCCTGATTTAATTTCATACATTTTGGAGAGTTGGACATAAATAAGTATAAATAAAGTTTTAATTTATCATATTCTCTGAGAATAAACCCCTCCATCTCCTCCAGTGGATGACGATCAAGGGAGTACCCGGACTTGTTCGTAAGATTCGTTGGTAAGAGTGATTTGCTATCTTATTTAAGGTTCCTATGTGTTCTTACTTGAAGAAAGCGTTAGCAGATTCAGTCGTGGAAAGCAATGGCGGCGATGAGCTAATCACTTGTCACGTCTATTTCCCAAGATGGTGCAACCCACAGTGAAAAGAGGTTTATTTGAGGCTCCCTATACCCTTTCGGGGGAAAAGGCGTGAGTCTATGTATGTATATGTACTATGTTATATGTTATCTACGTTTATTTTTGCTGTTTAATTAGTATCATCATTATCAACAGGCTCTTGACGTCCACTGCTGGACGAGGCCTCGTCATAATAACCACGCTCAAATGATATGAATTCATCAAAAGGTTGTTTCACAAGGAACCCATCCCGTGCTAGTCATCTTGGCAACTCATCCATGGGAAGAGACAGGGGTATATTATGTGGCTGGACAAACTACAGCATAACAACGAAAAAGAATTGTTCTGCTCGTGTAAATAAATTACTATTTGTTTTTCTGAAAAAGTAAATTTTTTAATTACCTTTTTTTGTTTCTATCAAAATTTCTAAAATTTGTGCTCGCGAGTTCATAGATACACCGTTCGCAGATATAATAGGTCAGACTATTAAAACATCAGATATCCGACTAGGTGGCTGTACATAGTGCGTGACATACACCCAGCCCTATTCTGCGTATGTGTACATTCAAGTTTAGGTGTAGATCGATGTGTGAAGGACAATTTAGAAATACTTGTCAATTTATAGCGTCGTCGGGCTTTACCGACCAGTTCTCAAATGAGTCTATGGCGGCTGCAGCTTTATACCACTTTATACTCTGGGTTTATGTTGTCGTAAAGAGAAACTAGCACAGTGTTATGACGTGTTCATAAAATCATGTTATGGTGATACAATATCTTGGACGGTGGAGTCATAATCATAATCTTTATCCGATTGATCGGCGTCTGTATATTGGGCTATCAAATTTCTCATCATTAGAATTAATCTAAAAGTAAATTAAAATAATATGAATTAATCTTCACAAGGGACCAAATTGAAATGGTATGAATTAATCAAAAGATTGTTTCACAAGGTACCAAATTGAAATTATATGAATTAATCAAATTATTCATTTATTTAGAGAAAGAATAATACAACTAATACAATTATGAACAAAAATTTTAAAAAATCATTTGAAACTGTTGTGCGACCTGGAGACCGCTGCTAACAATCTAAAGGTAACTCAACTGAACCAAATCGCTACCAGACGGAAGCGTCCCTAAGATGCTGGCTGCATTGCCACGCTTAATGGCAATACTAATGCGTTGAGCCAGATAAGAGCCTGCTCTCAGGTCACGCGTTGACAAAACACACTGTTTTTTTAAAAATTTGGTGACAATCAAAAGATTGCTTCACTAGGGACCAAATTTAAATGGTATGAATTAATCAAAAGATTGTTTCACAAGCAACCAAATTGAAATGATATGAATTAATCAAAAGATTGTTTCACAAGCAACCAAATTGAAATGGTATGAATTAATCAAGAGATTGTTCCACAAGCAACCAAATTGAAATGATATGAATTAATCAAAAGATTGATTCACAAGCAACCAAATTGAAATGATATGAATTAAATCAAAAGATTGTTTCACAAGGGACCAAATTAAAATGATATGAATTAATCAAAAGATTGTTTCACAAGCAACCAAATTGAAATGGTATGAATTAAACAAAAGATTGTTTCACAAGCAAAAATGGTATGAATTAATCAAGAGATTGTTTCACAAGCAACCAAATTGAAATGGTATGAATTAATCAAAAGATTGTTTCATAAGGGACCAAATTAAAATGATATGAATTAATCAAAAGATTGTTTCACAAGGGACCAAATTAAAATGATATGAATTAATCAAAAGATTGTTTCACAAGCAACCAAATTGAAATGGTATGAATTAATCAAAAGATTGTTTTACAAGGGACCAAAATAAAATGATATGAATTAATCAAAAGATTGTTTCACAAGCAACCAAATTGAAATGGTATGAATTAATCAAAAGATTGTTCCACAAGCAACCAAATTGAAATGATATGAATTAATCAAAAGATTGATTCACAAGCAACCAAATTGAAATGATATGAATTAAATCAAAAGATTGTTTCACAAGGGACCAAATTAAAATGATATGAATTAATCAAAAGATTGTTTCACAAGCAACCAAATTGAAATGGTATGAATTAATCAAAAGATTGTTTAACAAGCAACCAAATTGAAATGGTATGAATTAATCAAGAGATTGTTTCACAAGCAACCAAATTGAAATGGTATGAATTAATCAAAAGATTGTTTCATAAGGGACCAAATTAAAATGATATGAATTAATCAAAAGATTGTTTCACAAGGGACCAAATTAAAATGATATGAATTAATCAAAAGATTGTTTCACAAGCAACCAAATTGAAATGGTATGAATTAATCAAAAGATTAATTCACAAGGGACCAAATTAAAATGATATGAATTAATCAAAAGATTGTTTCACAAGGAACCAAATTAAAATGATATTAATTAATCAAAAGATTGTTTCAAAAGGAAGCAAATTGAAATGATATGAATTAATCAAAGTATTGTTACACAAGCGACAAAATTATTGAGTTTACAGTGAGAATAATGAATCCCGAACGAAATTATAAAATAGACATGCGTGTAGAATGTATTCAATCTATTCACCCGAGATTGAAATAACTTCGGCTTATGTACTGCTTTTCATTACTACACAGAAACATAAATTTAGGTAGGTATATTTCGAAAATGGCTCCAAGGTGTGATAGGATTTTGAGTCCAGTCAAAAAAAAACAGTTTCCAAGCTACGCTCGGTCATCCAAATAATGTGAAAAACTATAAGTGCGTAGAATACAATAAACTAAATTATTACGTATTTGAGCCTTTTGGGGTCGGATTTGGCGAAGACTTTGGGTCCGTGGGGTACCCTTCGCGTTGTCAAAATTATTTCAGAACGTGAGGCCAAAACAACGCCTGACCCAAGAGCTCGCTCTTATCTGGCTCAACGCATTCATGTTGCCATTCAGCGTGGTAATGTAGCCAGCATCTTAGGGACGCAGGAGCCTCAGATAGAAGTGTACTGGTAGGGATTTGGATCAGTTATATTATTGAAGCAAGCAAATTATTGAAATATGAGCATAGCAAGGTATCTAAAAAAAATATAAATAATGCTGGACAGTTCACACAACATAATCTAGCCCCAAGCTAAGCAGAGCTTGTGTTATGGGTACTAGATAACATTAATACATACTTAATACAATATATTATTACATAGATAGATATTTTTTTATTATTCATAGAAAATACCCAGAACACCCTGAACAAATATCTGCAGATCGCACAAATGTTTGTTCCGAGGCGGGAATCAAACCCGCAACCCCCTGCGTCGCAGGCCAAGCTTCGCCCGCTGCGCCACAGAGGTCGTCATATAATAATAGTTATTCATAGTTTTATTTATGTTAGTGTGTTTTTTGTTGGTATAAGTAGTCGTTGTGAGTAGTTGGCCGTAACGCCAACAAGTGGCTCTGACGGAAGACCAGTGTTGGTGCTGTCAACCAACTCATGCTGAAACAGAGCCATTTTGTTACTTGAGTTGCACTTTGTACCTTCTGTTTCCTTTTAGTCTAAGTTTTTTATGTCTTTCTCTTGTATACAAATAAATATATATTCTTTCTTCCTTTCTTTCAGTTGAGCTATCTTTGCAACGGTGTTAAGATGCCATTGATTAATTTGTTTTTTATATTGTATACTTATTCTTGTATTTTTTATATTAATTATTCTGAAAATTAATATTTTTTCTCATTATACTAAAACCGAAGGTTTGTAACACAATGCGTTGTCACTCTTGCAGAAAAAACTAGTTAAGAGACTGCATAGATGCAGTTTTTCTTAAAACATATACTTGGTTCTATTTAACATAATAGTAACCACGGAATGAACAAGTGGCAGAATACACTGGCCCCTCAGACACTTTTTCGTAATTGTCGGCCACGCGTCGCCACATGGCCGGCATATGTTAACGTCTTGAAATGAGCCGTTTATGGGCGAATAATGGTGTATTGTTGTGGCAATTATTGTGAAAAGTTTAATGTTGCTAATCCAGAGTTGTAAATTGTGATATCCGTTTAAAATTAGTGCCTTCTGAACTGTTGAGCCCTGGGAATAAAAGAAAATGTTTAAATACGTGTTTTGACGTGATTTCGATTATGTCTTACGTTTTGGTCGGGACTACCACCTGGGAGTGCTGTATTATCTATAGTAAATACTTGACGTTTAATACTTTTACCGAATAAATAAATGTAAGGTATCTATTGAATACAAATTCTAGAAAAATTGTGTAAGTGAGCTAATCAAAATGAGCCCAGACACTGCCAGGATATTATCAACCATAGTAGAGTTCCGTTTTGTTCATTATCAGATCAGCTTGCTCGTCGTCGTTTCGTATGAGGTAGTGCTGGCCTCTGGTTTCAGAGTGTGTCAAGCCGCCCGAGGGCCTCTGACATGGCTTATCGACTGCTATTAATCAATAACAGCCGGGACCGACAGCTTAACTTAAGCTTAGCTTGCTGCAACCGTATATATTATAAAATTTTAGCTCAATGAGGGGAACTGGTTTATAGTTGTCAGATTTGACCACAAAGGTCGCGTAGCGTTTTCGTTTTTTGGAGACATTTCGCCCCAAAGGTTACCTCATAGCTCAAAAAAACACTGAATCAAAGTAATTTTCGAACCTCGTATAAATCACTTACCTCACATTAACATATTTATATATTTATTTATTAGAGTCACCAACATAGTATACACCGAAAAAAGTAAAAATACACACAAGATGGTTAAGTTATACATGCCAAGTGTAACATCAACGGTTCTGCAGCTATCGTCGAACAAACACAATTCAAACATCGATTCGTCCAAGTTGAAAAAGAGAACTCACTTTACTCGTTCAACAAGTAATATTAAAAGAAAAAACTATAGAGATTTAAAGGATTTCCTCATGGTCCGTAGGTAAAGAAATCACGCTGAGTTGACGTTTGAATGATAACGATGATGGATGCGCGTCTCTCGCACGTTTGTCTTATCTTGCTGAATGTCCCGGTTGAGCGTCAGAACAGCAGGGATTTCCCTTGTAGAATCTTCAATGTCTTCGTTATCTTTTGAATTATGATATTCTTCTTCAAATTACCTAACCGACTAGTTGGTACTTGTATACGTATAGTTTCTAAACTGTATTTACTGGAATCGTATAAGGCACGGCAAAGAGAAACCAATACCTGTAGCCCTTTGATCTTGTTTTAATTTTCATTTTAGCATAATACCTAACATCCAACAGTCGCATACATAGTCCTGGTCCCACACTAAGGATCCCTTGTCATGCGTGGGTATCCGGAAACTCCGAGTACAACCGTACCAAACCCCAGACGATTTGCAGATTATTAATAAAAATTAAACCTCGTTCGGTTGCGATGAATTTCCGTCATCCAACATTTCCTTTACGTTTAATTGTTATTTTGCTTCTTATTTTTGATATACTTAGGCATAATTTTAGCTTGATACGCACAATCAATCTGGTCATCGGCATCTCTTTCTTGGGCTGTGGGTAAGGGCGTCTTGCAGTTAAGACTTCCAGGTCACGGGATATAACTCAGATGCCTTCCTGGCCATCCGTAGTAGGTGGTCCATAAGTGGCTTTGTTGGACTCATTGTTTGCGCCAATCCAACTTCGCTCCGATGGCGATGCGCCCAACATTTTAAACGGGGCAGGGTAGGTACGCCAGGATGTTTGGATGTCTGATGGCCGCGTGTGCAATGGTACAATTGTATTGAAGTGGATCGCTACAGCGCAGAGCAGCGTCACGCTAGTGTACAGAGGAATATTTTTCGCGCAAAGATCACACGCGAATCAAGGCCAAATTCGCGGTTGCGATTCACGCACGAATGTGGAGCCTACATCCATGAATGGACGCAAAAAGTCACACAAGCGTGAGTCTGTCGTCATTGTTACTGCGAGGTGAAAGCGGATTTCTATGAGTTATGTTCTCGCGTTTGTATGAATGATGATTTGGTGTTTTGTTTCGCGGACAGTTTGAACGAGAACTTTGTATTATAATTTACAAAAGCATGAGAGCCTTGCATACTGTCTTAACCCAGTGTCACTTTCGCATTAAATTCGTGGTTTAAGAGGAGTTAGCGGACATAAAGCGGACGACCTCTGTGGCGCGGCGGGCGAACGTTCGCCTGCAACGCAGCAGGTTGCGGGTCTCCCGCAATCTGCCCGTTCCCGTCTCGCAACAAATATTTGTGCGATCCGCAGATATTTGTTCAGGGTGTTCTGGGTATTTTCTATATGTATAATAAAAAAAACTGTCTATGTAATAAATTGTATTGAGTATATCAGTTGTCTAGTACCCATAACACAAGCTCTGCTTAGCTTGGGGCTAGATAATGTTGTGTGAACTGTCCAGTAATATTCATATTTATTTATTTATATTTATAAAGACAGACAGACGCGAATTTGTTTTATACTATGTAAGGATAAGGATGGAATGCTAAGTCCAACGTAGAGTTATTAGAAAGTCTTTGCGACGAAATAGAGATTTATATTAAAATCAAACACCAATTAACACCAAACAGCCATTGTCAGACACACTCCACTGCACCCATAGGAGTGCGAGCGTTCCTTTCTGATAAACCGAGGGCACCAGGGCCGGACTCAGACCTCCATAGGCAGCATTCAAAATAATTTGATGATACGCGACATCACTTCACAAAACGCCTATAATGAGCGTTTATGATAAGAGTTCTTATAGTTTCTAAGAAGAAGAAAAAAATGGTGTTTATCTAGTGATATCATACGTAAATAGAATACACATATTAAATTATTTCAGTCAATAAAAAGAAAACAAAATACTTAGCACCTTTTTAAATATTGAAATCCAGTTTTAGACTTATATACTTCATAAGTACACGTTCTAATTGTTGGAGCATTTGGTAACTTCTTTATTATTACCTAATTGAGTGAATTCATCAACGCTATTTAACATTTTATAAATAAAAACACGGTATCAGATTGTTCTCTCGCCCACTTCGGCTCACACAAAATTTTTCGTCGAACCTATAAAAACTTTGTAGTTAGTTAATTTTGTCGACGTTTAAGATAAGTCGATAGTAAAGAAAAAAGTTCTTGATTGAAATTATTAATAATGCGAGAAAATACAAAAAATCATCGTCATCTGGACCATCATATAAAATCAAAAGAGTCTTCGTTTATCAGAAAGGTTTCAAAATGATGTTTAACTAGATAAAACTTTTTATTAAAAATGTTTACTAGTATCTGGATACAATATAGGTTCATAGGTAAGTTTTTATGGTTTAAGCCCCAACAGCTATCTGCCCCATCTGGCTATGATACCTAATCTGACGGTGCGGCCCTGTAAAAAGCCGAGGGTGGGACGGAAGCCGGGTTTTCAATTTCCGCCCCCACGCGCCCGCCACCCCCTCCTATCGCCACCCTCGCGTAATTTTATTAAAAACACGACAACGGCCCGACATCGGCTGAATATTTATCTCTTCGTTCCGGACGTGGAATTTGAAAGGGTAGAGTTTCGTGTTTATGATAGTTGGATGTTAGCGACCTGTGAACTTTTGAAAGTTTTTTAATTATAATCTTATGGCAGGATTAGGAAAAATGTGGGCATATAAAAATTTTTGTTTGTGTGATTTTTATATTTACTGGCCAAAATAAGGCCACAATAATTTTTGTAAACTGCAATGCTGTATTTTATAGGGTAGACTAATGACTTCTAATGTATTACGAATTATGTTTATAAATTATTCAGTCCTTATAAATGACGCAATTCGCTTTCATTTCCATGTTTTCAAATCAAGAAAAATGACTCGCTCGCTCGATGCCCCAATTACATTGTAGTAACTGTCACATAATATGAAGTCAGTGGCTGGAGGTAGGTCAATACCGTTTAGTAAGTAAGTAAGTAAGTCGTCGTCGTTTCGTATGAGGTAGTGCTGGCCTCTGGTGTCAGAGTTTGTCAAGCTGCCCGAGGGCCTCTGACATGTAAGTAAGTAGTATCTTTATTTCAGGCTTAATGAGAAATGTACTAAACCTAAATAATAAGCCCATAGATACCTTAAAACTAACATTACATATATAAAAAACACTTTATTTGAATGCATACGTGTAGACGGAGACGTATGACGCAACTGCCCGGTGTCTCGTGTCAGGCGTCCGAAGAACCTCCTGAACTTGACACCTTTCAGCCAGATCTATCCATTCATGAAGGTCGATATAGATAGACGGTCAGTCGGTATACCCTCACCATAAAGGAAATAAAATTAACATCATGGCGAGACTCCAACTGCTCGACCCTTATGGTTAGCCCTGTTTTCTGCTTTCTGCTCCACCACTGCTTCGGGCTTCACGGCGTAGTGATCCCGGGACATGTACAGTGGAGTTAAGGGTACCTCCGCACGTAGCAAGCACGGCTGGTTCAGCCCAGTCCATACGGCAGTCCTGCACTGATTACGGCAAGTGGGCTTCCTCTTCCTTCGCTCCACCTTGATGAAACCCTCCTTGTCCGTAGAAGGGCCCGCAGGCACTTGCTGTTCACTCAGGTTTCGAAACGCTTGCGGCGGTGGCAGCGGCATATTCGCTAAGCGTTCGCGTTTAGGTCTGGTTAGCAGTAGATGATATTACTCAGCGTAGAGGAAATATTTAGACTCCAAAACGCAATAGCGCATTGTAGCTGTAAAGTTGGTTCGGAATCCTTTTTTTTTATTACGATGGGAAAATGCTTACGCATGTCCATCACCTCTCCATTGGCAAGCAAGCACCCAATGGTGCGGCATACCGACTAAAAACTCATCGATATTCCTTCCTTCACCTTCATGCTAGTGCATCATCAAACCACTCACCATCTGACGAGTGGTTTAGAGATGCACTAACACTTGACAGGGTTACGGGGTCCCGATTGGATTCTATCACGGCCCTGTTGGTGATTGTTTGCATTAAGCGAACCCCCTCGTTCCCCCTCCCCCCGTACCCCATGTGGGGAATATCCTGTAATACGAAGGGGATTCCCCGGTGTAAGAGACCTGTGCAATGCCAGACTGGGGCTCCCCGCATCCAAAACTGGCTGGCCATCATCGAGAAGAAGAAGGCGTTTGAATTACCGCCGCCTTCTTCCGGTCCTCCTAAAGCGGAGCATGTCAGCTTGAGGGTCCTCCTAAGTTTATAGCACGTGGGTGGACCTGCGGGCAAAACTGTACCTAGTTGCTTCGACCAAAGTAAAAAGTAGGTACCTACCTACTTGTTTAAAAACGGGGTACCTAATATTTCTATTATGTGCAAACCCAGAGTATCTATAGGTTCTTTATCTCCGTCTTGCTCCCTATAATCTGTTTAGAACTTTGATTATATATTGGCGCCAGTTTTTATTTTTTAAATCTCTAAGGACTAGATCTAGAACTTAATTAGTTACTCTTTCTACGACTGGCGCTGCATCCTTAGCTGACAGCTGACACTTAGCAAATGTCATTACTGTCAGAAAATCACTGTTCTGTTCAAATCTTTCGCCAGGTGGAATTTAATTTCAAGCGATCTGGGGATTTACTAAATTCCACTAGGGGAATAGGTTAGGAATACCTTTGCTACACATACCGATATATACATTATTTAGCGGATTAGCAAGTTAAAGTGGCAATGGGCAGGCCATCATATCTCGCAGAACTGATAACCGTTGGGTAAGAAAGGTTCTCTAGTGGCGACCACAAACCGGATGACGCAAAAAAGGAATGCCCCTCTTTCGAAGATATTATAGAGGTCGCAGGAAGGCTGTGGATGGAGGGTTAAGACTGTTTGTCGTGGCACTCTATAATGGGGGAGGCCTATGTCTTCTTATACTTCTTCTTTCGTGTCAGTGGCTAAACATGGCTAAATTTTATTGGACCAATAGGAAGCAATCGCTAAGCCCCTCTCCGTTGCCTGGTTCAGGTCTTCTAGTATGTGCAGGTGGTCGGCCAGAGAGAGCAAAAGCGCAGGTGAGTCATGCTTTGTATATAGGGGCTCCGCAGTTATACCGACTCTGGGATGGGTCGATGTGAACCCCACTTGGCCAGGTTCTCTCGGCAGCGACCAACTTGAGTCCTCAGCCGGTTTAGGGACTTCCAAATTGGCCACTGCTGCTCGTGGCTGGGAGGCAGGTATTCGGCGGGTGGGTTAAAATCGGAGGGGGCTGGGTGTTGGGAAGACCATAAGTCACATCTTGCGTCTTTTGGGCTTTTATCACTGATAAAACCGGCTTCGTAGATCGCAGGAAGCTCTTGCATTTTTTTTAATTTTTAATCTTTATTTAACTTGCAATGCATGTGTTTGTCTGGGTGGAATCCGGGTGGAATCTTGCAACTGAATTTTAAAGCAGTTATTCTCAACCGATTGAGCTGAAATTTGGCATACTTGTCAAGTTCCGAAAACAATACAATATGATAGTGACAGCAAGCTGATCTGATGAGGTAGCCAGAACAACGGATGACCACCGTAGCCGCAATGGCAGCCGGTGGACAACGGAACTCCTCGATGGATAATATGTAGACTGGCCGTGTTTAGGCTCATTTTGATCAGCACGGTTATGATCACTAATTTTATAAAAGCTTGGAAAGAAAAATATATTTTTCATAAATAAATAATTATTTGATTAGTAATCGCTGCATGTTTTGTTGCATTTATCAGCATCAACATATTTTATCAAGTTTGGAATTAGACCGGTGACTTCAGAAACTGCTTTCCAAAATCTACTTTCATAACCTTATCTCGCAAAATCTGCATTGTCTCCAAAAAATTGGTCTCATACTACAGTTACCCAACTCGTTTCTTTGTAAGGAATCCCAAAAGCCACATGGTGATTTCTTTGCTTCCAAATTTGCACTCGCTTTGCAAAAAGGAGCCGTTTCTCAGAACACCTATTGTCGGAACATCATTACGACGCGCAATTTCGTCGGATCTCGCATCCCCTTTATGTAAGCCAGGGTTATCTCAAAGGCACACCACTTGACTATCCAATTTGTATTCTATGATACTAAAGCTAGTGTCGATTTTCGCTTGAATGGTGCGGGCATCCGGGGATCAATAGGATACCCCAGTTATTTCGCTCCGGGTGCCTCGCTTCGAATTTCTACCGGCAGCGCTGTATCGCTTTTCATTACACTCTGTGGGTTGGACGGCTCATCTCAGTGAAGCGCTTTATCGCTTTACCGTCTGTTAGAAAGGTGTTTGAAACAGACCATTTTTCAGTTTCATTGTTATTTGAACCTTTTCCATCGTCTTCGAAATTGAAATCCCGATAGGTAGGCATTTACAATACGACGCCACTTTTTGTTTTTTTTCTGGGTCCTTTGGCTTAAAAGCACATGTTTTTTTATGCGACCTGTTTGGTAAGGGATCATAAAGATTTTATTTATGGCTGTAAAGGCGGTCCCATTATGTTATGATTAGTTGGTTCTGGTAGATAATTACGGATGATGAGATTGTTTTTTTTTGTCTTTTGTTCTGTTTAAGTATTGTGTTTTTGGTCTGTTCATTATGCTTGTAATTTAATGCAACATGCTTAGAGTTAAACCCTTTGGTTTTTGCTCTCATTTTAAATGAATGAAAATTATCAAAATTGCATGGAAATGATCGACGCTTTTTGTTTTCAAAATCTCTACTGTTACCTACCACTGAGGTACTGTCACAATTTTATTGATGTCTATACCTAATCATCTTCATCATCATCATCATCATCATCTTCATCATCATCATCATCTTCTTCTTCATCATCATTATAATCTTCTTCATGATCATCATCATCTTCTTCATCATCATAATCATCAGCCTACGGAAACCACTGCTGGGCATGGGCTTCCCCATACAATGCCAAGACGAACCAGTCAGTTTTTTTTTTTTTAAACTTGCAATGACATATCACGCAGATAGTCCACCTGATGTTAAGCGGTACCCTCTGGCTATGAACAGTACATTACCTAATAGGTCACGTCCACCTAGGACGCACCCTATAATTATGGCTTTGTAATTTGTACCCCGCCCACGCCACCCTGAGACATAAAGATGAAAAGTCTCATTTGCCTCTAACTTCACCGGCAACCAATAACCGTCAATCCGGAACACAGCAATGCAAGCACTACTGCTTTGCGGCAGAAATAGGTAGTAGGTACCTACTTCCCCGGACGAAAACTTTAACAAAAAAGCTCTACAACTACTACTCCACAGTACAAGCTTATAAAATTAGTGATCATAACCGTGTGCTGATCAAAATGAGCCTAAACACGGCCAGTCTACTAATTATCCATCGAGGAGTTCCGTTATCCACCTTCCGTCTCCATTATCAGATCAGCTCATTGTTACCATCATAATGTATTGTCATCGGAACTTAGGTAGGTAGGTTGCCAAATTTCAGCTCAATCGGTTGAGGATAACTGCTTTAAAATTCAATAGCAAGATTCCACCCGGATTCCACCCAGACAAAGTAAACATACCTACATACCTACATTGAAAGTTAAATAAAAGCTTGTAAGTAAAATGACAAAAAAAAAGGTTTTTTTATTGAATCTGGCATTTTGAGGCCATAAAATGCCAGACAATAAAATTCATGTAAAGAAAGGAAAACATGCTACAAAATAAACTTTAATCCATAATATCAATTGAAATGCTCATTAATTCCCTTCCAGGCGTACGAATCGTAACATCCTAAGAACTGATAAGATCGCGCGCGACCGGCCCATACCACAGAATACACCAAGTTACAACGGTCAGCAAAACGGGCCCTCTGGCGAATAATATCTTGCTTACTAGCATTTCCATTTTTTATCCCATACCCGAGTCGAAACCGAAGTTTTTTAATCACAAACGACTTTTGGGACTTGCTGCTCCGTTGGTTTTATGAGGGTTTTTGGAGATATAATCGCTTCCGCTCAGTTTTAGATGGATGGGTCCGCGAAGGTTTTAAACTTCGATATAGTTTGTTGTGCTTTCTCATCATCAGCTTCATAGGTAATAGGTATATTACACCAGGTGGGAGACTAGCTCTACCATACCAACCAAATATCTCTACATTTCACAAGAATTCGGGCTGAGAATTTTACTTCCTCAAACCGATTTCAAATGGTAAGTTTTTTGCTTTTATGAGTATTCGGAACCGTGAGTTAGTCAAAATGAGCCCAAAAGGTAGCCATAGCATACATAGTAAGGAATGAACTATGGTCGGTACTGTCGATGTATGGGGTAGACAGGAACCTCATTCGAGCTCTGAAATCTCTCTACGAGGATTCCAGTGCTTGCGTAAGAATACACGGGTCATACACTGAATGGTTTAGCATCGAAAAGGGTGTTAGACAGGGATGTGTAGCGTCACCGTGGCTGTTTAACCTATTCATGGACAGTTGTTTGCGAGATTTGAAAGATAGTGATTTTTGGTTAAGAATGAATGAGTTACTCGTCAAATGTCTTCTCTACGCCGACGACCATGTAATACTTGCGCCGTCCGCGGATGAGTTACAAGAGATGGTAACAATTGCGCATGAATGTTTTGAGAGGAAAGGAATGAAAGTAAACGTAAGTAAGACGAAAGTAATGGTTTTTGAAAGAGATGAACTAATGACGAAATGTGATGTTTTGATTGGTGGAGAAAGAGTGGAACAAGTAAAAAAGTTTGTATATTTGGTAACTTTGTTCACAAGAGACGGCAAGCATGAAGATGATATTGAAAGGAGAGGAAATGCTGGAAACCAAGTGAATGGGGCACTTCACGCCTTTATGAGCAGTCGGAATGTGTCCAAGAAGGCACGACTGGCCGTGCATAGAGGGGTGTTAGTACCGACACTAATGTATGGTAGCGAAAGTTGGGTATGGCAGAAGAAACATGAAAGTAGAATAAATGCAGTGGAGATGAGAGCTTTGAGAAATATGTGTGGTGTGACTTTGAGAGATAGAATAAGGAATAGTGTGATTCAGGAATGTGTTAATTGTGAACTTCTTCAGGACCAGGCCACGATTCCAATCTAATTGCAAATAGGAGTGAGACTTAGAGGAACGTTATTTCTTCACTCTTGACGTATTGGAGATGTTCTCTTCTGCGCTGGGGAGATATAGGTAGGCAGCATGCTGCTATGCTGTTGATACTGGGATACTGCGAACGCGAACGCCGGAGACGACGTTTCCACGTCATCATCAGCCCACACTAGTCCACTGCTGGACATAGGCCTCTCCCAATATTCGCGCCACTGGGCTCGGTGTCCGGCTCTTATCAAGTTCTCATCCACTTACTGCCCGCCGACTTTCGTAGGTCATCGCTCCATCTAGGCAGAGGGTGCCCTACGCTATGTTTGCCATATTATTTATTCTGTGCGTTTTCCAAGGCGTTTCCACGTGTTTTGAAGTACCTAATTAGGTAGGTAACTACCTAACTAACCTACTATAGAGGTGTGCAAAATGGCCCGCGGCGGCGTGTCTCAGTATGCAGTACGCCTCTATAGAAACTAGTTTCTTTAAAAACGTGTTCAGATCCTTTCTCGTGTCGTTCTCAGTATGTTTCTTGCATCATTTTATTCACCTCCGCTCTACTAAATGTCTAATAATGTGTACGGTAGTATAGGTTCCTTCCCAATTTTATTTTCAGCTACAAGGCTACTGTTCAAATTTCAGAAATGAAAACAAGCACTACGTGAATAGGTTCAAAAATAATTTGTAGAGTCGACGCAAGCAGCTATTTATCGCGCTATACTGTCCCTACATCAACACCGACCAAATAAATAAATGTGTTAGAACCGCACGCCGCGCCCGGATCCGGCGACCCTTCTCGAAGCACGTAATCCAAAATGTCCGTTTATTTTTCTCTATGTGAGCCGCGCTGCGTAAAAACAATCTGGATTCGATCGTGCGAGCTGCGTCGAGTGAGACGGGAAATAATAGCAATCGACACAGCAGGCGGGGCGGCTGCGTCGCACGTTCTCATTGGCTCATATCGAGCAATACCCGCCGCCCGTTCACGACGACCAGTCACACGCGCTTGCGCTGTCGCCGTCCCGCACCCCGCTAGACCGAAAATACCGACCTTTCACGAATACCAGCCCGATTCGATACGACCGAATATGCCTTAGTTACTTCACACGCGCTTTGTTGGCTGGTCGCTTTCGCCGCCGTTTTTCAGTAATAAACTTTAAATTGAATTTGGCTCGCTCTGGAACAGTGTTATGTTGTTTGTTGTACACTGCGTGTTTTTGGACAGTGACCTGGTCAGCTGATGGAAACAGGTATATTACTAGAAAACTATCATATTAATATTCCTAAACCTGTATACAAACGTAGATTTCAAACAGAAAATTCGTAACTTGTGAAACTCGCGAGATAAACACAGTTATTGGTGCCGGATGATCGAACGTAAAAGCGGTGTCCTCGTAATCAACGTAGGCCGTTCGAACTGGCAACGTCGCGCGTAAATAATAGGGTAGGCGCTCGGTCTTTCTCTCGCAGCTGGCGCATAGCGGCAACGTCGCACTGCCTCCGCACTGTGGCGCGCTCCCGTGTTCTACCGCGCGCCGTGGGGAATCGGCCGCCGCCGAGTCGAGCGAGACGCATTCACTACCAACGCAATATACCTACCGCACCGATACGATACGAATTTTAATGACGATGTCACTTTTAGTTCTTAGAACAACTTCTGTTCTTGTTTATTTCTTGCCTTGTTGTAGGTTACGGACTGGTTATCTATTTTAGATCTGGGTACCTACCTACTTTACTTTTATGTTGGTTATTTTTATTACCTATTTATTTACTAATCCCATTTACATAAATATCCAAAACACATAACGATAACACCCACATACTAACTAAAGAAACAAACTAATAGCCAAATCAAAACCACAAAACACATTGAAAAAATAATTGGAAATTTGTAGGGCTTATTATGAAAATACCGAGCCTGAAGATGAAAATAAAACTTGTTTACAGAATATCGAGCGGGTGTTGGTGGACGCGTAGCGCGCTCTGTCGGCGAAACGCGGAGGGAGCGAGCGGTGCGTGCGGGGCGCGCGGGCGGGGGCTTCCTCCCCCTACCTCAGTTTCGACAGAGACACTGCACAGGGAGGCCGTATCGCCGAGCTCCGCAAAAAGGATCGTTTGCGCGGCAACTTTGAATCAAAAGTGACAGGAACCGTGCCGAAATAGTGTTGTGAACTTGTGACAAAGGATGTGTGCTGAAATGTAGTGCCCCTCTTTATTGGATGCAGTGATTGGATCACACTCTTGGATTGCAGTGTTATTTTGGATTTGGATTTTGCTTTTCGACATCTTCCAAACTGGGGATGCACAAGATGGAACTCGGCGACAGCGTGTACGCCGCTGAGCGTATCATGAAGAAAAGAATTAGAAAGGTCAGTGTTTTTATTTGAACCGGCACGTTAGCAGATTCAAAATTGCGAAACTTGCATGCGAGATCACATATCGGCGGCTGATTTTATTGGTGTGCTTTATTTGTAAACTGCTTGTGTCGCAACGACTCACCGCTTGCTTGGTTTGCTTGCACCTAATTTCAAAACATGCTTGAATAAGTTTTATATACCTACCTAAATGCATGGTTCTGCCTGAATGTTATTTAGATTTTGTTTTTAATCCCAGCATTGTGATCATCGGGAGCAGCTGTTCGGAAATTATCGTAAGGGTTTTGTGTTTCTTTTAACGCATGTTTTTCATTGCTTATTATTATCAGGGCTCCCCTTACATGGGTATTCTTGGAGACTTAGGGTCGCATTGAGATATTGAACGCTCCTTTATAAACGTGGCCCGTCTTGAGATTACATTAAGTTTTTGACAGCAGTAAACAAGTTTCGCATTCTAAAGATCCATGTGGGGGGGACCTTTTGCACTGTTTTGCTATTGTTTATCAACATTTTAATTTTTTGACGCATCAACTTTAATTCAAAGGCTTAAATATCTACAGATCGTTTTTGCTTGGTGTGTTTTATTTTACTTCACTTGTGTTAAACGCATGTCCTAATTTTGTACAGGTTTGGGTGCTAAGATGCTAATTTTTATAATATAGATCTATAAACTGGTTTTTGGTAAACTGTTTGTTGAGTGTTTCGTGAATGCTGTGGATAGAGCCTCGTGGAAGTGCAGGTAAGTCCTCGTGGTTAATTCAGAGGCTTTATAATTATAGAGCCTCTGAATTTAACCTTATAGAGTCTAGGTACCTATATGGTAAAGAACATCACATTCACTTACATCGAGAATTACTTGACTGCACGTCATTATTGCCTTTTTTGTGCAGCATTAACGCAAGTTTAACGTTTGACAGTGCCAAAAATATTGTCATCCTTTTTATTAAGTCTACTGAAAGTAAACCAACATTAGTTTCACTTGATAGTTTAACTTGACTTATTTTATTTGTAAGATTAATTATTATTGATCAATTATTGGTGCACGTATCAGCCCCTAACTAACACAATGTTTTTTGTGAATGTGTTCATATATCCAATAAATGTTGTTGGCGTTCCTTTCTATGAATAAATAAATACGTAAATAAAATGCTGTACAGAATATAGGTTTATCCAAATTTCATGTTTTTGTGATGATAGGTATTTAATTACCCACGTCATAATTGTAACATGGTAGTGGCTAGAGCTTTGGTTGGGTGGCTTTATATGTAACAAAAACAGGCAACTTTGTTACTTTCCTATGTCGACGTTCAAGAAAATGTAACGCCCTAATATATAACACTTCTTTTTAAATTTATCGAAGTGACCACTTTCAACTGCATAATTTACTTTGCTGCGTTCTGATATCGATATCGATCTTTCTTTCTTTCAGTTTCTCCGTGATTTCGGGTCAAAAATTGTAATCCACTTTTCTAGCACTTGCTGTCGTCAAATTGAGCTTAAATTTGGCATAACCTGGCATAATTTGGCATGCCAAATTTTGATGACAATACGATATTATGGTGACAGCAAGCTGATTTGATGATGGAGATGGAAGGTAGAAAACGGAACTCTTCGATGATTAATAGTAGCCTAGCAGTTTTGATCCACGGTTCTGATTACAAATTTAATAAAAGCTTGTTTTTGAAATAGATGTTTTTGAACAAAAAATCTTATTCTTCGTTAAAAGGTACAAAGTGCTCTTATTTGGGCGTTCAGCATACGATGATGCTTGAGATGGAAACAAGAACGAAATAGGCAAATCCTATCTTGTGCAATTTATTGTAAACTTGATTTCCCTTTGCTAACACTTCAGCAAAGTGACGAATAATAGTGGTAATTAGCCGTTTATCTTTTAATATGATTCCCAACCACGATAGTTTCAATTCGATGACTAATGTTATGTGATAACTGATGATTGATGCCCATGATACGTTTAATTCGAATTGAGATTTTGAGTTCGTAACGTTTTCAGCGGTTCTATCTTTGGTTTGATGTGGTTTGTGTTGATGATGATGATCTGTGGTTTTCTTGGCATTCAACCTATCGATATCACTAACTTCTATGATACATTCAATTTGTGTAACGGGAAATTTTCATTTAGTTACTGGTTTATTATTCCAATGATAGCTACAATTTCAATTGTATTCTAACTTACTAATTTCAATTGTATTCTAACTTACTGTTTCTTTTCTCAAACGTATTTATCGCTCTCATTCTTTTTACTTGAATGCTCATATTTATCATTATCATTATTCTTCTCCCTCGCAATCACATTCTCAAATACTAAACGACAAAAACCTTTTTATATTTCTGAATTCATCAGTAAATTGGATGAATTTGGCAAAGGAACATCATTTTTTGAAAGTAAAATGATGCAACCGTTTTAGCAACTTCTTATATCTGGAATAGTCTGGACCCAGTCATATTTTTGTCCAACCTTCACAGAGTTAAGGATGAAAAGTTTAAAATGTGCGAAAATTACAGCTTTACTTTCATTTAAAAGATGCAAGTTGATGAATATTTGGGTACTTACCTTATCTTCTTATTATTAATTGACTATTTATTTGATCTTAACTAATAAGTATTTGATTATTAGTGAATATCAAACACTGGCAAATCGCGAATAATTTCAGATTAACATCTACGCCCAGACGTAAGGCGACGCCTTACGTTTCATTGCCATTCGCCTCGTTCAGCTTTCTTTCCAAATCATAACATAATCATATTAATATTAATATGACATTATTAGTGATCTGTCTCTGTTCGATATTAACTAATGATGAAATACTTATAGGTAAGTTAAGATGAAGATCATACAATTAGTGAACTTAATAATAAGAAGATCAGGTAAGTACCCAACTATTCATTAACTTACATCCTTCAAATGTATGTAAATCTGTATTTTTTTATTTTTTTATTTTTCATCCATAACTTGGTAATGGTTAATATTATGACTGGGTCCATCCAGACAAAAGCAGTTGCTAAAACGTTTGCATAATTTTAATGTCCCTTGCTAAATTCTCCAATTAACTGATAAATTAAGAAATATAAAAAGCGACCTGCCAGTCTAAAACCTGCATGTTTGTGAAAAAACTATGCCCAATGCCTTGGCCACAATGATACCAGGCGATAGCTAACGTTGCCTGGCTCTATTATGATTCTCCTCAGCTAATGTCTTCCACTGCAGGTTTTATTCAGTCGCCCGCGGCTTCCCTCGCGAGATCCCTTTCATTTGCCAGGATAAAAGTAGCCTATATCTCAATCCTGGTCATAATATATCCGAAATAAAATCACTTGCCATGGCTTAATTGAGTAACAACCTACGCCAACGTACACCTTGTTACCTGATTTTCGCTTTATAATATTAGTAGGACATGATTATTTTATCGTCATCATCCACACCCTCATCTTTATTTATTCTCCGAGTGCTGGTTTTTCTTTTACGTCGTTCACTTCGGTAAGATAAACGTAATAGAAGTCCTTCTATGGAAGTCGCATTGAAGTTCTTACGATCCCTTGTCACTGGATGTCTGACGTTGCTTCGTCCACTGATTGCGAAGCACATCGCAGAGAAAACGATACTTGGAATTCATGATATGCTTGCCAAAATATAAATACCTAACCTGATAATTTATAGAATTGAGTTTCTTTGAAACCGTAATGGTTGAGTAACGAAATAGAAGCTGCAATTCCCAATTAATTTGCTGAACTGGCGCCACTAAAACAATTCGTAGGTACAGAGACCAGTAAATTTGGTAGTTATTACGAAAAGGATCCAAAGTTCAAGATGCTACATTTATAGAAATACACAAACAGTTAGGATTAACTTAAACTGGGTAAAGAGGTAGCCAAAGTTTTATTAGAGATAAATTAGATATGTATTTATGAGTAGGAAAATTAAATAAGAGTGTCAAACTAAAACAAGAATCAAAAGAAACATTTGTTTTAAAAAGCAAAGAAGTGACCATGGTTATTTTTCGGTTCGCATACCTACCACGGGTTTTTGCATAGGTAATGTACCGAGCTAGCAGATGAATCCTAATTAAAGTTTTTAAAACTGGGATGTAGGTATTCTTTCTCTCATACATAAAACAAGTAGCAACTTGACTTAGGCTTTGTAGGAGGCAAAATCAATCAAATCGTAGATAATATTAAGTTATAGTTGGTAGAATTTAGCTTGAATAGGTAATATGATTCCAATTACTACTGACAAAATATATGTACCTAATGCAGGTCAATAAACGTAGGTACTTATCGAAACAGAATTCACCTTTGTGATCTCATTTTCAGCTTACATTACAACTAAACTAATGTGCATTAGTATCTAAAAGTGGTCCACTAGCGCCCCACGTTAAATTAAGGAAACTATTTAATGGAAAAACAGCCATATTCTACAATACTAAACCGTACTGAACGAACATAAAGTCCATATTTATCCACACCTATGCCGCCTTGTTATCCGGCGGCATCGTCTAATATAAACGGAGCCTTCTCCAACACGGCGATTTCAGCTTCATTCTCCAGTGTTACGGTCTACACTTCAATGCACACAACCAGTTTACATTAACTCCTACAGCGCTCTGTGGCCCTGGTATCTCAGAGAAAACGCGCCAGTATTCGGCTTCGACCGAGCAACTGCCGACAGCGCATGCTCCCCGCCGCTTCTCGCAACCAATCAGCGTCGAGCAGCATTAAGTTCACGCAAAAATGTTTTTCTAAGCATATTTTTTGCTTGTGATACAAATTGTTTAAAACCCTGTTTTGATAGCTAACGCTGGGGTTTATTTTTAATTCTGACGAATTATTTTGTCTTCAGTTCCAGCACTTTATTCCATAGCACATCTAGACCTTTCTTTTCACCCTGTAGTCAGCTAGTGAACTGTCGTACGACATAGTTCTGTGAGTATTTGTTAGATGGCGCTTTTTACAATATTTTAAAATATAACAAATAATAGTAACTTTCCATTGGAGTATTATTTGTATAAGTAATAAATTACTGTTTAAGTAAATAATCGTTTCATTTAATTTCATTCAAGGTTTGAAACACTCGTTTTGCACTCGTTGTTTTCTGTGGAGTTTTTTATCTTATCAATATGTATCATACCTACTGCATACCTAACTGTTATAAAAAAGTAACTTGGAGAAAGTAGATAGGTAATTAGGTAGGTAAGTCCGTATCACATAGTATCTTTAAAATCTTTATCTTTTCTTTGGCTTTATTTTCCAACGCAGATTATTATCTGTACATACACCAAGAACACGTGTTGTTGTCACATTTTTCAATTCTTCATTCATTCATTCATTCATTCATGCCCGAAAATCACTTTAGGTACCTATATAAAAAGCGTTTTAATTTGGACTCAGGTTGCGTTTCGAATAACAATAACAATATGAGTTTGGATACCTAACGGTTTTCTTTGACACTCGATAAAAAATAAGATAAAAACACGTTATCCCGAGTCACAACGATGAGGCGCCGATAACAATCCAAAAAGAACGGTCTGATCAAAAAGTGCACTCGGAAGGAACACAAAGCCACCAAATTTTCTATAAATAATCGCTTGACAGTGCTCCACTGTAATTTGATCCATCCCTGTATTGGAATGAAATAAAAAAGCTGCAAAGTGACTGTGAAATCCATGGAGTAGTGGCTGCACTGATCAAGAACATTTAGAAGAGAAAAAGAAGATACAAATAATACCTATGCTATACCGAAGAGTATAATCAGCCGCATTATCTACCGTTCGTAGACTACGAGAAATCCTTTGATTTAGTCGAGACCTGGCGAGTGTTACAGTCACTAGACTCACTACAGTGGTGTCTATATACCTATATCTGATGTAAGAATATCTGTGGCGGTGCCAGATCGTCGACCAATACCTATATTGATGTGTTTGTACCTACCTACGTTAGTACAGCAAGGCCACTTATGTCTTAGGTGGTGAGACAGGGAGATGTTATTTCTCCGAAACTGTTTATCTGCATGGGAGGATGTTTTCAAGCTTCTCCACTTGAATGGATATTGCATCAACAACAATAGCTAATAACAATATTGCATCACTCAGCCACCTTCGATTTGCCTACGATATACTAGGCATCATGGCAGAATTGCTTGAATACCATGGCATAATGCTCAGAGACCTCAATACCGTCTCCCGACAGGTGGATCTTAAAATGAACATGTGCAGGACGAACATCATGTCAAATTCCCATACAGGCCCGTATAGGTACACGTTGGGAACGATATTATCGGAGTTGGTGATCACCATTTGGTCAGATGATTCAACTAGGTAGGTCCAATTTCGACAATGAGGTCAACCGTTGAATCCAACTCGGATAGCCAGCATTTGGGAAACTGTGCCATTTCTTCTTGTCACAGATACCGCGGAGCCTCAATATGAAAGTCATAATCAGGCACTGAGACGTTGCCGCTTACTTTTACTTTACTATTGGCCTCATACACAAACTCAAATTAATATAGCAAGCTATAGAGAGCTATGCTCCGAGTTTCACAACATAATAATATAATCCTTAATATGGAGATCCGTAGAAGAACCAATATCACCGAAACAGCTCTCAATTAGCAAGTTGAAATGACAATGGGCAGACCATTTATAGTTCCCAAAACTGACAAGCGTTGGGAATAGGGGATTCCCAAGTGGCGGACACGAACCGCACAGGCTGGCAGTATAGGAAGGAAAGGGTCCCGAATAACCAAAGATTATACGTTGGCTGGAGGGCCCTAGACCGTTCGTCGTGGCATTCCCTGTAAAAGACCTATTTCCAGCCAGATCAATTTGCTCTCAATGTTAACATTGAACCATTTATCCATCTTTCTTAACTTTCCATTCAAGTCCCAGCTGCCGAAGTATTATAATACATTTACGTTTACAAATTCCTAGTAGTTCAAGATTTATGACGAAAATAACTTTTCAAAATATTAATTTGTTACTTATAACTAGGGATTATATATTCACGTGTAAGTAGGTATGTACGTTTTCGTTAACATAACAATGTTGGGGCTATAAAATCTTAACAGCTTATAAAAACTATTTTTATCGTTTCTATTCTATGGATCTCGCTGTCATAAAACCGTTCATTATAACAGAATGCTTATATACCCGTTCCGTAGGCACCTCGACCCTTCGTAATATAAAAACATTTTCTATGTGAAGGGTTCCCCCTATATTTAGAAAGCATACTTAATCGCACACACGTTGCTACGAATATTAAAGTGGATGGGGACGTCATATGGGAGCCCCCACACAATTAAAGCAACGTTTGCATTGTCTCGTGCACACACCGACACAATCGCATACCGTTACACAATCTCGAGCCAACGCTGTGAACCGACTATCAGCCAGTGAACGCAAATAACTTATATCAGGTGATAAAGTTAAACTGCCAAGTGCCAATGAAATCTCAACAGAAAACCTATCGCGAACTTGCGATATAGGTATTGCTCTCACTCATTCATGACAAAACCTAGACAGTAAGGTAGGAAGGAAGGAACAAGGTACATTCTATATATTTTTTTTAAAGCCTATAGAAATAGTGTGTTTCAGAAATAGATAAAACAGAATATGTTCATAGCCTCCTGCTCGATTTATTTTCATTAAAATCGAGGAGAGTACCAGACGAGCCTAAATGGGCAGCAGATATTCATTTAAGAGCCAGTATTAAGTATTCAAATCAATCTGATTGGGCAAATGCTTCATGTGTGAGATCCAGGAGGGTAAAATTCTAAATGAGATTGGATAGAGCAGCCCCTGGACCTCAGAGCGCTAGAAGAGAGAGTTCTAAATAAGGCTAGATGGATCATGGGCATTCAGGTAAAAACTATTCCTAAACGAGGCTAAGATGAGCGATTATCATGGATATTCATGTGAGGAGATTGGATTGGCAAAGTTCTTAACGAAGCTATAATGGGCCATGGGCATAAGAGAGAATGACAGAAGAGGAGACTTCTAAACGAGGCTAGATGGGCGATTCAAATTTGATTATTATGGATATTCATGTTAGAGCACCGAATGAGAATGGTTCATGTCTTAACAAGCCTGGATTGTCAATCAGCATTCATGTGAGAACGTTGAAAGAGGCGAATTGTAAACGAGACTAGATGGGCTATTTGATGGACTTTTATGTTAGAAGGCGGGAAGAGTAGACTTCTAAACGAGGCATTTATATGAGAGCGCTGGACGAGAGTTCTGAGTGGCATTTGAAGAATGGTGGCAGGACACAATAAATAAATACAAATAAACACCGATGATGCCGTCATTATAATAATGCGCCTGTTGCATCGCTGGCGATCGTTATGCCCCACGCATTATTATGTAAATTTGAAACGAAGTGGAAAGGACGGTGTTTTAATGTTCCTTTATCTGATGCAGATAAGAGAGATAGTTAATTAGTGAGGGATGGTGCAGGACACCGCACTGCAGGTGTGATGTTCCCATCCTACGTTTTATTGTCAAGAAAGTTCTCATTATAATACCTACAACAGCTGAAGCTTTGTTTTAGAACCCCAAAAAACACGAGACTCGTGATAATATCCAAAATGCATCAATAATCACAATCATGTTGAATAAGTTAGGTTTGTAGGTATGTTGGTTAACATACTCATATAATTTTATTATATAAGTAACTGCAATGTTTGCGCATTGTTTATGGATCCAATAACAATGGAATGTAATCAGTTACGGCGCCGTTTTGAAGGGATTAAACAAGGGTCAGGGTATCAGGAAATATTTGTATCCCCTTCGCGTCAAAACCACCCGATCGCTCGGCTTTGTGTTTTTTCTTATCGACCTTCGCACTACTGTATACTCTGTGCCTTCTCTCCCGTATCTATCCCGCTGATCTCGCCGCGAGGCGGTGCTCTCCCTTAATTGAGTTATTACTGACGTATTTACTTAGGGATTATTATGATTTCTGTGAGAGATTTTTATCAATTTACCCGTACTTGGGTGCTTAGTGGGTTAACAGAACGATTATATTCTATTTTTTTTTTTTTAAACTGTTATGATACATTTATTTACAGAAAGAATAATACAACTAATACAAGTTTTTTTTTTTTTAAAACATTTGAAACAGTTGTGTTTTAACGATCTAAAGGTAAGATCTAAATCCACATGATCCAAAGCACTACCAGACGGAAGCGTCCCTAAGATGCTGGCTGCATTGCCACGCTGAATGGCAATGATTCTTGGTTTTCTGAATTTACCTAATCTCCCGAGAACATTAGTTTTTAAAACATTGATGCAAGTTATGAGCTACTCATAACAGACCAACTCATAACATACCTAAATCTTCTAAAGACGATACATTTTTACGAATATAGCATGTGCTTTCTGCCATCATGAATTACAGAGCTCCCCAGTGCGCTCCCGAACATACAAAACGCTCCGTCGTCGAAATTCAAATCATTAGTGAGTCACGGAACTCACAAATCACGTCTAAATTCTCCCTCGAAAGGCGACACAAGTGTTTGCTCTACGACTTGCCACAAGTGAGGGTCGGAAGCCCCCTTTGTGCCAAACAAGGGCATGTTCTGCTTACCTTGCCCGACCGAACCTGATAATTTGTTCAAATAACCCCTCGGAAGCACCAGTTGGACAGGTATTCCGAAATTATTTCTGAATACTTCTTACAGATTCAATTTGTCTGGGCCACTGGAGTTTAGTCTCTTTGAATATCTTAATAGGCGTTAGCAACCGCTTTATCTGACCGTAGTCTGACCTATATTACTAAACTATATTCATGTTTTAAGTTTGAATTATATTTAAACGTCGAAAATAATAGGAATTGAACTTCTAGAACCGAAAAAATACCTACTGCAATATCAAATTTATTTTCAGTGGCAGTACTTATAAAAGTTTAGCTAAAGCTTTTAGTAGTAGTAAAGCTTTTTTGTGAAAGAGTTCGTCCGGGGAAGTACTACCACCATACCTATTTCTGCCGCAAAGCAGTAGTGCTCGCATTACTGTGTTCCGGTTTGAAGGGTAAGGGTGCCGGTGAAATTACAAGTACAGGAGACTTTTCATCTTTATGTCTCAGGGTGGCGGGCGCAGTGCAATGCCACATAGGGCGCATCTTAGGTGGACGTGACCTATGAGGTAATGCACTGTTCATAGGCAGAGGTTACTGCTTAACATCAGGTGGGCCATCTGCTTGTTCCGTCATTCAAGTAGTATATTTTTTTAATTTTTAAAACTACTATTTATGTAAGGTACCTAAATTGAATCACCTCCAGGATTTTCTGATATGGAAAATATTATAGCATTATAGCGTGACGTTAACATCTTCAAGTGGATGTTGATATGCGTATTTAATTGTCTATAAGTCGATGACCGTGTAGCTGGAACCGCTAAGCGCAGTCCCCTATACCAAACCGTTCTTTGATTCCCATTAAAGAACGCATAACTCTATACAGTCACGAATTTAAAAATAATCTCACGCTTATTACAGTATTTAAACTTTTACATGAGAACCAAGTGTACTAATATGAAATAACTTTTATAAAAATAGTAGAGAGTGACCCAGTACCAAAGCCTATATAATAGGTAGTCTTCTTGTTTTTCATCAACATTTCAACGACAAAATAGTCAGTCCGCAACCATAACTAACTCAATTCACACCATCATGGCTTTCGTTAATTGGATGTCAGAATATCGACGTACGTAATAAAAAGAAATAGCATAATGAATAAACACGTCTACAGGACAGCGATAACACGCTGCGACTGTGAGTCTGTGACTGGTCTGTGTGCCTGGCTGGCGCTACGTAGTATGCCAGCGCGCCACACCACAATCTACCAAAGTGCCCTGTCTCGTTTTGTTTTCACGGCCAGTGATCTTGCCTACCTTGTCTCGCATATCATTTTACCGCTCGCACACAGTGGCTGCCTCAAGTTTCCACGCCAGCATACCTACACGCCAGTTCTGCGCTCCTGGTATTTGTGTTACGAAAGAATCGCGGCACGGCGAGTCTGCCGGTACAGTAGGTATTTTCGTCAAAAGTTTTCACCGTGAGTACTCAACCGATCAATGTATCATCGACGTAACGACGACTCTTGAATGTTATTATTTTGGTAAAAGTTATTGTTATCATGGTATGTAGGTACAGCAAATTTCAATTACACAAAAAAAAGGCTTGAAAAATTGTCGCAGCTGTCTTCAGCATACAGATTATACCTATTACCGTGCTAGCTACGAGTTCACTGATAGACACGTCACGTCCGCCTCTGTGGAGGTCTCTACGTGGACTGCATAGATTATGCTGACAGTTTCTCGGTGTGAAGTAGTGTGAACTTATCTAATTTAACTCATTTGTAATGCGAGAACGTGGGCTAAACTTGTATTGTACTTTTGAAACTAATTGGTAGAGATAGATAGATCTGAATATTCAATATCAGACACTAACCTACCATGCATAAGGACCTTGTCTACAATTAATGTTTAAAACTGCTTAGGAAATCTTTACAAACTTAAAAATGTGCAGTGTCTTAGGAAACCTGGAGTTTAGTGATATCGATTGATATGCTTATAATATTGGTTTCAAGCATTATCGATTTTTAGGGATCCGTACCCAAAAAGTCCCAACGGGCCTCGTGCGCCTCCGCTGTCCGTCCGTCCACTCGTCCGTCTGTGAGCGGGCTCTACGAGTACATCGCGCATGAACCGATAGGTAGACCGTTAAAATTTTCAATGTGTGTATTTATATTGCCTTTATAACAAAAAATAAAAATTTAGTTAAAAACACACAAGTACAACACTTTATGTTTTGGAAAGATGTAATTTTAATGGAAAACAAAGTCAAGAGGGCCTTCAAAGTCAGTTTTTTTGGACTAACAATCGTTGTATGTATCTCTTGAACCGTAATGGGTAGACACTGGGTGAGCGCTGTTTCAGCTTTGACTACAACTAATGAAAATCAAATAAAGATAAAAATAAAAGATGGTCCTAAAAATAACAAAAAGTACATAGTGTTAAATCTTCTACGATGGTATGGAGTCTTGCGTTGGATGGTATGGAGTCGTTCTTTCGTTTTCGAGTCAGACTCTCTCTTAACTGGGTTTTTTATATGACAATACTTTTTAGTCTGCTGATTACAATACCAATCCGACGAGCTCGGTAAACACAATGATGGCAGATATTATGATACTTTAATGTTTATAAAATCAACAAGCAGGCAGTCGTTGAGATGAGAAGTCTGTGAAAAATTAATGACTGTAGCATCATTACGCTTCGGGCCCTCGATATTCCTGACATTTTTCCACCTAGCCTCACCCTCTCGATCCCTCAAGCGCCCTTTTAACGCCTCGAAAGGGTCTCACCCAGACAAGAAAATTAAATGCTTCAATTGAATTACACTCAATTTTACACCGTCAGGGGTTGAAGATTGAGCTTGTTATAGCTTGGTGACGTCTGGGATTTTTGACTTCATGCTAATATCCTCACAAATTGAAATAATGAGATGAAAGACGTGATAAAAGTTTATTATGGCAAAACTTCGACAAATCTACGAAGATTCTTCATTTTACTTTTTCGAGATAGGAGATAATTGATAATTGGAAGCAATTAAATCTCCTTAAGTAACTTATACTTAACCTGTGCTACTATTGAAAGTTGGCTTTATCTGACATTATTAAAGATTTAGAAATCATCTTCGGATTATTGGAGAAAGACCTTTGTATAAGACGTTATCTTTCATTGTCACGTATCTCTTTATAGAAATTTATTATTTTTACGCTGACTGTACTTCATTAACAAAATCGTCAAGGGATCTATTAGGAATGTAAAAGTGGCCTATAAATTGAATGGTTCTAAAGTCCACAGGATCATAGCCAAGGGATATATTAGGAACTACTCACTCTTATACCATAGCTCTCTGATGAGACCTCCTAACCGCCATGCGCGCCGTCTTTGTTGCCCTGACTCTTCTAGATTTGGTCGCGTAAGAACACGGGTAATTTCAGTTTATAAGACTCAGAGGTTGATATCGATGATTAAAACAAAATCACATTTGTTTATAGAAATAATAATACAACAAACACAAATAGCGATGCACACATTTAAAAAATACAAATGAAACAGTTTAGCTATAAGAATTCCGTATACTACTGAAAGTGTGATGACAAAAGATGATGACTTATCTAAATATATAAAAGAGAAGTCCTCGCACTCACTCACTCACTTACTGACCAATCATCACGAAATCTCGGAAACTACTGGGCCGAGAGGTCTGAAATTTGGCACAAGGGGTGTAGGCGCGCACCAAGAAACGATTTTTGAAAATTCGCATCATTGGGGTTGAAAAACGGTGTTAAAGTTTGTATAAAAGTCTCTTGTAATATCATAAATGTTAAAGTTGTGATGTTTAAGTTTTTATAAGTTTGTTACTCAATCACTCCTAAACGGATGAACCGATTTCGATAAAATTTTATATATATATACATAAATTGAACTATAGGCTATTTTTTATTCAGGTAAAACGTGAACGGCGCTGCGGGCGAACACTAGTAAGATGAATAAAATACTTTTGAATTTGAATTTACTTTTTAACTAAACCATTGTGCGTGAAACGGAGAAAAACGTAAGCGTTCTGTTCAATTACTTCCAGAAATCCTGTTTCCTAGACCTTCCCACTTCCTGAGAAATCCTTTTTATAAAGGAATCCAATAAAATTCATCACCTCTAGGAATCCCGGGTTCCAAGGAAGACTGTAATGAGCCGGCAAAGTAGATAGCTACCTATCAGTCGTGCGTCCGCCCGTCACGCTTTCCTCCCTGTGACACGGTCACGCACTGTGATTTGTGTCCCAACTAGTGATGAGATTGGAAAGTAGAGGCGTGTTTCACACATTTGGAAATTGATCAGGTAGAGTCAACCTCTTCAAATTATGCAGCTCCAGCCCTGTCCTGTCAGCCCATGCATAAGACCTTACTCCTCGCAATATCAACCATTTTGAAATGAATGCTGTCTGTTAGATTGATAGATTGGTAGTATTGGTACACATCATCTGAAAAGCAAAGCTGATATTAGCTATGTATTTTAACTACATAATTATATCAATCGAAACCCTCAGTGTTGACAAATTTGTTTCAGCTATTAAACAACAAATTGGTTTGTATCGTGAATACAGTAAGAACATTCCTCAAGTCATACCTCAAAGTTACGCAACACAGAACTCACAAACAAACCCTTTCACGGTCATTTGACAGCCCGTTCAGGCAATTTGAGAGGATTCGTGTTTAAGCGGGTGATCGGCCCCGGTGGGAGACCTAACGCTCGAACCATTAATCTAACCCCTCCCTCCGGTAAATCCGGTCACAGATGATAGAATTCTCACTCATGCAACACGATAACTGTTACTATGTTTGAAGCTGTCGTACGCACGCGAGCGATCAGTATCAATAAGGATACTATCAATAATATCAACAGTAGTAAGGGAATTGAATTTCGCGATAAGTAATACTTCTACGTATTTCGTATACGTATTTTTCTATGTATTTTGACATAGGTAGGTTGGTGTTCTTATAGCCAAACACATCGGAGGCCTGCAATGCTCTAAGGCCAAACATGATTTTTTAGACGTGAATTCGTTTAAATAAATGTATATACTGTAAACTGTCACTCTTGACGGAAATTTGACGGGAGTCATCAAGCTCCAAGGGCGTAGATGATATTTTCACCGGGGGCGCCAAATCATATCCCAGTTGACGCGTATTTTCTTCGAATTCACGAAAATAAACCCCAAGGGGTAGAAGCCCGACTCCTAACCATCCAGTTTTTTACTGGACTTAAGTAGCCCTGCCTGCTTAGAACTTAGAGAAGCTTTGTCTTGGAAGACTGTTATCCTGTTTATCCTGAAAAAGCATGTTTATCCTTGCGCTTTGTGCCTAACTGAACTGATAGCTGCTTATTTTTTTTAAATGCCATTGTAGTTGTTGGACTACCGGTAGACATGGACTTGAGTCCACTTTCAGCTTTGGGCAGACTTATGCTTTGGGAAGGAATGAAGGGTTGACAGGGTTTGGTTGCCATTTTGTAAGTACTCGGCCGATTTCTTTGATTTTGGTTTCAAACCTGTTGACGTTCTGCGTTTGTATTAGTTTGGTTCGTACAAAAAAGGAAAGCTTCCAAGGCTTCATCATCATCCACAGCCTTTAGACGTCTATATACTGCTGGACGAGGCCATCCCCATACGAGTATAACTAATTAGGGGATATGCCATAATAACCCATGCACGCTTGGCAGGTGGATTTGTGATCGCAGTATCGGGTGTTAAAATCTCAGGTGGATGCTGCTGCCCATGCCCTTGTACAATCCGTTAGTCGGTTTTTAAAACATCCATGGGCGGAGACGGAGGTCTATTCTTAAGCTTGATACGCTGCAGGACGGCTTCTGTCATGTACATTTCTAGAACATTATTTTCTACTAGGTATAGTATCCGTCGGCTGCGTCGCTCGCGTTTTACCAGGATAATAAGCAGCTTTTTACCACTATAGTTCTAACCAGCTTATAATCTGTATGTGTACCAATTTTCATCAAAATCGGTTCAGCCATTATGGCGTGATTGATGAACAAACATGGTATAACTTTGTCATTTATGATAGGTATTGGTGGGATGAATCTATTATTTCAATCTAAACGTTCTTCTGTCTAACGCAAACGAAAGTTATCCATTTTCCAGTTTATGAGCCATCTGCTGAACTTTTATAAACAAACAAAAATATATAGAGTCATATTTACGACAGTTTTATTTCCCTTCCTCGTAATAGCACTTAATATTTTATCGATAACCTTCCGTACCTGTACCGTAAAACGTGTTTCATTTCGATGGTTATTGAAGTGATATCATTATTTTGTACATTTTCCTTCCCCTCTGCTCGAGACTTTATCGACTGAAATTCAACTGCCGTCAGACATACCAGCATTGGCAAGGAGCCAACGCTTCTCTTGTTCAGCAACATCATATTGTTTTAATGTGATTTCAACAACCTATTATTTATGTTGGCAGCAGTACGTTTCCTTTGTTTGTCCAACTTAGAACACGATATTTCGTAGTGTTTTCGCTTGTTATTTCGAACTAGGTACCTATAGGTAAGTCTATCTCCGTGTGTGAAATAGACTACTAAATTGAAAGAGTAGTTCCAAAATGGTCCAAATGAAACCCGACATGCTTACCTACTTATGGGTAAACTGATGTGACCTGGATCTGATAGATAGGTAACTACCTACATTTGTTTACCAATTAATCATCCACACTTCAACATTATTTATCAAGTATTTACATTATTTATGTGCTTCAAGCTCGTTGGAGTTCTTTTAATTAACTGTCAGAACTAACGATATTAGTAGGCGCCTTGGTACCTATAGATGCAATTGGTGTTGAGGTTAATGTATATACTACCAATTCTAATATTTTTTAGGCAATATAACTTTTGAAATTATCAACGCATGTAACTAGTAAGTCAACAAGTATGGTACATACTTTTCACTAAAAACGGGATATTTTCTTTAGTTAAGTATTTCTCCCGTGATCATGGCGCATGGAACTGCCGAAATATCGGGAACGCAAAACTTTATTAAACAATGTTATGGACAACAACAGTATAGGTATATTCCGAAATTCCTACGCCTGGTTTCACGCGACTCATCACGCGCGGACCAATCCGAGAAGAATCCAGCAGCAAACTCGTCTTTTTTTTTTATATTATATTCTTACTACTTTACATTTTGGTGCCTATCAAACAAGCAAGAAATGACCATGCATATAGGTAGCTAAACTCAATCAGAGCATAATCAAATCCAATTCAAGTAGGTTGGTAGCAAGCTGGTTTCTGTTTACGAATGGATAACGAATGGGCAATCAAACTTTTAAAGTAGGTTGGTTAGGTGGAGGTTGCCAATCTAATTTATTTTTCACTTATAAGTTTCCTACTCCTAAAAACTCTATATGTACCTACATTGTTACTCCTCAGTCTGGCCTACCTATTAAATTAACAAATACATTTTTTTACGTAGTTTGGGATGTAGGTAGTTATGTATGGGTAGAATAGAACTATATAATAGGGTACCTTTCAACTCATCGATTAAACTAAATTGTAATGTATTAATTTGTCATTCAGTGAAATCGCTCACATTTTTATTAGTACCTAGGTATTTAAGTCGCAGCCAACTGGTTGAATCAGACGTTTAATTAGATGGCTAGCCATTTAATTGATGAATTATGTCATTTAAATCCCAATGTAGGAAGGCTAATAAAATAGTTTAAAAAAAGCTATATACCCTATCTGGGGACTACAATCTCACTATTATAATATTATAGCTATTTTCTCGAACTCTCTGGTTTTTCATGTAGTTTTTATGGTGTTGTTCAGTGAAATGGCTAATTGTTTAATGAAACGTCTGAATTCAATCAGTTGCAACTGATTGAATTCAATGTTCAAATTCAAATGTCGCACCCATGGGTACGACATTTAAACTTAAATATTTGTACGTGTGTAAGTTCATTATGTTTAAAATTTACTATAACTGAATTTCATTTATGTTGACGACATCATCGTTGGGAGAGAAAGGCTATCTGGAATATTTAAATATTCCATTTACGTAACCTGCCGAAGTATTTCTGAGAAGTCGCCGCATACTTACACGAAAAACTAACCTTTTATCTAGATAGTTAATGTAGGTAGGTACTTACCCACATTGCTGGTTGATCTTTAAAATGGAGACATAGGATGCCAGAGAGCTTGTATTTTAGAACATCACTTGACCCTCGTTGTATCGGCGTTAACTGATTTATACTCTGCGCTGTCGTTAGTCGGAACTGGAACAATTGCTTATTTTGAATAATGCGGGCATTTTGATTTGGTTAACGTATTCACCGAAGTGATTTAATACTTCAAAGCTATTGCTTTCTTTTAACCTATGTAACTGAAGTAAGCAACCAAATCTGGCTCTCTTGAGAATGTGTGCGACGAACTTCATTTCCATGTCTTCCTTGATGGTGTTTTTAATTTCTGCAACTTTTATATGGTATTTTTACCATCCGCTTAGATAGTATTAGTTTTTGTAGCTTTGGATTTCAATTGGGTCGCTATTATTTCCGGCCATGTTATTAATTAAAGATTTTTGTTATTTTACCTATAGGTATATACATATATGTATATAGGTTTGTTGAATATAATTTCATTATTTATTAGATATGTATTACCTCTGTCTTATCTAATTTCACTGTTATACCAGTTAATATGCTAATCGAAAACGATGAGCGTACCATTATGCTCATCGGCTATCATTAATCAGATGCTTAATTCGTTTGAACGTCGGTAAGCACACCTGATTACATATTCATTATTCTCATTAACACCGTGAGTCTTAGATTATCATTAATTATTCGCGAAGTTAATAATTACGAGAACCGATCACGCGCTAATTGGCGTCTTAGCTTCCGAGGCTCGATCCGCCCATGGCAAGATTACAACCATCGAATTTGCCATTTTATTTCTACTGTCTATCATTCGAAATTCAACTCTACAGCTTAAACATAGAGGCAACGTTGCCGTTAAAGGTAACTTGGTAGGTTGGCACGAGCTGGCGGGGGTGGAGATGAAGCGGGGAGGGGCGCTCCCTTCGCCCCGCCCGCCCCGCTCCTCGTCCAATAACCGAGCAGCAGCTGAACGACCGTACCTTGTAAGAGCGTCCCTTTGGTTCCTTTAATTTTTACGTTCTTCGTTTGGTTACTTGTTTTTTTTTTGTCTTTGAGACTCATAACATTGGTGCTATAGGTATTAGTTCTGATAGCTTTTACCAGAAGTTTTCATTTTTATTTTGGACCATTTTATATGGTGGTATTGTATATTGGTGGTACCTAGCCTAACTTAAAATGTATTTTAGCTTGTTAAAATTGTACCATATTGTGAGTTGCGAGCTGTTGTGGGTACTTATAAAATTATAGAAAATTATAGAATTAAAGAAAATAACATATGACAAAAAAAATAACAATACTATTTAAATCTTGAACAAAAAACTGGATAGGTACGTAATAAGTACTAGGCATGCCCTTTAGATATTCCTTTTAAAACAGTGAAATATAATAATATTCGACAACGTCGTTACAAAGTCACGTCGCACAGACACTTCTTTTCCTCACCCTTCGACACTAAAACCAATAAGAAGCGAGGGTCTACATTGAGGGCCCGAAATTCGAAACGCCCTATGATCAAACACGCCCAACGAACTTTGTACTTTATTGCCATGGGGGTTTGGCTTATTATCGTTGGTTGGCTGTGTCGAAATTAGAGGCTAAAATTACATAGTTCTCATTTTATTCTGTGGCTAAAGTGAAAGGCTCGACATAAAATATGCGGTCGCCCGTGTACGGCGACGACCAAGCGTTGGGGCAAATAATAATGGAACAAGTCCGAATGTGTGGTGGCGTAATTACAATATTGACAGTTACGGGCACTATGGTTGTTGATAAAAACCAGAAACAGCTATGGGGTTAGCAAGTTTGACTGGGTTTTTAGTACTTTCGATCACTGGGTAGAGAACCTAGGTAGTGAGTTGTTTAGCTTGAGAAAGTTAGATAGGTCCCTCCCTACTTTCGTCGTATATTGATGCTTGAAGAACTTTAGTTAGGTGATCTCTAAATCTCAGGTACCTAACTAGGACTTAGGTACTCATCTAGGTACCTATAGTCGTTTGCTTACTTCAAGTCTTTACTGGCCAAGCAATCTTAATAGGAAGGACCTAGCTTGTATAACTTGTATCCTACACATAATCACAGAATATATAATAGTACGTTCGACAAAAAATGGTGTCCATTTGCCATTTACAAAGCACCAACTAGACTATCTATTACCAAGCTGAGGAACTGTCCTTACCACGAAAAAAGCCGCGTGTCTGGGGCCTGGGGTAGGAAGGTACCTTAGGTATATATAGGTACTATCTATGCCCAACTCTCGTCTGAGATAACCAAAACTTTTTTAATGCTATAGGTATCTCCCCCTATAGAGGTATTTTCCACGTTAGTTCCTCAAAATGTCTGCAGGACTTCTTTCGTGGAAAGGTCTCTAAGGGCTCAAATTGAAATATTTAGGTACCTATACCTAAGAAGAAGGTGATTGGGTAATTATTTTGGACTTTTGATATTTTACGAAGCATGTCGATGGCATCTTGATGCATGTGTGTACAAAAGAGCGCTATGCCTCCCGCAATAAGGATGAGATTGCGGTGCGGGTTCCATGTCAGGGGAGATACCGCGGCAGCTGGCCGGGCAGGTGCGCTCGCGAACTCCGAAATAACATTAGCGTTTTGGCTCGCTTACCCTGGTCCCTCATATCTTGTAAGAAATTTCGCTTCGCTGGCTGCACGCCTTTATGCACGCCATAGGTACGTAAGCCGACTCAAAAACTCACCCGACCCCGAACAGTTTAGTACGTATTATTATCGCGAACAATCTGCAAAGGCTGTTGTACATGCAACCCTCCCGAGCACTCGCACGCTATAGCGACCAGTCGCCTCGAGCCGACCCCGCGGTACAGACGCTCATAATAAATGAAAACGGTTAATTAACGGCCACTCTCTCTCTCTTTCCAGAGCAAAACGGAGTACTACGTGAAATGGAAAGGGTGGAAGCCGAAGCACAACACGTGGGAACCAGAGGAAAACATTCTCGACCAGCGGCTCATCCAGAGCTTCGAGCGGGGGGAAGACGCGCGCAGGCACGGCCGCAAGCGCGAGCGCGACCTCTCCCCCGCGGAGCGCGCGCGCTCGGCCTCCGACGAGCGACATCCGCCGCCCGGGAAGCGCAAGGCGGAGGTGCTGTCCAAAGAATCCGGGAAAATAGGCGTGACTATAACGATGAGTCCGCCCGGGAAAAGACACGAATCCAGCAAAGTGAACGGGGGAAGGACTCCTGCACCAGCCCAGCCACCCCTGGCAGCGGCCCCGCCGGGCGGAGCGGCGGCGCCCGCGTCGCCCGCAGCCGAGGCAGCCGCGCCGAGGACGACGGGCCCGCGGCGCGCGCCGCACTCGCCCGAGGAGGCCGACGCGCACATCCCGCAGGAGCGCGAGAGGCGCACCGACACGCAGCCGACGACGGCGACGGCCCCAGCTGAGCCGAAAGGCGCCCGCCCGCCGCCCCCGGCCGCAGCACCCCAGCCCGAGGAAGAAGACGAGTGGGGTGAAGCGCCCGCTGTCGTGGCGCCCCCGCCGCCGCCACCCCCACCGCGCCGCAACGCCGCGTACTGGCTGGCCCGCGTCCCCGTCGCCGACCAGGTGTTCATCACCGACGTCACTGTCAACCTGCAGACCGTCACCATCAGGGAGTGCCGCACCGAGAGAGGGTTCTTCAGATCGCGCGACGCGCGACCTCTGGATGTGACGTAAACGGACACAGTGAATTATTGGACAATGTACAATTACATTAGGGTAGCTATTATTTATTTAGTTACGGAGACGTTAACCCGACGAAATTGAGTGACTTTGCTAGGCCTAGTATATGGAGATATTAAGAGCGCAGTCGAGTTGTTATAGTGGAAGATGACCCATCTCCCTCACCATAGGTAAATAATTTATTGGAAGACAAGCTTTTCAACAAAACAATTTTAAAATAAGCATAATAACTGTCATCATTTGCCTCGTCAACCTATTTGGCTGTCGATAGTGGAAGAGATTCTAAGCTAATAATGTAACACAGGGATATTATGCAGACAACACCAGCTCGAACACACGCCTGAACACATTTTGCTATAGTATACTTACTAGAGACGTCCACTAGGTACACGTTTTCACGTCGGGCCAATGTGTATTACCAAAGAAACTCAGCAACATCAGAAAATGTGTTTGGCGTGTTCTTGAGTCGGGTTCTATGCTAACAATATATTTATAGCTGCTTTTGATTGAATGGATTTTATTATAATTTGGAGTAGCAACTAGCGATAAGATCGGTAGCCCTTGTCCCAACTTAAAATTACCTGACATACCTACGAACGTTCACCGTAAGTTGGCTGGCACCTACCATGGAATATTTACAGGTGCCATCTTACGGTGAACGAGTTGTACTCATAGACATGAGGATCGCTTCGCAGTGGCGCCGAATTCTTTTTTTTTTAGTTATACGCACACTGCTCATCGACACTTCTCGAAATAGTGTAAACCAATTTTGGAAAACTCGAACACACCATTTTTTATTTAATATTCTCTTAGTAATGTCCTTCAATAAAAAAAAACGCTGTGAACATTATTAAAATGAACTTCTTAGCTAACCTTATGTTAATTATAAGGTAATATCAATTGAACAAAGTCTGTTAGCCTCCTAGTTTCTGAAAATTCAGTTTTCGCTAGGTAGTTCAGAACTGTTGAGAAAAAAAAACAATAAAATTTGAATTTCGCGCCATTAGCGAAACGTTCCAACTTCATCAAAATACTGATTAAAGTCGGAGTAATGGGCATTAGCTATAAACGGCTTTTCGAAACGGAAACAATGATTGCAAGTGATTGGAAAAGCGACAGCCACGAACGGCGATTGCCGAGGCACATTACTTACTACTAGGTATAGTATTACAGATGTCGATAAAGTTAGACGATGTTGCTGAATAAGTCTACTCCGTGTTTCAGTGCCAGTGTAGTGAATGTCGATTCAAATTCATAGACAAAACTATCGTCAAAATTGTTAAAAATATAATATTCTATATTTTATATTGTTGAATGTTGTAAAGTGACTGGGCTTGAGTAATGTACCTTTTGGAAGTTTAACATAGCTAATATGCTACCCACACGTTACGGTACCTACGTTAGGTATGGTTGTATTTTAGAAGAGTGACATTTTGTGGGTACTCACTCATAGTACCTACCTATTTTATGTTATAGACGTGGTGCCCATGATTGCTAAATTGTAAATATGTAACGAACGATACTTTGCATTTTGCATACTTTTATTTATTGATTTAGAATCTCTTATTTTACAAAGTTAATATATAAGGTTCTCGAGTGGAGACTACGGATCGGATGACGCAATGTAGAACATCCTCCTCTCAGTGGACCAAGGGTAGTCGCAGGAAGTCGGTGGATGGAGGAGGATCAAGAACGTATGTCGTGGCATTCTATGGGAAGGCCTACGACCAGCAGCGGACTTCACGTGCTGATGATGGCGGAGGTAGGCAGTGAAGTCTTATTAAAGAAAGATCGATCAAGGGCAAGACCACAGACCTATATAACACCATGGTCTGTGGGCAAGACATGGGCAAGACAGTTGTCTGTTGCGTTCCGCTTTGAAAGATGACTTCAAGTAATTTTTCCTCTATGGATAAATTGGGTGAGGATATGGTGAGGAGACATGGTGAACCGACATTTATTTGTTAAATTGTTCTTGTTATTATTTGTGATAAACGGTAGGTAGGTACCTACCTAAAACATGCATTAATTAGGAAACTATTAGGTACTCCATACTAATATATTAGTCAGAGTAGGTAAGCCGCGGGTAAAAGTTAGTATAGGTACTTATTATATCCAGGCAGTACCTACCTATATGTCTTAGGTACTTAAATTCTGTAAAAAAAAAACCTAAATACCTACCTACCTATAACCTAGTAAAAAGACCTATACTTAACTTTGAATTTACCGAAGTAAGTGTCTTAGAATACAGCCTTATTCTAAGGGAGGTGTAAGTAGGTACCTAAACCTATACCTATTGATTAACTACTAGTGAAGAATGACTCGCTCGACAAAAAGCCGACACAGATTGTGTTCCTTGTTATAGTTTAGTTCCTTTACTATTAACTATTACTTTATTTAATTAGAATTAATGTATGGAGTCAATTTTATATTGTATGAAAAATGCATTTTGTATGGTGAGAAGATTTTGTACATATTGTAAATACCTACACTGTTTTTAAATGTGTAGTCACATTGTGTAGTCTGTAAATAAATGAGAATGAAATAGAACGTTGTTTTTATATGAAGTAGGTATACCTAGGTAAGTACCTTTATTGTAGTAGGTATTACAGGTGTGTACCTACCTACGTGTAAGAGGCTAAAAAGACAACACATCATGGAACTCGATGGAACTCGAGTAGGTACTTAACAAATTTTTTTTTTTAAAAACATGAATTGAGAATCTCCACCTTTTTGTGAAGTTGGTTAACAAGGAAAGGATATCGCTGGACCACTTCTGCTACAAACCCGTCTGCCTATACCCGCACCAAACCTGTTCATAGTGACAAGAATGAACGCAGACACATAATAAAAAAATTATTGTGAACATAGGTACACAGTCCGACCAGTATAGGTACACAAACTACTGTACTAATATTTATTCTGTGCTAGGGTGATAACGTAGGTGGCGCGACTGTGGCCGCCAATGCCGCGCTGTTTGGTATAGTTACTAGTATAGTAATAAATTACCTGTGGTATAGTTTAGGATGACTATAGATTACCCGTGCTACCTACCCAGGTAGGTACGTACTAAAAAACGCGAAATAGCCTCTGAACATTCATACAACACATGTATGTACACAGTATTTTATCTTTGTTTGTACAAGCAGTTTCAAATTCGATCGAAAGAGACAAACTACGGTGTAACGATTCCAATGATAATTAGCACGGTAAACTCCTTAAAAGTGCCACCATGGGGGAAGAATTAATGTTCAAATTGTGGAGGGTCTTAGAGGCCTAGGTAATTATAATTATTAGAGATATTGAAAAACAAAAAAAAACGCGCGAGCCTCACGGGACATTTCGTATGACATCAATGACATCAGAGGGGCAAGTCCGAGTTTACACTCACCATCGTAACGATGATCGTAACAGTGAGTGTACGTGTATTGCGTAGTAACTAGCCATTAATCTGTGACGTTTTTGGCACAGATTAATAGCTAGTTATTATGTTATACACGTACGATCGTGTTACGTTCACCGTTACGATGGTGTTTGCAAAACTCAGACTCACCCCTCTGACATCTCACCTCCCACGGCTGATAGTACCAACGTCCCGGAAAAATGTGTGTATCCTGTTCCACACTTCTATCCCTCTTCACGAAATCACTCCCACAATCACTACCACTTTGTAGTAGTAGAGCTTTTTTGTGAAAGAGGTCGTCCGGGGAAGTACTACCACCATACCAATTTCTGCCGCAAAGCAGTAGTGCTCTCGAGTGCTCTTCAAACCGAAACACACCAATGATCATTGGTGTGTTTCGGTTTGAATAGGGTATATGGTTGCCACATAATATAGGGTGCGTCCTAGGTGAACGTGACGTGATAATCCACTGTTCATAGGGAGAGGGTAGGAGGCTTAACATCAGGTGGGCCATCTGACGGATTTGTCATTCTAAGTTGTATAAAAAAATATGCAGGAAATCGAGAGGAAACATATTACACTTACCTCTATAATGACCTCTATACCTACCACCTTTTGTACAACAGTTTCTTATTCTGATTCTAATTCGCTACTACGGCGGCATCGAGCGTCCGGTACAGAGGCCTGCAACGGCGGGAATGCAAAACTAAGGCATACCAACCTTTTTCTATGATTCCAACGCAAACGAGCACGGTGCGGAGGCCTGCAATGCTCTAAGCCAACGCATAATCACGAGAATATAAAAACTGGTGAAATTGTATGGAGTAATCCTCTGAAGCCATTAAAAGAAGAGAAGAAAAAGATTACTTGACATTGGCTTTTATATTGTTAGTATTCCTCAGAATACATAAAAAAAAACAAGTTGCGAAGGAGCGGAACCCTACGGAGCGGAAGAATAAAATAGGAGTGGTAAAATCATGGACTACAAAAGGATACAAAAGGATTGAGCAATCTAAAAAATTATAATACCGAAACAAGACCTTATTCCATTAGGTTAAGACTCAATTTAGATTACCGTCATAGATAGAGGAAAAACGAGCCAAGAGAATAGAGGCAGTTTGTCCCTTTCTAACACTTGAAATGATAGCTGTATGATAGCAACGGTGACCATGACCATTGTATAGGCAAATACTAAGAGATCATCGATACTACAAATTTAAAAGTTGCCCGTCGCGGGACGCCCGGCATACGAGAAACATCACGGCATGGCTGCGTCACGAGTCACGCCGTTTGCCGACACTGAACACTCGGTAAGTAATCAGTAACAAGGTTCGTTATCACTTTCTGTGATATTTGAAAAAAACGTGTTTCCTACAAATGCAAGCCCAGTCCCGAGTCATCTATTAGGGGAGATCAACATTTTATTTTACGAAATTAACAAAAAGTGTTATCGATTCGTGATTCTGATCACTTACCAAGCCCCCAGTATGAATCTGGCTGCATAAATAACTGTGAGAAATAATTAGATTTAAATAATGTTTGTTCCACTCCACGTTCATAAGTGTTTGTGGAAAAAGTTTCCTGGACATGTTTTTTTTATGGTCACCGTATTAGAAAGAGACACACTGTCTCTATCGTACATATCTTGCTCGGCTCGTTTTTCAGCTGCGAGCGCTCAGTCCTTTTGTATACTATGTCCATGGGTAAAATCGTAGAGCGAGAATACGGGTTAAATGTACAGACCGTTCACCATTTAAGTTGGCACCTGTAAATACTCCATGGCAGTTGTAACAGTACGTAGTACACTGTTTGTCTATTGTACATTGTTTGTCTGTGGGCAAATGCACAAGATGCCGTGCGGTGCATGAAAAAAAAAGAAGTTTTGTTTTGTTTCTACTTTTTGTATTTAAGCGCTAATCAAAGCAAAGCGATAGACCAGAATAAGATTTATGAATTTTCATTTCATACAGCCAGTCAAAGAAGTCCTTGTTTTCTTTACAATCACAAGACTTACATTGTAGCCAGTTTGCAAACAAACCCCGCGATGGAGTGGTCTAAAGACAAAACAATGAAATTGATAGAAATGCTGCAAATGAACGCTAGCTTGTGGAATCCTTCCCTTTGCGACACTCGTCGTGATAAGCAGAAACGCAGGGAAGAGCTGCGGAACATAGCTGAATATCTCGAGGTGTCTGTAGCCGATGCCACGAAGAAGATACAACACCTTCGCACGCAGTACAACAGAGTTTGGGCTCGGGAAACCAGAGCAAACGCTGAAAACCCTAACGATCGGTACATCAGCAACTGGTACGCTTACGAGTATGTGCACTTCCTAAAGGATTCCAGTAAACCATACAGAATTTTACAGTCTGTAAGTAATACATATTCAAATTTTATTTCAATTAGATGACTGCTTTTATTCTGCTTGTCCGAGAAAACTTCGAGTGTACGGCCTGTCCAGCTTTTGTCCAGCTATTTGATGAGCCATAATTTAGAACTATCAGTAGGGTTTAATTACTCTTGTTGCCCAAAGGAGTGGGGTTTAGGATCAAGTCACCTATATTTGGGGAAATTTTGAATGCAGGGGGTTCTTAATGAAGTCAACCTGCAACCCCCCAGATACCAATTTTTTCACTGTAAATGTTAATTGAATATATTATAATTTATAATAATGCAGGAATAGGTCAATGGTATGTCCAAAAACTGAATCAGACCACCTCACTCTCACTTGGTACTAGCCTAATGAATGGAGAGTGTTTATATAAAAAGCAGGAGGTGTATAGGAGAAGTGGCAACCGCATGCAAGCACGGAGTGAGCGAGCCGAAACTACGGTTGTTAGTGCTGCAACCAAAAATTAGCTGTGTCGGAAAAATAACTAGACGTTTTCAGGGAGTGGGGGTTGTGGGGCTTTCCTCCCTACCCCCCCCCCCCCCCCATTCTAAAAAGATCTTGATTCTTAAGTTTAACCCCCAAAGAAAAAAACTGAATATCACCTACCTAGCTGTTTACTAAATTAAAGTCTTGCAACCCTAAGAGCTGCACTGTGTTTTACTGTAACAGTACTGGATACATAATTTAGCATTGTCTAAATATCCTTACATTTTAATGTTAAAAGGTATTTGACAGTTAACCCTGTGCAAAGCTAATGGCTCTTCGTCTTATATTTCAGGATATCAGCACAGATGTCACATTGAATTCCCAATCAGACAGCAACCTAAGTGACTCCAAAGTTACAAACCTGACACCACCTTACAAAACAACAAGAACAGACTCCATACACACAGTGAAGCCTGACCTCTCCAGAACCAGAGATGACTTCTCTGTGTTTGGTGAATATGTAGCAAACGAACTACGCTCCCTAAAGGGGGAGAAGAACCAACTGATTGCAAAGAAAAAAATACTAGACATCATTTTTGAAGTAAAAATGGGCACATGTGAACGACAGGAACAAATATGCACAGTATTTTCACACAGTCCACGTCATATTACAGGTCATATTCATAGTGATAAAGTTTTCACTACTCCATTGACTACGGCTCAGATTGAGCCACTAACTACCCATTCAACACCGACTACGGGAATGAGTGAGATCATTATCAACAATGCATGCTCTTACTCAAACTTCAAAGTGGATACTCAATAGCAATGCCATCCACTTCCTAATGTGGAAGTGGATAAAAATGAAGGGTACACCATTACAAATTAAAGCAGGATCAATCATCACCATAATCAATAATTGGTAGACGGAGCGACTGTGCAAGCAACATTTTAGTGGCAGTCGGAAGGAAGTTTTGCAGTCTCCTAAGAGAACCCCCTGATGCAAACATTCTACAGCTGACTTCAGATAGCTGAGTTCCCCATATCAATGAGGACACCTACATTTTTCACCGCCTAAAGGTATATCAATTCGGAATAGGATCATAACCGTATCGCCTTTTACCATGCCGTCAACCAGGCGTCAACCTAACGTAAGCAAATCGAATCAGCAGCTCCGGTACGTCGACTCAGCTACGGCTAGGCGACGCCGCGCTTACGGCTCGAAGGCCGCGGGAGGGGTCAAACGTGGACAGAGCATGGGTGGAAATAAGTTTTAGAACATTCACTGTTATTCGTACAGACGAACGAACGACGCGTCGAAGCTGGCAAGAGGAAAGGTGTAGGAAAAAGGAGAGGAAGCCACAATCGTTTCGTATCAGAAGGACATTTAAGCCGAAAATACCAGGATACAGGATAATGAAAAGGAGCTGGAGCGGTTCGGATTGACGAGGGAGAAGTAGCATAGCAGGGTTAGGAGCGGGATCCCGGAACGCAAAAGGCAAAGGGAGAATGGGACATCAACGCCTCCTATGCGGGAGGTTGTACAAAGGTTTCGGGTTGATGAGACACTTCAAACAAAAAGCCAAAATTATCAAGAGGGTATTTTCCAGGGGCACCCCAGCTACCCCCGTCAATTTCTCTACAAGACGCAGGTCCAGAGACTTAGGTGCTCTGTACATCTCTGGCCCCCTCGTGAGCTGCTGGTCAGAGACAGCAATGTTAATCATTTTGTACATTATAGTCTCGTCCCCCAATTAAAGACTATTGCTGAATAATTTTTGTGGGTTTGATTAAAGTTAGTATTCATTATTATTAATTGTTTTCAAAAGCTACACAATGTACATAAATTATATTTCATGTAAGTACCTACTTCTTAATTCTACATTACCTATACCATTGGTATAGGATTTACGGCAGTACAAGATTAAAACACAAACACATTATTGCCCGTTAGGGAGTGTAGGTGTTTGGAACTTATGGTATTTACTTAAGATTGTTTTGTAAGTAGATACATAACACATACCTATATAAAGTACATACCTTATTTGACAACAATTGTAATTATTAATTTTATTGAGCAAAAATGTGTTTGCTTTGGGCCCAGATAAACTTTGGGTAATAAACCATGTTGTAATATGTGATAAAATAAAGTATAATAATAATGTAATAGACCCATTTTGTCTAAGCTTATTTATCAAATTAGCAGTTTAGGTAGTATATAGTACATTATGGTACTAGTGTGTAATGTTGGTGATTACCGCTGAGGCGCCATTGAGCTTAAGAGAGACTAGGACGGTAATCATCAATACACACGTGTATCATACGACGTTTTTCAACGCACTTGTGAAGAAAATAATAATAAAACAGAAATACACACTGTACATGTTCAACTGTCTCTGTGAATAATAACAATTAAAAATTCACAGTTTGATTACAAGTGTCATTATGTGCCTAATTGCGGTGAAATTAGAGCCACTTTATGAGCAAGTGTGTTGAAAAGTATTATATTTATGATCTCATCTCACTTTAAATTGATTTTACTTTACAAACTCATTTTAAGATTTAGGTAACAAATACTAAAATGTTCGACTACTGTACCTACAATAAAGAGTTAATCTATCTATCTATCTATATAAGTACCTATAATAGACTAACTGGAAAGCCCCGAATTCAACATACAAACTTCAGCACCCCGCTGCATGGGGTCAATTACGGGGTGAGGTCATTTCCCGAAATGTAGCCTATACCAACGAATTAATAATAGTACATGTATTACACTCTTAGAAGATCTAAAGGCATGTAACTTTCCTCTTCTTTCTATCCTCTCCCAGGGATTGTATCAGACTTTTTTACACATACAGTTATACCTATGTATCGGTTTTTTTTAAACGTATTGAACATGCTCAGTGGGGTTTTTCTTTTTTGATTGCTTCAGCAACCCCTCTTTCTTCGAGCACTTATAATATTATTCTAAGTTCGAGCATTAACTGCAATCAGAATTTCCATTTTTTTTTCTCATATTTTCCCATGGAAACCTACCATGGATGGTGCCTACCTACGGTCTACCTCACTTGTACTATTATATATTCTGTGCTTTTTCCAAAATTCTTCCCAAAAACTACAATATATACCTACTCCGTTGTTTTTTTCACTTGACAACCATATTTTTATTTTTCTTTCTTTATTGAGGTACCAATTTCCAATTTATATTTTTCTTGTTTTATGTCCCATTCACATATTTTAAATTGCCTATAACTCGTTATGTAAAATAACATATCACAATAGTAATGGTTTCGCAAGAAAAGATTGTTTATTTTCATATTTATTACCTACTGTTTTCCCAGCTCTAAATGTGCGTGGCTTTCATAAGATCCCCATCATTACTACACCGGTTTTGGCAAAATCCGTATTGTCGGTTGCCAAGGTTGGCGTCGTTATCTTCGAGGTAAGCAAGGACCTTACTATTCAGTAGGTACCTACATGCTCTAGGTATATATATTTATATATTAGCAAGGAGGTGACCGAGATAGGACGGTAGTTCAAAGGGTTGGCACAACAGGGCACGACTACCTTTCTTGGGCACAGCGCACAATTAGCAAGCTTCCAGACTTGGGGACTTCAGTTTCCAGTTTCAAAGATGCGAAAAAGTTGTGTTTATATTGGAGACAACTCAGAAGCACATGTTTTTATGATAGGTTAAACTCTACCTTTGTAACAAATAACCGATCTTTAACATTTACGGGTGCGTTTTCACTAAAGCGGAGACTAAAGAATTTACCTACATACTTAACCAATATTATTATTACATTACCTACACCTCCCGGAGAGATGGGCCTCGTCAGCATTGGTCTGCAGCTGTCTATTAGGAGCAACCACTCAGGGAGAATACCCGGAAAAAAAACCACGATCCAAGGTGTACCTACCTGAACCGACCCGTCCGAGGGATTCGTAGCCAGCATTGTGGTCGATAACGGGGGTGCCTGTGTTGGGGGTCACAGGGCACAGCGGAGATCTGCCTTACCCCCGTCAAGGGATCTCTTATAATAGGTAGGTACCTACTCGTGGGAACGCAATGAATATTTGTAAATATAATCATCCGCATGGCGGCGACGCGGTCCGACACCCGTCACGTCTCCTTTCCCGCAGGGCCGAAAACGGTCTACGGAGAGCTAATATGTTAGAGGAGGAATGGAAGAAAAGTTGAATGAGGTGTGTCAGATGATGGATGAAAGAAGTATTGATGTTTTAAGTGTAGGTAAATGAGACGAATCGGAAAGGCTGTGACACCACCAAGCACGGACCCTACACGGCATATTGGTCTGGGGTACCTCTTGCCAGGGAGTTGTACCTACCTACTTACTTATAGGAAGGTAAGTACATACCTACTTTCCGCACGAACGGCTGAGTGTGAGAATGAGTTGAATGCGTAAATGCGAGAGTGATTTGCAATATTTATTCTGTGATTTTGGAACGAAAGTCGGGCTCACTCGTATCTTAGTCGTAGGGGTAGGTATAATGCTCCAAAATCCAAACAGCTCAACTGGTTGAGCCTAGCGTCCGAAACGCATTGATTGAGTGTCGAGTCCTCGGTCAGTATAGGTGCTATAGGTACCTATAAGTAGGGTGCTATAGGTGATGAAGGTAGTAAAAATGCACACAGCCTGCATACCTACCTATGGAATAAAGCATGCAGACCTAAAAGTTGGAAGGTTTTTCGTATTTATTTAACTATTAAGTAGTCTGTGATCTACGGCACGAGCAATTTTCGTTGCGCCATCTAGTTTAGAAAATGAACTAAAGTTCTTACGTCAACATTGACAAAGGTTGGCCCCCTTTGCACCTTGGCTCTTTGGTAGGTACCTACCTATTTAATTTTCGTTATATTGCTTTGTTTTTAACTCCCGACGAAAAACAGGAGTGTTAACATAGGATCTGTGTGTCTCTGTATATGGCATCATAACTCCTGGACGGATGAGCTGATTTTGATTAAGTTTTCTTTTTGTTTGAAAGGTTACTTGGTCGAGACTTCGAGAGTGTTCGTAGGTGAAAATAGTCGGGCGGTTTTGAAATGTATATAAAATTAACTTGTATGGCCGCGTTTATTGGTTTCGTTTTATTGTGTCGTACCTAGGTAGGTACCTATTATGGTTTTGTTTTATTGCTTAGATCAATTTATTTTTTGTTTTACTATATCGTGTGTTGAATTTGCAGGAAAATGCGGCTGTTTTTCTTACTTTTATTCCTAATATTTGCTACAAAAGCTACATTCAGGAGTAAAAATGGGAGAAGTTATAATTACCAGTTGAATGACAAAGTTAGTAAGAGGTATCATCCGGAATGGAGCGATTTGGATACAAGACCGTTGCCGCAGTGGTATGATGTGGCTAAAGTAGGAATATTTATCCACTGGGGCGTCTACTCTGTTCCCGGCTTTGGCTCTGAATGGTTCTTGAAATACTTAAAAAGTAAGAATATTTTTTACAAACTTGTATACCTACCTACCTGTACCTACCATTAAGGTAACATAACACCCAATGGTCACATACCTTGAATGACTTAGCCAAAATTAAAAGAGTTTTATGACACAAAGTTTTTTAAATGGTGCCTTGGGGTAGGTTAGGAGACATATTTTGGGGCACTTTAGGACATTTCCTGTCTATGTATGTGTCCAAACCTACACCAAGGCGCCATTTAAAAAACTTTGTGTCACTTCAGGTGTCTCATTTATTTCAGTTGCTTAAACAAATACATTTTAATAATAATCAGCATGTTTGAATAATAAAAAAGTTTTTAGTAAGTACTATTATGGCCATTCAAATCGCAAGTCCTAAACTGCCCCCCCAAGCACTTTGGAACATTGCCAATTGCTTACTTACTAAAATTAAAACTTTACCTATTCTATTCAATAAATATGTTTATTTTATTATTGTATTCTAAAGGTAACATACAATTAATAGGTTTTACTGCCTAAAACGCACAAAAAACTTAAAACCAAAAAAAACTAGGACCTATTATGTAAAAAGTGTCCTAAAGTGACTCCTTTTCCGCTAAGTTTTACCAATAAATTTAATATTATAGGCGCTGAACAGAATGGATTTATGAAAAATAAATCGACAACTCTAGCTATATTAAATCTGATCAAATCAATAGTAGAGAACGTCACTGCTGGAATACCCACAGTGGGCTTAATACTTTGATATGAGCAAAGCTTTTGACTTTGTTCACCATCCGAGGTTGGCTAAGCTCTACAAATGTGGCATCAGAGGTGCAGCTCATGATTGGTTTAAGACATATTTAAATAATCGAAAACAATGCACTGAAATAGCAAAAATAGACCAAAAATCTAAAAAAGTTATTTGTAGATCGGAATTCAAAGCAAATACCTTTGGAGCCCCGCAAGGAAGCATATTGGGACCAGTTCTGTTTCTGCTCTACATTAATGATTTACCGAAATGCACGGAGCATAAAACAATCTTATTTGCAGACGGCACCACGATCTTTGGAAGATAAATTACACCTTGAAGATGAGATTAATAGGACAATAGATAATGTAGTTAGATGGCTAGATGTAAATAATTTAAAAGTGAATAGATCGAAAACAACAATTATGCAATTTCATGCTATTAACGGAAAAACTATACATTATAATGATTTTGCCCTGATAGCTTAAATGTCATTCCTAATACTAACTGAGTTACCAACCTACTACTTAAGCCTGCTATATTGTTTTATTTTTATAACCTTCCTCTAATAAGTCCAGACACACACCCACACACACACAGACACGTCAAACTTGACACCCCTTCGTTTTTCGTCGGGTGTTAAAAAAGTGAAAAGTAAAATGTGAAATATGTGGAAAACATTCGTTGAAGTTTTTATTCGAGATTTTTCATTTATTTAGCTCATAACGATTAAATTGGCCCATAATATTAAATAGTAAATATGATTTATAATAAAAAGGGGATTTCGGGAATTTTTATTCCCGATATCCCCTCTAAAGCTGCAAGTTCAGAATCAAGGGGATATCGGTAATAACCCCTCGTAAGGTACCTACTTAGACAAAAACTTATTGACATCGAAATATAATATTTTCAAATTGTATTTCAGGTGGCAGTAAAACACATACAAGCTTCATGAAGAAGAACTATGCACCTGGATTTACCTACCAAGAGTTCGCTCCAATGTTCACCGCCGAGTTCTTTGATGCTGATAAATGGGCAAAGCTTTTTGCCAAATCTGGCGCCAAGTAATTTTATTATATTATTTAAATAATAATAATAACGCTGGACAGTTCACACAACATTATCCAGCCCCAAGCTAAGCAGAGCTCGTGTTATTCAATTCAATTCAGTTATTTCAGGCTACAGTGAAAAGTAGGGACTTACATACTTTTACCACAGAATAAATTTATTTTACCTAGGTACACAGGTAAGTCTCATTTGATCATAAATTCTTATGAAATGTTTCAGGTACATTGTGCTGACTAGCAAGCATCATGATGGCTTCACACTCTTCCCTTCGAAGAAGTCCTTCAGCTGGAACTCTGTAGACACTGGTCCGAAGCGGGACGTAGTGGGAGAATTAGCTTTTGCTGTGAGGAAGCACGGCTTGAAATTTGGTGTCTACCATTCTCTATATGAATGGTTCAACCCCATGTATCTTGACGATAAAAAACATAAGTTTCGTTCATTTGTTGATACAAAAGTGTGGCCGGAACTGAAGCAGCTAATCCAAGACTATAAGCCGTCGGTGATATGGTCTGATGGCGACTGGGAAGCCTATGATACCTATTGGAAGTCCCAAGAGTTTCTCGCATGGCTGTACAATGACAGTCCGATCAAAGATGAGGTTGTTGTGAATGATAGATGGGGTATCGGCGTTCATGGAAAACATGGAGACTTCTTTAATTTTGCTGACAGATTCAACAACAGTTAGTAATACTTATTTTAAAAAAGCGTACTTTGAAAAACCATAAATACTGAATACATTCTTCTGTCTCTTGTTGCACCAGTCTGCAGAAGGATTATTCTCAATTATACAGTTCTACAGTAAAAACTATGTTAGTATAGGTAACTTGGAATGACGGATCAAGCGGATGGCCCGCAGTACCCTCTGCCTATGAACAGTGCATTATCACACAGATCACGTCCACATAGGACGCACTCTATGTGGCATTGCACCGCGCCCGCCACCCTGAGACATAAAGATATAAAGTCCCATGTGCCTGTTATTTCACCGGCAACCATAGCCTTCAATCCGGAACACAGCAATGCGAGCACTAGGTAGTGCTTTGCGGCAGAAAGTTATGGTGGTAGTAGGTAGGTACTTCCCCGGACGAGCTCTTTCACAAAAAAGCTCTACCTACTATTACTGTTTCAGAAACTCTTCAAAAACACAAGTGGGAGAATGCATTTACAGTAGACTCGGAGTCATGGGGGTACAGAAGGAACATGGAACTGAGTGATATACTGACTTCATCACAACTGATTGAGCAGTTGGTCACCACAGTCAGTTGTGGAGGTAAGGCTTTTTTTTACTGCATGATTTACGGAACAAGCATAATTATGTCCCATCTGATGCTAAGCGGTAACAATGCATTACCACATAGGTCGCGTCCCTCAGGACGCACCCTGTCTGGCATTACACTGCACCCAGAGTGGCCTGAGACATAAAAATTAAAAGTCTCATGTGCCTGTAATTTAAATTAACCTTTTATTCTACTGCTCATACGGTGACTTCAAGTTTACTATACGACTGACTGTCTTTGCAGTTTTGCAAGAGTGGACAGTTGTATCAGGATCGTAGCAAGTGGAAATCCGGGTGCGTCCGTATTGATCCCATGGATTCATCCCACGAATCCGCCGCGCCTGCTTTCGGGGCAAAAGACGTGTGTCTCATATGTGTATGTAGGTACCTATGTTATGTACCTATGCATGTAAAACTAATATAAAATCTTAGTAGGTAGACAAATCTAAGATCCCACGACTTTTCGATCAACACACTGATTAGGTACCTACATATTGTTTACTTTACCAAAATGACTACTGCCCCAAATGTCTATATACTTTTAGCCAAAGTTCTTTGACACTATGGTTTCAGGTAACGTTCTCATAAACATTGGCCCAACCAAAGAAGGTACAATCTGCCCCATATTCCAAGAGAGGCTCCTGTCGCTCGGCGAATGGCTGTCCATCAACGGGGAAGCTATCTACGGATCATCACCATGGATAGCTCAAAACGACACACTTGATGGAAATGTTTGGTACACGTGTACTAAAGAACAATACAATGCTGTTAATCCAACCGCGAAGCCTCTATCGTCCGATGATGTAACAGCAATCTATGCTATAGCTCTGAAGTGGCCGAGTGATGGTATTCTACGAATAAGTAATATCACTTCTTATCTCCAAACTGGCAATTATAATGTAGAGCTGTTGGGCAACAAAGGCTATTTAGTGGTAAGTTGAATATAAACTAGATGATCCATGGTCATTCCACAAGCTCAAGCTCGCGCAACTGATATTGGCGTCACTGGTACTTTCTTGGTCACCCTGTGTTCACAAACTACCTTGAGAGGAATGGTGGCCCAAAAGAGGGCTAGAGACTAATGGTTGAAGGTGATGGCGAGAGAAGAGAAGCAAATAATGTATATTGAATTAAATCTAGCTGATACCGGTGTAGCTCCGTCCCCTCATCTCCTGTGGATTTCGTCAAAGTCGACAAAGTGATTACCTACACCAGGGGATGGGTAGCAGCATCCACCTGGGTACTCAACACTAATACTACGATTACCAATCCGCTTGGCAAGCGTGGCCATTTTGGCAAATCCCCCCATTGCATTCTATGGAGGAGGCCTCGTTCAGTAGTGGACATCAAAAGGCTGCTGATGATACCAGTGTGGTGAAAGGATTCAGTGCACCTTCAGACTCCTTTCTTTCGTGCAAATGTCACATGTTTGCAACAGGTTACGTAGAGTGGATGTTTGTAGTTTCACCATGTGACAAAAGAAAAAAAAACTAAATGAAAGCCCTTATAATACGGTAAATGAAGTGGAAATCGTTAAAGTTCCACTGAAAAGTTCCATTTGTTACAGTGGTCTCTCAAAAATGGAGTTGCTGAGATTCAACTGCCATCCAAAACATCAGTGAGTTCAGGGACGTCCACCATAACTCGGACATTGAAATTCTTAAAAAAGTGAATACAAATAATATTAGGTACCTAGGTATATAAGTAGGTAGGTAGGTATTAGAACTAAACATAAAACGTATTATGCACGCGAGAAATTGACTTTCATTTTGATTAGGTATAAAGGTGCTTATAATAGCTTCTAGTTTATGGCGAGTACCGTGCGATCGGATTCAACAACATTTTTAAGTACCCAATGTCTGAGATGACAGCCAAAAAAGTACGAGTTACGCCCACATGCATAAACAAACCATTTTTTAACACCGAAAAGTCCCATACATCGTCCTGATCCCACACTAGGATCGTGTCGTGGGTATCATGGTAGCATGCTTTCCATGGTTCCCATCTACTTCCAGTTGTGCATTAAACGGCCATCAGAGATGGCAGCTTTTGTAGTATTTTTTATTTATTTGGATTTACATATTCCAACAATCATAACGGAAACATAGCACATAACATCCAACAGTCACCTAAATAGTCATGATCACACACTAGGATCCCCTGTGTCGTGGGTATCACGAACTACGAGTACCATGGTACCTACCACAACACCCAGACCCGGAACAAATATTTGCAGATCATACAAAAATTTGTCCCGCGGGGTATCTCTGAGGATCACTACGGTAGGCAACAGGAATTTGAAGATTCACTTGTTTTACTGGGCCAGTCTACTGTAGAAACTTCTGATGACCGTGAGTCACCATCTTTATTGGAGAGTAAACCAATGAGGGAATGAAGAACAAACATCTCATGCAGGGAGATCATCTCGTGGTAGAAACACAAAATGTTCTCAAAACCGATCAGAACGAGAAAGAGCACTTAACGAAAATGAGAAATAGGTACCGTGCAAAAACGTTGTTTCCCTGCAAATACGCATGAATTTTACCAATAATATTTGAGTCTTGGTACCTCCATATTTTAATTCACAAACATTGTTATAGTGCGCGTCATGTAAAAAGAACGATGGCGGTCCAGCTTCTACAGGCGTTCCAGCGTTCTTTTTACATGACGCTTACTATAATTGTACATCATTTGTAGTAAACTAGGTAGGCACTCATTCAATGCATAGGTATACATCTCTTAAATAAGTAGGTATAGTATACGCGTCATGTAAAAAGAACGCTGGAACGCCTGAAGAAGCTTGACCGCCAGCGTTCTTTTTACATGACGCGCATTATACCTACTGGGTGTTTTGTTAAGGACGTGAGAAATGAAAAACACATGACGAGAAAGCAGTATGCGAGGAAATATAAAACAGAATCCAGTGATGTTTTTCAATATGTCCGGATATGTTTTGCAAAACTCATAATATTTTCTACTAGAATAGGTATCAACAGCTATTGGACACATTGACAGTTTCCTTTTGAAACTGTCATTGATTGGACATAAAACATTCACGGAGGTCATTATTAGAAAGGGGGGAGAACAAATAAGAAATTAGAGAATTTATCGATTATTTTCTACTAAACAGTTCACATTAAATGCCTATAGCAGGGAAAAAACTTCAGCCAATTGTTTAATGCCTGGAGTGACATTGAGTTACAGTTTAAGAAGAATAAAAAGCCAAACTGAGCCAAACTGAACCCGAAAGCTGTGCGAGTTTATATCTTCTACAATTTTTTTACAAATATTATTTTATACCTTAAAATACTTGGCATGGCATGTCTGCAACAAATACTACATCAAATAAAAAACCGGCCAAGTACGAGTAGGACTCGCGCACGAAGGGTTCCGTATTTATAAAAAAGGCAACAAAACAAAAAGTTTGTAAAAAATAAAAATAAAAATTGCACTCAAAAAGTCGTCACCCAATCCAAAAACTGACCTCGCAGATCATTGCTTATCCTACATTTGGAAAAATCGCGTTTGTTGTATGGGAGCCCCTTAAATATTTATTTTATTGTTTTTTTAGTATTTGTTGTTAGAGCGGCAACAGAAATACATCATCTGTGAAAATTTAAACTGTCTTACTATCACGGTTCATGAGATACAGCCTGGTAACAGGCGGACAGACAGACAGACAGAATGACAGCCGAGCCTTAGTAATAGGGTCCCGTTTTACCCTTTGGGTACGGAACCCTGAAAATGCAGCAAAAAGTTAGGATTAAGAAAATCACATACCTAATTCATCTGGTTATAGAAGAGCAAGATCATCAAATGTAAATGGTTAAGGTGGTTCCTTTCGCTTGTGGCGCGAAATACAAATTTGTTCGAGTTTTTTGCTCATCACAGCTCATCAACACTTTTTTAGGTATCGAAAACTAATTTGACGGTAATTATTATGACCTAACACACAAGTTTTAATTTATAGTATCACATAAATATCATTAGTTTGGCTATGAATGTGCTTGAAACAAAAAACCACTGTAAATACCTACCGTTGAAGCACACTAATGATATTTATGTGATACCTACTATAAATTAAAACTTGTGTGTTAGGTCATATAAATACCGGCAAATTGGTTTTCGCTTTCTGAAGAAGTGTTGATAAGCTGTGATGAGCAAAAAACACGAACAAATTTGAATTTCGCGCCACAAGCGAAAGCAACCAAGTTTAACTGTTTAAGGCGGATGCGCACGCTTGCGGCGCGAAATTCATTTTTTTTGGTGTTTTTTGCCCATTACAGCTCATCAACACTTCTACTGATAGCGAAAGTTGAGTTCGCGAGAACTAGGAGACTTATCACACATGTTTTAATTGATAGTATCTCATAAATATTATCAGTTTAGCTACGATACCCCTAAACAAAAATAAACACTGCACAATGTGTTAGGGGTATCATAGCTAAACTGATGATATATCGGAGCTGTAAAACGAGCCGAGCACGTATGTACTACAGAGGTCTCAGAGGTCTAACAGGTGTCTCTTTCTAATAGGGTGATCATAAAATAAAGTCATGTCCAGGAGACTTTTTCCATTGACACATATCAATTATGTACGTGTAGTGGAACAAACATTATTTTAAATCAAATATAAGCTGACAATTATATAGGCAGCCAGATTCCTACTGGAGACTTGGTAAGTCATCAGTATCACGGATCGATAACACTTTGGGCTAATTTCGTATAGTAAAATATGTTGACCTCCCTCCCTACTGATTGCTTACTTGTCGCAGATTACAATACAAATTGTGTCAAAAGTGACGTTTGACAGCAATGATCGCATAATTTACGTCTGTTGCAAATGCTTTAGTCCATCTTCCTAGGTTGCAAACCCGTCACGAGTTACAGAATAGGCCAGCGGGCGTCCCGCGACGGCCAACTTTTAGATTTGTAGTATCGATGACCTCTTAGTATTTACCTATACCATGGCCATGGTCAACCTTGCTATCATAAAGCTATCATATCAAGTGTTAGAAAGGGACAAAATACCTCTGTCCTACCTATCTCTCTTGGCTCGTTTTTCGTCTATCAATGACGGTAATCTAAATTGAGTCTTAACATAATAAAATAAAGTTTTGTTTCGGTATTATAATTAACAGTCCTGTTTGTATACTAAGTCATCAATGATCTTCTTGCACCCCCTTGGGGGCGTTAGGAGAGGCCTTGAAACGTCTTTCTCTACCCTGGTTTCAACTCCAGGGGCAGCTACCCCTGGGTCAGTGGGTTTTGCCGTAACACGGCGGTAGTGCGGAGATTCTCTGTGAGGCGGGGAGCGTTGTTTACACTCCGCTCGACGCGGAGTCCGAAGCGGAGTCCGAAGCTTCCAGGAGGTCTCTGGGACCGGGCCTCCACGGTCCGGGATGGTCTGGGGGGCGCGCATGCAGGGGCGCGAGGGCGTTGAGGTGGGCGTGGCGGCAGTTGTCGGCGCTGTCGAACATCCGACGCGCCGTCATAACCACGAAGTCCTCGACGCTCTCGATTCACACATCGCGCGCGATCACATCATTGCGGATGTAAAGGCCCGCTCCCGTACACACCCGCAACGCGGCGTTCTGGACTACCTGTAGTCTTCTTGGGTTGGACGCGGAGAGCAGCGCGTACCATGCCGGGGCTGCGTAAGTGAGCCGGGACCGTACGTACATCTTGTAGATCCGCACCTTGGTCCTCAGCGGCAGGTGGACCGAGGGACAGGTCGGAGCATGGCGCCAGCAGCGCGCGCCTGCCTGACCGCGCGGTTCGCCTGTGGGACCATCCTCAACGACCTGTCGATCTCTATGCCGAGGTACCAGACGTGCGGCTTCCACTCGATGCACTGGCCCCGGAGCAACAAAGGCTGAGGTGGTCAGCGGCGGCTCGAGACAAAAAGGGCGGCCGTCTTGCCGACATTGACTGCCATGCGCTACTTGTCGAGTCACAGAGGTACTCGTAGGAGATCCAGGGGGCGCTGCATCTGGCTCCTGGCGATGTCCGCACTTCGCGAGGAGGCGAGGTAGGTACGCGCTGTCGTCCGCAAACAGCGCTAGCGACACTCCCTCTCCTCGAGGAAGAGGTGTCCCTCCAGGCTTCGACCAAAGTAAAATAAATGGACTGGCCTTAACCATATAAAACATCCCTGAAAAATAAGTCAAATTTACAACACACGTAAACATACACACATAGCTACAGTTTTCAAATCAAGTGCATACACAATGAATGACAGAGATAGAAAGACATACTTGCGCTGTAGAGCGAACTAGGTAGCAAATGTTAAGTCAGTCACGTCACGCGGTAGGGCTTGCATTAGGTATCCGTAAACTTTTCGTATCCGGATAATAGTGAACTTTTATATTCGTATATCCTGATTTTCCGGATAATACGGGTAATTTTGTTTTTTAAAAAAAAATTAAAAACAAGAAAATAAAGGTTACACTTAGATAGCTTTAGTCATGTTTAAATTTAACCAACATTCACCCACCATTAATATATGAATCACTTTAACCAATTCGGTAGCTGTTTATGGTAAAATTAAAACAAGGTACTATCATAGTACCTAGGTAGTAGGTATTCAGAGAAGGGCCGTTAGAATCGTTAAAGACCCCGCTCTCCAGTTCACTAGAGCTGTTTAGCCTTCGCCGAGACATCGGATCGCTCTGTGTGTTCTATTGGTTTTACAATGGGGAGTGCTCTGAGGAGCTGTTTAATTTCATACCCGCTTCCAGGTTCTACCATCGCACTTATCGACAACGCAAGGGAGCTCATCCACGCATCATCGACACGTGGGTATATTTTCTCCCCCATACGTGCAAGTTATGGAATGGGCTCCCTCCTGAAGTGTTTCCACTAAACTATAAAATGAGCCGCTTCAAAAAAATGACAAAAGAGTCCTTCAGGGCTGGCAACGCATTGGCAATACCTCTGGTGTTGCAGATGTCAATATTTATTTAATTCTGTGTATTTGTTGTTATGGCGGCAACATAAATACATCATCTGTGAAAATTTCAACTGTCTAACTATCACGGTTCATGAGGTACAGCCTGGTGACAGACGGATAGATGGACGGACAGCGGAGTCTTATTAATAGGGTCCCGTTATTACCCTTTGGGTACGGAACCCTAAAAAAATTACAAACTTCTTTCTTCTATTCAAGTGCTATACGACTGCCTCGATTCTGCAGTGCGTCGGAGATGTTTGCGCAGTACCAAACACATGGCTTTCACGCCATCATACGCAATAAAACTACGTTTCTTATACGCAGAGTTCGGGACAGTCAAAACAGCATCCTTAGGACTGTGGCGGAGGGTCTCTCGTCTCCGCTCTGGAAGTGCCTAGTGGTAATTATTCTGTGCTTGTGGGGAGAGTGATTAATTAAGGAAGCTATTTCCTTCATGAATCGTTCTTTGCACATTTGCGTGCATACCTAAAGTCAGCAATTTCCATTTTAAATGTTTAAGTTTAGTTTGTGCATTAGTACTTTATATAATGTGGGCTTTAGCTCATTTATGGTGAGGGTCCCTACGGAGGATCTGAAGATCTACTTGAGCCCTGACTTCTGGCCGAAAGGGGTGAAGTTCCGGCGTTTCAAGGGCCGTCTATCACGTGATCCCCCGGGCCGCGACGTGTCGGCGATCACGCGTGTGTTAGATTAAGTTATAAATTTTGTCTAGGTACAATGTACATTTTTCACTGTTGCCTGAAATAAATGTATTGAATTGAATTGAATTTATATTTATATAAATAGTATATATATATATATAAATAGTATATATAGTGTAGTAGTAGAGCTTTTTTGTGAAAGAGTTCGTCCGGAGAAGTACTACCACCATACCTATTTCTGCCGCAAAGCAGTAGTGCTCGCATTGCTGTGTTCCGGTTTGAAGGTTAAGGGTGCCGGCGAAATTACAGGCACATGACACTTTTCATCTTTATGTCTCAGGGTGGTGGGCGCAGTGCAATGCCACTTAGGGCGCGGCCTAGATGAACGTGACCTATGAGGTAATGCACTGTTCATAGGCAGAGGTTACCGCTTAACATCTGCTTGTTCCGTCATTCCAGTAGTATAAAAAAATAAAATAAAAATATATATATATTAACCGGATTTGAAAATTTGCGGTTATCCGGGCATCCGGATTGCAAGCCCTAAGTCACGCGCAGCGTAAGCAAGTTAAGGTACGGTCAACAAATACACTAGAAGAAATAAAAATATTCAACTTCTTTAAAACTGTATATATTTTGTTATGCTTAAATGTATGTACATAATATATTTTTATTTTTTTCAAAAGTGATTTCAGTAGGATTATAGTACATAAAACCAATGAAAAAAAAAAAAAAACTAAACTTTTACTCAAATATTCTTTATAATTAGAATGATACCCGGGCATTTAATAAATACATTTATTTACAGAGAGAATATTACAACTAATATAGTGCGCGTCATGTAAAAAGAACGCTGGCGGTCAAGCTTCTACAGGCGTACCAGCGTTCTTTTTACATGACGCGTACTATAATAATTGTACATTATTTGTAGTAAACTAGGTAGGCAATCATTCAATGCATAGGTATACATCTCTTAAATAAGTAACAAGTAATTTTGAATCTACGATGCCTTAATAACGATAATTTAGGTTCCCTCAAATAAAACCAATTTGTTGACTTTTTGGCGTTTTGTATGTATTTTGACGGCGGGATCAGTTTTATGCAGGTAATGTAGTCGTACTTTTGTGTATTTTTCTACGATTGTTTTCATGAGAAGGGTACGGTGGCTTAGAGTAGCATGATGATCAAACGAATGCCATTGAAGTAATGTGCTGAAAATTCGAGTATTTAAAAAACTTTTTAATATTTCATTTATTAAGTACTTCGAATCATCAATTGAACAAAAATACACGGTTCCCTTCTGTTTCACGTAGTTACGTATATATTTTTCAGCTCTCAAACATACACAATATAAATCCTTCGATGGAAAAGCAAGTCCACCTAAGGTCTTCAACTCAATCAATTTGTGAAAAATATATTTTTCATCACTCAATAAACTGCTTACACATGTTTCACATTTTAAGACTTTCGTTAGTTGCCTTGCAACGAATCCAGCAATATATCCCACAATATATTGGGACATTTCTGACAGATCAGTCTTTCTCGAATCTAAAGATTCTGCGAGAACACTTGCGTTGGTTTCCAATAAGATATCGGTTTCTGTGTATGAATTTTGCCTCAACTCGAGTGACTCTGGTAGCATATTTTTGGGAAGAGATTCATTAATGGCTTGCGGCGCAGAAGAGATGAGGATTTGAAAGTTGTCCAGTGGCACGCAATTTCCAGTAAAAGGTGATCGTAACTGCAAGTGGTGAAATAATTTTCTATAAATTCCCCGGAACTGTGTTGTGTTCGGGTTATTGTTATTCCCACCATGACTGCGTATCAGGCCAAACAGTAACTCAATATGATCTTGGCTTATTTTATAAGTCGAAATATAAGCCAGCCGTTTTGTATCAACTAAAGTGTCGTATAAATGTTTTAAACTTTTTATACATATAAGAAAACCTGTGAACCCTGTTTTACATTGACATTGCGTGATATTTTTATTCGTTATTTTAAAAGACACACCCTTTTTAGAAGTACATTTCGTTTTGTTAGAAATTTTGAGAGATTTTATGTAACACTCCATTTCATTTAAAAATGCAATAATGCTATTATGATTTGCGTTACAGATAGGTCTTTTGTATCCATATTTTCCAGATTTACGAGAATTTAGTACGTCAAATAGATTATTAAATTTCTCAATGAAATTTGCACTTGGTTCTACGTGCTGAAATTTCGGAAGCGACATGTCGTTGCACATCCGCAATGCTTTGGAGACACTTGAACTCATCAACTGTACTGCCAGTTTTACTTTCATAATTTGGTTACGAAATTCTACATGACGACGAGTTAGTTTATTACCAACATGTAATCCCTCACTTTCTTGCAGCTTCACAAGATTCGTAAGTAAGTGCCACTTAATTTCCTGATCATTACCATCAAAAATAATCCCTTTGGCTTCGAAGGTGTTCCGCACTAATTTCAGCATATGACACGGGTCGAGAAATAACGCTATCTGGCTGTCATTGCTTGGATGTTTAAAAATTGTTACCATATTATTGACATCTTCTAATTGGCAACCTAAAATCCTGGCTGCAGTCAAATTTGCTGCACAGCCGTCGAATGTAAGAGCAATAACGTCAACCCCTACATCATTACACTTTTCGAGGCATGTCGTTATTAAACTGGCACGTAAAGTTCCTGGCAAGCCATTTACGAAGAAATACCCCACCGGAATTTTCCAATTTTGGTCATTACAAACCAAGACAAATACGTACACTTGTGTCGCGATTAGGCCAGCATCGGTTTGCCCTATGCCGTAATCGACCAAACCTGTTGTTCTTTTCCCATTCCATTGAGTTTGTTGCCGGATTGCCATTTCGTCTGCCACTAAAGTGCATATAAGCCTTTTCTCACTTGCTATCGATTTGGTTTTTAAGGCTTCAAATGCCTGAGTGGTAAATCCAGGCTCAGTATTGGAGTTTTCGTACCATTTCCTCAAGGTCCTAGGATGAGGAAGCGCTGTCGAAAATACACGTCTGACATACATGTACGCAGTTGCGGAATAAAAATGTAAAAAATAAAAATGTTAGTGCAAATTTGCGCAATACTGGTGGAAATTTACGTTTACCTGACTTGCCTTTTTTATTCAAATAAATTCTATTAATTATCTCAGCACTCTCAGCCTTTAATTCTAACTCATGCAGAAAGTCCAGACTGATCATATTGTTCTTTTCTAAATCTTGCACTATAGATTTTAATGTCACACATTTCTTTTGGAGTCTTTTGTTTTTTTGTTTTAATGATTTTATTGTTAATTTACATTTTTTTAATTCAAAATCCAATTTTCTGACCCTTTGCTTTAAATCTGCCTTCCTAGGCGTGTCAAATACAGAAGATGGAACACTGATACTGCTACTTGGAGTATTAGCCCCAGATTTTTGTTGTTGCAACTAAAAACAGAAAAAAAAATTGAAAATAGATCATTTACATCTGTACATAGCATTTTATTACTAAAATTAGCTACTAACACTGCTTTGTGGAATGCCATCATCAATCCCAGGTTGTATTTCTTGAAGCTGTAAAAACCATAATAAAATTAGGCATTATCACATGCCTTAGTTTAAAACAAATACAATCACAATGGCAAAGAAAATATCATAAAAATCGTACGTAAACACATACATGTATAAAAATACCTGAATTTTAGGAACTGCCGTTTTAAGAATTTTGCAAAATCCTTTTTTTGTCGTATAAATTTCATTGTGTAGAAAATGATCAGAGCAAATACGGGAAGATTTATTCCACATCCAATAGTCGTCTCGTCTTGCTCGTCTTATGACTTCTATCCATTTTTGTTTAACTTCGACTTCTTTTGGAAAGCTAAAAGGTAAATTAAAACCTTGAGCGACGTGCTTAACAATGTTATGACGTAAATAATGCAAACTACAATAATTCTAAATATTGATTTAGAAAATGATCAATACGATACCCATTAGGCATCAGTTTTTTTTTGCAGTCTGTACCTAACCATGCGTCATTTCGTGAAGTAAACAGGAGTTTTTTTTATCAATTGATGAAAATTATATTACAAAACGTTTACTTACGAATGAAATGTGATGCCTGAAGCTTTATTTCTATTGCTTGTGTTGTTTGTACACTTAAGAAAAGCACAAGAAGGCATTTTATCACCGAAGTATCTTATTTGGTATTTTTCAGCATAGCTGTCACTCGTTGCCGTGACAAAGACTGACTAAAGCGAAGTATACTAGCTAGGTCTGTTTAGAAGCTTCAAAACTATCGTTCCCTAAGACCCGTCCATTCATTTTATTTACGTCGATGCCTCCAGGATAGGGATGTCGTCGGTATAGAGCGCGTACAGGGCGGGCGACAGGCAGCTCCCTTGGGGTACTCCAGCACAGATGGTCCGGGTGCTGGAGGCGGTGTTCTCGACCGCCACAAAGAACTTGCTGGTGGTGGTGGCGTGCTGGTGCTTAGGAGCTTGAAGAGCAGGCCGGGGTGCCACACGCGGTCAAACGCCTTCTCCACGTCCAGGAAGACCGCGGCGGTGCTGCGCCTGGCGTTGAGCTCCTCCGCGCAGTGGCTCAACACGCGCACCAGCTAGAGCGTCGTACTACTGTGGTGACTCCTGAAGCCGAACTGCTCCGGCCGAGGCTCGATGGTCGGCCGCAGTCTTACCAGGAAGAGGCGCTCGAAGAGCTTGACAATCGATGGGAGGTATACTAAGTCCATGGGTCGTATAAAAAAGAAAAAAAAAGATTAAAAGTTTTTAGTATATTCTTCGGTTTGTGCTCTGAGTTTGTCTTGTCTGTGGTTGGTTAAAAAAACTATTTTACGCGTTTGAGTTTGTTTGTTTTTGTTTTGTTTAGCTGCGATAGCGATAACCCCGGTATATATTGTAGTTTTGCGATAACCTATTGTACGTTGAATTTACTACAGGAAAATGCGGCTGTTTCTCTTACTGTTATTCCTATTTGTTGCTACAAACGCAGAAATTAGGAGTTATAACGACCACCACAAGTTAAATAGCAAAGTTAGTAAGAGATATCAACCGGAGTGGAGAGATTTGGATACAAGACCGTTACCGCAGTGGTATGATGAGGCTAAAGTGGGAATATTTCTCCACTGGGGCGTCTACTGTGTTCCCGGCTTTGGCTCTGAATGGTTCTGGATTAACTGGAAAAGTAAGTTTATTATTATTCTATAGAAATTAATGAATACCGTTACATACATTGTCCTGATCCCACTATAAGATTCCCTGTTTCTTGGGTACCTATCAGGAACTACAGGTAGATACCAGGTTGGGGTTAGACAAAAAAAAAGTTATTTTCCTCATTGCCCCCACTCTGACCCGGGTACCATGGTACCACAACACCCAGACCCGGAACAAATATTTGCAGAGCATACAAACATTTGTGGCGGCGAAACAAACGGCGCAATCGAAACCGCGACCTGTCAAACCGCGAATGTCAAACATTGTTAGGATCTCACTAGAGGCACCTACCAACTCCTACTCATCACTACTCCTACTATCAAACGTACCACATCTACTAACTCTCGCTAGCTCTACTCTTTTTGCTGCTGGGTAAAATAACGCTACTGCGCTATTCTATGTTAGTATAATAGCAAGTGCCCACCAACTACCAGAATAATTACTAACTTGTAAAACTTGAATACATAACAGGTAATATAACACCCAACGGTCACATACCTACATAGTCCTGATCCCAGACTAGGATTCCCTGTGTCTGGCTGTAAGGAACTACGGGTACCATGGTATTGTACCCGTCTGGTCAGGTCTGGGTCTGGACCCAGAATAAATATTTGCAGATGATACAAACATCCCGCCGCGGGAATAGAACTCGAAACCTCTCGCATCTCAGCCGGCTACTCGACTGCCGCACCACAGAGGTCGTCCAAACGTCACAAATGTTTTTAGGATCTCACTAGAGGCACTACTTACTCCCACTAAGCTCTACTCTTTTTGCTATATTCTGTGCTGCTAGGTAAATAACGCTGCTGTGCTATTCTGCTAGTACCTATAATAGTCAGGGATGGCCTGATCGTTCCCAACCCAAAAAACCCCACCGGGTTAAATTGGGTAAAACCCAGCTGAAAAAGCCCGTAGGTTTTTGACAAAAGTGGTTTTTTTTAAATTATTAACATATAATATCTGATATAAGCAGTAGAATGTCATAAATTATATAATAGTTAGCTACTACTTTATAAATTCTTATATTTATTGGTAAAACTTAAGATTTTAATTAATTTGAGGTTTACTAAATTAAATATATGCTTAATTTTTTATATAATGTTATCATATTTATGAAGTAGTAACCAACCAATATATAATTCATCATCATCCTCCGTTATCTCCCGTGGGAGGAATATACTAATTAAATGAATACAAAATTAATAGCATTTATATTAAAGAAAAAGAAAAATATAATACTAAATATTGCTTTTGTTTTGATCGTACATTTCTTTATTGCAAACATACAGTATGTACGGGCAAAATCAACTTAACTATCAATTTTCGGGGTAATCCCCTTCATTGTCAACTAGTGTTGCCATACTATTCAGTTACAAAAACATTTGGTAGAAAAAATGCAATGAAATTAAATACATTTAAATCTAAATTAATACAAAAAACTTTATTATCCCGAAATTACCCATAAACCCCGAAAAAATCCGAAAAAACCCAGTGGGGTAGATATTTTTTGAAAAAAAACGGGTTTTTCCAACTCTGATAATAGTAAGTGCCTACCAGCTACCAGCCAACTTGCTTTATACCATTCCTAAGATTTGAAATTTGAAATTTGAAATTTATTTATTTTGTAAAAGTTTTTACACAAGAGCAGTATACAAAAAGGAACGCTGAAAATTGCTATAGTAAGAACTGTGTCGCAATTTCCAGCATGAATTAAATGAATTAGATGAATTACTTGTTAAATGTATTGACATCGAAATAATAATAAAACACCAAAATATATCTTTTTCACATTGTATTTCAGAGGGCAGTAAAACACATACAAGCTTCATGAAGAAGAACTATGCACCTGGATTTACCTACCAAGAGTTCGCTCCAATGTTCACCGCCGAGTTCTTTGATGCTGATAAATGGGCAAAGCTTTTTGCCAAATCTGGCGCCAAGTAATATTATTACATCATTTAATAATAATATAGTAATAATAATAATGCTGGACAGTATGCATGCAGGTAGGTAGGTACAAGTTATAGTATATGCTATAGGTATTATACTTACTGGTTACTTACTTACTTACTTATTAGATGAAATTTGGTGGAGTATCTCTAAGCAAGACAATCATACAGAATTTTCAAACTTATTTTCTTTAACCTTAAGTACCTACATATTTTTACATACCTAGGTAAGTACTCAATTTGATCATAAATGTTTATGAAATGTTTTAGGTACATTGTGCTGACTAGCAAGCATCATGATGGCTTCACACTCTTCCCTTCGAAGAAGTCCTTCAGCTGGAACTCTGTGGACACTGGTCCGAAGCGGGACGTAGTGGGAGAATTAGCTTTTGCTGTGAGGAAGCATGGTTTGAAATTTGGTGTCTACCATTCTCTATTTGAATGGTTCAATCCCATATATCTGGAGGATAAAAAACACAACTTTAGTTCAACAAAAACATTTGTTGATACAAAAGTGTGGCCGGACCTGAAGCAGCTAATCCATGACTATGAGCCGTCGGTGATATGGTCTGATGGCGACTGGGAAGCCTATGATACCTATTGGAAGTCCCAAGAGTTTCTCGCATGGCTGTACAATGACAGTCCGATCAAAGATGAGGTTGTTGTGAATGATAGATGGGGTATCGGCGTTGCTGGGAAACATGGAGACTTCTTCAATTTTGCTGACAGATTCAACAACAGTTAGTATATTAAAAAACCACATTGTTTGAAACAATAAATCCAGAATACCATTTGGGCGTGTACCCTACCCTGTCTACTTAGACAGGCGGTTACAGAATCGACGCAGGACACTTGTCCTGCGTCGATTCTGTAACCGAAATTGAATTGGGTGAAGCGGCACTCATGGGCAACCCCGCGAGAGTACTGGCGTTAGGCCATACCGGAGTATGACACTTCCAATCATAAAATTTCATACGTAGCCTTAAAAATTTATTTCTTTTTTCTCGTAAACTGTAGTTTCGCTGCTCTCAGTATGTGTATGTGTATGTGTTTCCCATCCCGCCGAATCGCCCTCCCTCCCACTAAACAGCTTTTTCAATTCTTTAATTTCTAAAATGGCAGACTTCCCTCAATCTGGTGCCGTGGCTGCCACCTTCGCTGATTGATGACTCTGCAATCCTATCATGCGTCATTTCCCTACACCAAGCATCTAATAACTTGCACAACCAAACATGAAGGAACAAAATTGGCTCTACAAATGGAGAATTCATACCAGCGCCGCCAAATCGTCTCACACCACCTTTGCATTCGGCAAAGGCAACATTGCCCCAGTCAATCTTGGTGGTGACCTTCCAAGCTCACCACCAAACCAACCAACCACCAAACTTCATAAGCTTTATAAGGATTCGTTCAAATACCTAGGCTTCACTGGGTTGAGTAGACGCCTAGGATTACGCGGAAGGACCACAGTAGAGCTACGCGAGCTGAACTCTACATTCAATTCAAGAGTTCAAGCTCTGAATCGAGCACTGAATCTGACTGAATCACGAATTGAGCACTGGTTTCTTGGCGACAATCCCGATTGTCTCGATAGGATCTACTCAAATAAACAAAGATGAAAACGATACTTGGACCACCTTAATGTCCCGCTAATCCGCTGGCAAGAGCGCTTATTGAAAGTCCATGCGACACAAAGCGGCTGAAGAGAACCCATGTCCCAGGACATGGGTTCTCTTCAGTCCTCATCAGTTCTCATCACCGTATTCCAAACGCCATATACCACTCCAATCATCCGCCTATAGTACACCAAATGTAAACAAGGAAAAAAAAAACTGTTTTGCCCCGCTCACATAGGAGGGCTATCGAACCGCCCTCCCTTCCCCACATCAGCTTTTTCAGCACTTCTATTTTTAAAATTACATACCTACTTAACCTCAAACAATTCTTATTTTGTTTCTCAAAATCTAAACCCGTCCTGGGTTGCGAGGCTGGTACCGGGGAGTAGCCACCTATCCTCCCCTCCCGCTCACAAAATCGGGAGGCGCGTTTCTAATGCCGACCCTACCATTCAGTTACTAGATTAAGCAGGACTATTCTCGATTTACCTAGATGAAAGATATAAATAACAGTAAAATGTATGTTTCAGGAACCCTTCAAAAACACAAGTGGGAGAATGCATTCACAGTAGACTCTGAGTCATGGGGGTACAGAAGGAACATGGATCTGAGCGATTTACTGACTTCATCACAACTGATTGAGCAGTTGGTCACCACAGTCAGTTGTGGAGGTAAGTATTCCCCCCACCCCTGTCTCCTATTCCCCCCACCCTTGTCTCCTTTTTTCTACTGCTGATGGACGTCTTCATGTTTTCTAAGACTCTCTTATCAGTTTGGCAAGAGTGGACAGGTATGTCAGGATCGTAGCAAATATAAATATGTAGTTTCTGCCATGCGTGTTCACGGATGAACACGCGTTTGTTTATGTGAAAAGACTGATGTTACCCCCCCACGATAAACAACCCCCGATAAATCACGATAGGTGGATATTACATGAGTTTAAATTCTTGGTTGAGTTGTTTTAATTCCTCACTGTTAATGTTTTCCATCGCCATTAAGTAGTACCTAGTAGTAGAGTTATTTTTTTAAAGAGTTTGTCCGGGGTAGTTCTACCTCCATACCTATTACTACCGCAAAGCAGTAGTGCTTGCATTGCTGTGTTCTGGTTTGAAGGGTAAGGGTGAAATTACAGGCACATGAGACTTGGAATGTAATTGGGATGTGAATTTTCCAAATTACCTTCGTGTCGAGAGAAACACAAACTCCTTTAAAGTCTCTACAACCAGCGATTTAGGCTGTGCGTTTGTCTCTTGGTCAGTCATTCAGGACTTTGCCTTTTATCACCGTCATCATCATCATCCGCCTACAGAAGTCCACCGCTGGATATAGGCCTCCATAGTATGCCACGATGAACGGCCTTCAGCCGCCTCCATTCAGCCTTTGCCTTTTATATAGGTATAAGATACTATAAAATCTTAGTGGGTATTCAAATCTAAGATCCCACGACCTTCGATCAACAGACGTCTAAGTTCTTTGTCACTGGTTTCAGGTAACGTTCTCATAAACATCGGCCCAACCAAAGAAGGTACAATCTGCCCCATATTCCAAGAGAGGCTCCTGTCGCTCGGCAAATGGCTGTCCATCAACGGGGAAGCTATCTACGGATCATCACCATGGATAGTTCAAAACGACACACTTGATGGAAATGTTTGGTACACGTGTACTAAAGAACAATACAATGCTGTTAATCCAACCGCGAAGCCTCTATCGTCCGATGATGTAACAGCAATCTATGCTATAGCTCTGAAGTGGCCGAGTGATGGTATTCTACGAATAAGTAATATCACTTCTTATCTCCAAACTGGCAATTATAATGTAGAGCTGTTGGGCAACAAAGGCTATTTAGTGGTGAGTTGAACATAATTGCATTGTTATACTAGGCATGTGATGATACGGTACGAGTCTGCTGGGCTTATTACCACGTTCAAGGTCGCGCAACTGATACTACTTCGTGTCACTGGACTTCGCGTCACCCAGAGACTAGCTAGTGGTGGCGCTGAAAAGGGCCTAGTAACTAAAGGCGAAAGAATCAGTGCGCTTCGCAGAGGCTCCTTCACACGTCACATGGTTGCAACAGGCTATGGAAATAGGAGAGTGGATGTTTGTAGTTTCATTATGCGACAAAAGAATAGGAAATGAGGAAATCCTTATTAGAACCAAGGCCACTGACAAAGCTCTTGTAATAAGCTAAATAAAGTGGCAATCATTAGGTAAAGTTCTACTGACAAGTTCCATTTGTTACAGCAATGGTGTCTCAAAAATGGAGTTGCAGAGATTCAACTGCCATCCAAAACATCAGTCACGTCCAACATGGCTTGGACATTGAAATTATCCAAAAATTAAACAGAAATACAATAAGAATGCCTACAAATATGTAATATTAAAAGTAGGTATTAGAACTAATTATAAAACGTATAAAATTTACATTAATAAATTGACTTTCATTTTTAATTTTTGTTTTTGTTTATTGTTACGCCGGCAGACTGGCGTAAACGCATTTAGAGCCTCGTAGCGCCATTTGCTGTGGTGTGTCAGGCCTAAGAATAGACCCCTCCGTCTCCTCCCGTGGATGTCGTAAAAGCCGACTAAGGGATTACCCGGACTTGTTGATAAGATTCGTTGGTATAAGATTTGTTCTGGCTGGTAGCTTATTATGGAATGTGTTATTACTGGAAGAAAGCGTTAGCTGAGTCGTTCGTGGGAAGCAATGGCGGCGATGAGCTCACCACTTGTCACGTCTATATTCCACGATGGTGCAACCCACTGTGAAAAGAGGCCTATTGTGGCTCTGCCTACCCCTTCGGGGAAAAAGGCGTGTGTCTATGTATGTATGTATGTATGTAGCGCCATTTGGTGACGCGCTACAGGGATTATAGCGCCTATATTAAACGCGCTGTGTATCTATTATAGAGGCTATATTACGAGTAAACGCGCTATGTACCTACCTATTATAGCGGCTATATTAAACTGCGGTGCGGGCTTGTGGGGGTGGGGGAAGTTATATTCAGTAAGTATTTAAATAATGATAGCAATCAAAAACTACAATATAAATGATAATAATCCCGTTTCCGTTTCCCGACCTCCATAAAACGTAGGTACGGTTCATACTGGGAGCGTCCATACACCACGTAGGTTGCCTAGAAGTCCTAGGGGTCCGCTAGAAGTGGTAGAACCCCAGGAACGGGAGGGTCAATACAAGACAAATTGGAACCACGTGGTTTATCGACGTATTGCAGTCCTGTTGACCTCTGTCGTTCCTTACCGCTGCACATCTGGGGGCTTAGTACGAGAATTTGATAGTATTGGATACTATATGAAGTACATTTACTGACAGCGTCCTTAGTTTTTTCCTCGTTTAAGCTAGAGGCGCTGCAACCTGCAAGTACCTAAATGTATGGAAGGAAACGAAACTTCATATTAAAGAAAGAAAGAAAAATTCTTTATTTGTAACGGCACACATGGATAGGACAAAAAACACTCGACCCGATATTAGTTTCGAATACTATCAAATTGTCGTACTAAGCCCTCAGATGGGCCACCTTATGTGACTCACAGGTCACGTCCACGTAGGACGCACCTTATAGGCGGCATTGCACTGCGCCCGCCACCCTGAGACAAAGATGAAAAGTCTCATGTGCCTGTAATTTCACCGGCAACCATACCCATACCCTTCAAATCGGAACACAGCAATGCGAGCACTACTGCGGCAGAAGTAGGTCTGTGCATCCCCTGATGCACAGATTGCTGTGTGAGCTGACGATGTGCACGGGCCATGTGACCATCACCGGGGTTCGCACACCCCGCTCAACCTTCCACTCGTTCTTTCTAAGTCACTGTTCCCCCCAGGCAACGCAACCACTACTATTCTACAACTTCACGGGTCTCTACCCCCTCGCCTTTAACCACTTCTCTATTACTTTCAGTCTATAACATAATTATCTAACCAACTTCCACTTTCCCCTAGCAAAAACAAAACAAAAACGCAAGTACTACTGTAGGTATATATAGGTTCGCCCGACACTGCGTCGTCCGGTTCGTGCCGGCGGTTGTGGGTTCTGTGCGGACTGACGCCTGCACAATGCCCATGATGGCTACTTCCAAGTAATTGTTAGTTTCGTGAAATAAGTTTGCGGATGTGAGATAGTCAAGCGCGTGCTGAGCCGGCGCGTGACGCCAGGCTCGTCCGGCTCGTGGGGCGGCGCCCGCGCCGACATCATCGACATGGACCGGTACATGCGCGGCAATGTGAGGCCTTCGCGAACTCACAAAGAAGACAGCCAACAATTGGTTAGTGAACTTATTAGAGCAGTTGTCCCGCTTGCGACTTCGTCAGCGTGTAGATAGTACCTAGTAGTACAGTACTAGTAGTAGTGTAGTAGGTACCTATGTAATCACACTAATATTATAAATGCGAAAGTTTGCGAGTGTGATAAATAGATATATAGATAAACTCTTTATTGTACACCTAATAAAAATAAAACAAAGCAAAGTGACAAACAACAAACTAATTAACAACGTACAATGGGCGGTCTTATCGCTAAAAGCGATCTCTTCCAGACAACCTTTGGATGGACAGGATAAAACAATAACATAAGACGGCGGTGTACAAGTAACAAGCCACAAATAGGTACATACTTTAAAAATAATATAAATAAAGCCTAACCTACACATTTAACAACAACACAACACATTATAAAAATGATAACTAGCAGTTGATAGATAAGGACAAGTAGGTACCTAATGATTATATAGGTATATAAAAGTATTTACAGATTTAGAAGTTTAAATGGATAATGGCAATGCGTTCCATAATCGTAAGGGAGAAGGAGGGACATTAGGACACTTTTTACGTAATAGGTCCTAGTTTTTTTTGTTGTTAATTTTTTGTTGCATTTTAAACCTATATTTGTATTTTACCTTTACAATACAATAATAAAATAAACATATTTATTCAGTAGAATAGGTAAAATTTTAATTTTAGTAAGCCACTGACAATGTGCCAAACTGCCCCCCTTGGGAGGCAGTTTAGGACTTGTGATTTAAATGGCCATAATAATAGTATTAAAAACTTTTTATTTATCAATTATGCTTATTATTATTAAAATGTATTTGTTTAAGCATCTGAAATAAATGGAAACACCTAAAGTGACTGAAACTTTTTTAAATGGTGCCTGGGGGTAGGTTAGGACACATACCTAAATAGACAGGACATGTCCTAAAGTGCCCCGAAATATATGTCCTAACCTACCCAAAGGCGCCATTTTAAAAACTTTGTGTTATAAAACAATTGCTACTTAATTTGAAACTAATACTTTTAGCTCTATCCTTGCATAGATACCCAAATTTAACAGAAAATATAAAAAACATATAATTTATTCTCATAATGAGCAAATAAACACATACGTAGTCCAGAGAAACAATTTACACCAGCCACCGAAAATCCCGACCTGTTAATAAGTCAGTTTGACAGCTGAAAGCGTGGCGATTGACATGTGATGGTTTGTAGTAGTAGTTTTGCCATTCTAAAAATGCATTTTCTGCCAAAAAAATGTCTACGGTTTTGGAAAAATCTCCAATGTCTAAAGGTGCCTCTGTCCTAAGCTACCTCCTTCTCCCCTACAGCCTGTACGGAGAAGGAATGAATCAGTTAGTTTGTGTGTGTGTGTGTGTGTTTGTTACTTCTTCACGCTGAATCGGCTGGACGGATTTGGATGCAATTTGGAATGGAGATAACTTGACTCCCGAAATAACACATACCTAGGCACATTTTTATCCCGATATTTCCACGGGATCGAGACCTATGCGGATAACACCGCGGGGCGCAGCAGCAATACGAAGACTTTTTATCCAATGTACCAGGCGAGCAGCAGAATGCAGGAGTAACCGAATATCTGGAATACCGGTGACGCAGCTTGTTTTAGAGAATATTGACTGTAAGTACCTAGGTAGGTAGTGTAGTATTATTGTAGGTCTATCCTCAGTAGGTATTACCTACTTAATATAAGCTTTGATTGTTTTATTTGTATATAATTATGTGCTTACAACATCGCTTTGGGTTTTCTGTTAGGCTAGGCTCAGATGTACCTACCACTTACCGCCCACATTAGAACCACAAAAAAGTGGTCATAATTATGTGGAGAGCATTGTGCATTGAGCATTGTGTGGAATGTCGTGACAGCGCTCAGACGGACCACAAACTGTGGTCGAAAGTGGTCGATACGATCGACAGTCTAACCACATTACGACCACTGTTTTGTGGGCGGAAAGTGGTACATCCGGAGACTAGCCTTCTGGTGTTGTAATTGTTTCCGCTTGTTCAGTTTAGGACAGATTCTGGATTGGACAGATTCGTAATTCGGTAGATTCGTTACTAGACAGAATCGTGAATTGTGCAGATTCTTGGATTCGACAGATTATATAGCTATGCGGCAGCAAATGAACAATTGTGCACAGAATACTGATCTGATCTGTCCAATCCAGAAGCTGTCCTACACCGAATAAGGGATCAGCCGGTCTACCATGAACCTTAATCTGTCCTACACTGAACAAGCGATTGATTCTGGGGCTGTTCAGTAGTCCCAGCGGAACCTAACCCTACTGCACCGGGCCAGTATGATTGATTCTGGGGCTGTTCAGTAGTCCCAGCGGAACCTAACCCTACTGCACCGGGCCAGTATGATTTACCCTAACACGTTTACTTAACTTAAGAGCAGTGCACCGCTAGAGTGGTTAAGACCCAGGGGTCTTCGAACTAAACGAAGTTTGCTCCTATTCTGCTCATCAAAATCCATGAAATTTTGGATACATGATCTTGCTTAGCAGGTAATTTCTCCCATAGTTCATCTATGATTCTGGGGCTGTTCAGTAGTCCCAGCGGAACCTAACCCTACTGCACCGGGCCAGTATGATTGATTCTGGGGCTGTTCAGTAGTCCCAGTGGAACCTAACCCGACTGCACCGGGCCAGTATGATTGATTCTGGGGCTGTTCAGTAGTCCCAGCGGAATCTAACCCTACTGCACCGGGCCAGTATGATTGATTCTGGGGCTGTTCAGTAGTCCCAGCGGAACCTAACCCTACTGCACCGGGCCAGTATTATTGATTCTGGGGCTGTTCTGTAGTCCCAGTGGAACCTAACCCTACTGCACCGGGCCAGTATGATTGATTCTGGGGCTGTTCAGTAGTCCCAGTGGAACCTAACCCTACTGCACCGGGCCAGTATGATTGATTCTGGGGCTGTTCAGTAGTCCCAGCGGAACCTAACCCTACTGCACCGGGCCAGCATGATTGATTCTGGGGCTGTTCAGTAGTCCCAGCGGAACCTAACCCTACTGCACCGGGCCAGTATGATTGATTCTGGGGCCGTTCAGTAGTCCCAGCGAAACCTAGCCCTACTGCACCGGGCCAGCATAATTGATTCTGGGGCTGTTCAGTAGTCCCAGCGGAACCTAACCCTACTGCACCGGGCCAGTATGATTGATTCTGGGGCCGTTCAGTAGTCCCAGCGGAACCTAACCCTACTGCGCCGGTCCAGCATGATTGATTCTGAGGCTGTTCAGTAGTCCCAGTGGAACCTAACCCTACTGCACCGGGCCAGTATGATTGATTCTGGGGCCGTTCAGTAGTCCTAGCGGAACCGAAGCTGATGATGATGAGGCGTCTATTCCCATCTTGTAGTTAACCGTATTCAATTAATAAATAAATTATGCTGGACAGTTCACACTATATTATGTAGCCCCAAGCTAAGCAGAGCTTGTGTTATGGGTACTACATAACTGATATACTTAATACAATACATTACATAGATAGATATTTTATTATACATAGAAAATACCCAGAACACCCTGAAGATCTACAACATCGAACCCGCAACCTCCTGCGTTGCAGGCGAACCTTCGCCCGCCGCGCCACTGAGGTTGTCTTTATGTTCTTGTTGTGTTGTTAAGTAGTAGTAGAGCTTTTTTGTGAAAGAGTTCGTCCGGGGAAGTACTACCACCATACCTATTTCTGCCGCAAAGCAGTAGCGCTCGCATTGCTGTGTTCCGGTTTGAAGGGTAAGGGTGCCGGTGAAATTACAGGCACATGAGACTTTTCATCTTTGTCTCAGGGTGGCGGGCGCAGTGCAATGCCACATAGGGCGCGTCCTAGGTGGACGTGACCTATGAGGTAATGCACTGTTCATAGGCATCAGGTGGGCCATTTGGTTGTTCCGTCATTTTTACCCTCTCTTTGTTACAGGAACTATTGATTGTCGTGCGAGTGGAGGGAGCTTCTCTCTAAGATAAATAATAAATCATAAAACATTACTGTTACTGTTAGCCTGAATCATCCCATTGTTGAGCAAAGGCCTCCCCCCATATCCTCCAGTCACTAAGATCCTGTGCTATTGTTTGCCAATCTGTGTTAAAGGCATCTATTTCATCGCGCCTTCTCCTGCGTGGTCTGCCGCGACGCCGTCTTGCTGTGTCAGAACCATTAAAACATAAAAAAACATTGTGTATAAAACATTTACTTTATTTTGTTTGTTACATTAGTAAGTGTATGTTCTTCGCGATAGAGATACCTGAAACCAAATAACATTGCTTTATTAATTTTTATACTTAGATAGAAAATTCTATAATGCACAACTAATAAGTGATTTGTGAAAAAAATATTTTTAACAACAAGTATTTGTAAAATTAGTGATCTTAACCGTGTGCTGATCAAAATGAGCCTAAACACGGCCAGTCTACTATCACCCATCGAGGAGTTCGGTTGTCCACCTTCCGTCTCCATCATTAGATCAGCTCGCTGTCACCATAATATTGCATTGTCATCGGGACTTGACAGGTGTGCAAAATATCATCTCAATCGGTTGAGGATAACTGCTTTAAAATTCATTTGCAAGATTTGACCCAAACATACATACTTACATACAAATAAACATTGCAATTTAAATTTAAACTTTGGTTGTGCTTTTTACATACTTATGGTTGCTATCTAACTGGCCTCACTGTCCATTCACTAACTAGCCTCACCGTCCATTCACTAACTAGCCTCACCGTCCATTCACTAACTAGCCCCACCGTCCATTCACTAACTAGCTTCACCGCCCATTCACTGACTAGCCTCACCGTCCATTCACTAACTAGCCTCATCGTCCATTCACTAACTAGCCTCACCGCCCATTCACTAACTAGCCTCACTGTCCATTCACTAACTAGCCTCACCGTCCATTCAGTAACTAGCCTCACCGTCCATTCACTAACTAGCCTCACCGTCCATTCACTAACTAGCCTCACTGCCCATTCACTAACTAGCCTCACCACCCATTCACTGTCTAGCATCACCGTCCATTCACTGACTAGCCTCACCGTCCATTCACCTTGCCTCACCGTCCATTCACTAACTAGCCTCACCACCCATTCACTAACTAGCCTCATCGCCCATTCACTGACTAGCCTCACCGTCCATTCACTAACTAGCCTCACCGTCCATTCACTAACTAGCCTCACCGTCCATTCACTAACTAGCCTCACCGTCCATTCACTATCTAGCCTCCAGTCACCACTAATCCAGTTGCAAGATTCCACCCGGACATACATTGCAAGTTAATATACTTAAAGCTTGTAAAAATGTACTGTACATCGGCAAACCTAATGCTAGATAGCATTAATATATAGATACATTAGCATAGATAGATTGAAGCTTAAGCTGGTTAGCTGGAAGATAATGCTATCTAGCATTAGGTTTGAATTTAATAGCAATTAGTTGAGGATAATTTATTAGATATTAAATACAATTATGGTGACAGCGAGCTGATATGATGATGGATGATGTGGACAAGGAACTCCTCGTTAATAGTAGACTGGGCCGTGTTTGGGCTCATAATAAAATGAGTCCAAATATAAAATGAGAAATAATATAGGGTATATTATTTTTTATGCACAAAATCACGGTATCAGAGCGCTTCCCCGCCTTTGCCTCATACAAAAACACGGTATCAGAGCGCTTTCCCGCCTTCGCCTCATACAAAAACATGGTATCAGAGCGCGTCCTCGCCTTCGCCACATACAAAAACACGGTATCAGAGCGCTTCCTCGCCTAGGCCTCATACAAAAACACGGTATCAGAGCGCTTCCTCGTCTTCGCCTCATACAAAGACACGGTATCAGAGCGCTTCCTCGCCTTCACCTCATACAAAAACACGGTATCAGAGCGCGTCCACGCCTTCTTCGCCTCATACAAAAACACGGTATCTGAGCGCTTCCTCGCCTTCTTCGCCTCATACAAAAACACGGTATCAGAGCGCGTACTCGCCTTCTTCGCCTCATACAAAAACACGGTATCAGAGCGCGTCCTCGCCTTCGCCTCATACAAAAACACGGTATCAGAGCGCGTCCTCGCCTTCGCCTCATACAAAAACACAAAATCAGAGCGCGTCCTCGCCTTCGCCTCATATAAAAACACGGTATCAGAGCGCGTCCGCGCCTTCGCCTCATACAAAAACACGGTATCAGAGCGCGTCCTCGCCTTCTTCGCCTCATGCAAAAATACGGTATCCGAACGCGTCCTCGCCTTCTTCGCCTCATACAAAAACACGGTATCAGAGCGCGTCCTCGCCTTCGCCTCATACAAAAACACGGTATCAGAGCGCTTCCTCGCCTTCACCTCATACAAAAACACGGTATCAGAGCGCGTCCTCGCCTTCTTCGCCTCATACAAAAACATGGTATCAGAGCGCTTCCTCGCCTTCTTCGCCTTATACAAAAACCAGGTATCAGAGCGCTTCCTCGCCTTCTTCGCCTCATACAAAAACACGGTATCAGAGCGTGGACTCACCTTCCTCGCCTCATACAAAAACACGGTATCAGAGCGCTTCCTCGTCTTCGCCTCATACAAAAACACGTTATCAGAGCGCTTCCTCGCCTTCACCTCATACAAAAACCCGGTATCAGAGCGCGTCCTCGCCTTCTTCGCCTCATACAAAAACACGGTATCAGAGCGCTTCCTCGCCTTCTTCGCCTCATACAAAAACACGGTATCAGAGCGCGTACTCGCCTTCTTCGCCTCATACAAAAACACGGTATCAGAGCGCGTCGTCGCCTTCGCCTCATACAAAAACACGGTATCAGAGCGCGTCCTCGCCTTCGCCTCATACAAAAACACGGTATCAGAGCGCGTCCTCGCCTTCGCCTCATATAAAAACACGGTATCAGAGCGCGTCCACGCCTTCGCCTCATACAAAAACACGGTATCAGAGCGCGTCATCACCTTCGCCTCATACAAAAACACGGTATCAGAGCGCGTCGTCACCTTCGCCTTATACAAAAACACGGTATCAGAGCGCGTCGTCACCTTCGCCTCAAACAAAAACACGGTATCAGAGCGCGTCGTCAACTTCGCCTTATACAAAAATACGGTATCAGAGCGCGTCGTCACCTTCGCCTCATACAAAAACACGGTATCAGAGAGCGTCCTCGCATTCTTCGCCTCATACAAAAAATGTAGTTGAACCTATAGCGCGTTAAATTAACCTCACCTAATTACCTATAGCAGGCCCTCGCCGCGTAGAGCGCAGCGCGCGGCCTCAGGGCCTGCGCCCGCCGCAGCCGGACGCGCCGCCCGGCGGCGGCCGGCAGATGGTGCGCGTCTTGCACGCGCGCGCAGTGCACGCGGCAACCGCCAGCCAGAGCGCCGCCCACCACACGGAGAGCAGGACGTGCAGGAACTTGCAAACGACAACCACCTTCAGTCGCACTAAATAAACTCTAGGTATATACCTTTTGAACCTCCTGTCGACAGTCCCAACCTCACGAACGGTATTTGAGCCGTAAGTCAGAGGAGAGACGTTGCCTCTCTCTACGTGTTGTACCGTTTGTATAATGGGTTTTGTTCCGATGAATTGTTTGACATGATGCCTTCAGCAACCTTCTTTCACCGCACCGCTCGCTATCGGCAGAGGATTCATCCGCACACCTTAGAGCCAGGGTGGTCCCGAACTGTGCGATTTCAGAGGAGCTTCCTCCCGCGAACGCTATGTATGTGTTCTGACGGACGCTATGTATGTGTTCTGACGGACGCTATGTATGTGTTCTGACGGGCGCTACTGGTGCGCATCACAGGCTGACGACTCGGTCGGCAACTCTACATACTTTTTGAAACTTTTGTATAGTAGAGTAAAAGCCAAAGGGGTTCGAACATTTTTGTCGTATGAAGGGTGACATCGATATCTCAGCGGCTATTTTGATACTTTTTTCGGAGGGGATGGGGGCTTCCTCACTCTGAAACATGCCCCTATGGGTGCGGTAGGATAATGGGACTCTCATGGTAAAGTACCTACCTCTCCTGTTGAAGTTAGAGAGGGTTGCTCTTAGAAAACATTCGGTGAATTATGAACAAAACGAATAGGTAGGTAGTGTCAAATTACATCGAATTATTTTCAGCCGTTTCGGCGTGATTGACAAAACATACAAACATCTAAACTTTTGAATTTATAATATTATTGGATATTTAATACTAAATAATTACTCCCTTTTCCGCATTCGAACTCTATGGGCGGTCCATTAAGCGTATTGCTTAAATCAATAGAGTCAGGTACCTACCTACGAAACGGGCACACGTTAGGTAGGTATATACTTGTACATTATTTATTCTGTGGGTATAGGTGCCTACCCAAAATCTGAATGAGATCGAAACGGAAGTTCAAACAAGTTCCTCACCATTATAGGGCAGTTTGTCGCGGCGCGCTCGGGCTCACCAGTACTTGGGCCTGCAGCCGCCGGGGCAGCGCGGCGGGCGGCACTTGGGCTTCCGTTTGCAGCAGGCGAGTGCGCCAGCGACCTGCAACACGCCACTTTACATCACCTACTTCTTCAGCGTCAACCTGCGTCTTATGTCAGCCCTGAAAAGGATCTGCTACATACAAAATGACCTTCCAATATCTAGTGCGTGCGTCATGTACCTAGGTACACTACAGTACTAGGACCTACAGTCGCTGTGAGTGAGCGAAGCGAGCCGTGATATATGGCTCGGAGCACTGGCTCCGACACTAATAGGAGCACAGATAAAATGCGTGATATAATTCAGTGCTCCGACACTAGGAGCACAGATATAAGATGCGTGATATATTCAGTGCTCCGACACTAGGAGCACAGATAAGATGCGTGACTTACGGATAAGATGCGTGATATTCACTATTCAGTGCTCCGACACTAGAAGCTTAGCGTGACCAAAAATATCTAGTGCGTGCGTCATGTGCGTTTTTTTTTTGGTACCTATATCTTCGCCTCGGAAACAAGTACCTTATTAATTTTGTAAAAATTAAAAAACCCTCAACTCAATGAAACGGCTGAACCGATTTTGATCAAACATAGCTAAGAACACTCCCGACAAATTCACATTTAAAACAAAACAAAAATCTAAATCGGTTCATCCGTACGGGAGCTACGAAGCCACAGACAGACACACACACACACACACACAGACACGTTAAACTTATAACACCACGTCGTTTTTGCGTCGGGGGTTACAAATGGACGCTAATGAAGTGCTGGACATCTTTAGTAGGAAACATAAAATAAAACTGTCTTTAATAAACATTTAATTTTTCTATTCAAATCAAATCAGATCAAATATCTTTATTTCAGGCTTATTGGGAAAATGTACAAAAACTTTAACAATAAGCCCATAGCAACATAAATACCTTAAAAACTAACACATATAAAACACACTTTATTCTAGTAATGCGCACGTGTAGACGGCGACATATAACGCAACTGCGCGGTGTCTTGTGTCAGGCGTCCGAAGAACCTCCTAAACTTGACACACCTTTCAGCCAGAACTCTCCATTCATGAAGGTCAATAGACGGTCAGTCGGCACCCTCACCATAAAGGAAATAAAACTGACATCATGTCGAGACTCCAACTGCTCGACCCTCACGGTTAGCCCTGTCTTCAGCTTGAGGTACTCCACCACCGCTTCGTGCTTCACGCCGTAGTGAACCCGGGACACGTAGGTACAGTGGAGTTGTGGTACCTCCTCCGCACGCAGCAAGCACGGCTGGTTCAATTATTGGAGCTATTGTTTTGATACTTTCATAAACCTTCCTATACATACTCTAACTTGTAGAAATAAACTTGAAGTATGATCAAGTTATTTCTTCCAGTTATTGTTATTTTTTTTGCGTGTCCGCCCCTTGTGCCCCTTCCAGAATAATCCGGATCCGCCCTTGAGCAGCCAGGCAGGTAGGTACATTGACGTTGTTCCCTTCGTGGAGTTCATTGCTCACGAAGGTTTCCTGCATGATAGCGCAACTGTTCACGTCGCTACATCGTACCTGATTGCTGTTGTCTGGGAACGTGCGTCAGAGCAAAGCCAAACCCGCGAGAGGTTCTGCATGATAGCGCAACTGTTCACGTCGTCACAACGTACCTGGCTGCTGTTGTCTGGGAACGTGAGTCAGAGCACAGCCAAACCCGCGAGAGGTTCTGCATGATAGCACAACTGTTCACGTCGCTACATCGTACCTGACTGCTGTTGTCTGGGAACGTGTGTCAGAGCAAAGCCAAACCCGCGAGAGGTTCTGCATGATAGCGCAACTGTTCACTTCGTCACAACGTAGTACCTGGCTGCTGTTGTCTGGGATCGTGCGTCAGAGCACAGCCAAACTCGCCAGAGGTTCTGTTTAGATAGCTTGGGAAAGAACTTCCTCAAGTTGACATAAGAACATAACCTACTGCAAAGCAAGCCAAACTCAGGCCAGAACGCATGCAGGCCGTCATTGCAGCTAGGGGGCAATAGGTACCTACGCGTTATTAACACGTAGGTAGGTACAGTTTCGAGTACAAAAGAGTGTTTTTTATTTTTGTTACAATCTTGTTTTTGATTGTTAGGTATGCCGTTTTTTCATAAAATGTCAAGCCTTTTAATGAATTTGTTACTTAACCTGAATACAAAATCGTTTTGTATAATAGTTATTTAACGAAACGTACGAACAGCATTCAAAATAAATAACAAAACTAGGTACTTAGGTAACCTATAACATAGTTTGCGCTAGACGTAAAGCGCCAAGCTGCCTCAACAGATAGGCAAGGTAGGTAGGTACAATAAAGCTACCTGCTGACTAATAGGCAAGTAGGTACGGACGGTTCATTCGAGTGTAGAATGGCGGTGAACCCTCTAAGTAGGTACCTACTTCCATTTAAGTACTTAGATAGGTAACTAAATAGGCTAACTAAGGTAACCTACCTACTTTAGGTTATTCTACAGCTACCGAATCCATATTAGAGATTCGATTCTTGCGTCCAAATTTTCAGGTTCCTTTATGTTTTGATACCATACATGTACCAGTAGGTAGAAGGTACCTATATGTCTACCACTATACCTACTATAACTTATTATCTAAGTAACTACCTGCTCAGGTACAAATATATTGTGGAGTGATGGAACAGCTCAAAGGTTGACAGCTGTCTCCTATTTTGAAGGTGGGAAGTAAGGAAAGGGCCCTGAAGGTACCTGAAGGAGGAAACACAGCAGAGCCCAGAGCCCGATGCCAGATAACTTCATAATTCAGTCACCCACGAGGTTATTTACTTGCTGACAGGTTCACTACATGGTGTTTTTGTTTTATTTTACTATTTTTCCAGCTATCAATAACTGTTCAATTTTGATTGTGTCATTGCCGAAAAATTCTTTTGTTCTTCTTATGTCAAACTATTTTTGAAAGAAGTGTTTTCAAGCAGTTTTTTTTTGACTTCTGTCTGATATTATTATTGAGAACTCTTTAGTGGCCATCTATAATTGGTTTGCGTCAAAAAGTACAATATGTGGAATATGTGTTTATATCGTCGAGCAACACGGAGGCCTGCATGCTCTTAGGTTTATATATTATGTTTGCAGTGCCCATGGATGTGCCTGCTAAACTACAATATATAGGGGGAATGTGTTTATATCGTCGAGCAACACGGAGGCCTGCATGCTCTAAGGTTTATATATTATGTTTGCAGTGCCCATGGATGTGCCTGCTAAACTACAATATATAGGGGGGAATATGTGTTTATATCGTCGAGCAACACGGAGGCCTGCATGCTCTAAGGTTTATATATTATGTTTGCAGTGCCCATGGATGTGCCTGCTAAACCACAATATATAGGGGGGAATATGTGTTTATATCGTCGAGCAACACGGAGGCCTGCATGCTCTAAGGTTTATATATTATGTTTGCAGTGCCCATTGGATGTGTGCCTGTCGGCGATCACACGTGTGTTAGATTAGGTAATAAATAAAGTGTTTTTTATGTGTTTGTTAGTTTCTAAGGTATTTATGTTGACATGGGCTTACTGTTTAGGTTTAGTGCATTTCTTAGTAAGCCTGAAATAAAGAATTTGAATTTGAATTTATTTTTGCACTCTCCTCGAGCTAAATACACAGAATTTTTGACACACAGTTTTTGATTGTTATAATTATTTAAATATTTACTCAAATGATATTCTTTGGGTGCAGGCTCAGAATACATAAAAGTACAAGTTAAAGTCTACCGCTACCGCTAAGAGGTTACCGCTTAATATCAGGTGGGCCATCGGCTTGTTCCGTTGTTCAAGTAGTTAAGTTAAATTACATGTACCTAAAAGAGTTGGTGAGACTAAACAGTTGTTAAAGATAAGTACAGTGAAACTGAAGTAACTTCCAACAAAATATATTCAAGTAAGTGAGTAATAGGTAAATTTTAATGGACAAAGGTTCTTATAACTAAGTATACTTCGAGTTGTGCTAAAAGGAAGGAACTCGTATCTCAAACCACGCCGTGCTAAAGAGAGCTACGGCTGCAAACAAAAAATCTTCATGCAACAAACCCCGCCCCGCGTGAAAATGGCATAGTAAAATGCTGATAATTTTACAAAATCCCCAAACGAGATTCTCAATGAATGATGTAAGTAAATGTTTTTATAAAAATATATTGAACCAATAATATTGAGGAATAAGAAATTTTCCAAAAGTTAGTTTGCTTTGTGTTTTTTTTTCTGTCGAGAAAACAGTTTTGATCAGCCGTGGTATTCGGGGCCGCGTGAAGCGTCACCGTGAATATTCATGATTTGCGCAGTAAGAAATCTGAATTAGATGACACAAAATATGAAGTGATTTGGCTCAACTCACGGTACCCCGAATACCATAGCTGACCTGAGGCTACCCTCTAACTACACAATAATGTAGATCCATGCAAATTTGTAATCTGTGCTTGTACTTGTTTTTCTTTCTTAAGGTGAATGCTCTCGCTTGTGGTGCATTTTTTTTTTTTTTTTTTTTTGCTCTTTACACCTCATTAACTCTTCTTCAGATAGCGAAAGTTGATTTCGAGAGAACTAGGAGACTTAACACGCATTTTTTTCTTGATGATATCTCATAAATAAATAAAAAAAAGAAAAAAAAAGTAAAATAAAAATTAGAAACATACATTACATTACATTACAACATTACATTTAGTAAAATACCCCTAAACACATTTTTACAGTGTTTTTTCTAGTTTGGGTATCAGAGCTTAACTGATGATATTTATGAGATACTATCAATTAAGTAGTAGTAGAGCTTTTTTGTGAGAGTTCGTCGGGGAAATACTACCACCATACCTATTTCTGCCGCAAAGCAGTAGTGCTCGCATTGCTGTGTTCCGGTTTGAAGGGTAAGGGTGCCGGTGAAATTACAGGCACATGAGACTTTTCATCTTTGTGTCTCAGGGTGGCGGGCGCAGTGCCATACCACATAGGGCTCGTCCTAGGTGGACGTGACCTATGAGGTAATGCACTGTTCATAGGCAGAGGAACATGTGTGTTAAGTGTCCTAGTTCTCGCGAAATCAACTTTCGCTATCTGAAGAAGTGTTGATGAGCTGTAATGGGCAAAATTGAATTTCGCGCCTCAAGCGAGAGCATCCACCTTAAAACGAACTAAATAGAAAATGTGGATTCAAATTGGTTTCACAATAGCATATATTGTATAGCTTATAACTAACTATAAGATAACTGTGAATCCTGTATTAATAAAATAAAATAAAATAACTACGTTTGCCATTTTGCTTTAGCAGCCTTGGCGCACGTGCTCATGAACATGCCTGAACATGAGCGTCGTGCGCATGCGATGAGCTCCACTTTGCACTGCAAGGTTTAAGAATACGATCCTAAGTCGTTATGCTACAATTAAGATTACAACGAACTAGTTAGTAGTAGACGCACAAAAACAACAAATACATAGATGGAAATCATAAATGGAAAAAAAAAACAGTACAAATTCCAATATATCTAATAATATACAAACTAGGTCGGATAAGTGAAGAATTATCTAAACCACGCTAATATTATCGGGCGTCCTTTCTAATAGACTGAAACAAAAGGCACAGCGATAATGTTAACTTTACAGAATGCTACATTATTGTCAATTTTACGCAAATAATGGTAGGACATGAACTATGCATAATTATTAGACTAGGGAAATGGCCGTTTCCCTGAATGTGTTTTCTAATATGACAATGTTACTACAACAAATATACAGGGCCAGTAAAAAAATGCGCACACTGCTTTATTAGCTTTTATTCAACGACTAGCTGCCCGCTCGCGACTTCGGTCGCGTCGTCCCGGTGACCCGCCCGCAGCGCCACCTACCGGGTCCAGTTGTGAATCTAAACCATCTAGAAACCCACTCAAATACACACAAACAAATTCATCAATATCGGTCAAGCCGTTTCTGTTTTAGCGACGCTAACGAACAGCAATTCATTTTTAATATAAGAAAACATTTATTTTTAAGAATTCTTAAGGTCGGCCGAGAAAGCGTTGGCGGGACGATCTTGTTGGTTTTGAAAAGGAGTGGTGGGAGACTGCCAGGGACAGGGACAAGTGGAGGAATTTGGGGGAGACCTTTGCCCAGCAGTGGGACAATATAGGTTAAGAAAAAAAAATAGTTTGTTCTGATAATATTGAGGTTACATACATACATAACACACGCCTTTTTCCCCGAAGCGTGCAAAGGGTGAAGCTTTCATTTTCGTTTAAACAAATCTTCTACCTAGATTTCAGATTATGTACCAATATGCGTGCTATCATAATTTATTAGTAATGCTATGCAAGTTTAAGACAATACCACAATACATATTGCTTTTAAATACACCTTTATTATACTTTGGGAACTAATTTTATTACTAAAGCAATAAGGTTCAAAATGACGATTTAACTGATGATTATGATAAATATATGATTACGAAAGTGCAGTTGAGTATAACAATTTGTTACAAATCCAAATCATGCTATTTCATTGAATTATAAACTATGCTAAATGAGACAGGTTTTTTTATGTTTGGAGATTAGGCCCACCTCAAGTTTGTGGCGTCTATTATATATTAATCAATATATATATAAAATCGTTTTCTGACTGACTGACTATCAATGCACAGCACTAAGAAACTAATTCCTGAATTTCAACCCCTAATTCAGTGCAGCGGGGTGTTGACGTTTGTATGGAAAAGTAAACGCGGACGCAGTCGCGGACATTCCACTAGTATATTATATAGGGTGCGTGGGCCCAATAAATATTGTCTCCTCTTCTTTATGCTATAATTTAAATATTTTTGCACTTGTAGTTACTTATGTTTTGTTTTTAAATGCGTTTACTTTATTGGAATGTAAGCTCTGAATAGTTGCTATTTATCTTCTAGATATTATACTATACATATTAGTTTATACAATCGCTTCAACGTAAGCGGTTTAAGCAGATATTAACAAGCTCGTTTTAATTTATAAACTAGATTATTATAAAAGTTATAACTAATTTGTTAATAAAAATAAAAATATATATATATAAAATAAATAAATAAATAAATAATGCTGGACACAGTTCACACAACATTATCTAGCCCCAAGCTAAGCAGAGCTTGTGTTATGGGTACTAGATAACTAATATACTTAATACAATACATTAAATAGATAGATATTTTTTATACATAGAAAATACCCAGAACACCCTGAACCCTTTATCTTTTTCATAAAGGCCTACTTAAACGTACTACGCACTTTTACGTACTTTCGTAAATGCATTATCTATTTTCAATGTCGGTTTGTTGATCGCTCAACTTAACACTGAATCGACACCATTATTGACGCAAAATTAGACATGTACAAAATACAACTCTAATCTGAGTACCATATGGTTGAACTTGTATTTCTATGGATTTGTGATGATAGGGTCGGCTGAGAGTTTTTGCGTATAGCAACACTGAATATGCAATTTTAGTCACGATGGAGCGCTTCACGGGATGGCAGCGTGCTTTTTGTGCATGTACAGACGCATAGTTTCCCGTCCCCCGCGCGCCCCGCCCTCTAACGGTTTTCGAGATATTCATAGTTGATATTTGCAAAAAAAATTGGTCTACCCTCAGGCCCTTCTCCCATTACGATATGGACAGGCGATTCAAGTATCCTGCAAGTCTCGGAGACTAGTCACCGCCAAGTGCTAGTTAGTAGTAGTAGAGCTTTTTTGTGAAAGAGTTCGACCGGGGAAGTACTACCACCATACCTATATCTGCCGCAAAGCAGCAGTGCTCGCATTGCTATGCTATGTTAAATTACAGGCACATGAGACTTTTCATCTATGTCTCAGGGTGGCGCAGTGCAATGCCACATAGGGTGCGTCCTAGGTGGACGTGACCTATGAGGTAATGCACTGTTCATAGGCAGAGGTTACCGCTTAAGATCAGGTGGGCCTCTTGCTTGTTCCGTCAACGAAGTAGCATAAAAAAAAAGTATCTTACATACATTTGAATGCAGGCTAGTTTGTTGAATCGCCTGTGCGTATCGTACTGGGAGAAGGGCTTTATAGTCATTACAAATACGCTTAATTGCTATCAACCAACAATACATACATTCGGAATATTAACCATAAGTCAGGCACTTAATAACTCGGGCCTATTTCTCGAAAGATACAAGTAACGAGCGAGTAACCACGGTCACGCGTGTTTTCCCTTCACAAAACAAACAGCACAGCAACACACTTGAATGTAGAGGTCTAGCGCTAACTTAGTCAGTCCCTGAGGTATGGGAGCGGTACGGGAGGGGTGTTTTCGTCTCTCAAATTATCAGATGACATGAAGCCACGCTTTATTTTGAAGTAACGAAAACATCCCTCCCGTACCGCTCACATACCTCGGGGACTGACTAAGTTAGCGCTAGACCTGTACTTCAGAAGCTTTGAGAAATAAGCCCCAGGTTCATGAATAAATGAACGGGTTTACTTTAACGAGCTTATGTACGCGCCTATAGGGAGAATAAACCAATATAAAACCGCAGTTCAGTATTTAATTACAGCATAATAAAATATTCCTTATTCCGTGACCACAAGGATCATTCTCAAACATCAAGTTTGTAACAGTTTGTGCAGTTTTAGCTTGGTTTTTCTCTACTAGGGAACCCAATTTCACCGATCAGTAACATAGTAAAAAAAAAAACATGAAAATGTAACATGCTTTAAATGAAAGTCCATAAAAGAACCCTCTGCGAACTGAGACTTTTCACCACACTGGTTCCTTTATCACCGGTCATATTTTCAGGGTCAATATAATTAAACCTGGTCACTGACCTATCGCATGGTGTCCCGTAACACGTAGGGTATTGGTTGGTGAAAATGGCCATCAGAATCCCAGCACTTCAGATATCTCCAGCTACGATATACTTTGCAGCCTATCGACTCTCTGTTTCAAACCTTCTAACAAGGGCAGTAAGGACACATTTTCATTGAAGAATTCTTCCAACGCTTCTTCAGCTAGCATCGTCGCGAGGAACTGCTCGAGCGATATCGACCATGTGCCGTCCGCGGAGGGCTCCTTTTGCTTCGACGGGGACGGTTTGGCGCTGGATAGGTCGGATTCGGTGTTGCCATTAGGATCCAGCTGAAAATAAGTTTAAAAAAATCATGACTGATATTGAAAAAGTATTTTATCTACTCTCATACTGAAATATAAAGATTAAAAAATTAAAAACAAAACTTGAATGAAAGTATTTACGCACAATACATCAAAATAAATTTAAAAAATTAAATCATGATACAGCTCTTCTATGGACAACTGTATATAATTTATTTTATTTTCGATTACGATACAACTTCAGTTGGACCAAGGAGGTTGCAATGCAGTTTTTCTACATAATACGCGATCAGCAAATGGATTTTGGAGCTAAACGTTTACAAATAAATGCAAACATAAGCTGTAATTTTACGCAAATTTAAACGTCAAAAGACGTAAGATTTTGTTTTAAAAAAAAACTTAAAACGACAGTACCTAGCGATACTAAAGAAAATTTTACACCACCTTTATTACAATTTTACATCTCGAAGCTGCAACGAACATTACAATGAACCTCTTACAGGTGAAATTTAGAAGCCAAAAGCTAAATGTCACCAAGACAATGACATGGAAAATGAATAAATAAATAATATTTATAAAAAAAATCACGCTTTTATAGCTAACCGAACTAAAAAATAGAAAATAATTTTCAATTTCAAAGAGTTTATATTACAGTAGCAGAAGATCGAACAATCAATCAGTTTTTTTTTTTAAGCTTTGGATGCTTGTTAAAGTAAATGTAACAATCATTCTGTTGGCAACTATCTATGAGAGGAGAGTTATGAAAAGCAGTAAAATGAACCCCACGATTTAAAAAAAAAAAAAACTGATTGGTTGTTCGGTCTTTAACTACTGTAATATACACACTTTCAAATTGAAAATTATTTTCTATTTTTTAGTTCGGTTAGCTATAAAAGCGTTATTTTTTATTTTTTTTAAATATTATTTATTTTTAATTTTTTAGTGCGATTTATTTCTGTCTCTCTCTCTTTCTCTCTATGCAAAGTTTCAAATTAATCAGACTTCTGGAAATTGGTGAAAATTATGCTCAAAGATTCAGTTACATACATACATACATACATAGATACAACCAAAGCTAATAAAAGCGTGTTAAAAAGCAACATCATTTTCTGAAAACGTGTTGTTAGCATACTTTCCAGAGTTAGCTGACAAATATAAGGCGTCCACTTTATGGGCTAAATACTCCATGATTAAAAGTACACTAGGTATTTACGACAAAGTTGACACAACTATAAAATATTATATTATCTATTTCATGAGATTACGAGTATGAAACTGCACATAATTTGGTCTTAAAACAGTTGTGTGATGCTATGCAAAAACACGCCTACTACGGCTAGTTTTTTTAACTCACACTCGTATTTTGGTGGTTGGTTTTTCATAATAACTTATTTCACCAAGGTTTAAGAAAACACTGGATTAATAATGAAAATAACATCGATATGACTTCTACGTACAATAAAATAAAATTTAGATGTTATTTTCGATATAAATCGACTGTTTTCTTCAACCAAATATGATTTACCGCAAATAATGACCAATATAAACGCCAACAACAGTCATTTCGTAAAGCTCGAAAAGCAGCGTCGAAAGCAGCGTCGTAAAGCTGTAAATTCTAGTAATATGTTCAGATATTTTTATTTATTTATTTAGTATATTTTGTGTAGTTATATTATATATTTATGCTATTATAAGTTACATTGTATGTATACGTATACTTTTATTTATTTGATCTACACCACCGTCCTTTATCGTTCTCGTCAATACCAGTCCATCCCAAGGTTGTCTGGAAGAGATCGCTCTCAGCGATAAGACCGCCCATTGTACTTCCATAGGTACTTATTTTTCTGATTGTTTTTAATGTTATTTTTATTTTTGTGGTGTGCAATAAAGTGTTATCTATCGATCTATCTATCTATTTCAGTGTAAAATTTACTCTATTCTGGCGAATAATTTGGTCAAATACTTTAAAAAAACGTTTACTTTTACGTTTGTATGAAAAAGCAACCACTTTAAGAACCCTTATTATGCAACAATTTCATAAACTACTATTCTTTATGAAATGATAATCTATACAGGTTCTATTATAGCTGTTTACGATATGTTTAGTACCTTTCCTGCGGCGGCTACGCAGAGACTGTCCATCGAGAGCTCGCGGTCCAACTCCGGCCGGTGGTTCAACTCGCCGAGTTGTAGCAGAACCGTTCCTGAGAAACATGTTTTCTTTAATTATTTCGTACGTTACGTCTTGCTACGTGTGGTCGTCCAGCCTTGCTAGCAGTTGCTGGAAGCGTGCGGGGGACAGCCGGGCGTAGCCTCTCTAACACAGCAGACCGCTCGTTTCACCTCGCACACGCCTGCGTGGGGGAGGCAGTTCCAGGCTAGAAGCCCTTTCCTGCAGAATTCTTCCGCCCCCAGTAACAACTGGGGGGGGGGGGGGTCATTTGGTCGGCTCCTGACGGAGCCTTCGGGTGCGCCCGCTATATCCTAGTAATAGTAGAGCTTTTTTGTGAAAGAGTTCGTTCGGGGAAGTACTACATATTTCTGCCGCATAGCAGTAGTGCTCGCATTGCTGTGTTCCGGTTCCAAGGGTATGGTTAAAAAAAAATAGTGGGCCGGTAGAACGTCGTCTACCCTGTGCGGGGAGATAGGTAAAGGGAAGGGGGGAGAATGGAGGGGGGTGCGTCTTGGTTGGCATCCAGTGCTTGGTCCGCCTTTGGTTCCGCCTCCTGGCAGCTGCCAGGAGGCCAGAGGCGGCTCGCAGAAACCCTCGTGAGCTGGTCCCGGACAGCTGTCAATAGGCAAACTAGCATACGGCCCACCTGATGTGAAGTGGTCACCGTCGCTTATAGACACCAGCAACACCAGGGGTATTGTCGATGCGCTGCCTACTCTCAAGGAATTTATGATAATTTTTCTTGAAGCGACACATGTCGTAACCAAGCGGGAAAACCTCAGATGGAAGCTCACTCCATAGTTTGTAGTTATGGGGAAGAAATGATCTCAAGAAACGATCAGGGATCTATGATGTGCGGATGAGCTTTGAGGGTCATGAAGTTGGACTCTCGTCATAATGTGAGATTTAGCTCATTTATGGTGAGGGTCGCTACGGAAGATCTGAAGACCTACTTGAGCCCTGACTTCCGGCCGAAAGGGGTGAAGGTCCGGCGGTTCAAGGGCGTCTGTCACGTGATCCTACGGGCCGCGACGCACCGGCGATCACACGTGTGTTAGATTTAGTTATAAATAAAGTGTTTTTATATATATGTTAATTTATGATGTATTCTGTTTCTATGGGCTTATAGTTTAGGTTTAGTACAACTCTCAATAACCCTGAAATAAAGATTTTGTAATTTGAATATGAATTTGTCACGGTGCCGGGAAGAGCGATAGTAAAATCTCGATGCCGGGATTTCCATCATGCTTTCCATCTTCAGGTCCCGCGGAGAAGGTGTTGTTCAGCGTGACTCACCCGCTGTGACCACGGCTTCGTACAGCTTCACGTCGTGTTGCGTGAGGTCGTGCAGCGCCGCCAGCAGTTGCAAAAAGTGTGCGCGGGGGAGGGGCGGCGCGGAGGGGGGCGCGACGGGCGCGGAGCCCGGCGTCGAGGGGAGGGAGGTGGGCAGGCCAGCTAATGCGCACGCGCGGACAGAGTCCGCAGAGTCACCGCTTGAACCTGAAATGTAAAAATAAATAATGTAAATAAATAAATCACACAACATTAACTAGCCCCAAGCTATGCAGAGCTTGTGTTATGGGTACTAGATAACTGATATACTTAAGGTGAATGCTCACGCTTGCGGCGCGAGATTCAATTTATTAGTGTTTTTTGCCGATTACAGCTCATCAACACTTCTTCAGATAGCAAAAGTTGAGTTCGCGAGAACTAGGAGACTTAAGACACATGATTTAATTGATAGTATCTCATAAATATCATGAGTTTAGCTACGATACCCATAAACAAAAAAAAAACAGTAAAAATTTTTTTATGGGTATCATAGCTAAACTGATGATATTTATGAGATACTATCAGTTAAAATACCCAGAACACCCTGAACAAATATCTGCAGATTGCATTAATATTTGTTCTGAGGCGGGAATCGAACCCGCAGTCTCCTGCAACGGATCCGAACCTTCGCCCGCCGCGCCACAGAGGTCGTCCTTTGAAAGGTTAACAATTTTATCCTTAATATAAATATTACTTTCATATCGGGCGTTTTATGGCGCCGCTAGGTTTGTTCAAGTGCCAATTTCAACCACGTCCCGATATCCGATTGAGCTGAAATATGGCATAGTTGACTTGTTGATAAGATTCGTTGGTATAAGATTTGTCCTGGCCGTTAGCTTACTATGGAATGTGTTATTACTGGAAGAAAGCGTTAGCCGACTCAGTCGTGGGAAGCAATGGCGGCGATGAGCTCACCACTTGTCACGTCTATATTACACGATAGTGCAACCCACTGTGAAAAGTGGCCCATTAAGGCTCTGCCTACTCCTTCGGTGGAATGTGTTATTACTGGAAGAAAGCGTTAGCCGAGTCAGTCGTGGGAAGCAATGGCTCCGATGAGCTCACCACTTGTCACGTCTAAATTACACGATGTTGCAACCCACTGCGAAAAGAGGCGCATTGAGGCACTGCCTACCCCTTCGGGGAAAAAGGCGTGTGTCTATGTATGGCATAGGTAACTGTCAAGTTACAATGACAAAATATAATATTATAAAATTATGGTGACAGCTAGCTAATCTGATGATGGAGACTCTGCGTAACTACTCGATGGGTAACAGTAGACTGGCCGTGTTTGGGCTCGTTTTTATCAGCATAAAAGGCATATATTTCATAAAAGCTTGTTTTGAAGGATAGTAATTATCATCAAAAAACCTTATTAACAAGAGCATTCAGTAGCTAGAGCTTTATAACAACTCTACAGAAACAAAAAAGTTATCTACTGCTTCATGCCACCGGTTTTAGGCTGGGTTACTTGAGGTATGGTGGCCCAGAAAAGGACCTAGTGACTACAGGTAAAGAAATCAGTGTGGTGAAAGGATTTAGTGCATTTGCACCCAGTGCCGGCACGGCACGGCATGACATGGCAGGTTAATGTGCTGCGGCGTTCCGTGGCATGCCGAGGCATCCTGAAAGCCCAGCCGCCGCTGCACAAGTTTCAACCTTATTTCAACTAGCTTAGCAATCATAATTACTTGACATAAAGTGAACCATACGTCTCCCGGGATGCAATGGCGCGCCGCGGCAACCCGTGGAATAAACCGGCATGACACGTCATGCCGCAGCATCCCGCGGCACTTCGCGGTATCGTGGTATCGAAATAAAGTAACATGAATTCTAAACTCATTTAAATAGGATACAAAATTACTTGATTAGTAATAAAATCCTTTGCCATGCCGTGCCGTGGCACGCCGTCAGTGGGCGCCGGCCCTTACAGGCTCCTTTCATGCGAATCGTATTTTCGAGTTACCTGATTGACTAGTAGCGCTATCACAGGAATTGTCCATAGGGTTGGCATCGCACACTTCGCTTATGGAGCGTTGCATTGTTGGCACTGTTGGTTCAGGCGTGGGGGGCTTCTCGTCTATACTGCAATCAGAAGGTTTATTTAGATACCAGCTATACTATAGCTGTACTACCAGGGACGTAGGGATGTAGAACCGTTGAGCGTGCGCCGAGATATTGGCGCGCTTAGCGTCTTTTATAAGATTTTTAACGGGAAATGCTCTGAGGAGCTGTTTTTTTTTTAATACTACTGAATGACGGAACAATCAGATGGCCCACCTGATGTTAAGCGGTCACCTCTGCCTATGAACAGTGCATCACCTCATAGGTCACGTCCACCTAGGACGCGCCCTATGAGGCATTGCACTGCGCCCGCCACCCTGAGACATAAAGATGAAAAGTCTCATGTGCCTATAATTTCACCGGCACCCTTACCCTTCAAACCGGAACACAGCAATACGAGCACTACTGCTTTTTGGCAGAAATAGGTATGGTGGTAGTATACTTCCCCGGACGAACTCTTTCACAAAAAAGCTCTACTACTACTAAAAAAAGCTCTACTACTACTAACTGAACTAACTACTGTTTGAACTAATCCCTGCTTCGCACTTTCATATCCGCACATCCCGCCATCGTCCGCGAGCTCACCCGCACATTTTGGATGCGTGGAGGTCCCGCACAGTGCGTTTCACGCGATCGTTTCTCCCGCGCACCTGCAAGGCTTAACTTTGATAACTTAACTTTGGCTTTTTTAACTTTGATAGACCTTTGTATGTCTACGATCTCACCTGTTGGTAAGTGACGATGAGGCCGAAGATAAAACACAAAGGTCTAGAAGGCATCTATTCACTCTAGCCTTGAAGACACCCCGATGAACAGTGAAGCTATAAAAACTAGCTGAAACTATAGTTTTCAGGAAAGACAGACGACGACAGTGTATTGCACTCCTTAGCAGTTCGCATTATAAAGATATACTGAACGTACGAATAGAGGGTATACTAATGAGGTAAGGATGGTACCGAGCCGTGCGCCTACTCGTCCTATGATGAAAAGGAGATGGTGGGATTAGATCATGAAGTTCCTGGAAGCATAACCCGAAACGTAACCTTACACCTACTTAATTTCGGCATAAAAAGTTACTTTTCCATGTATAATATGTATATATACACCCGTAAGTATCAACACGCTGTTAATGTGTCTGTAATAAGATCTTGAGACTTTGCTAGTCTTTATTTTCGCCGCGGGTGTCATGCATTTTTGTACACGACACCCGCTAGCGCAAGCGAGATAGCGCGCGGGTTGCCGCATGCGTTGAAGCAGAGCCTAATCTTCGTACTACAGACTCTGCAATCGGACAGGTCTGTTGTATGAACTTGTGTTATATTCAAGAGAGACAAATGCATGGAGTTAGTATACAAAAGGACTGAGCGCTGGCAGCTGAAAAACGAGCCGAGCAAGATATGAACTAGAGAGATATGAGTGAAGAGTGAGTTAGTGTGTCTACTTCTAATACGGTGACCATAAAATAAAGTCATGTCCAGGAGACTTTTTCCATAGACACTTATGAACGTGAAGTGGAACAAACATTATTTAAATCAAATTATATATCACAGTTATTTATGCAGCCAGGTTCATACTGGAGGCTTGGTAAGTGATCAGTATCACGAATCGATAACACTTTTTGTTAATTTCGTAAAGTAAATGTTTAAATGTTGACCTCCCTTAGTAGATGACTCGGGACTGGGCTTGCGTTTGTAGGAAACACGTTTTTTTTTCTAATATCACAGAAAGTGTTATCGTACCTTGTTACTAATTACTTACCGAGTGTTCAGTGTCGGCAAACGGCGTGACTCGTGACGCAGCCATGCCGTGATGTTTCTCGTCTGCCGGGCGTCCCGCGACGGCCAACTTTTAGATTTGTGGTATCGATGACCTCTTAGTATTTACCTATACAATGGTCATCGTCACCCTTACTATCATAAAGCTATCATTTCAAGTGTTAGAAAGGGACAAACTGCCTCTATTCTAACTATTTCTCTTGGCTCGTTTTTCCTCTATCTATGACGGTAATCTAAATTGAGTCTTAACCTAATGAAATAAGGTCTTGTTTCGGTATTATATTTTTTTAGAGCGCTCAGTCCTTTTGTATACTACGTCCATGGGCAAATGTGATAGTTACCTGTCAAAGAAGGATATGGCGTCTGTAGCGAGCTCCTCGCCCGTGTCGGTGAAATGCGTGGGTCGTAGCTCGGCCGGGGAGAGCAGCGGCGGTGCGTGCGCGCAGTACAGCGCGCGCAGTCTGCGCTGCGCGTCGGCGCGCGCGCTGAGCCCCAGCGCCACGCTCAGTCCGCGTGCGCTCACAAACCCATCCTCGTCGTTGTCCATTAGCTGTCAGTTTTGTTAATAAATAAATAAAAAAATGCTGGACAGTCCACACAACATTATCTAGCCCCAAGCTAAGCAGAGCTTGTGTTATGGGTACTAGATACCTAACTGATATACTTAATGCAATACATTAAATAGATAGATATTTTTTGTTGCATACATAGAAAATACCCTGAACACCCTGAACAAATATCTGCAAATCGCACAAATATTTGTTCCGAGGCGGGAATCGAACCCGCAACCTCCTGCGTCGCAGGCGAACCTTCACCCGCCGCGCCACTGAGGTCGTTCTACAACCTCAGGAGGAGATTATTTTGGTTTTAATTCGAGAAATTAGAAAATAATTGAATTGGTGATATACATACATACAGAATTTCAGAGGAAGAGTGTCACATAGGCGTTACTATAAATCTTACGGGTTATTAATTTCGAGAGATTGAAGCAGGAAGAGTTTTTTTTTAACATTGATATATCTTTGTTTTACCACGATCTCACCTGTTGGTAAGTGACGTTGTGGCCGAAGATGGAGCACAAACACAGATAAGCACAAAGGTCTTGAGGCACCTATTCACTCTAGCCTTGAAGAAACCCAGATTATAGTTTTCAGAAAAGACATACGATATAATATATAAACCACAATTAATCCTAAAATATTATTCTTACGTGATAAAAATGTGTCTACATTATCGAGTCGAGCAAGATTGACCGATGTTTATTAACGATGGAAGGTCTAAATTCACCTGACTGAATATTTGAACACAATTTTGAAGTCCGCATCGATTCTGTGCGCTTTTTAACTTTCTTACAAACACTTTTTGCAGTTCTTCTACCCACAACAGTCACTGAATCTTGAATGTATACTATAGAAATAAGGATTATGTTACCTTGAACATCCTAGCAGTGATCGCATCTGCATAATCGCCTTTAGCCCATGGAGATAGCGCAGTGAATAGGGTCTTGAATTGCATGTAGTCGATTCTGTACGCCTCGTACGGAGCTTCTAACCGCTCGCAAGGCACTCGTTTTGCCCACAGTAACTCTTCACGGATTATGCTTAGAAGTTCCTGAAATTATAACAAAGAAATAAATCAATAATGCTGGACAGTTCACACAACATTATCCAGCCCCAAGCTAAACAGAGCTTGTGTTATGGGTACTAGATAACTGATATACTTAACATAATATACAGATAGATATTTTTAATTATACATAGAAAATACCCGGAACACCCTGAACAAATGTCTGCAGATCGTACAAATATTTGTTCCGAGGCGGGAACCGATCCCGCAACCTCCTGAGTCGCAGGCGAACCGTCGCCCGCCGCGCCACAGAGGTCGTCAAAAATTAATAAAACGTCGTATCATTGGACCCGTAGTTCTTCAAACGGTCACAATCCAAGTCTCCTTTCAGAGCCACATACGACGCTTAACATCAGGTGGGCCACCTGCTAGCCCTATCATTCCAGTAGCTCAAAAAAAAATGAGGGGTCTACTCTCAGGCCGGACAGACTACGAAAACAAACAAACAAGCAATTTACCTGTAACTCAGTGGGGTCCAACAGTTTGTCCTGCTGCAGCGCTCTCAGAGTGTTCCGTTCCAAGCTGTCTTCGAGCTGGCGCACGACTCGCAAGCGATGCTTCAGCCGCAAGTGCTCGATGTGCTCGCTCGTGACGCGCGCGCCGTACGTGCAGTACGACTTGTACACTAGCTCTTGCACTTTTATCGTCTGCAACACAAGATACCCATTCTCACTAACCATTGAACGCATGTATAATTGACAGGTGTCTATGTTAAAGGAGGTGGACAACCGCTGGCCCAGGTCAAAAATAAATGAACCACCCTTCATGGAAGTAATTAGTACGGTTCTAAATGTTGTTTTTTGTAGAATTTTTCTAAAGAACTTGTATATTTTTAGAAGTTGGTGAGCAAAAGTTTTACTTCTAAATAATTAGATAAATCAACTCATTGCATTTGCGTGAAACAAAACGCAACAAGCTTCATTAGTTTCCCACAACTTCTACGCAAGAAATTAAATTAGCTTTTTTAATTATATTAACATGTATTATCCATAACCAAAAGTATCTCAACTGTAGTAGTATCTTAACTGTTACGTTAGTCAAAAAAGATACTAATTTTAATATAGAATCGATTAATAATGTAGTTTAGCTTTAATTTAAAATTACAAGTTCATCAAAGTGTTTAGATATGATCGGAATCTGACAAACCACAGGCCTAGATAAAGTATCTAGGGTGTATTTAATACCTACCGAGTACCTAGTTATTATCTAAAATAAGTTTGTTGAGAAAAATAAATTTTTCAATACAATCTTTTCTAAAATCAGTGTTCGTAACCGTGTGTTGATCAAAATGAGCCTAAACAGGGCCAGTCTACTATTATCCATCGAGGAGTTCCGTTGTACACCTTCCGTCTCCATTATCAGATCAGCTAGCTGTCACCATCATATTGTATTGTCATCGGAACTTGACATGTAGATAGATAGAAACAACAGGTATGTCAAAGTTCAGCTCTTTCGGTTGAGGATAACTGCTTTAAAGTTCAGTTGTTAGATTCCACCCGGACATACATTGCAAGTTAAATAAAAGCTTGTAATAATTACTACTTATCTAGAATAAGAGGAAACTTCATTTTGAAGGACAGCGCCTTGCGAAAGTCCACATATAATTAAAAAATCGTTCAGAATTCAATATTTTCATGCAGTATCTGTAAAGTTTTGTATGTATACGTACGTCAGATTAGAATAGAATAGAATAGAATATTCTTTATTGCACAAAACAAACAATGTACATAGGCGAACTTAATGCTAACAAGCATTCTCTACCAGCTAACCTTTGTGTATTGTAGATACATTTATGTAGGTGGTGCACAAAAAACGTAATAAGGAGAAGAAAAACAAGTCCTAAGTAGGTATATCAATACAAAATATGTAAGTAACATAATATTATAAAAATAAATAATAATGTAAAATATAAATATATAATATAACAACTATGGCATATATATAATAGCAGATTAGTAACATTTCCTACCTTTTCAGCGGTCCTGGTTTCCGTAGACAGAGCCATGGCTTCCTCGTTGTAGATTCCTTCGAGGTAATCGCTGAGCACCTGCATTGCTTGCCCGTCTTCTGCACATTTGAGTAGTTTATCTCGGTTGATGTCCAGAATCGTTAGAGTCACCTGATGCAGAATAATGACAACGTTACACCTGAGGTCGGTAGTAGTAACTTCGATCACAGATACGATCGAAGAGTAGTAAAGCTTTTTGTAAAAGAGTTCGTCCAGGGAAGTACTACAATCATACCAGATTCTGCCGCCAAGCAGTAGTGCTCGCATTGCTGTGTTCAGGTTTGATGGGTGCCGTGAAATTACAGGCACGCGAGACTTTTCATCTTTAAGTATCATGGTGGCGGGCGCAGTGTAATGCCAGATAGGGTGCGTCCTAGGTGGACGTGACGGGACCTATGTAGTAATGCGTTGTTAAAGGTAGAGGTTACCGCTTAACATCAGGTGGGCCATCTGCTTGTTCAGTCATTCACATAGTTATAAAAAAACCACGGATTCCACATACAGCGTGGACGTGAGACGTTACCGCTTAAATCAAGTGGGCAATCTGTTTGTCCAAATAAAATAATGAACAAATGAATGAATGCTTAGCAACATCTCTATCCCTCTCCAGCACGCTTGATTTTACATGTGTGTGAAAATGCTAAGCAACTAGTACATGCTAAGTAAGATCTGTTTATCTCGGCCTAAGTGCCTAACTTTTTCACATCACAAACTTGTATAAGATACAGGATAAAGGATATAAAAAATGAAAAATAAAGTACTGAATTAGAGTCATGGATATGCCATTGGGCGTATACCATTCATGTCAAGCACGAAAGAAGTACAAAACTCTTGCTCAATGCCCGGAAAGGCAGATTACAAGGAATAAAGGAGACTAAAATAAAAAAGATACAGGCGATCGAAGTGTCGCTGAAATGTAGTGTTACAAAAACCTTTGATGGGAGCAATAAAAGGGCGCTATTAAAAAGTTGATACTAACCTGGAATATGACCTTAGCGCCGTCGTAGAAGAAGCAGTCCATGATGTTGACGGCGCACTCGTAAGGCATCACACTGATAAACAGAGTCAGGAACCAGGAGAGGGAGATCATTTTCATCATCCCTAGCTCGCCTAACTTGGCGTGTAGCTCAGGTAGGTGGACTTCCGTTAGCTCTTCTAGCACACCTTGGTCCACCTTGAAAATAATTCCAATTTTTGTTTAATTTCTTTACTCAAACAAGAAAAAACAATGTTTTTCTCTAACGCAAAATTATGGAAGGTAAATAAATAAATGTAAGAAGGTAGGTTTACCTGTTTTGTAATTATGCGGCATGATGCCCCTAGTACTCAGGTGGATGCTGCTGCCCAGCCCTATTGTAATCCCTTAGTCGGCTTTTACGATATCCACGGGAGGAAACGGCCTATTCTTAAGCCGGACACGCCACGGCTAATTTTTAGGGATACATAGTGAAAAATATCAATTGAACTTGCGCTCCAATACGGCCTAGATAGCGTACTCTTTACATACATACATACACACGCTTTATTACACTAAAGGTTAGGCAGGGCCTCTGTGGGCCTCATTTCACCGTGGGTTGCACCACAGTGGGAATATAGACTTGACAAGGGATGAGCTCATCGCCACCATTGCTTCCCACGACTGACTCGGCGCTTTCCTCCATTAATAACACATAAGGTAGCACCCAGGACAAATCTTATAACAACGAATCTTACTAACAAGCTACGACATTTATGGGAGGAAACCGAGGAGTATATTCTTAGACTGGACACACCATTCTTAGTGATTTTTGGCATAGCAATATGCTTCTGCAGCGAGGTTTGTTTGCCGAGGCGCGTGCCGACACCTTTGACGCCACCTGGCGCAAAAAGACGGCATCACTGTTGAGCAGGCTTGACACCAGCAGCAAGGAGTCAGGAGCAGCGTCTCGCATATCGTGGCTAGCAGCCAGAAGGCTTGCTCCTCGGGGCAGTAGATGAGCAGCACTGACGCTACTATGTTCATGGCTTGGCAGTATGAATGCGAATGAACACTTACCAAAGCGCCAACGACCCGAGTGTTGTAGTAGTCAGGGAGCAGCGTCTCGCATATCGTGGCTAGCAGCCAGAAGGCTTGCTCCTCGGGGCAGTAGATGAGCAGCACTGACGCTACTATGTTCATGGCTTGGCAGTATGAATGCGAATGAACACTTACCAAAGCGCCAACGACCCGAGTGTTGTAGTAGTCAGGGAGCAGCGTCTCGCATATCGTGGCTAGCAGCCAGAAGGCTTGCTCCTCGGGGCAGTAGATGAGCAGCACTGACGCTACTATGTTCATGGCTTGGCAGTATGAATGCGAATGAACACTTACCAAAGCGCCAACGACCCGAGTGTTGTAGTAGTCAGGGAGCAGCGTCTCGCATATCGTGGCTAGCAGCCAGAAGGCTTGCTCCTCGGGGCAGTAGATGAGCAGCACTGACGCTACTATGTTCATGGCTTGGCAGTAGCCGATTGTGGGGTTCTTTAGTGCGTACGCGCATAATACCCGACGCAGGGCAGATATACCTGGAGAGGGAATGATTAGTTCTGTCAGTAGCGATGATACAGTTCTAGGATCTATTTGGATCAGTAAGAAATGTATTGGTTACTAGCAGCGCCCCGCGGTTTCACCCGCGTAAGTCTCGATCCCGTGGGAATATCAGGATAAAAATGTGCCTGTGTGTTATTCCGGGAGTCCAGTTACCTCCATTCCATCAACACCTGCCAGCGAGGACTAGAGCGTAGTATGCTAAACTATTATTTCGAACGAAATCCTATACGAAGGTATAGAGTTTGAATTGAGGAATAGAATTTAAAATATATATTTTAAATTGAGCCTATACCTTTTTGCTTCGGTTTTAATTTTGTTACCAAAACTATAGTTTATGATCTGTTTTAATGCAGTGAAAAGAAAAAGATTATTCTCAGTATCAGTCAACTACCATATTACAACTAGTGGAATGCCTGTGACTGAGCCCACGTGGAGTTCTTCCATTAAACCTTCAACATCCCGCTGCATGAACATTTTCTTAGTGCACCCCTAGACCAAGTAAGAAATGGTACTCAGGTCTCTAGGATTTACGATTCAGGCTATGGATTGATAGTCAGAATGAGCATAGACTAACTAAACACAAAAGACTGCCAATCTCATACAAGAAAACGAGACTCAAAAAATGACAAATTCCAGGCTATTTCTAGATGGCGCTAGCAAATAGCTTGGGAATCATTCAACCAGCATTTTAAACCAATTACCTAATCTCTTTTAATTCTTTAAAGATAACATTTAAATTTATATTTTATTTTTTAATTATTAAGCTATGGTCGATCTATTCGAATTTAAAGCATTACAATCGTTTATAGCAGATTCAAAACACTCGGCGACATCTAGCGTCATTGTAGGCAATCATTTATCGATGCACGTTAAAGCATTACAATCGTTTATAGCAGATTCAAAACACTCGGCGACATCTAGCGTCATTGTAGGCAATCATTTATCGATGCACGTTAAAGCATTACAATCGTTTATAGCAGATTCAAAACACTCGGCGACATCTAGCGTCATTGTAGGCAATCATTTATCGATGCACGTTAAAGCATTACAATCGTTTATAGCAGATTCAAAACACTCGGCGACATCTAGCGTCATTGTAGGCAATCATTTATCGATGCACGTTAAAGCATTACAATCGTTTATAGCAGATTCAAAACACTCGGCGACATCTAGCGTCATTGTAGGCAATCATTTATCGATGCACGTTAAAGCATTACAATCGTTTATAGCAGATTCAAAACACTCGGCGACATCTAGCGTCATTGTAGGCAATCATTTATCGATGCACGTTAAAGCATTACAATCGTTTATAGCAGATTCAAAACACTCGGCGACATCTAGCGTCATTGTAGGCAATCATTTATCGATGCACGTTAAAGCATTACAATCGTTTATAGCAGATTCAAAACACTCGGCGACATCTAGCGTCATTGTAGGCAATCATTTATCGATGCACGTTAAAGCATTACAATCGTTTATAGCAGATTCAAAACACTCGGCGACATCTAGCGTCATTGTAGGCAATCATTTATCGATGCACGTTAAAGCATTACAATCGTTTATAGCAGATTCAAAACACTCGGCGACATCTAGCGTCATTGTAGGCAATCATTTATCGATGCACGTTAAAGCATTACAATCGTTTATAGCAGATTCAAAACACTCGGCGACATCTAGCGTCATTGTAGGCAATCATTTATCGATGCACGTTAAAGCATTACAATCGTTTATAGCAGATTCAAAACACTCGGCGACATCTAGCGTCATTGTAGGCAATCATTTATCGATGCACGTTAAAGCATTACAATCGTTTATAGCAGATTCAAAACACTCGGCGACATCTAGCGTCATTGTAGGCAATCATTTATCGATGCACGTTAAAGCATTACAATCGTTTATAGCAGATTCAAAACACTCGGCGACATCTAGCGTCATTGTAGGCAATCATTTATCGATGCACGTTAAAGCATTACAATCGTTTATAGCAGATTCAAAACACTCGGCGACATCTAGCGTCATTGTAGGCAATCATTTATCGATGCACGTTAAAGCATTACAATCGTTTATAGCAGATTCAAAACACTCGGCGACATCTAGCGTCATTGTAGGCAATCATTTATCGATGCACGTTAAAGCATTACAATCGTTTATAGCAGATTCAAAACACTCGGCGACATCTAGCGTCATTGTAGGCAATCATTTATCGATGCACGTTAAAGCATTACAATCGTTTATAGCCATCGAGCAACACGGAATGGAGACGCCATCAAAGGCATTCCCCGCTGTAGTTCCCCTCTAAATTGAATGCCCTCGAGGGCATACAGCTTATAAAAAACTAGCTGTCGCCGATTGCTCTGTCAGACTGAATCGACTCGCGTGGGAGATAGTGCTCCAAGAAAAATGCCGAGTTGTTCAGTTTTATGCTGTAAAAAAATGATTGGATCATCAAATTTACAAGAAGATGGTGTTTCCTTTCACATGTACCTGAATTTCAATTAAATTATTATAATTTATTGCATAAAAATTTACCAAGTCAAATTAAGCCGTATAAAAACAAAAGTGGCCATCTTAGATTTTGTAATTTTTGAGTTAGTGTTCGGGGTAAAATAATAAAACTGAACGGTTTAACAAAAAAAACCCTGAAAATTTTATTCAATAACACTGATTCACTCTTCACTACGACTGCACTTCAGTACACTAGTCATTCATTACTCTAAAATCACTGCCAAGTTACTTGATTTATTCGTACTGAAAGCCAATTTTCTTACGACTACCCTGCCCACTCTTAAACCGAGCTCCACTTAAGCGTGTGATAGAGGGGCGACATAAAAGTGACCAAAAGAATAGATATAAATGTGTATAATACATCAATGTGCATGTCAGGATGTATTCTGCTGACGTAAACATGTATATAACGTGTAATGTCAGTAAGCCAAGAGGTGGATGATTACTTAATATCCTTGATTACTAAATACAATTTATTAAACACGTTCGACATCATGTGACATGTGGCATTAACGAGTATCGTATTTGACGGCTATGTAACCACTAACTAACCGGTAACTACTAACTACTACTACTTCGTGTCACAGGCTCTTTCTTGGTTCAGTGACCAACTTGAGATATAGTGTCCCTGAAAGTGGCCTGTGACCAATGGTGAAAGAACCAGTGTGGTAAAAGGATTAAATGTACCTCGCAGAGGTGTATTATATGATATGTCAACGTAAGTGTCATGTGAAACTATATTTAAAGAAATTAAATTAAATAACACTACTATTAACAACAAGTGTAACATCAAAAAGTTTGTACATTTGAGAACTTTGATTACAAGAGATGGCAAGCATGAAGATGATATTTAAATGAGTGTAAATTCTGGAAATCAAGTGAACTTAACGCCTTATTATCAGCCGGAACGTATTCAAAAAGGCACGACAACTGGATGTGCATAGAGGGGTGTTAGTGCCAACACTAATGTATCTGGTGGTAGCGAAAGTTGCTAAGGCAGAATAAACATGAAAGTAGAATAAATGCAGTGAAGATGAGGTTTGAGAAGTATGTATGGTGGACTTTGAGAGAGAATAAGAAACTGTGTGTTAAGAGAGCATTGTAAAATGAAAGAGCACTTGTATAGTGACAAGGATTGAGAAAGGTATGCTTGGATGGTTTGGGTATATATAAAGGATGAATGATAGTAGATTAACGAAACTAGTTCATAAGATGAGCATGAATGGGACAGTTGGAAGGGGGAGACCTCGGTGAAGGTATTCAGAATAGATCAGGGTCGATCTGGAGAATGGCCAGGCTAAGAGCGCCCTTAACCAATGAGCATATATGAAGAATGTGATGTGAGTGAATGAAGCGAAACTGGTATGCCAGGATCGTAGCAAGTGGAAATTCATGGATTCTGCCTACTTCTCTGGGAAACAGGCGTGAGTATGTGTGTATGTTTGTTATATTATAAATGCTAAATTTTCTAAGGATTGGATGAAATTTAGAACGGCGATAGCTGGACCACTGGAATAGTTTTAAATTTTATTTAGATGTTCCCATAGGATCAAAACTTATGCGAGTGAAATCGCGGGTTGCTTCTAGTTTATAATAAGAATAAAACTACGTGGTTAATTTTATCAAAATCGGCAATATTGATCATACTTAAATAACTTTACTCTTTTCAGTTAAATGTAAATAAAGATGCTTTAAAAAAATCGTTGATCGCCCATTGTGAGGTTACTGTACAATCTTTGCACGTTGTGTTTGCCTATAATGAGGGGTTTTCACGGCCATACCAAATCATCTATAAACCCTTGAAAATAGATGTCGCTGCTGTGTACTTAACTGTAAAAATAAAGTGAAATGTAAAAGTCAACAACGAAGTGATATATTTTCGTGGTATTTTGTTACTATCACACAAAATAACATAGGTACGATGCATTTGTTGATTTTGACAACCACAGTTGAATCAGGGCCATCAATTGAGCCAAATTGAATAAAAAAAAACGAAAATGAAAAGCCCCCATTGGTTTCTTCTGTAGCTAAAGATAGGTATATAGTTTGTACCTCTTCATGTATGCATGTCGGATCCTCAAGATCCCTCCGAGCGGCAAAAGGCAACTTGGGGCTTTCCAGTGGGTCTCGTACAAATGAGGAAAATTCAAAAGAGGTTTCACTAAGATTTTATTCAAACTGACTTTGAACTTGATTTTGTATTTTGTTGATTAAATCGTGTGCACTCTGCCAACGCCGATGTAATAATGAGCTCTGGCGCTTTCGTACGCTCCTTTTATATCTGAGCGTCGATCGCTTTGCGTCTTTGCGTAAACAAGACTCGGGCGCATTCGTTTGGGTGGCGCGACACGACAGAATACGATTGTTCGCAGCCGTACACGTGGTGTTTATAAGCCTTCAATCTCAGTAGATCTATTCTCCAGATTCATCATATGACTTCTCTCTCCGACATACATGTGTAGACTGTTGGTAAACCTAATATTTTTTTTTATTAAATAAGCAACTGCTAACAATAACAGCCTCAATGCACACTGAAATAGCTTTGTGCTCATTTAACAGTTTTTTTTATTTCTCAAAAATTCCTGTATGTGAGTTGCCCGTGTTTTCTTTTATACTACTAAATTAGTGATGTGCCTCAATAATAAAGTAGATTTTTTATCGATAAAATAAATGCTCGTTTAAAATGTTTTACAAGCTATTGAAATTTGATTTATATTATTCGGGAGCCAATAGCCTAGCCTAACCTAACTTTCTAACCGTTAATCCAATCACCATGAAGGTATTGGTATGTAACAAGGTAGGTAACTGTTATGATTTTAATTTGAAATTATTCATTTTATGCCATAAGTTGACGACCTCTGTGGCGCGGTGGACGAAGGTTCGCCTGTGACGCAGGAGGTTGCGGGTTTGATTCCCGCCTCAGAACAAATATTTGTACGATCTTCAGATATTTGTTCAGGGTGTTCTGGGTATTTTCTATGTTAATGCAAAATAAATATCTATGTAATGTACTGTACTAGGGATATCAGTTATCTAGTCCATATCACAAGCTGTGCTGGGCTTGGGGCTAATCTTCTGTGAACTGTGTCCAGCATCAAAAAATAAAATAAAAATAAATATATATATATATATATAATGAAATTCACTTAGGTACAATGTGAAAGAAAACCCCATCTTTTCGTAAATTCGATGTTCCAGACCTTGATTTACAGCTGAAAATGTAACGATTCGGCATTTCAGTATTTGTAGCACTGTCACACTGTTTTACTCTATGCGTCACACGATCGGTTCAGTCTGACAGAGCAATCGGCCCATCATGATACAATTTTATTACTAGCAAAAGCAAAACATGCTTGGTGAGGGCTAGCAAGCTTTTTTTCCGTGATATTTAAACAAAGACATGAATTTAAATTACTATGCTAAATTACAACGGATAGTTTTTTCGTTAAGTGTACCACAAAATTGCATGGGATAGTAGAGGACTCGCTTCGCTCGCCCTAATGATCGGGTGAAAACAGTTTTACTAACGCGTATGCCCAAATGAAATTGTGCATAGCCAGAGGGGAACGACATCTTGACATGAATTTAAATTACTATGTGATATTACAAATCTAGAGGTGTGATAGTTTTTCGTAAAAAGTTGCATGCCTACCTAGGTTGTGGGATACGTGATCACGATAAATTAACAAAAGCATTTCCCAGTTTGAACTCATTTACTCATTTTCAAGAAAAGTCGTGTCATGAGTGTCCGTACTGTGTCGTGGGATTTTCCTATTCAAATCCTATTCTTTGATTGATCAAAGAATTAAAAAAAAAATGCTAGGTATAATTTTTTCAACGCGATATTCTGTTCACTATTCACTAGATAAAGCGCTAAGTATTACTTTACCTACCATTGTTTAACATTAACATAACTTAACACACCCAACACATACCTACATAGTTGTGATCCCACACTAGGATCCCATGTGACGTGGGATAATTATGCCTGAAATTTTAAAAAAAAACTATTTTACATGTTAATGACTAATGTAGTTTTTTGGCACTTAGGATCATGATTTTTGGTTTTTGACAATAACAGTGACTGACAGATATAATACATCGTATATTTCGTGGCCAGAACCGACATGGATTATGTAGGTTAGAAGGATGACGGCAGCTAAGTAAAGCGTTTTTTCCTTTCCTTTCCTTTCGTCTCTTTTGACTTGCCGACCCATAGTTTTATGAAATTATTGTAGGCTTTGAACAAAATTCTAATTAAATTTTCCCAAGAACTAATCATCTCATGAGCTAGTGGTTGTACCTGGGGAACTCAAAATTTTCTTGATTTTTTCTCTATACTCTAAGTTTCCGCGTTTACCCCCTCTCTCTCCAGCCTACTACTACCTTTTACTAATCTAAAATTTCATAGTGATCCACAAAATGATCTATATGTTATCCTCGATAACAACTCCGGAACTCCTCCTTCACAGAGAGCGTTCAACCCTTCCCCCCCATACCTAGCCGCCCTTAAATCCCTTCAATGACCCTTGATGGTAGCACAGAATATATACAGTAGGCAAAGTAAGTTCCTACCAAAAAGTTATCGATACTATTAATTTATCGACTTGAGTGCTGGAAGTCCCTAGAACGGGTGTTACTGTCAATTTTGTGACATAACATGATGTTTGTACACAGAAAGCATATATGTGTGTTATAAAGATTTTTGATGTGTTGCTGTTTATAGATGTGTGCGTTTATAGCGATAGAACGACTGGTTACAAAAGTGTGCATTAAACTGTAAGTGAGTGCGTGAAGCCCCCCCCAAAAATTTCTGAATAAATATGTATCGGTTGACAGCTCTAAGGCGTCTCCCCTCCGGTACGGAGGCCTGCGTTGCTCGATGTTTATAGCAGATTCAAAACACTCGGCGACATCTAGCGTCATTGTAGGCAATCATTTATCGATGCACGTTTTCTTGTATGAGATTGGCAGTCTATTGTGTTTAGTTAGTCTATGGTATGAGTCAGTCAGTCTTGCAACGATTTTATGATAAACTAAGCTACACTTACCAACGTCATTCTGAAACGCCCTGTGCTCCGGTAGAGACCGGTGCAAATCCCTCTCAATCTCGTCATTGGCTGGATTCTTCGAAGACAGCGCTTCATTCACCAATCTTTCATACAGTCCTGTAATATTTTTGTCACAAATAATTAAAAGTTATGTAACTGATCGGTATATCATTAGTTTGGCTACGAATAATCTTTACGAATAATACGGCTTTTGAAACTATCTTGGTTATGTACATAATTTTCACTAGAACCGGGATATTTACCATGATTTTTGAGTTTTGATAGTTTCCGATATTGCGGCACAGTTGCATGCGCCATGATCACGGGTCCTCCCATGCTTCAAAATCATGGTAAATATCCAGTTTTTAATGAAAAGTATACTTTTAGTGTTTTAGGTAGTGACAACATGACAATAGCAGATACTAATTGTAAGGACACGTGACAACCTCTGAGGCGCGGTGGGCGAAGAACCAGCTGAGAAGACAGAGGTGGAGGACAAATGTTTGCATGATTTCCAAATAATTGTTCCTGGTTTGTATTGTGGTGCCAGGGCTTGAGGCTGGAGACGAGTCAACAGTGTTTCATTCGAGAACCCGCTCAGGACGCAGCCCACCGTAGCCACCGGAGGTCTAGGAAGAACAGATTCCAGTCGCAATCAAGTACGCCGGAACCGGACGCAACCAGGACATCACAGTCACAGCACAGTCCACTCCGCTAAACCCTGGTTCTGGACGAGTCGGTCCCGTACATCGGGTACTTGGGGCACCACTCTTAGTAGTAAGCATCATAAAAAAACAGACGTTGTTTGTTGCCTGATTCTTCTAGGTCTGGTTGCGTTGGACAGGAGTAAATGTAAATTTATTTTTTAAGACAATTCATAATGATCCTTTTGATTTCAATGAATAAAACACTTTTTGACTTTGACTTTGACTTACTCGAAGTTCCTGCTACCCACGCCACAGGGAATCCTAGGACGTATTAATAAACGACCTTTGTAGCGCGGCGGGCGAGTAGCTGGTAGAGATGTGAGTGGTTGCGGGTACGATTCCGGCCGCGAGTCAAATGTTTGTATGATGTGTAAATATTTGTACCGAGTTTGGGTGCTGTGGTACCATGGTATTTCTAGTTCCTGATACCCACGACACAGTGGATCCTAGTTTGGGATCAGAACTATGCGATTCTTATCTTAGCTTTTAACTATGAATGACGGATGACGAATTTTTATTAGCAACTTGTATTACGGAACAATCAGATGGCCCACTTGATATTAAGCGGTAACCTCTGCCTTTAACAACGCATTACCACATAGGTCACGTCCACCTAGGTCGCATCGCACTCTATGTGGCACTTCGCCCGCCACTCTGAGACAAAGATGTAAAGTATCATATGCCTTTAATTTCACCGGCACCCTGCTGCGATCCCTTTAAGCCGGATCACAGCAATTCGAGCACTACTCTTTCACAAAAAAGTTCTACTACTACTAAACCCACGACACAGTGGATCCTAGTGTGGGATCAGAACTATGTATGAGACTGTTAGGTGTTATTTTTGTATAGATCAAGTATGTTTTATCTTAGCTACCTTTGTTCCGAAACCGTAACAAACTGGTACCGAATCCACAAGAAACGTAAGCCAGGTAGGCCTTACAAGAGATGGAGCGTCGACATAGAAGAAGTAGCAGGCAAAACAATGAAGAAAAAAAAGCCAATGAATGGAGTCGAACCGCTATAGACAGAAAGAGGTGGAATGAGCTGGAGGAGGCTTTTACCGCTAAAAGCGGTACACAGAAAACTAGTATTATTAAATAATACTAACAAAATAAAACTCCTCCTGTCCTTCAGACATGTGGTCTTCCCATTGTTTACCTTTGTTCTGTGCCTTCTGTAGTATGGACCCTGAGAACATGCTCCACAGTTCGCCGCGCAGTAGCTCCGGTATGCCGTTCACGACCAGCTCGCTGCCGTCTGAGGTCTGGTACATGCTGACTCCTCTGCCGACTTCAGACATGTGGTCTTCCCATTGTTTTTCCTAATATAGAAAAGGGATTTTTAGGAATGCATGCAGAGTTTTTTTTTAATTCGTGAAAGTGTTTAGCCAAACCAAAAAAAGTGTGTATTTGTACTGTCTGTGTGTGTGTTTACAATGTTGGTAATACACAAAGTTCTTGCCCATTTCGGAATACAATTTGGTTTTGAAAATATGAAAAACCTAACTGAAATCAATCAACCTTGCTGGTCTAGGCCGGCAACGTTAAAATTAAGATCCATATCTATCGTGTTCATAGACAGTTTTTTTTTTAATGATATCCGAGCATTGTTTTGTCGAAGTTATATAAAAGCCTTGGCCGCAATTAGGGACTAATGAAGTCGCTTATATACGCGGCCCAAATTATCGAGTAGTTCCCATCAATCCCCGAATCTGTCCCCGAAACGTTCGCCTGATTTGCCGGCCGTGGCCGTAGTGTACAAATGAAATCTTTATTTTTTTTTCGATGTAATACGAACATTACTACCAACAAGTAAGGTTTCATAAAACCGCCTGAGACATGTACCTTTTTTTGCTGTATCTGCTTGATGGGTGATGTCTGATGCATCCTGAACAGCGTCATCAGGGGTGGCTGTGGCGTCCACTCTTCCACCTCGTCGCCTGCCACTGCCCTCGCCTTCTCCCTGTAAGAGTCACTGTGGTTTCACGCATGAGTCGCAAGCCAAACTGAACCTTAAAACTATCAGTCCCAGGGGCGAAGCTCCAGTAACATGCTGTTATGAAGAATGAAGCTAGATGACGCAAAGATCACCTTGACCGTTAGATGAAGATCTGAAACATGTTATGTTCAAAATAGCATAGAGAAAAGTCAAATTATTAGAGAAAGCTACATCAAATTATGAACTTATCACAATATGGTATAATATTTCAATGATGTCTCATACAATAATTTTCAGTGGTGTAAGGTCATTCTCTTAGTCACTAGGCCCTTTTCAGGGGCAACGTATGTCAAGCTGAAGCCCAATTCTCTGAATAAAAAGGGGATTGAAAAAATATATACCATCTGCCATTTTGGATTTATAACGATACTGAATACGTAATAGTATTGCCATCAGAACTAAACGTGTGTACCAAATTTCATATCAATCGGTCAACAGGAAAGGGGTAAAAATTCGATTACTAAATTTGAACCAATAAACAAACAACAACAATAAAACCGTTCACAAATAGTAAAAATATATATTAGATCATGTTCCGATCTAGTGTCGATGTCAGAAATGACACGCATGGTATTCTACTCAACTGACAGCAAAACTTAAGTGACTAAAAGGAAATATGACCGTTTCAAAGTTTTTCTGAGAACTTAAGCTTAACAGGTAGGTTTAGATTATGTGCCTGCTACAAAAAAACTGAATCGCTTATTGAGATAGGAGGGAGAAGAGGGGAGCTTATGCGGTCTAGATACAAATTTTATGTGATCAAGTCGCAATCATTCTAAAAATAAACATTTAAATCTGACCAGTCATCCGGTACCATACACACTATGGTTGCTTCGCTTTTTTTTTGCTTGTCTGCTTATATCTTGTGCACCAAAAAGTCCCGGTAAGCGATATTCCCGAACGAGCGGCTAGTGAGATGTGCGGCAGTTATTAATACGCAGAGAACCTTCTATCCTAAGATTGCTGCCCTAATCATAGATCAGAGTACTTGAGGCACCAAAAAGTCCCGGTAGCTATTTTCCCGAACAGAAAGTTAGTATTATGTGGAGTAGTTAATATTACGTATAGAACATGCCAAGTTACCTGCCAGCATCATTGAAAGATAGACCTGACTATCTTGTGCACCAAAAAAGTCCCGATCAGCTGTATTTCCAACAAGCAGTTAGTGTGATGTGCGGTAGTTATTGGTACGCATATAACCTCCTATCCCAACATTGCTGACAGTAAAATTGAAAGATAGATCAGATTAATTATCTTGTGCACCAAAAAGTCCCGATCAGCTATATTCCCGAAAAAGCAGCTAGTGTGATGTGCGGTAGTTATTGGTACGCAATTACGCATATAACCTCCTATCCCAATATTGTTCGATAGAAACCCCAGCAAGCTTGCTTTGCCATACTCACTTTGGTAGCTTCGCAAGGAGTTCAGAAATCTTGTGCACCAAAAAGTCCCGGTCAGCGATATTCCCGAACAAGAAGCTGGTGTGGTGTGCGGTAGTTATAAGAATGCTGCCAGTGTCATTAGAACTGCCGGTACCGCCGGCTGCCGCCCTCTCGACCTGATGTACGTTTCGTAGTGGTATGGTGAGGCGGACTAGATTCCGAACCTGGAATAGTGACGGGTGGAAATTATTCACCACGAAGTGCTCAAGGGTATCGCATAAAAACTATATTCAAGAGAGCATGAATAATTTCTAAGCCAAACGTCTAAACAAGATATACAGGGTGTTGATGTGAACAGTTGCCATGTTTACGAAGGTACTCTGCCAAAATCGTGGATATTAAATCTGTGTTTAATCAAATTAAATATTCAAAACCTTCACATACATTTCGACGCCTACACCGGGAATCCGGAGCGTCTCCTCCCGTGGATGTCGTAAAACCGGTCTAAGGGATGGGCAGGAGCAACCACCTGAGCACTTAACACCAATACTGCGATCACCAATCCGCCTGCCAAGCGTGGTGATTATGGCAAATCCCCCCATTGCATAGTAAGGGGAGGCCTCGTCCAGCAGTGGACGTCTAAAGGCTGTTGGGGAGTCCGCCGAAGTCGTGAACTAATCTGTGTTTATTCAAGCCAAATATTCAACTTGAAAATCCACAATCCCATACACTTCGGCGTCTTTAAATACGCGGATCCACAACAGTCTGTGCGGTAAGAGAATGGTGGTGGCCGCCTAGACGAAACTAGCATTATGTTTGACAACTGTCCGCCCGCGGCTTCGCTCGCTTTTTACCTGGATGAAAAGTAGCCGATCAAAAAGTGCTAGCTCAATCCAATCCAGGTCACAATTTATTTGTGTAGCGAATATCATCAACGTCCGTCCAGCATACTAACATCCGACCGTCCAAACTTTGATATTTATGATATTAGTCGGATTTTCAAATTGCCATAGCTTTTGTTTATGAGTAATTAGTTTTTATTAGTTTTTATTTACTTCTTATCTTGTTTGCTTATTTGTTGGTGTGTCTTTTTGAGTATAGTCACGAACAAACGTTTTTCTTTCTTTCTTTCTTTCATAACAAAAGCTATTATTGTTTTATCTTAGTTTTTTATTTTTCATTACATGTATCTTACAGTCGATCTATAATGACGAGACCGTGTCATTAACAATGAGAAGTTCTTTATTGATATTTTAAACTGGCTTCTATGATAATAGTAATCGGAACCGTGAGCTGATCAAAATGAGCCCAAGCACTGGCAGGCTACTATTAATCATCGAGGAGTTCCGTTCTCCACCTCCATCATCAGATTAGCTCGCAGTCACCATATCGACATCAAAACATTATTTTTTTATACTACTTGAATGACAGAACAAGCAGATGGCCCGTCTGATGTTAAGCGGTACCCTCTGCCTATGAACAGTGTATTACCACATAGGTCACGTCCACCTAGGATGCACCCTATGTGGCATTGCACTGCGCCAGCCACCAGCCTGAGACATAAAGATGAAAAGTCTCATGTGCCTGTAATTTCACCGGCACCCATAACCCTTCAAACCGGAACACAGCAATGCGAGCACCACTGCTTTGCGGCAGAAATAGGTATGGTGTTAGTACTTCCCCGGACGAACTCTTTCACAAAAAAGCCCTACTCCTATCAAACCAACTAAAGGTATGTCAAATTTCAGTTCAATCGGATATCAGGAAGTGCTCAAAAAATATATTCCAAATATTTGATTACATTGTTCGCTAGTTACAAGTGAGGCTATAAAGCCATAATCTTCCATGACCATTCTCTTTCCGCACAGACTTTGCCTAACCGCTATACAAAGCCAGGGTTACTATGAGCTCTTATATCCATTCAGTTCAAAAACTATTCAGTACAAAATATCGGTTCATCGTTGACATTTTTCATCGTTGAATAACTTTAATCGCAGAAGTCTGTAGACCCTCTGCGATTGTGCCTTTAAATATAGTTGCGGACATCACGGAACCAATATTTTGTACTGAATAGTTTAACAACTGCATGGCAATAAGAGCTCATAGTAACCCAGAACACTTTGTCTATTACTTGTCCCAGCAGCTGTGATGTAGGTACAATAGTTTCTCTTATCTCGCTCAGATTAACATTGCATTGAGTTACAAACTTGTTATAATTATTCAATACACGTTCTAACTACTAGACGGGCCATTACGATAATATTATAACAATAGAAATGTAAACAGAGCTAGTTCTGAATTGTGACTCATAAGCGTTGAATGCAAGTATTATATTGTTATGGATATTTGTTATTATTTATGTTTTGGGCATTTAGAAAGGATGGACGATAGTAGATTGACGAAACGGGTACACAAGACGAGCGTGAATGGGACAGTGGGAAGGGGAAGACCTCGGCGAACGTATTCAGACCAGATCGGAGACGTTCTGGAAAAAGGCCAGGTCAAGAGTACCCTTAACCGACGAGCATGTATGAAGAATGTGATGAGAGTGAATGAAGCAAAAGAGGTGTGTCAGGAACGTAGCAAGTGGAAATCCGTGGTCTCTGCCTACCCCTCCGGGAAACAGGCGTGAGTTTATGTATGTATGTATGTATGTATGTAGTTTATCAAACACTTTTGAGAATCTAAAATTAGATATAATCACTGATACTGTAGTATCTGATATTTAATCATGTGCAAACAGATGTCATGTCTGTTATTTTGAAGCCCAAGTTGGGCAAAACAATGCCCTGCTATTTTCAACCTAATCCCGCTACCAATAAAACGAATTATGGAAACGTTACACCGCGTTTTGTCTCATTCGATCGAGTTTGAAACTGCCTGTCAATGCAAAAGACAAAACACTGTGTAACTATTACAAGGATGATTCGCGTTTTATAGTAGCACGACAGGAATAAAAAAAATAAAAAAAATGCTGGACTGTTCACACAACATTAACTAGCCCCAAGCTAAGCAAAGTGGGTATGGGTACTAGATAACTCAATACTCAATATATTTATTGCTTTCACATGGTTAACATAATAGTTCTTACATATACTTAGGTAGACTCGCACATGAACCCTGTTTTTAGGGCATAGCAATGGAGAGGTAGACCGAGGTTCTCGGGCCCCTTTCGTAGGTAAGTAAGTAGGTAAGTATTATTATTATTATTTGTATCAAGTTATATTTATTGGTATTATTAATGTCAGCTGATTATTTATAATTCATTTTATAATTTTTAACGTCAGTTGGTTTATATTTATTTACATAATATATAATATATGTGCCTAGCCCGCCTACTCTAAAAAATCTTTAATATTATAATAGCATTTATCCAATAAGAAGGACTTGAGTGTTTTTATAAATAGTTGATCCCTTTTTATGTCTTTTATTTGCAACGGCAGCTTATTATAAATTTTTATTGACATTGCGTATGGTCCGTTGCTATGCATTTTTAGATGTGATTGTGGTTGAACGATTTTGTTTTTACCCGGTCTCAGTGCATATCTTCTAGGAAGATCATCAAGTTTTGTATATAAGTGGGGATATTTACGTACAAATTTACTTACTTCTAAAATGTATATAGACGTCAACGTTAGTATGACTGATATGTATATATATAAAACAAAGTCGTGTTAGTTACACCACTTATAACTCAAGATCGGCTGGACCGATGTTAGTGATCTCTTTTTTGGTGGATTCTTCTCTGCTCCGAATAGCAGAATAAGTAATAAAATATCAGGGGGGGGGGGCTGTTTTTCACAGGGGGCTACCCGTGCGAAGCCGGGGCGATATATAGATATTTTTTATTATACATAGAAAATACCCAGAACACCCTGAAGATCGTACAAATATTTGTTCCGAGGCGGGAATCGAACCCGCAACCTCCTGTGTCGCAGGCGAAGCTTCGCCCGACGCGCCACAGAGGTCGTCAAATAATAATAGAGCCATCCAGTCATTTTTATTTGTTTTACTTGTGTCACAAACGATTTGATTTATTAACAAACATCCAAACATACGATTTGAATGTATGACGGGGCAATCTGGTGACCCACCGGATGTTCAGCGGTAACCTCGGCCTATAACAATGCATTACATCACAGGCCACGGCCACCTAGGACGCGCCCTACGTGGAATTAGCAAAGCTGGTCGTGGGAAAACAATGGCGGTGATTAGCTCACCAGAAGTCACGCGTGTATTCCTTCGACCCACAGTTATGCCTATTGAGGCTCTGCGTAACCCTACAGGGAAAAACGCGCATCTATTTACGTACATAAATGCTTTATACATTAACTGTCACGAAAGGGTTGAATGACATGCAATGATAATACCTTGTTCATACTTACTCGACTATCAAAACAAATAAAATTCTGGGACAAGTACAATCTCCCCCAATTATGCCTCTTATTGTATGGCGTCCATAAGGTGCATTCTTCAGTGCCATCGAGCTTCTCGTTTTGGGGCAATCTGAATCTTAACGTGTAGAGATTAGATTGTTTTCTAGCGTCCAGGTCTCTCTTCAGGAATGAAGGTTTCTTTGGTACATTCTTGCTGAGTTTCGTTAGAAGGTCCTTGTCGATGTTGAAACTACCCGATTTGTCGTCAATTAATCTAGAAAATAAAGAAATATTTTAAAATAATTTTTACCTGCGACATATGCTAGTATTTTACAAACAAATTGTGTGTAACTAAAAAAAAAACTTAAAAAAACAGGCAAGTGCGAGTCAGACCCGCGAGTAGAGGGTTCCGTACAAGTAGACTACAACAGTAACTACTAGACCAATGTAACTTAGTCCTCGGTGAAATTATGACATTCAATACGCATTTTTTGGAATTTAATAAGGTATTAGAATTTTCGTCAAGATTTTCCTGTTAACTGTATGAGTGAAGCCCTAAATTCCGTGTTTTTTTCAAAGCTTTAGTCTGAGTAGTTTCAGAGATACGGGGAGGTTTTTTTTTTGAATGACAGAACTAGCAGATTTTTTTCACAAGGGGCTACCCGTGCGAAGCCTGGGCGAGTCGCTAGTAATTTAATAATAACATCTCCACAAAAACTGTTTTTTGTGAGTCATGTACCAATGCACTGGGGATTCAATGGCACATGACTCACAGAGGCCATTTCTGTTGAGAAATATTTCAAATCCAAAACAATTCTAGTTTTAGCACGAATACGTGAAGTAATTCAAACTAACGCTAATTCAATAATTGATAGGAGTGAAAATTAAATGATAACGACTCGAGAGGACTGGTGGTGTTGTGGTTAGGATCTGACTTCCGATCCTAAGGACGTGGGATCGAAACCCGGACGTGCACATATGGATATTTCCACTAATAAAACGTCTGTACGCATGTATTATTAGAAGGAAAACATCTTACGAAAATTTGTTAGCACTAGAGCATTTCTTTTTTCTGAAGCAAAGCAGTAATGATCGCATTGTTGTATTCCGGTTTGAGATGCGTGCCACTGAAATTACAGGCAAATGAGACTTTTCATCTTTTTGTCTCAGGATGGCGCGCAGTGCGATGCCGCGCAGGGCGCGTCCTAGGTAATGCAATGCTGAGGCAGAGCTTAACATCGGCGAGAAACCTGCATGCTCCGTGATACATTAAAATAAGGTGAAACCGGTTAAGTGCGAGTCGGACTCGCGCACGAAGGGTTCCGTACCCCTGTTCTCATTATCTATAAAAACAGCAAAAAAATCACGTTTGTTGTATGGGAACCCCATAAATATTTATTTTATTCTGTTCTTTAGTATTTGTTGTTATAGCGGCAACAGATATACATCATCTGTAAAAATTTCAACTGTCTAACTATCACGGTTCATGAGATACAGCCTGGTGACAGACGGACAGACAGACAGACAGACGGACGGACAGCGGAGTCTTAGTAATAGGGTCCCGTTTTACCCTTTGGTTACGGAACCTTGAAAACGTTGTTGTGTGAAGCGCATCGTTTCACCTCACTGGTTCTTTCAACATCAGTCGCAAGGGCTCACCGAACACATGGTGTCCTAGACATAAACGTCCAATTAGTACGACGCGACCGGTACAAATTATCCAGTAAATTAAAACGTTGTTGTTGTTACACTTCGATAACCTTCATGTTTGATTACAGAAAATGAGACATTCATGTTTGTATGGAGATTAGTTTGTAGCGTATCAAATCAAAATATATTTATTTGGAACAATTTCAATAGCACAGAAACAAATGAAAAATAATTAAACCAGCAGAAGTAAAATACTGTATCGCAAGTATCAACGCCCTCCTCCATAATATTGTGGACAACAACATCCCAAAATTTAAAAAATACAGCACAATAATTGGGTTAACTACAGACAAATAAAAATAACTGAATATGTGATTGACTCTACGATAGGTTCAATTTAAGGTTTGTGTGTGTGTGTGTGTGTGTGTGTGTGTGTGTGTGTCTGTCTGTGTGTGTGAGTATTAAACAGCGAACTTAAAAAACCTTCAGTATCTTCATACAATAATGAATTTAGGCACTATAATTTGCATTCAAAATGAGGAAATGGGAGTATATTTAGCTGTAGGTTTATTCTGTCACAGAGCGGGCTTTTTCTAATTATTTTTTTGTACTACTTGGAATGACGGGTCAAGCAGATGGCCCACCTGATGCTAAGTGGTACCCTCTGCCTATGAACAATACATTACCTCACAGGTCAGGTCCACCTAGGACTCACCCTGTGACATTGCAATGCGCCCGCCACCCTGAGACATAAAGATGAAAAGTCTCATGTGCCTGTAATTTCACCGGCACCCCTATCCTTCAAACCGGAGCACAGCAATGCGAGCACTACTGCTTTGCGGCAGAAATAGGTATGGTGGTAGTACTTCCCCGGACGAACTCTTTCACAAAAAAGCTCTACTACTACTTATGTAAGCGGCTTAATGTACTTAATGCAACTTGTGTGGCTTAATAAGTAACTAGTAAAAATTACTGCCTAGGACCGTGCGGCGTCGTTCAACCTTGTCGGAGTAATGAGACGCATGTTGATGTGTTCGTATAATCTCTGGATTAATGCGGTATTCCATACATATTTCTGCCGCAAAGCAGTAATACAAAAAAAAAGAAAAAAAAAAAAAAAACTTTATTTAAGGCTTACTGAGAAATGCACTAAACCTAAACAGTAAGCCCATATCAACATAAATTAAATACCTTAGAAACTAACATACACATAAAAAAAACACTTCAGAAAACAGTAATGCTCGCATTGCTGTCTGTGTTCTGGTTTGAAGGGTATGTATGAATGATGCCGGTGAAATTACAGGCACATGAGACTTTCCACCTTTATGTCTCAGGGCGCAGTGCAATGGCACATAGGGTGCGTCCTAAGTGGACGTGACCTATGAGGTAATGCGTTGTTAAAGGCAGTGGTTACCGCTTAACATCATGTGGACCATCTGCTTGTTCTGTAATGAAGATAGTTTAAAAAAAAGTTTATAGCGTATTTTATCTAAGTTTCTCAGTATTCACAGGAATACTGAGAAATACTACATCAAAACATGAATATCACACCTAGGACCTACCTACTCACTATACAATCGCCCTTATTAAGTTTTTATTAGGGTTACCCAAAGGGTAAAACGGGACCCTATTACTAAGGCTCGGCTGTCCGTCTGTCTGTCTGTCTGTCCGCCTGTCACCAGGCTTTAACTCATGAACCGTGATAGTAAGACAGTTGTAATTTTAGCAGATGATGTATTTCTGTTGCCGCTATAACAACAAATACTAAAAAATACAATAAAATAAATATTTCAGGGGGCTCCCATGCAACAAACGTGCATTTTTGGCCGTTTTTATAGATAATGGTCACACTAACTGTTTTGTTAGTGTGACATTGATGTTTTAATGTCGTATTTCTCAGTACTTATTCCCAATATTACAACTGTATTTTAGAGATTATAAGGAACAAATCACCATGCGTGCCATTACTATACGACACAAGTTGTAGTGACATTCCCGAAAATTTAAGTGAAATCCCGACGACCTCTGTGGCGTGGCGGGCGAACGTTCGCTTGCGACGCAGGTGGTTGCGGGTTCGATTCCCGCCTCGGAACAAATATTTGTGCGATCTGCAGATATTTGTTTAGGGTGTTCTGGGTATTTTCTATATATAATAAAAAATATCTATCTATGTAACATATTGTATAAAGTATATCAGTTGTCTAGTACCCATAACACAAGCTCTGCTTAGCTTGGGGCTAGATAATATTGTGTGAACTGTGTCCAGCATTATTTATTTAATTATTTATTTATTTAATTGTGTCATTCCGGACGTGGAGAGTAGTTTCATCCATTTGTTGTCGACATACCACCGTCGCGTACAAACCCTTTCCCGAGCTCTTTCATCATGCGAACAGCAAAAAAAAAAGCAAAAGCCTGGAACTCTCATCTGGCTTCTTTATTCCTTTTATAATACAACTTGGGTATCTTCAAACGAAGAGTGAATAAGCATCTTCTAGGCGAGCGTGCTTAAATAGGCCTCATCGCCGCTTCCCATCAGGTAAGATGTAGCCAAACGCAAGCGTATTTTAGTTTTTTTAGGGTTTCGTACCCATAGGGTAAAACGGGACCCTATTACCAAGGCTCGGCTGTCCGTCTGTCTGTCTGTCTGTCCGCCTGTCACCAGGCTGTATCTCATGAAACGTGATAGTTAGACAGTTAAAATTTTCCCAGATGATGTATTTCTGTTTCCGCTATAACAACAAATACCTACTAAAAAACAGAATAAAATAAATATTTATTTCTCCCATACAAAAAACGTGTTTTTTTGCCGTTTTTATAGATAATGGTACAGCACCCTTCGTGCGCGAGTCCGACTCGCACTTGGCCGGTTTTGTTTAAACTATAGTACCCAATAAAAAGTGTCTCCTTTGGGAGTAGGACTCACTGTTTCATAGCAATGTTGGCAAGCTGCTGCATCAACGCGAATGTTTCATTTTTCTTCAGAAACATCGTAAAATAATATTCCCCATCTCTGGTCACCACTTTCACCGAGTCCGGGAACAATAAGCTGTTGGTCTTGGCGAGCTCTGTGACGTCAGCCCATCGGATCTTAATGGCAGTTTTCTTTCCAAATATGTAGGAGTAGAAACACATGTAATGTACAGACAGGTAGATCCAACCTTGCCGTGGTATTTTACCTTTCCAGTAACTGAAAAAAAAAATGCTTTTTATAGTACAGTCACGATCAAAAATCGGCTGCGTTAGGTTAAAAATCTTACTGACAACCTGAAACGCTGAGAGCCGTTTTAAAAATCTTTGCAACTAGTAAAATTTGTTAACTAGTAAGTTTGTCTGTTATACATTGTTCAGTTATACATTCACATAAAAAGGGATATCTTCTTTTTTTTTTTTTTTTTTTTTTTAACATTGATAGACCTTTGTTTGACCACGATCTCACCTGTTGGTAAGTGACGATGTGGCCGAAGATGAAGCACAAAGGTCAAGAAGGCACCTATTCACTCTTGACTTGAAGAGACCCAGATTATAGTTTTCAGGAAAGACAGACGACGGTAGTGTATTCCACTCCTTAGCAGTTCGCATTATAAAGGTAGAACTGAAACGTTTTGTGCGAATAGAAGGTATACCAATGAGGTAAGGATGGTACTGAGCCGTACGCCTGCTCGTCCTATGATGAAAAGGAGATGGTGGGATCAGATCGTGCAGTTCCTGGGAGCATTCACCGAAATGTAACCTATAGAAGATCGCAAGGCATGCAACCTTACGGCGGTGCTCGAGACTCTGGATCTTAGTCTCCGCCATATGTTGCTCACCTATAAGCCTGAAAGCTCTACGTTCGATCGAGTCCAAGGCAGCAAGCTGGTGTTTGGCCGAGCCATCCCAAACATGGCAGCAGTACTCCATACCAGCCCGGACTTGTGCTTTATATAAACTGAGAAGCTGTCCTGGTGTGAAGTAACGCTTTACCTTATTCAGGATGCCTAGCTTCATGGCAGCTGTTTTTGCCTTAGACTCGATGTAGGAGCCAAAGTTGAGAGTAGGCGTGAGCGAAACACCTAAGAGCTCGAGGTGATCTCCTATAGCAACAGGTACATCTCGGAATATAGGAACTTGGAGAAACGGACTTTTTTTCGCCGAGAAGAGACAAGCCTGCGTTTTAGAGGCGTTGAACATGACTAAATTGGCATCGCCCCAGTCGGATACAGGCTTGAGAGTCAAATTCAGACGCTGCAGCATCTCATCTCTTAACTCCTGAATTTCATTCTGCCTAGCTCGCGCAGTGGAAACATATCTCTCCACAACTGTGCTGTCGTCTGCATACCCAATGATACCGGGCATTAGCAGATCATTAATGTGCAGCAGAAACAGTGTGGCAGATAGCACTGACCCCTGAGGTACCCCGGCGTTAATAGCCAATTGATCCGACGAGCAGCCGTCAATAACTACTCGAATGGATCTTTCCCTCAGAAAGTCTGCGAGCCAGGAGCAGAATTGAACTGGCAGTCCGTAGGCAGGAAGCTTGCCAATAAGGCTAGCGTGCCAAACCCTATCAAAAGCCTTCGAGACGTCTAATGAAACAGCCAGTGCTTCACCATATTTCTCGATGGCCTCGCTCCAAATGTGCGTGGCATACACAAGAAGGTCCCCAGTAGACCGGTTTTGGCGAAACCCGTATTGGCGATCACTGAGGAGGTCGTTACCTTCGAGGTATGCAAGGAGCTTCCTATTCAGTACACGCTCCATACATTTACAAAGTAGGGAGGTGACTGAAATAGGGCGATAGTTTGAAGGGTCAGCACGACTGCCTTTCTTGGGTACAGGCTGCACGTTAGCGAGCTTCCAAGATTTAGGGACTTCACCAGTTTTCAAAGAGAGGCGGAAAAGACGCGTTAATACTGGAGACAACTCAGGGGCACAGGTTTTCAACACTATGGCCGAGATACCATCCGGACCGCTAGCTTTATTCACGTCGAGACTACGTAGCGTTCTGAGCACTTCCTTTTGCTGGATGCGAATTTCCTGCATTGAAGCTTCGCACCGAGGAAGGCTGGGTGGAGTTTCGCCAGAGGTGTCAAGACGCGAAGCCTCCGCAAATTGAGTGGCAAATAAATTTGCTTTCTCAACCGCAGCGTGAGCTAGGGACCCGTCCGGTTTCAGTAGTGGAGGGAGTGAAGGGCGGCTGAAGTTCGCTTCCACCGACTTAGCCAGAGACCAGAAAGCTTTACTTCCCGCAGGGTATGCGGCAAGCTTAGCCCCCAGACGGCCAATCCGATCGAAGCGAGCCTTCCGTATCACCTTCTTGCAAGACTTGGCGGCTTTGTTAAAGGCTTTCTTCTTAATCCGTGCATCCGAGGTTTTACCGTTTCTTGCTTCGACCCAGGCTAGGTAAGCCGCATGTTTAAGCGCTTCTGCGCTAGCACACGCGGGACTAAACCATGGGCGAGCATTGCCTGAAGGTGAAGCATCGGAGAATGGAATAAAATACTCCATTGCTCTTTTGATCACCTCCGAAACGGCATCAGCACAGACCGTCGGGTCACAAGAAGAAAAGCAGGTTTTCCGCCAAGGATAAGAAGCGAAGAAATGTCGCATCTCATCCCAATCTGCCGACTTGTAACGCCACACTCGTCTACTACCTCTGGGCGAGGGATCGGGTGGCGAGTATGACGATACAGACCTCACCACACAGTGATCAGATGTACCCAAAGGAGGCAACACTGATACTGAGTGGTGATCCGGCACGTTCGTCAGCAGAAGGTCCAAGCAGTTGGCTGTGTGGTCCTCAACGTCTGGAATTCTGGTTGCCTCATTGACCAGCTGAGTGAGATTTAGCGTGAGTGCAAGTTTACACGCCTCTCTCCCAGCATGGTCGGTGAACTGGTATGGGAACAGCCACTGTTGGTGGTGGGCATTAAAGTCCCCCAGAATCACCAGTTGGGCACCAGGATAACGTTGTTGGGCCACATCCGCCGCTTCACAGATGTAGTTGAACAACCTGGTTGTCTCGTAGTCTCCAGAGTGAGACCGATATAAACCAGCATAGATAATTTTATCTAAGCCGGTGTCCACCAAAGTCCATAAAACGGAAAAATCGGGTTCTTCAAGGTCACGAAGACGCAGACAGCAAATGTCCTCGCGGACAAATAGACAAATACCAGCTTTGGGTTTAAAGTTGTGCTCCAGGGCATAGCCTGGGTATGTAAGGTAAGCTGTATCGGGAGGACATTGAATCTGCGTCTCCGTGAGGAATAATAAGTGTGGCTTAGTGGTCTCTAGGTGGTGGTGGACCGGATCGAGATTGGAGTGCAGTCCTCGAATATTGGAGGAGTGCACTTGAAGCGAGAGGAAGTGCTTCCGCTGTAAAGACAACTTATTATTTCTGGACTTTTTCATATAGGTTTTTGAGTGTTAGGTTTGTGGGAAAAACGGCTATTGAGCGAGGCACTGACCAGCGAAAACTTAGAGACTTACAGCAGGCTCCTGCGCCAGTGGGAGACTAGACTGGAGACTGCGGGGACGCCCGAACCCCCCCAGGAATCTTACAGCTTATTGGAATCAATATACCTGGAATCAATACCAGTGTGGCATCTAGTTAAAGGAGACTTACCTACAGGAATAGTAACACACCAATTTTTCATCTTTAGGCAAGCCATCAAACCTTTGATGGAATTCATAGTCAACACTTTTGTATGTGACCGTATCTTCATCTGAAAATAGTTTCAATTACATTTACATGCAGAAAATTTAGTATAGATTTTCGAGCGCGATAATACATAAAATAGGCGTGCATTTACTATAATTAGGTATCAAGCATCTGCACATAGCTCCTGCAACCTAACACAATTACACAGTCACATACATAGTCCTGACCCCACACTAGGATACCCGTTGTCGTGGAACTACGAGTACCATGATACCACAACACCCAGACCCGGAACAAACATTTGTTCCGCAGCAGAAATCAAACCCAGAACCACTCGCATCCCAGCCGTCTACTCGTCCGCCGCGCCATAGAGGTCGTCAACTTGGAAACAATTAACTTGCAAAAAAAAATGGTCTCAGTGTGTCCAAGCCATAACTTTTTTGTTTGATACATCATTTTCTACATTATTTTATTGAATACGCTGCATCAAAAAAAAATTGCCTGAACGAAATTACAGTACAGACGTTAAAAATGAAAAAAAATATATACACAAACCTTTCAAGATAAATATTCTACAAGACAATGTAGTTAAATTTTAAAAAAACAGACCATACATGTGTTGCATTTCATAAATATTACTTTGATAGTAATAGACCCCTCCATCTCCTCCCGTGGATGTTGTATAAACAGACGTATATACCAGAGGATGGGCAGCAGCATCTAACTGAGTACTTATCATCAATACTGCAATCACCAATTTGGCTGCCAAGCGTCGTGGTTATGGAAAATCTCCCCATTGCATTATATTGCGGAGGCCTCGTCCAGCAGTGGACATCTACGGCCTGATGATGATGATGATGATTATAGTCTGTTCATTTCTTTTGGGCGTTTTTTAATTTTTTTTACCTTGCCTGAGAGAGAGATTGAAAGATGCAACAGAATGAGGATCATTCCAAGTAGCAGCGGCGGTCATATTGTGTAATAGACTGATGTTCCATTTCTATGTCCAGTTTGATATTCATTGCGCTGCGTATTTTAAAGCTAAAACACGCAGCGCAATGGACAGAAAACAGGTAATCGACATTGATTAGAAAATATGACCACTGGTTGAAGTTTATGTATGTATTTTAGCCACAAACTAATTAATTGAGAGGTGTAACATGTGCATGAAAGGAAAAAGTTCATGGTGCCCTGATTCCTTTCACCACACTGGTTTTTACACTATCACAAGGTGTTGTTCAAGGCCACCATACCCTAAGCCAATCACTGAACTAAGCAGGCCCATGAAATAAACAAAGCACATTATGTGTGTAAGGAAATACTTAAGTTAGTTTACCTTCTGTGAAACTGTCCTGCTCTGTTGCAATTACAGAATTAATCTTACAACACACAAATTCTGTCACCTCTTCCTCTGTATCGAAGGAATGTAGTGTCGGGCACACACAGTCGAATAACCACTGCCAGTCTTGACGGATCTCCTGCTCCGTTAACGCAGTTGCTATTACTGTAAACAGAATACAGCAAATAACAAATTATACCAACTACAGGTCTAGCGCTTAACTGAGTGGGAGCTGAACGGGAGGGGTGTTTTTGTATCTCAAATTATCAGATGACATGTGACAATAACTGTGTGGACTGGACAATAACTGGAGTGGTGCCCAATACTGTTAAGCACTAATCACTCGCAATTCCACTAGCAAGTGAACTGGCTTTAAAAAAAATTGTAAAAAAAAACAATCTAGTTAGGTACCACATCTGGGAAAATCTGGTGATTTTAAACAACAAGTGACTCAGTTATCATAATGAAGTGAACACAATATATCTATAATTGATATTAGATTACACTGTAACCAGATGTGAACTGAACTTACATAGACCTACCCAAATTAAGTGATTTTTCTTACCGTAATATATTTCAGAATTAGGAGTTTGGTGTAAAATCCTGTATGGGGCTGGTTTTGTATCTCTAACGCTGTCTAACGTACCAACAAGCAGCGAAGAGAGACCTTTTGATTTACCATGCCCTTTTCTCCTCTGAAGGACGAAATACAATGTTGTTTCATCGCAGTCCCTAGACAATACAAATAAGTTAGCAAATAAAAGTGGCCTGAATACAAATTATATTTTAGCGTAGGTACTTTACTTACCATAGCGCAGTTTTGATGAAAACTTCTTGCGGTTTCACCCACATATTAAACTCTGAGAAAACCGCAAACGCTAACAAAATCGTACGTTTAATCACTAAACAATTATTAACATGATAATGATCGCTTTCCCATCACATTTCTCGGTAAATAAATTAGAATCGCCACAAACAAAACTAGTCGTAGATTGATTCCTTCCTTATTTTTTCGACAAAAAACACAAAACACACACAACCTCCACAATCAGTTTCATTTCAGTCCCAGTCAGTCACGATCACGACTCAGCTGTCATTTTGACGTTAATTATTTAGTTCAAAACCCTACGTCTTTGGAGAAATCTATAAGTACCACAGACTACTAGGATGCTACGCATGTAAGTAGAACTGTTTGTAAGTGGTTAAATCCATGGACTTACCACCCGTTTGCACTAACTAACATGTTAAATCACTTCCATAGAAATCACCTTCTGTCACAGAATATACAAGCTTCTGTGCGATTTTACGTCATCGAACGAAAAACTAAAAGTATGTAGGTACGTAGGTACATGGCATGAAGTTATAGCACAGTTATAGTAAATCTTCAAGCTTCTTGGTACATGGTAGATACCGTAGAGCGTGTCTACGGTAGGTACCTACAATCATAGCCAACATGAAATGAAAAATAAAATAAAAATAAAAAAGTTTATTTACCGAAAAAGATTTACAAACACGTGATCCTATTAGATACACCGAACAAGTAGTAGAAACATTACATCAATAAATATAAACCATATACCTACTACACATACCTATGTAGATAAATAATTAAAACTAAGTAAAGTAATTATACACAATTTAGACCGAATTTTAAATGTTTTAACACGCTTTTATTATCTTGGTCTGTATGTTTGTACGTATGTAACGGAATCTTTCAACATCTAGACATAAAAGCGTGTTTTTTAGTATTTCTAAAATAATGCATTTCTAGTAGGTACAGATATTTTATTTCGCGTAGTTTGTTTCGCTATGTTTGTCATAGTGCATCCACATGCACATTGTTTTAGTGTGCGTAGGTTCAGGAGCAGTTAGTCTCACGGTGACCCGGTCCGGGTATATAGTGCTTAATGCTAAGCAGTTAAAGTGCTTAAATTAACCTTTATTATTTGAGTTTAGTTAGGTACACCTTAGAATAAACTCCATTCAAACCAGACGGGACGGACCGGTTCAGACGGACCGGATGGACAAAACCGGATCAGATCGGATGCAGCAGATTGGATAGACCGAACGATCCGGACGAACCGGATTGGACGGCCCGGACGGATTGGACCAGACCGGACGGGACCAGACCGGTGCCAGGCCATACCAATTCTCCAAAAACGATTACGAATTCCTTAGCAGTTCGCATTATAAAGGTAGAATTGAAACGTTTAGTACGAAAAGAGGGTATACTAATGAGGTAAGGGTGGTACCAAGCCGTGCGCCTGCTCGTCCATGATGAAAAGGAGATAGTGGGATCAGATCATGAAGTTCCTGGGAGCATTCCCCAAAATGTAACCTATATATAGAAGATTGAAAGGCACGCAACCTTACGGCGGTGCTCGAGAGACTCTAGTCTCCGCCATATGTTGCCCACCTATAAGCCTGAACTCTCTGCTCTCTGAACGTTCGATCGAGTCCAAGGCAGCAAGCTGGTGTTTGGCCGAGCCAGCCATCCCAAACGTGGTAGGAGTACTTCATACCAGCCCGGACTTGTGCTTTGTACAGACTTAGAAGGCTTCATGGAGGCAGTTTTTGCCTTAGACTCGATGTAGGAGCCAAGTTGAGAGTAGGCGTGAGTGAAACGCCTAAGAGCTCGAGGTGATCTCCTATAGCTACAGGTATATCTCGGAAGACAGGAACTTGGAGAAACTTACTTTTTTCGCGGAGAAGAGACAAGCCTGCGTTTTAGAGGCGTTGAACTTGACTAGATTGGCATCACCCCAATCGGAAACAGCCTTGAGAATCAAATTCAGACGCTGCAGCATCTCATCTCTTAACTCCAGAATTTAATTCTGCCTAGCACGCGCATTGGAAACGTATCTCTCCACAACTGTGCTGTCGTCTGCATACCCAATGATACTGGGCATTAGCAGATCATTTATATGCAGCAGAAACAGTGTGGCAGGTAGCACTGACCCCTGAGGTACCCCGGCGTTTATAGCCATTTGATCCGACGAGCACCCGTCAACAACTTACTCGAATGGATCTTTCCCTCAGAAAGTCTGCGAGGCAGGCGCAGAATTGAACTGGCAGTCCGTAAGCAGGAAGCTTGTCAATAAGGCTAGCGTGCCAAACCTGTCAAAGGCCTTCGAGACGTCTAATGAAACAGCCAGTGCTTCACCATGATCTCGATGGCCTCTCTCCAAATGTGCGTGGCATACACAAGAAGGTCCCCAGTAGACCGATTTCGGCGAAATATCCTCGATCCGTCGAGGTATGCAAGGACCTTCCTATTCTGTACACGCTCCATACATTTACATAGTAGGGAGGTGACCTAGATAGGGCGGTAGTTCAAAGGGTCAGCACGACTGCCTTTCTTGGGCACAGGTTGCACGTTAGCGAGCTTCCAAGACTTGGGGACTTCACCAGTATTCAAAGAGAGGCGGAAAATTTGCGTTAATATTGAAGACAACTCAGGTTCACAGGTTTTTAATACTACGGCCGAGATACCATCCGGACCGCTAGCTTTATTCACGTCGAGACTACGTAGCGTTTTGAGCACTTCCTTTTGCTGGATGCGAATTCTTGCATTGAAGCTTCGCACCGAGGAAGGCTGGGTGGAGTTTCGCCAGAGGCGTCAAGACGCGAAGCCTCCGCAAATTGAGTGGCAAATAAATTTGCTTTCTCAACCGCAGCGTGAGTTTGGGACCCGTCCGGTTTCAGTAGTTGGGTTTAGTGAAGGGCGGCTGAAGTTCGCTTCCACCGACTTAGCCAGAGACCAGAAAGCTTTACTTCCCGCAGGGTATGCGGCAAACTTAGCCCCCAGATAGCCAATCCGATTGAAGCGAGCCTTCTGTAACACCTTCTTGCAGGACTTGGTGGCTTTGTTATAGGCTTTCTTCATAATCCGTGCATCCGAGGTTTAACCGTTTCTTGCGTCAACGCAAGCTAGGTATGCAACACGTTTTTGCGCTTCCGCGCTAGCACACGCGGGACTAAACCATGGGCGAGCATTGCTTGCAGGTGAAGCATCGGAGAATGGAAAAAAATACTCCATTGCTCTATTTATCACCTCCGTAACGGCATCAGCACTGACCGTTGGATCACATGAAGAAAAGCAAGTTTGCCGCCAAGGATAAGAAGCGAAGAAGTGTCGCATCTCATCCCAATCTGCCGACTTGTAACACCACACTCGCCTACTACCTCTGGGCGAGGGATCGGGTGGCGAGTATGAAGATACAGACCTCACCACACAGTGATCTGATGTTCCCAAAGGAAGCATCACTGATACCGAGTGGCGATCCGGCTCGTTCGTCAGCAGAAGGTCCAGGCAGTTGGCTGTGTGGTCCTCAACGTCCAGAATTCTGGTTGCCGCATTGACGAGCTGAGTGAGATTAAAGTGAGTGCAAGTTTGCACGCCTCTCTCCCAGCATAGTCGGACAACTGGTAAGGGAACAGCCACTGTTGGTGGTGGGCGTTAAAGTCCCCCAGAATCACCAGTTGGGCATCAGGATAACGTTGCTGGGCCACATCCGCCGCTTCACTGATGTAGTTGAACAACCTGGTTGTCTCGTGGTCTTCAGAGTGACAATGATATAAACCAGCATAGATAATTTTATCTAAGCCGGTGTCCACCAAAGTACATAAAACTGAGAAATCGGGTTCATTGAATCTGCGTCTCCGTGAGGATTAAATAATAAGTGTGGCTTAGCTGTCCCTAGGTGGTGGTGGACCGGATCGAGATTGGAGTGCAGTCCTCTAATGTTTCAGAGGTGCACTTGAAGCGAGAGGAAAGAAAGAAAGAAAGAAAGAAAGAAAATTTATTTATTTTACCACACGCACAACACTCACATAAAACAAGAAGACAAAAACAAAAATCTACTAAGTATAGGTATAGGTACTACAAGATCTTAGAGAATTGAAAATAAAAATAAATAAAACTGTTATAACCGTTGGTAAGATGATAGGTTGTGTAGGAAGTGCTTCCGCTGTGAGCGCAACTTATTATATGTTGACTTTTTCATGGTTTGGTTTTTGGTTTTGGTGGAGTGATTAGGTTTGTGGGAAAAACGGCTGTTGAGTGAGGCACTGGTCAGTGAAAGCCTAGAGACAAACAGCAGGCTCCTGCGCCAGTGGGAGACTAGACTGGAGACTGAGACCTCCCTCCAGGAATGGCCATCGGGTCCTCTAATCCGGTCGCCAACCGGCACGATGGAGCATTCTGGGATTTTTCGCAAGGCGGCGGGCTAGCTTACTAGTTGGGCCCCCTACAACCTGCAGTCAGCCAGCGGAGAACCGTGCTTCGGATCCCGCTACCTTCCAAGCCTAGCCAACCGGCACACTTGCACTGCTGCGGTCTCTAAAACGCACATGCTGAATCCAGTGCACGAACTGCCGTGGTATTCGGGGCCGCATGAAGCCTCACGTGAATATTCACGATTTGCGCAGTAAGAAATCTGCACTCTGTAAAGTTCGGCGTGTAACGCGTATCGCGCAACGCGTGAATTAGATGACACAAATAGGAAGTGAATTGGCTCAAATCACGGTACACAGTGGAACGATTTTGAAAAAAGGTGGACGTAGGAACAAGTTTCGTAATTTCTGTCTAAAAAAAATTGCAACTGATAGGAAATTGTATGGTGATTAAAAGATATTCTATTAAATTTTCAAAAAAAGACACTCCTTTATAGTTTAAAATAATAGTTCAGAAAAAATGTATGGAAAGATTTATATCATATTGTTTTTCTCAGAAATAAGAAGTTTGATCAAGAAAAAACCTATAATAGCTTAAAGTAGCTACCGTCTTCTACAAATGGGCATATAGGGTTCTGGACGGTTTAACCCTGCAGCATTGGCAGTTAAGGGGAATTAAACTCTTAAAAAATATTGTTTATTTTGATACGAGCATCTGATAGGAAATGTAGTGCTTGTTAAAAGTTATTCTATACAATTTTCCATAAAAATGAGTCTGTGATATTATAAAAATGTATTTCTGAAAAAATGCAATGAAATATAAATCAACATATTTTTTCTCGGAATTTTAAATCATAAGAAACTTACACTACTTAAGTTCTATACAACAACGAAATATTCGTTTTTGGCTAAACGCTGTTGCAGTGGTGTTTAAATGGGATCAAACTTTACAAATATATGATTTAATGTTAAATGTTAATGGAAAATGGTTCAATTTCTGTCATTCGCTCAGTCTTATCTAAGTAAAATGAATAAATCATAATAAAATCTAGTGTAAAAAACTTCTAAGTCTAACTATTGGCTTCGTAATTATCTCCAAATAATTTGCCAATTTTTCCGATACTCGACATTTCTGACCTTATAGGTAGGTACCCGATACTTTTCATTGCTACAGTTCTTCCACTGAGCATTACATTCATAAAAGTAATAAATCAATATACAATCTAGTGTCAAAAAGTACAAAGATCTAAGAGATTAAGAGATTGTCTTATTAATTATCTCCAAATAACTTAAATAACTTGCCAATTGTGTTGTTATATCCAAAAGGACTTGTAACTTAATCTTTGCCTCCGTTATTTCAACACCTTCTGTAGGGTAGTATCTTTTTTTGGCTTCTAATATCTTGTAGTAGAAGGGCAATACAGATATGCTGGAATCTGATAACATTGTCCTCAGGGATAAGTATTTTCATTTCGTTAGATTCAGCGAAGTTGAAAGAGCAAGAGCACTATCTTCATCAGAGAAATCATCGCATCCAATGAATAAAATCAGAGCATCACAACAAAACTTTACAGATCTGTTAATATGATTTACCCTCTTACCATTTTAAAATAGTCCGGAATTCCCAGCAGCCATTTTTCATAAAACATATGATAGATATTTTAGTATCGATGTAACTAAAATATTTCCCAAATAAAGTTAATAATGACAAAAATCCCCTTAAAACTAGAAGCAACCTTCGTAAAACTAGTAATCACTTACTGGAAAGATCCACCAAATTATCAGTAGAACCATTTACTTACCTACATTTTTCTATCATCTACATACATTAAATTCTACAGATAAGTTGGTGGGTCTCTAACAATGAAAGGAATCTAGTACCTTCCTACAAGGTCAGTCATTAGGCTCAAGTATCGGGACCATTATTAATAATACGTGGCAAATTATTTCAAGATAAGTAATAGGGGGCGTTCAAGTATTATGTAAGCGCTTGAGGGGGGCGGGGGGGTCTTTGTTTTGCTTATTTTTGATGACATGGTCGATATCGTGATTACGTCAGCAGTTATTATTTACTTATTTTACACAAATGGCAACCCACAAATTGTCTATGCTTGAAAATAAAACTCACATGTCGGGGATTCCCACAAATAAAGAATACGTTATAGGTACTCACCTAGAAGCGAGTGGGGATTACCGCGCGCACTTGTCACGTCTAAATTTCTTCCGTCAATCTATTGTTTCGTTTCGATTCGAATGACGATTTGACGTATTGTAAGCAAATCAAAGCAAGTTAATGTTTGTTTTAACCGGTGATCCTTTTTCGCCCAAGCTTAACTGTTTAACATGTCGTTTCAAATAAACAAATCCAAGTAATATCAAAAATTATTCGAAAGTTTTAAAAAATCTCATACAAATACAAAAGTACAAAATGTACAGAAGTTAGTTAAGCCTATTTGCTAACTACTGCTCACGAATCAATAAAAAAACAGAATACATTAAAAGAAAAATGCATATAGGTACCAATGATTAAGTAAGCATGGGAGGGGGGGAAGAGGTTTGCTTACTTTTGCTAACACAGCTTACACAGAAGGGGTGGGCATAGTGCGCGTCATGTAAAAAGAACGCTGGCGGTCAAGCTTCTACAGGCGTTCCAGCGTTCTTTTTACATGACGCGTACTATAATGGTACATTATTTGTAGTAAACTAGGCAGGCACTCATTCAATGTATAGGTATACATCTCTTAAATAAGTAGAAAAGTAAGTAATCTCTTAAAAAGAACGCTGGAACGCCTGAAGAAGCTTGACCGCCAGCGTTCTTTTTACATGACGCGCATTATAAATAGTTGTAAAAAATCTGCTTACGTAATACTTGAATGGCCCCATACGACAATCGCTAACTTTGTAGTTTTTGTCTCTAGTGACTCTAGAGTCTAGATGATATGGTGATTTACTTTTATGAAAGTAATACTCAGTGGAAGTACTGTAACAATGAAAGGTATCTGGTACTTAACCTACAAGGTCAGTCATTAGGCTCAGGTATCGGAAAAATTGGCAAGTTATTTGGAGATAATTATTAAGACTATAGCGATCTTTGTACTTTTTGACACTAGATTTTATTATGATTTATTACTATTATGAACGTAATACTCAGTGAAAGTACTGTAGCAATGAAAAATATCTGGTACCTACCTACAAGGTCAGAAATGTCGAGTATCGGAAAAATTGGCAAGTTATTTGGAGATAATTACTAAGCCAGTAGTTAGACTTAGAAGTTTTTTACACTAGATTTTATTATGATTTATTAAGTTTACTTAGATAAGACTGAGCGAATGACAGAAATTGAACCATTTTCCATTAACATTTAACATTAAATCATATATTTTTAAAGTTTGATCCCATTTAAATACCGCTGCAACAGCGTTAAGCCAAAAACGATTATTTATTTTTTGTAAAGAACTTAAGTAGTGTATGTTTCTTATGAAAACCTTTTAAAATTCCGAGAAAAAATATGTTGATTTATATTTCATCGCATTTTTCAGAAATATGTTTTTATAATATCACAGACTCATTGTTATGGAAAATTGTATTGAATAACTTTTAACAAGCACTACATTTCCTATCAGATGCTCGTATCAAAATAATTTTTTTTTTTCAAGAGTTTAACCCCCTTAACTGCCAATGCTGCAGGGTTAACAGAACCCTATATGACCCATTTGTAGAAGACGGCAGCTACTTTAAGCTATTGTTGTTTTTTTTTTAACAAACTTCTTATTTTTGAGAAAAACAATATAATATAAATCTTTCCATACATTTTTTTCTAAACTATTTTTTTAACCCATGAAGAAGTGCCTTTTTTTGCAAATTGAATAGAATATATTTTAATCACCATACAATTTCCTATCAGTTGCAATTTTTTCAGACCGAAATTACGAAATTTGTTCCTACGTCCACCTTTTTTCAAAATCGCCCCACTGTGCGGTACCCCGAATACCATAGCTGCTCAAACCCGTCACTTCCACGATGGCTACACTGGACATCAGTCCGAAACACGACAATGTCGCTTCACGGACTGGCTATGTCCATGGGGTGGTGATAAGCCACGGCCGAAGCCTACCACCAGAAATGTTGTTACCCGTTTGACACCACCCAGAGATCACGTGTAGGGACGCGAGGGTATTTTCCTATGGACGCGAGCAACTCCAATCTCCAAATTTCCGAGCGTACTCTTAGATGATCTATATACCTGCACACCAGTACCTTAGATGATGATGATAATGACTACGTCGTTGTTAATGTTCATCACCACCGCCATCATCATCATCATCATCACCACCACCATCATCATCATCATCATCTAAAGTATTGTCGTGCATGTGATGATGATGATGATTATGATGATGATGATGATGATGATGTTGTTAATGTTCATCACCACCACCATCATCATCATCATCACCACCACCATCATCATCATCATCATCATCATCATCATCATAATCACCTGCACGCTAATATCCTAGATGATGATGATGATGATGATGATGATGATGGTGGTGATGGTGATGATGATGGCGGTGGTGATGAATATTAACAACATCATGATCATCATCATCATCATCACCTGCACGCGTATACCCTAGATGAGGATGATGATGGTGATGGTGATGATGATGGTGGTGGTGATGAACATTAACAACATCATCGTCATCATCATCATCATCATCATCTAGGGTATTGGCGTTCAGGTGTTGGTTCTGGTTCGCTGCAGGCCCTGCTGACTACTGAGCCACGCTCGCCTTCGGCTCGCTCGCAGCTTTCGTGGTGATCACTGTTCTCTAGTGTTTTAAATCCATGTTGTACTTTCACTCATTTTGAAATATAACACTATTCAAAATTCGTAGAATCGTGCATCATACTATCATTGATTCTGGCCAAGTTTTCACGTATTCTTTCGTTGTTTTATTTTTAACACCTCACATAGTAACTTAAAACTTGGGTAGGCTACCTAAATTGAAATAAAGTATTTTCTCGCACTATAATGCTATTGCAAAGTTTAAAGAACGTAGTTGTAAAATAAATTAGAATACATTATTATAAGTACAGTTGGCAACCCTATCAGAACTAGCTCGCTATAGTAGAAATTACGGCCAACTTATAAAAAGTATTGTGTGTTCACACTAGTAACGGTTTGGCAACGTCGCTTTTAAACTTTTGCTGACGGAGCGGCAACATATCAAAGTAAAAGTCAAAAAGTATTTTATTCATTGAAATCACAAGGATCATTTTGAATCGTCTTAAAAAATAAATTTACATTTACTCCTGTTCCAACGCAACCAGACCTAGAAGAATCAGGCAACAAACACGGTCTGTTTTTCTTTTGATGATCCTGCTTACTATTAGGTGGGGAGCCCCTGTGTAGAGCCTCGAGAACAAGTGGAAGCTGATTCAAAGAAAAAAAGGAAAATCAACTTAAAAGCCTTCCTTAGGTAGGCAGTCAAAAGTAAGATGATAGAGAAAATCAGCAAAAGTTCATAAGGCAGCACACTCTACGCTTGATATACTCATAAATAACACATATTACAGTCCAGTCGGCAGGTGGTTTCAGATGGAAAAAGGTCAAAAGCTAATGAAACTTTGGGAGGTTGTTCAGGGATAGTTAATTAACATTTTCCCAAGTTTTGGACCTCGAGGACCATGTGCGAAAAGTGGAGGGGGGGGAGGGGGGGGGGGGGAACTGCACCTTCCTCCGGTTTTTTCTCAATAACTTTTTTCTCTTACATCCCACGGCAAAAGTACCAGCTACTTTTTTGTAGAACGTTAAATTTACTATAATTTGGACTAATAAAACATGTTTCTATGACAATAGATTATCGAGATATGGCGATGTGTGTTTTTTTCTAAGTACATCAACTACGTGCAGAGACACTTTGGTAGCAATGTGATTGTTGTCTTTGATGGATACCCCACTAAATCCGGCTATCAAAGCACCAAAGCAGCAGAACGAGCTCGCCAGTCTGCATTACAAGCACCAACCAAAGTCGTGTTCTCCTCATCTACTATGGTCACAATAGCACAAGAAAAGTTCTGGCAAAAGATCACAATATGGGAGCATTCATTTCGATGTTGATGACACAAATGGTGGATGCTAGCATCGAAGTGAAGCAGGCATTTGAGGACGCCGTGATCATGGTGGTGGGGATGGTGTTGAGAAGAGAAGACTGAGTCCCTGCAGAAGACTGCTTCCACCCCCAATTAGTGGGATACAAGTTGACTTCCCGCCAGTTCAGCAATTGCTTGGAGGTAGCATATTGACGACCTCTGTGGCGCGGCGGGCGAAGGTTGGCCTGCGACGCAGGAGGTTGCGGGTGCGATTCCCGGAACATTTGTTCATTTTGTTCATCGGAACAAATATTTGTGCGATCGCAGATATTTGTTCAGGGTGTTCTGGGTATTTTCTATGCATAATAAAAAATATCTATCTATGTAATATATTGTATTAAGTATATCAGTTATCTAGTATCCATAACACAAGCTCTGCTTAGCTTGGGGCTAGATAATGTTGTGTGAACTGTCCAGCATTATTTATTTATTTATTTATCTTGCTGCATGGTGGCCTGTGGCATCTTCTTTATGACTGGTTTTGATTATCTGTCGTTTTTGAGAGAACCGCCGGGCCTTAAGGTACCAGTTTGGTTTCAAATGAAAGCTACAATAATTTACTACAACTTCATTAAAATAATTTTTGACGTGGGATGCATATTTTAGAATATATTTCACAAAATAAGTAAAAATTTCTTAAAAAAACACTTAGGAGAAAAATTGCCTATTTTCGAAGAACTTTATCTTGGAAACCAATGGCTGTATAGATCTCGCCTTAGTGTCAAATTGTAGAAAATTTAGTCTACTTTAAAAATATGCCTGTTGACTATACCGGTCAGACCCTTCCTTGACTAAGATATTGTAAAATTGGGAGCAGAGGAAACAGCAAGCTTTGGAATAAAAGAATATAATTAAATAGCGGTGCGTACAAGTGACCGCAATATCGTAAAAAGAGGCTCGCAACAGTGCGATGCTTAGCTTATATAGGAACAAAAAAAGCGCCGCACAACGGCGATCATCGGTACCATTTGCTTGTGTAGTCAGGTGGACATGGATTTGTCTTCGTGGTTTGACTGTTGATGCAGAGATGGCGCTGCAGTCAACATATTGCCACCGCGAAAATGATTTGAGTAGGTATTGTCATGTCCACCTGCCTACCTTCACAATTTAGGTACCTAACAGAATCTATCTTGACTACCATAGGTTAGATATACACAATCTATTCTATGCTTAGGAATAGGTATTACTTGATACCAGGTTCTCAAGTTAGGTAGGTAGGTACTTGCCACTGAGTGATATGCTTCCAAGTAGCTTGATAATACTACGGCTACTACTGTATATATTCTGTGACTACGGTGACATACCAGTAGGAATTACCTACCTACTTGTGTGAATCTAGTGATTTCTTATATTTTCAATCCAATCCTAGTTTCTAAGGCATCTTGATCCTTAGAACCAAAAGTTAAATCGAAAGTAACTATTTATTACTTGGTTATACCTATCTATTATTTCTCTAAGTGATTAAAACGACAGGGAGTAACCAATTTAATTCGGTACTTACTTAAAGAAACATAACATATTATTAAACGGTATCTTATCTTACATATATAAACATACCTACTTATTAATAAACTTAGGTATAAGTTATAGGTAATGGACAAATAGTATTAAATGCGCGTTTTATAATATTCTTCGCAGTTTGGATTGAAACTATTCTAGTCTCGTTGTCTTTCCCGTCATGGGTCTTGATAATTCTTCCCATCTTCCAATGGCAAGACTGTAGATGGTCGTCCTTCACCAACACCAACGTCCCGGCTGCCAGGCTAGGTCCCTTGGAGCTCCGCCACTTGGTCCGCTGTTGGAGGTTTCCGATGTAGTCCTTCGCCCATCTTCTCCAGAAATCTTGTTGAATTTGTTGTAGTTGTTGTAAATGAGTCAATCTGTGAATAGGTACATCTTGGTATTCATAGTCAGGCAATGACTGTATAGACCTACCAATCAAAAAGTGAGCTGGCGTCAAGACAGAGAAATCGGTATAATTACTAGAAAGTGGACATATAGGTCGGGAGTTTAAAATTCCTTCTACCTGAATTAAAATAGTAGAAAATTCCTCGTAAGTTAACAGAGCTTTACCTAGAACTCGCTTTAGGTGATATTTACAGCTTTTAACAGCTGCCTCGTGTAGACCCCCTATAGGAGGTGTGTACGCGGGCAGGTACTTATGTTTATATAGAATGCCCTCGTCTGCAAATGATGACGTAAGTTCATCAGAGCTTTCGTGTAAAAATTTATAAAGTTAATTTAACTCATTATTTGCCCCATGAAATGTTGTAGCATTGTCACTCACCATCTCTCGGGGTTTACCTCGCCTGGATATGAATCTCCGTAGCGCGGCTATGAATTTTTGTGATTCTAGATCTGTAACCAACTCAATATGAACTGCCTTCGCCGCGAAGCAAACAAAAATAGATACGTAACACTTCGAAGTATTATATCCACGTCCTCTCCCGCTCCTTATCACAAAGGGTCCTGCATAATCGATGCCCGTATTGAGGAAGGGGGGTGACGGGGTTACTCTTGTTGTAGGTAGATTACCCATTATAGGATTATAAGTGTTTGGTTTAACTCTAAAACAGGTGACACACTCGTGTACTATCTTAGAGGCGAGAGACTTACCCTGAGTCGGCCAGAATCTTTCTCTTATTGTAGATAACAATAAATGGGGTCCCGCATGCAATAATTTGACGTGCTCGGTATGCATGATGAGCCTTGTGAGTGAGTGTTTGTGATGCAAGATCATTGGGTGTTTTTTATCGTGGCAGTTAGGTGAAAGTGCTAAGCGACCTCCCACCCTTATTATATCGTTCTGCATGAACGGATTTAAACACAATATATGTGATGATTGTGGCAGTGATTTATTATTTTTAAGTAAATTGTACTCTACGGGAAATTACTCAATTTGAGCATTTTTTACTAGAATATGTAGTGAATTATTTAATTCAGTTACATTTAAGGGCAATTTATTTATTTTTCCCTTAAGATTTTGTATGAACCTGTGTACAAATGCAAAAACTCGCACGAGTTTATTTGCATTAGACCATTTTTGAAATAAATTAGTATAAAATTCATTTACTGGAATAATATTCGAAATATGACACATTGTTTCATTTTTTAATTCTGAAATTAAGACATTAGGTATCTGCTGTGATGGCCAGTCGGCTTTTGGTTTCGAAAGCCAGTCAGGGCCTTGCCACCACATTTTTTTATTTGCAATTTTATTTGCTGGAATACCTCTGGTGATAAAATCCGCGGGATTTTCTCCTGAGGCAACCCAAACACTTATTGTTGTAAAAGTGTAGGTATGTAGTATGTCGGTAGGTGTTTCGCGCCATAATATGCATTGTAGGTTATGTTGATTGGGATTTAGGTATATAAAACGATAAAGTTTTTCTACATCAGCATTAATTACAAATGTATTTTTACGAAATCTTAGAAGAATATTTGTTAGTTTATCTTGACTGATTGTACCTTTATATTGAATATCGTTTAAAGAAATTGCGGTACTCGTTTTAAACGTCGCGTCAATAACCACCCTTAGGGGTGTAGATGTTTTTTGTGGAGTTACCACAGCGTGGTGAGGGAGATAATTGCAGGGCTCATAGGTATCTCGTCTAATCATATGCCCTGCTTGTTCAAATTCCCTCATGAAGCTAACATATTGTTGTCTATAATTAGGATCTTTCGTAAACTTTGATTCTAAAGCTTTAAATCTTTTATACACTATATGCCTAGACTGTCCAAGAACTGATGGAGAGGCCTTAAGAGGAACGAAGTTACCGTCAGAGCTGCGAGTGTGATTTTGTAATATCTTTTCACACTCTTTGATTTCATCATGTGGAATCTTCGTGTCATTTATTTCTCCCCAAAAGCTTCGCAGCTCATTTGATTGGACAAAATTACAATGAGTTTTGTTCGTATGTAGGTATGATGTTGTGATTGAGCCGGAAACTACCCATCCAAATCGAGTATTTTGTAAGATAGGTAGCCCCTTACCAAGTCTATATTGACCGGTGCAGAGTACTTCGTAAAATAACTCTGCTCCTAAAAGAAGATCGATTTCGTTTGGCTCGTAAAAGTAGGTATCCGCTAATTGATATTTTTTTGGAAATTTTATTTTATCGAGATTAGTTGCATGTGGCGTTAGATTGCAAATAGTAGGTACAATGAGGCAAGATATCGTGGCAGAATATGTGCTTATTTTTGACTGAATAATTAAGCTACTTGAATGACTGATGGGGGTAACATTTTCGTTGAAACCCACCACCTGCATGTGCGTTTGTGTTTTTTGTAAATTAAGCTTTTTGAATGCGCTTTCGGTAATGAAATTAGATTGTGAACCTGAATCTAACAGGGCCCTTAGAGTGTGTGATCGATTATCAGTGTCGATCACGTTCACCAGGGCAGTGGATAGTATGACTACCTTGGTTTGGTTCGGTCGTATAGATCGAATAATGTTGGTAGGTGTAGCATCGGCTACTTGATTATTAGTATGTAGTTTTCCTGACAGACTCGGCTGGGATAAAACTTGGTTTTGTGTAGCACCGGCTACTTTTTGATTAGTATGTAGGTTTAATGACAGACTCGGCTGAGATAAAACTTGGTTAAGTGTAGCATCGGCTACTTTTTGATTAGTATGTAGGTTTAATGACAGACTCGGCTGAGATAAAACTTGGTTAAGTGTAGCATCGGCTACTTTTTGATTAGTATGTAGGTTTAATGACAGACTAGGCTGAGATAAAACTTGGTTAAGTGTAGCATCGGCTACTTTTTGATTAGTATGTAGGTTTAATGACAGACTCGGCTGAGATAAAACTTGGTTAAGTGTAGCATCGGCTACTTTTTGATTAGTATGTAGGTTGATCAACTGTCTCGGCTCGGAAACCACTGGTTGCGGATTTAAAGTTGTTGGTTGCGAGCTGATTGACGATGTTTTGGTATTAGTAGGTATATTATCTATCGGTGTATGTGTTATGTGTAATAGTGTGTGATGCTTACCTTTACACGTTCTGCAGTTGGTCGCGCGGCAATTAGGTACGATGTGACCTGACCTTAAGCTGTTGTTACACAGACGTAGGTTTCTTACCGCTTGGATTTGAGACCTCACGTTCAATGCTAGGAATTTTGGGCACTGGTTGATGTAGTGTGAGTTTTCACAATACGGGCATTGATTATTATAGGTATTTTTGTTAGGTACCTTGTGATTTGTGCTTGAGTTGGACGTGGTTAGCAAGGCTTTACTCGTTTGTCCTTGCTCGCTTGGCTGATCCGAGGAGCTAAGAGCTTCCAATAGATCCGCTCGTTTACGTAGAAAAGACTTGAAGTCCTGTAATGAAGGCAATTCATTTGAGATTGATCTTTCCTCCCATTTTCGTAGTGTTTGAGAGTCTGATTTTGGAGCTAGAATAAATATTAGAAGTACGTCCCAATTGTCGGTAGAAATATTCAGATTGTTTAGGACTCTTAAGTGCTTGTTCATATTATCAATTAATCCCCGCAATGCACCTGCATTTGAGGTTAACGGTTCTACACTAAGAAGTGATTTGAGATGATTAGTGACAAGCTTCCTTGGGTTATTAAAGCGTTCGCATAGAAGTTTCCATGCAATCGCATAACTTTCCTCACAAAACTCTAAAGAACCTATTACATTGAGTGCACTATCTTTTAGACAACTCCTCAGATATTTAAATTTCTGAATTTGTTTCAAATTACTTTGATTTATAAGGGCATCAAATGTGTCTCTGAACTCAAGCCACTGTGTGACCTCCCCATTAAATGACGGCAACGCAATGTCTGGAAACTTAATTGAATCGTTGCTTTCTGCTGATGAATGCTCCAAAGATGACACATTAGCCGGTAGGCTGGAGTTCTCTGATACAAATTCATTTACATATTTCCTAGCCACAGCCATGTTGGCAAAATAAGCATTTTGGGTGGATTCTCTTTCTAGTAATTGTGAATCGAAGTCGGTGCACAAGGTTTCTATTGTATCTTGGACCGTCTCAAATTCATCAAAGGCTGATTTAATTTTTTCTAATCTGTATTCCAGGTCTATACATAGCTCTGCAGAGACTGGTTCAGTGATGCTAGTTACATATTTTTTAAATAATGTTAATTTCCCTTTGAGAATCCCCCGTTTTTTTATTAATATCTTTAATTCTTTACTTTCTATGATAGGTTTATCATCCATTTTACAAAGCTTTTATAGCTGTGCAAGTGGCAAGTGAAAAAAAAAAACTAGGTGTGCACGTGGCAATTTAAAGAATCTAGGTAGGTATGCACGTAGCGAGTGAAAAAATTACTTGGGTATAGGTACACTTTTGAATAACTGAAAAAAAACTAGGTGTGCACGTGGCAATTTAAAAAATCTAGGTAGGTATGCACGTAGCGAATGAAAAAATTACTTAGGTATAGGTACACTTTTGAATAACTGAAAAAAATGTTCTTAGATAGGTATGCCAAGCTCACTTACTTGATTACTAGGTAGGTATACTTAGGTGCCAATGCCGCTTGAAGATTGTTCGGTCTTTTCGGATCTCGGATCTCGAAATGTTGCTCTTTGTTGCTGATAACCTCCTTCAATACTGCTCCCCAGATAGGTAGATGCTTGAACACCAGACAGGATCTTCACCATGCGGTCACGCGTTGCCCTCCACGCGTCCTTGTGTCGACCCAAGGACCGCTCGTAGGTACGCCGCTCGCCGCTGCGTGTCGTGAATTCCAGGCTTCTTTCTGTGGGTCCTTCTCCTTTCTTTCCAGTCTTCGTCGGGGTCACCCTCGGATCTCGGATCACGTCGGGGTCACCATGTAAAAATTGGGAGCTAGAGGAAACAGCAAGCTTTGGAATAAAAGAATATAATTAATTAGCGGTGCGTACAAGTGACCGCAATATCGTAAAAAAGAGGCTCGCAACAGTGCGATGCTTAGCTTATATAGGAACAAAAAAAGCGCCGCACAACGGCGATCATCGGTACCATTTGCTTGTGTAGTCAGGTGGACATGGATTTGTCTTCGTGGTTTGACTGTTGATGCAGAGATGGCGCTGCAGTCAACAGATATTGAGCAAAAACTGAAAAAATATATAAAATTTCATGATTTTTTGAGCCGCTCGCTCAGCACTTGGAAAATATGGTTTTTTAATAGTGGTTAAGGTATTAACAACATATAAAAAATCAGCGTGACCGGAACTTTTGTAAGCACGACCCCTTTTTCATGTTTAACTTGACTGCACTATAATATGAATACCAACATGATGATGTGAATGTTTGGTTTTCATCAGAGAAGAAAATCAGCTTTTGAGATCTGGTTTGGGTGGAGGGGTTTCCAAAGTAGGTGATTGTAACCAGGAACCATAATTATAATAACATTCCATCATTATTTGGGTATAACCATGGTATAACAGAAGAAATAAGGTGGAATTTAGCATTTTTCGGCACATTTTAGAAAATTCTAAAAAAATATTTTTTCGAAGCGCCATATCTCGGTAACTTATCAACATACAATCAAGTTTGAATAATCAAAATTATAGTAAATTTAACGTTCTACAAAAAATAATTAGTACTTTTGCCGAAGGATGTAAGGGAAAAAAGTTATTGAGAAAAAACCGGCGGAAGGTGCAGTTTCCCGCCCCCTCCTCTTTTCGCACAGGGTCCTCGAGGTCCAAAACTTGTTTTTTTTATTTAACCATCCCTGAACAACATCCTGAAGTTTCATTAACTTTTGACCTTTTTCCACTACTTTACCCCACTTTTTACGACCTGCCGACTAAAACATCACTTTTATTATTTAGCGCCATCTCTATCATGTTTACTTACTATCTTACACAAAACTCTTATGTTTGAAGGTCAATTTAGCGCCATCACTGTCATCTTTAATTAAACTGGGTGCTCTGCTGCGTAAAAGTATCTCGCTACGATAATAGATGTCCGTGCAAAATAAACTCACACATTTGTAAAAATTGTCGTATTTCAAACCTGTTTTAAAAATTCCCTATTGTATATTTTTGTTTGGAACGACCATTCGCGATAACTATTATCATTAGGAATCCTACAAAATAAGTCAATTTATAAAATGACAATCTGTGGTTTGAGTAACGGCCTAAAGTATTTTGTATGGGCAAGGAAACTTGAACATTCACCTTAAGAAGAAATAGCATAAAAATAATGTTGACTCAAGAACAAAATGTTAGTTTGAAAAAATTAATGTACCTACTTATCCGGCGGCACTTTACCAAGTCAGTAGGTAACCAAAATAAGAACGGGCGGAGTGTAGCGGCCACGAATCTATTTCTAGTAGCGGCTCATAGAACTTCATAAAAAATATTGTTTAAGTAGTACCTACTTAACGGGTTTTTTCAGTATTCTCAAAATCATACGATTTGAGTACCTATTCCTTCCTGGTGAAAAATAGAATTGATTGAGCCTGTTGATTTTTTTAGAAATGTTAATTTGGCAGTCCCATTATCGTGCCACAACCTGCAGTTATATAGCATCCCAATGTATAAGCTATAATTATTATATTCATAGGTCAGTTCTGTAGGTCTTCCACACATTTCCAGCCATTGTTCTCCATACCAACCTTATCTACTTACATCAATGCAACAAATAGGTCGGTAGGTTAGGTACTCAAATTATGTACCTACCTAGTTCCCCACATGAAGTTGTAAGTAAAACAACGAAAACTAATCCAAATAACTTTACTGAATCAATGAAATAAAACCACAAAAATTTTACGTAAGAAGTAGTAAAAGGGTACGTACCTAACCCTGCCCTCGTCTATAAAAAGATCATCGCGCATAGACCACGTCGTCTGTGACTGTGGCCCAAAGTGTTCCACTTTCTTAGGACAGCTACATACCCAAAGGTACATAGGTAGGTACGTTTTTTTTTTAGTATTTCTCTACTAATGATGCGCTTCTTTTTCAGCAAATTTCCTTTGAGTTTCAGCCCAACTTCTTTTGTTTGCATCGGAATTAGCTAGAGCATGTATAGTAGTAAATAAATAGAATCCAACTGCCCAACCTAAAGGATAATACATCCAAATCCAGTTTTTCTTCATGTAATAAAATATTGGGAATTGGGCTATCTTAGCTGAAAATGTGTAGGGATATTTCATGTGGCGTCCAGACTTCCTGAAATATCATTATATTGTGTTAATTTTCTAGAGTCATTTTATTTTAGATTTTTATTAAGTATCTACATTAATTTATGATGAATACCTACCTATGATTAAAAAATGAAAGACCAAACTAGGAAATGTAATTTTAAATGAATAGACGGCTTATTACCACTGTTTTTCAACGTTTTTCTGACGTTTCGAGACTGAGTTCAGAAGCCTCTTTCTTCATCATGAACACCGCCCGTGACCGCGTTCGACGGAGGACCGACGAATACACATTTCATTTCATTTATTTAATCACAAACAATTAAAAAATCGTGTTGGAAATTAGAAACAATTTAAAAAAATAAAAAAGAAGATCTTTAAAACACATTGAACATTAAAACATTAACACACACAGTGGTAATAAATAAATAAATAAAATAAATAAATAATGCTGGACAGTTCACACAACATTATCTAGCCCCAAGCTAAGCAAAGCGAGCGAGGTACAGGTTAGGAGCGAGGTTATTTCGAGCGCAGTACAGTTCAGGAGTCATTTAGAGAGCAAAACTGCTCTTGCCTCCAAAAAACTCGGTGTACTCAACAGATCCAAGCGGTACTTCACACCGGAGCAACGATTTACGCTTTACAAAGCGCAGGTCCGGCCCCACTTGGAGTACTGCTCTCACATCTGGAATGGTGCACCGAAGTACCAACTGCAACCTCTGGACTCCCTGCAACGCAGAGCTGTTAGGATTGTCGACGCGCCCAAAGTTACCAGTGATCTAGAGCCGTTGAGCGTGCGCCGAGATATTGGCGCGCTAAGCGTCTTTTATAAGATTTTTAACGGGGAATGCTCTGAGGAGCTGTTTGAGCTAATCCCAGCTTCGCACTTTTATAACCGCACATCCCGCCATCGTGAGCGAGCTCACCCGCACATTTTGGATGCGTGGAGGTCTCGCACAGTGCGTTTCAGGCGCTCGTTTCTCCCGCGTACCTGCAGGGCGTGGAATGAGCTCCCGTTGGATGTCTTCCCACAGGGCTACAATATGGGTAAATTCAAGAGAAATATCAATAGGGCTCTTAATGGTAGGCATATATTACATAGATAGATATTTTTTATTATACATAGAAAATACCCAGAACACCCTGAACAAATATCTGCGATCACACAAATATTTGTTCCGAGGCGGGAATCGAGCCCGCAACCTCCTGCGTCGCAGGCCAACCTTCGCCCGCCGCGCCACAGAGGTCGTTAATAAGGTAATAAGCCGTTTATTCATTTAAAATCATTCCCAAGTACGATAGTTTAAATTCTATAGGAAATGTTAGTTAAAATTCCTGTTTTAATCCGCAAACCATTATTGAAATCCGTTGAGCCGTTCCAGACAGACAGACAGACAGACGAGACGAGCTAGACAGGCAGACGCAATTTCAAGTACCTAATTTCAAGTAATTAATTTTGTAAAAATTAATAAAAAAACCCGCAACGCAATGAAACGGCTGAACCAATTTTTATCAAACATACCTAAGAACAATCCCGATTAATAAACCATCGAAACAAAAAAAAACAAAATCAAAATCGGTTCATCCGTTCGGGAGCTACGATGCTACAGAGACACACACACAGAGACGTCAAACTTATAACGCCCCGTCGTTTTTGCGTTGGGGGTTTCAAACTGCAATTTATATAAATTAGCAGTTTGCACTACAATTTTGGCATTCATTTTAAAATTATAGACACCTGAAGAGTGGTGTTGATGATGACGGCTACGGGCTAACCCGATTTTGATATACTTAGTTTTTTTTAGTTTAACTTGGTCGAGACTGTTCATAGAAAAAAAACAGGTGGAAGTAGGTGAAGCTTTTTTCACTAGCTCGCAATAAATTTGTTTGAGGGAACCAATGACTAAGTTTCTTCATTTCAGACCCACGGTACCCCTGGCCATACCCCTGGCGGTACCGTAGGTCTTTTAAAGTTAAACGGTACCACCGAGTAAGTGGCCCTAGTGATGTGTTGACCTAGCCCCGTGGTTACGTTTGCACCATTCAATTTGATACAACATACTAACCTTGCTTTTCTCGCCATAAAAATTTGTTTATTTAGCGTTTGTTTTTGACATGGTTTTTTGGATAGAATGTTCACCAAAAAACAAGTTCATTTAGGAACATTCGGTTGACTTTGCAAAATTTTGAAATTCCAAAATGTATAATTTCCCGCAATGTTGTTTCTTTTTAGTGTTGTATTGTTTTAAAGTTGTGTTCCTATAATGTTGACTTTTTTGGGATCACATAGATTTATCAATCTCTAAGGCGCTCAGAACACGACAAAATTTTGAACTCTCAGTTGCGGCAACCGGCAAATCGCAACTATAGCCGTTTTTTTGGATGACAGCTGTCAAAATTGATTCAGTCATATTTCGGAAACTACTCGTGCTAGAGTTTCGTTGTATGGCTCAAATGAAAGCTGATGACAAAATCTACATTTTGGATGACTGCTGTCAAAATTGAAACAGTCATATTTCGGAAACTACTCGTGCTAGAGTTTCGTTGTATGGCTCAAATGAAAGCTGATGACATAATCTACATTTTGGATGACAGCTGTCAAAATTGAATCAGTCATATTTTGGAAACTACTCTTGCTAGAGTTTCGTTGCATGGCTTAAATGAAAGCTGATGACAAAATCTACATTTTGGATGACAGCTGTCAAAATGTTATTTTTGTTTTATTTATTATTTCTGTCACCAGGCTGTATCTCATGAACCCTGATAGTAAGACAGTTTAAATAAACAATAAAATAAATATTTAAGGGATATTACCCACATAAAACAAGTGTATTTTTTGGCATTTTTATAGATAATGGTACGGAACCCGTACCATTCATGCGCGAGTCTGACTTGCACTTGGCCGGTTTTTTAATACGGTCTGTTTGTCTGTTTTTTCTTTTCCCTATTAATCAATGGTGCAAACATAACTAACTAGTTACGTCTGCACCATTAATGGTGCAAACGTAACTAACCAGTTACGTCTGCACCATTAATGGGGCAAATCAATGGTGCAAACGTAACAGCGGGGACCTAGCTATCTCTCGTATGATAAATGGGTAATTAGATAGATAGATAGTTTTTTTTTTGAGCGAGTGGTTTCAAAAATTTACTATTTTCCGTTTTGGTTCATTTTATTTACCGCCAAGTTGTGCTTTGATTTCATAGACAAATGTATTTTTAGTCATTTAGAATAATAAAAAATATAGTAGGAGTTGGTACCTAAGGTGGAGAACTTAGGTGAAGCACGGGTCCGGACTCATTACATCACTATTAATCGGTGGTACCGTTTAACTTTAAAAGACCTACGGTACCGCCAGGGGTATGGCCAGGGGTACCGTGGGTCTGAAATGAGTTTCTTTAGTCATTGGAGGGATTTTATTTGCGTGCAATGAAATCTGATAACACGTTTAACTTTTTCCTGTGGCGACATCTAGTCATGTATAAAGTAATTCGCTTCGAGGCCCTATTATATACATCTTGTATGCTTGCTAGACAGCGATGTTCCGGTGATGTTCTTTCTATGTAGTGGATTTTGTTTTATTTTGTAATTTTAACATGTCTATGTATAAGCGTACGCGGGTGGAGCCGTGGGCAAGCAAACACTACAAGAAAAAATATTCATCATACCCAGCTATGAATCCTGCGCCTCTCATTACTTTTTCTATACTGTCATAAAAACGATAAAGTACGCTAGGCGTAACCATTTCTTAATTTTTCTGTTTTATTTACCAACGCAAAATATCCAGAGAAATAAAATTCTGTTCAAACCAGTTCAAAAGCTTCAAACAGTGACATAACCTAAAAAAAAAACCAAAGAGAATGTGAAGTTGATGATGAGTTGATGTGAAGAGAACTTTTTTTTTGAACGAATATACTGACGAACGTCATTACGTCACTGTCAAAATTGACGTTCCATCCATAGGTTCCGGCCCTTTCATTCACTCAGGCGGTCAGGCATGTCGTTCTGTCTCTCTCTCTCTCTCTATCTATTAATTAATTTATATTCTACATTTCTTTCTACTAGTTCACAAAAATTCGTGTGGGGAATGAATAGTGTCGCTGGATTCCAGCGAAAATAAATAATTTTGCTAACTAATTGGTACAATTTACAGCAATTTTACTGAAATGTGCGATAACGAGCGAGAAGAGGCAGCTAATTTGGTATGTGTGACCTCCCCCATGCCCTAATTAAGATAAAAACATGAAAGTAATTTACTAAAATCTATTCTTTTGACAATTTCAGAAAGAAGAATTCGAATGGGTTCTCCGGGAGGAAGTTCATGCTATTTTACATCAATTACATTCAGTTTTAGTTGTGAGTAGCGCCTCTAAATAATATATAAGCGCCGTGTTGTAGTATACCGGATGATAGTATGGTTTTCGTGTTGAAATTGTAGTAGGTACTTGAAAGATTGCTTTGTTTCAGGAATGTGCTCACAGATTTCCAGTGCCGTTGTATGGCAACGAGGGCCAGAAGCAAGATAAGTTCATCTTGACATCACAGCCAGAACAGCTGAAATGCATTGTGACCCTCACAGGAGACAGCATTACTCATTCTGTAAGTCGACTCTACAATTTGAAGACGGCTGTTGATGTGATCTGAGTTGAAAATGCCACAAGAGACCAAGAAACCTTGGTACTATGCATAGAACCAAATCACATTGAAGTTCGCCATGTATTTTACGTAAATAATTTACCAAGAACCACTCCATCTCTTTGTGTGGATGTTATTAAAGCAAACTGAGGATGGGCAACAGCATCCACCTGAGCAACCAACAACAATACTGTGATTACCAATCTACCTGTCAAGTGTGGTGATTATTTCCCCATTGCATTCTATGGGTGAGGCCTTGTCCAGCAGTGGATGTCTAAAGGCAAAGAAAGCAGGAAGTTTTGCAAGGACAGAGAAGTACTGATACCTGTCTGTTCTGTTAAGAATGGATTTGGCTAGGTATCCATCCGGGTGTACAGTTTGATTCCGAAAAGTGGTGATGTGCTTGTGCCCTGTCGCGTAAATAGCCAAGAATTAACTAAAGTTCCTTTACAAGATTTAAAATGGAACATCTTCATCATCAGCCTATTGGTCTCCTGGACATAAGCCTCCCCATAGAAAGCATACCACAACAGTCTAGAGCCAACCTCCATCCACTGACTTCCTGCAACTTTTATGATGTTTCTGGTCCATCGAGATTCCAACAGTGCATTGTCGGTTGTGGTCAGTACTTGACAATGTAAGTTGTACGAGCTTTATTGCCTTTTCAACTTGCACTTGCTAATTCTGAGCGATGTTTTTAATACAATTAAATTCCCGCGTTTTTTTTTAAATAGTGTACCAGCGGATCTACAATAAAAAATTCTTTTGATTCAAATTCTTCATTTTTATAAATTTTTCTCAACATATTTAAAAGAAAAGCAGATTGTGGAACTTCTTCAGAGTGACTTCTTGTTGCAATCATTTTTTAGAGCACTCGCTAACTCGGCACAACAAGAAGTCACTTTCCGCATGGTGTAACAATACTATTATCAGTCACTGTCACTTTAATTTAGTCCCGGAGCTGGCTCAGTTTGTGAATAGTTGAATTAAAATCCTTCAATCATTATGATCAATGCATCAAATTGACACAGTTTCTTGTATAGAAAATTCTCTTTTATTGTATTCAGAATAAGGGGTTCATCTTCTTTGTCTTTATATTTATGGATCTTTCAATGATTTTTGCAGGACAAATATTGTCTTAATAACACATTTCACATTTGAATATGGTATCAACACACCATTGCTCGATAATTATATCTACAACAGCTGACAGGTAACAACCATGGAGTTTGGGGATGGTTGTTTCATTTTGTGAATATACAGCATCAGCAAATTAATGGAACTCTTGTGTTTTCCTACTGTAGCAAAAATAATTATATAGGTATAGCACACTCCAATTTTTCAAATTATGGTGGCAATTGCTCCTATGCGATGCTGGGGCATAAATGCAGCTAGTAGCATATGCGTTTTATGAAAATTATCCAAGTGCAGTTTAATCCCTTTATTTTGTGTGATCCAATTTGAGCAATAACAGAATTCATTCTTCATGAAATAATTTGAAAATAGCTCGAAATTCTGGCATCCAAATAGGTTTTCAGCTGTGGTGCTATGTTCTGTATTGTGATCTCTGAAGATCTCAATTAAGTCCCAAAATCAACTTACGATCGAACTTGTTGTATGCATTAGTATCGAACTACTACAACACTTCTTCCCCTTTCCAATTTCTCTCATAAATCATAACAAAACTGAATTATAACATAAATTTTGTATTTTCCTAGTCCACGCACAGATCCCGGTTTTCTGCCGTTCCTGAAATATTTTTTTTTACTTCTTGTCTTTTCATATGTTTCATCTTTAAATTCTTTGCGATTTCCGAATCTGGGAGTATATTTGGTATTAATTGTACCAGGTGGTCCACTGTTCGTGGCGAAAGGTTGTACTTTGCAACATAGGCTGCTAATGATATTTCTGCTGTTTTTGTACGTTCTTCTAGAGTTTGTGCTGGTTTTGTCGAAGTAGCATTTGTTTTACTCAAGTGCTTGCGACCCTCACCATGTCTTTTTATCACTCCTTCGTCAGCCACCAATGATGTATTACACAACACACAAACTGCACGATATGGATCTTTGGGATCACGTTTCAACCACTTTTTGAGTTCAGTGTCAACTAGCCACACATCCATAAACTTTTGTTTATCTAAACTCTTCTTAGTTTTTTTTGAAGTTGAAGGTCCTCCGCCATCGATTTCGGAACTACTTTGCATTGTAAAACTTGTTACTTCCTTCTTATTAATAGTAGAGTGCAATATAATGTTAACGATCCGTTAACCAAAAATCAATTTGTATTAAAAATCCTTGTCGAGTTCTAATAACAATAACAAACACGACAAACTCGACAACAAACAAATTCAAAATAAGTAAAGTAACGGCGTCCACCACCTTCCACAGAACAATAATACTCTCTATCCACCACACACGATCGATTACCAGATTTACCGGTCCGGTCGGTCAACCCAATCCTGAATGAATGAATGAATCCATGCATGCATGCGAATTTCTATGCTTGATCAAGGTGTACAGTGCTACAAGGATCATTTGATCCCTATAGCAATTTCACATTTACACACACACGCATTTATCGCTATTTACCATAAAACCGGCCAAGTGCGAGTCAGACTCGCGCACGAAGTGTTCAGAACCATTATCTATAAAAACGGCAAAAAAAACACGTTTGTTGTATGGGAGCCCCCGTATTTATTTTATTCTGTTATTTAGTATTGTTGCGGCAACAGAAATACATCATCTTAGTAATAGGGTCCCGTTTTACCCTTTGGGCACGGAACCCTAAAAAAGGGGAGTTAAAATACAGGATAGGGTCATGTAGAACTATAGAAAAGGTGAAAGTATAAATTTTTATAGTGTAATTTTTATGTATAAGTTGTAGGTCATCGGCTTTAGTTTAAATTTTGTCCACTTGAACAAATAAGTTGGTGGGACTGTCACTTGAGGACACCAGGACACAGTCGGTTTGTTCAAACTTAGCTTCATGCATAATTTAAAGTATTTATGTGTGTTTGCAAACTTGTCTAGTGGTAAAGAAGCGGCCAAATGCGAGTCGGACTCGCCCATGAAGGGTTCCGTAGCAGCAAGTAACATAATATTAAAGTTCTCGGTTGGTTTACGATTTATGACTTATTAAAAAAAAACTACTTACTAGCTCTCGTTCAAGCCAATTTTCGTTGGAAGTTTACATGGTAGTACATCATATATTATTTTTAGTTTTATCATTCTCTTATTTTATAAGTTACGGGGGGGGGGCACACATTTTACCACTTTGGAAGTGTCTCTCGCGCAAACTATTCAGTTTAGAAAAAAATAATATTAGAAACCTCAATATCATTTTTGAAGACCTATCCATAAATACACCACACGTATGCGTTTGATGTTTTTTTTTTTAGTTTCAGTTCTAATTATGGTGAACCCCAAAAATGTATTGTTTTTTTTCTATTTTTGTGTGAAAATCTTAATGCGGTTCACAGAATACATCTACTTACCAAGTTTCAACAGCATAGCTCATATAGTTTCGGAAAAAAGTGGCAGTGACATACACGGACAGACAGACAGACAGACCTGACGAATCTATAAGGACTCCTTGTCTTTGACTACGGAACCCTAAAAAAAATTACCAGTCTGTCTTTACATCAACATCATCTATCTAATTTTATGGGCTTGAATCTTTATAGATAACTAGCTGAAACCCGCGGCTTCATCCACGTGCTATACCCTGGTTCAAAATTCGAGTTTTTTTTTCAAAACAAAGAGGATACCATAGCAAAAACATAGGTGCTCTATGGTAGTTTATTAAATTAGACCAATAAACAGGCTCTGGCATGTTATTCTAACTCAGATCTGATAAACTGTAAAGTAATCAATATTTTGTCGTACACAGGGTGGATTTTTGAGACGGGACAGTAAGGGCAGGTACCTTTACCGTTATAGTTACAGGAAAACGGTCCTACAAGACCATCCATAACTTTTTAAGATATTCTGATCTGCATTCACAGATTTTGGAAAAAATGTACAGTCAGTAAGAAAATGGTAATTTAACACAAAAACTTTTTTTGATGCCAATCGATCCTGTTTCTTATATGGATCAAAAGTCTCTATTGGACCGACTGAGGTTCGAGTACTAGAAATGGCAGAAATCATCAAAAACTTTTCCCATACATTTTATAAGGAAAAACGATTAATCAACTCGAAATATTCTTTGTTGCCAAACGATCTTATCTCTTACTATGATAAAAAGACTTTGAGGCCAACTGAAGTTTGAGAACAGAAAATACACACAGTCACAAGACCGGGTTTACATGCAGGTAACTTATGCAGGGGGCATAAGATACATTTTAGTTTTTGCTAAACAGGCATAGTGGCATACTGTACCTAGAAGCAAAAGTGCCTTTGACGGTGACATTTGTTTGTTTACAAAAAATATCTCGAATTCTGAACCAGGGTATAGTAGGTACTAATATGCTTTTTAGTTGATACCAACTCTACCCGTAGTAAAGAATCAATGCAGAAGAGTGAAGCATGTGTCCAGATGCCCCAGGGGAGCCGGACTTGAGATCAAAAATGTTGGAACCCGGTATATTAAGTTTCGTCATCATCATCATCCTCAGCCTGACTTGACCCACTGCTGAGTAGAGGCCTCTCTTTGCCTGTGCCATTCCTTACGGAATGATTAAATTAATTCGTTATTGATTAATTCGTCATGATTAGTTGAAAAATATGACCTGTACGCGAGTACCAACATACATACATACATACAAACTTACATACATACATCCGGACAGATGTTTTTTTTACCAGTTGTTGCGCTGCGCTCGCTCGGCCAACTAAACGGGCAACGTTCTGTCTGTACTTACGAATATCTCTATGTACAAATTATCTGGAAAACAGCCCTAACGATTTTGATGAAATTTACAGGATAGGTAGTTTACGTAGTAACTAGACTTAGAGATGTTTTAGGGTTGTAGGAGGTTTTACGGGTTGTAGCAGTTTGTAGGGGCTTTATGGGTGAAGTTTTTAGGGGTTTGTAGGGGTTCTAGGAGTTTCTAGGGGTTTGTTCCCAGTTCTGGAGCATAGCTCGGTTTTCCAGTGTTTTTGAAATCCAGAGTGATTTATCTAAAGCTGATCTGAACTCTCAATTCTCAGGACATAAGTTTCAAAGTACTCCGGCAAATGCACACGATATGCCGTACATCCATCAACCAGGACGGGCCGTGGAAGCTGCAGCAGATCCAGGATGCAGCCAACCATCTGCAGCAGGCCATCGGATACATCGACAATGTCGATAAGAACTATGTGTTCAAGTAAGTCGCTGTTATACCAATAACAAACATGCAACGGTGAAATACATAGTCCTAGGCCCAAACCGAGATAATTTTGAAAAATATATGATTCTGGTTTTTGTTTAGTATAATATTATTATTATAATTATTTACATGTTTTTTTTTATTCTCCAAACATTAAATTTGGGTAATTCACTTATTTCGGCTCACGGGCCTAGATCAAGTGAGTATCACTAGCAATTTGTGTTGAATCGTCCTGTAAGAACTTTCGAACAGTCCTACAAGTATTTAGGAGCAGCTTTCTGCATTGTGACGTAAATGCTGTCCTGTAGATCCAACTCTAAGATAATGGAGTAGAACTTTCGGTATCACTATTATTATGAGCTTGTGGTGTCCCACTGTAGGGCTAAGGCCTCCCTCCCTTGGTATAAAAACGTTTCAAAAATACCATCATAATTATTATCATGTTTGGTATCAAAATAAAGATCTAGATGAGCTCATTGGTATAGAGGTAGTACATCCCCGGACAAACGCTTTCACAAAAAACCTCTACTACTACAGGTCTAGTTCTTAACTGAGTCAGTTCCTGAGGTATGGGAGCGGTATGGGAGGTGTGTTTTCGTCTCTGACCAGTCGTCAGAGACGCCACGCTTCATTTTGACGTAACGAAAACACCCCTCCCGTACCGCTCCCATACCTCAGGGACTGACTCAGTTAAGGTATAACGCAAAATTACCAACCTTAGATTAGATTTTTAAGGTGGGGTATAACGCAAAATTACCAACCTTAGCTTAGATTTTTAAGGTGGGGTATAACGCAAAATTACCAACCTTAAATTAGATTTTTAAGGTGGGGTATAACGCAAAATTACCAACCTTAGATTAGATTTTTAAGGTGGGGTATAACGCAAAATTACCAACCTTAGATAAGATTTTTAAGGTGGGGTATAACGCAAAATTACCAACCTTAGATTAGATTTTTAAGGTGGGGTATAACGCAAAATTACCAACCTTAGATAAGATTTTTAAGGTGGGGTATAACGCAAAATTACCAACCTTAGCTTAGATTTTTAAGGTGGGGTATAACGCAAAATTACCAACCTTAGATTAGATTTTTAACCGACTAAATCAAGTACAATATTCAAATGAAAAATATGCATGGATACTACATTATAATACCAAGGGAACACCTAGACAGAAACAGGATAGGACAAAATTTTCTCGATCAAAAAAAACATAATTTATCTGTAACTTTTGGCTAGATTCGATTGTTTGTCAATATGGTACAGATTATTTGGTATAAAATTAGATAAATAAGATCAATACAATTAAACGGAGGGATCAGCCTAGGTGTTTTTAAAATTATCTATATTTCACGAGATATTCAATAAAAACCGGTTTTTCGAGCGGCGCGTGGCGTTTTTTTTGTATGAAGATTTCTGCCTGGGGTTGGCGCAGTCTTAGGCGCTAGACCCTTTACTAACTATACCCCGACTATAGTATACAATATCCCGAGCCCCGTGTCCCAACTATGCGGAATTATGTGCTGATTATACTATGCATGATATAAATAAACTGCCTTATGGGTGGACAAGGTCCTTTTCAACCCAACACCTATTCTTATGCAAAATATTTAATTATGTGGTTAGCATATCAATATGTTGGGAATGTATCGCCTTAGCCTACATCTCAACAAGGCCATCCATCAGAGAGTTAACCTTGTGTTCCTTATCTCAGTTATTTCGAGAGCGGATAATGAGGGCAAGTACTCGGTTGAATCGAGTGATCGCAGGTTCGATTCCTAGCTACGGTTGTCATCAACTGATTTCATGGTTTGAGGACCTCTGTGGCGCGGCGGGCGAAGGTTCGCATGCGAAGTAGGAGGTTGCGGGTTCGATTACCGCATCGGGACAAATATTTGTACGATCTGCAGATATTTGTTCAGGGTGTTCTGGGTATTTTCTATGTATAATAACAAATATCTATCTATGTATTGTATTAAGTTTAGCAGTTATCTTAGTACCTATAACACAAGCTCTGCTTCGCTTGGGCTAGATAATGTGGTGTGAAATGTACAGCATTATACAAAAAAAAAGTTTATTGACATAAAAATAATGTTACAGAATTCCTTTCTTAGTTCCCCCCTAGACCACAAAAGGACCTTCCAAATTTCAGATCTCTAGGACTTATGGTTTAGGCTGTGCGATAGTCAGTCGGTAGTCGCGCAAAGATGTTATATATAGTATCATAACACCCAACAGTCACATAGGTACATAGTCCTGATCCCACACTAGGATTCCCTGTGTCGTGGGTATCAGAAACTACGAGTACAGTGGTACCATAACACCCAGACCAGGGTCAAATAGTTGCAGATCATACAAACATATTTTCCGCAGAGGGAATCGAACCTGCAATCTTTGTCATCTCAGCCGGCTACTCGCCCGACGCGCTACAGAGGTCGATTATATTGATTTACAGGTCGTCTGAAGAGGTGTTGCACATCATCCAGTGTCTCATAGGCTCCCTGCAGAGGGCGCGCACTGCGTTAGTCCTCCCTAAGAAAAAGGCCATTGACGAGCTTATGAAAAGTAGAAATATGGTAAGTTCCATCATCCGAAAGACCTTGACATACCCCAATGATTGCCTTGTCTTGAGCCGCCTCCATCCACCGACTTTAAAACGTCGTTCCATTTAACATTCGAAGAGATTTGATTTACATTTTGTATAAGATAAAATAACGTGGACATCAGGTTTTTTTTTTAACGTGGACAAGCTTAACGCGTACAACGGGAATAGACCAGTTCATCGAAGGTCTATCCCTAAAGTTAAAGATAAAAGAAGGAACATAAAGGTGAAAAGTCTCATGTGCCTGTAATTTCACCAGCACCACCCTTCAAACCGGAACACAGCAATGCGAGCACTCCTTGCGGCAGAGATAGGTATAGAGTTAGTACTTCCCCGGACGAACTCTTTCACAAAAAAGCTCTACTACTACTACTACTATTGGGGGTGTTACAAAAATACGTGTGCTGATGTTTCCCACGTGACCATCGTTTCTCTAATTATACCATGTACCAAGGTTACTAAGGTTTATTTTACTTGCAGAAAGCCTTGTCACCGAACCTACCTGAAGACCTTGCAATATCGTTCTACATTCAATCACACAAGCTGATATTCGTGGCGTACCAACTGAGCTCGGTCCACGGTACGATGCGGATTGACTCGTGCCAAGCGGACTGCGCCGTGCCTTGGCTGAGCGACGTGCTGTTCATGCTGACCGCCGCCCTCCATATGTGCCAGCAGCTTAAAGATAAGGTGAGATTAAGACTGTGCCAACACCAGGCAGAAATGCTAAGTACAAGCTGATATTCGTGGCGTACAACTGAGCTCGGTCCACGGTACGATGCGGATTGACTCGTGCCAAGCGGACTGCGCCGTGCCTTGGCTGAGCGACCTGCTTTTCATGCTGACCGCCGCCCTCCATATGTGCTAGCAGCTTAAAGATAAGGTGAGATTAAGACTGCGCCAACACCAGGCAGAAATGCTAAGTACAAGCTGATATTCGTGGCGTACCAACTGAGCTCGGTCCACGGTACGATGCGGATTGACTCGTGCCAAGCGGACTGCGCCGTGCCTTGGCTGAGCGACGTGCTGTTCATGCTGACCGCCGCCCTCCATATGTGCCAGCAGCTTAAAGTTAAGCTGAGATTAAGACTGCGCCAACACCAGGCAGAAATGCTATGTACAAAAAAAACGCCACGCGCCGCTCGAAAAAGCGGTTTTTAGTGAATATCTCGTGAAATATAGATAATTAGCGACTCGTCCCGGCTTCACACGTGTAATACAAATCCTTCCTCTTTATAATATTAGTGTAGATTTTAAAAAACCCCGTGGGTGATCCCTCCGTTTTATCGTATTGATTTTATATATAAAAAAAAGGACCCAATCATCTGCACTATATTGACAAACATCGAATCTAGCCAAAAGTTAGAGGTACCTTTTTTTTTTTATCGAGTATTTTTTTTCCTATCGTTTTTCTGTCTGCGTGATCTCTCGGGATTATAATGTAGTAAGTAGGTATCCATGCATATTTTTAATTTGAATATTGTAGTTGATTTAGTCAGTTAAAAATCTAATATATGATTGGTAATTTTGCGTTACACCCCACCTTAACTACTTCTCATGTGGGTAGGTATTTCTGTACACCTAAAAATAATACAACTCACTCTGTATGTGATAATACCCTAGTTATGTTATTGTTTAGTTATATTAATACTGTGCTTATCATAGTTGTCTAGTGATTGTTTGGTTGCTATATACTTTGTGTCTAGCTGCGAGGACCGTTATTTGGCTTTTCGATACCTATTTTTGTAAGAATATTTTGTATCTAAATCAAGCTGTTGGTCTTCCTTGAATAAATAAATTAATTATCTTAGGGGTAAGAGAATTAAGATCATAGTCAAGCTTGTTCCCGTGAACGTAGTTTACAACGTATGCTACGTGACGTGACGACCTCTGTGGCGCGGCGGGCGATGGTTCGCCTGCGACGCAGGAGGTTGCGGGTTCGATTCCCGCCTCGGAACAAATATGTGTGCGATCAGAAGATATTTGTTCAGGGTGTTCTGGGTATTTTCTATGTCTAATAAAAAATATGTATCTATGTAATGTTAAGAACTAGCGACTCGCCCCGGCTTCGCACGGGAAAAACAGCCCCCCCCCCCCCCCCCGTTATTTTATTATTTATTCGGAGCTGAGAAAAATCCACCAAAAAAGAGATAACTAATATTGATCCAGCCGATCTTGCGTTATAAGTGGTGTAACTAACACGACTTTGTTTTATATATATAGATATCAGTTATCTAGTACTTATAACACAAGCTCTGCTTAGCTTGGGGCTAGATAATGTTGTGTGAACTGTCCAGCATTATTTATTTAATTATTTATTAAGCTCATAGTCAAGCTTGTTTCCGTAAACGTAGTATGCAACGTATAACGTAATTACCCGATCAAACATATGAAACTTTTACGTGTGCAAAGGTAAGTAAGTAAGTAGTAAGTAATTTAAATTCCCATAAGTATTTTTTTTTTATACATACATGCATTCATAGACACGCGCCTTTTTCCCCGAAGGAGTAGGCAGAGCCTCAATAGGCCTCTTTTCACAGTGGGTTGCACCATCGTGGAATATAGACGTGGCAAGGCTCATCGCCGCCATTGCTTCCCATGACTGACTCAGCTAACGGTTTCTTCGAGTAATAACACAATTGCTCTAAATTACAATGAATTGCGATGACAAGCGCGTCCCGGTCAGAAACGGTCTCATCAACAGACAGACAACCCAGACAGAAACAAGATAGGACAAAATTTTCTCGATAAAAAAAAACACAAAGTTACCTCTAACTTTAGGAAGTTTCTTTTTTTTTTCATTGTTTGTCAATATGGTTCAGATAATTGAGTCAAATATTTGATAAATAAAATCAATATAATAAAAAGGAGGGTTCAACTACGGGGTTTTTTAAAACTATCTATATTTCACGAGATATTCAATAAAAACCGCTTTTTCGAGCGGCGCGTGCCGTTGTTTTTTGTATGAAGATTTCTGCCTGGTGTTGGCGCAGTCTTAGGCACACAATATTTTGTTGCCGATATAAACAAGTGATTAGGTTTATTTTGCGTAGATATGCTGGGATTTTTATTATCGTATCTCCTTTATCTGTACATGACCTGACAGGTGTAGTGTTTAGCAAATTCTGATAAGATCTTAATAATTGTTGCTGAATTACTTTTGATAACTTTCCCTATTACATCGTTTTGACTCATAGATGATTAGATAACTTTGGAAGTACATTATAGGCTGATTTTAAGTGTCCTAGGCAATGGAAAAAACCTGAATTTTCAGTATATTACACGTTATAATAATTATTTATTCTGTGGTTATAATCAAAATCAACAGCCTTTAGGCGTCCTCTACTGGACGAGGGCTCCTCCATAAAAGACAATGAAGGGATTTGTCATAATAACCACGCTTGGCAGTCGGATTTATGATTGCAGCATTGATGTTGAATACTCAGGTGGACGCTGCTGCACATCCCCTGGTGTAACTTACTGTTTAGGCTGTGTTTACGTTGCGTTACCTTGCCGTAACACAGTTTTTTAACTAGCACGTAAGGCAAAGTTCTCTTATTTTCTTATATTTATGAACATTTTTATGTTTTGTTGTACCTATTCTAAGTGAAATAAACTTATCTTATAGTCAGTCAGTCAAGGTCAGTCAGTCACGCAACGGTTTTATATATGTATAGATAAATTGATTGATGTATCTTAATTCTGTTTTCAGCTCTGCGTGTTCTCACAATACAAAGATTTCACTGTGGGCTCAAGATCGGCGTCTATGATTTTAAACTGAACGATGTTATCTAGTTAGCCGCGGTCTAGGCGTAATCCTGATGTAGCCTTGAGAAATTAATTGTCAACCCTTTTATAAACACCCCATGCTACTAAGATACCATGCACTAACAGTCGCGGAATATCTGGAATAGCTACATCGTGCTGAGCTGTTATTCGCTATGACTATAGGAGATTACTTGACAATAACGTGTGACGTCACAATGTATTCTGCGCGATGATTCTACGCAGATATCGTAACGAGCCCGCGTTGTGTTACATTTGGTCATAGCGAATAAGGGGGCTGTCTTTTTCGATCTAATTGAAAACTACATGTCAATGCAATAGACAAAACGCTGTGTCCAAGTATAATCTGAGTTTCACAGTGAACGATTATTGTAAAATCTTTCTTTTCGCTTTCCTGCAATCTGTGGGAGTGAAGAAAAGGGACGGAAGTGTGTAACAGGAAGCGTACGTTTTTCCGAGAGGTTGGTACTATCAGCCATGTTGCTTGTTACCAGGGAGGTGAGATGTCAGATGTTACATATTATATGACGCCTTTTTTTTTGTCCTTTGCATTGACAAGCAGTTTCGAGTTCGTTTGAAAGAGACAAAATACGGTGTAACTATTCCAAAGATATTCCGCGTTTATTAACAGCACGGACTAGTGCTGAATATTGAGGAATCGTTGCGCCACTACTGTATTGGATCACATATAAGTACGGCGCTACAGTTGACCAATCAGAAACGGTAACCAGAGCCTATTACAATTATAATACCTACTAGGTCACGTCCACCTTACATACGGTCCTCGTGGTATTGCGTCCAATCAAACAAAAAACAGCTGACTTTCCAACGTATCAGACCACAGACCATATATCAAGACAGACAAATTATTTTGTACCTACGAAATATCTCCACTCACACGGCTAGCTGATTTCGAAGAAGTTTTACAGTTCATTATGGCGCAATTAGGCATTTTATTTAACTTGCAATGTATGTATGTTTGTCTGCGTGGAATCCGGGTGGGATCTTGCAACTGAATTTTAAAGCAGTTATCCTGAAACGATTGAGCTGAAATTTGGCATACATGTCAAGTTCCGATGACAATACAATATGATGGTGACAGCGAGCTGATCTGATGATGGAGACGGAAGGTAGAAAACGGAACTCCTCGATGGATAATAGTAGACTGGCCGTGTCTGGGCTCATTTTGATAAACACACGGTTACGATCACTAATTTTATAAAAGTTTGTACTGAAAAATATTTTTTCACAAAAAAACTTATTCTATTAACATCCGACGTGCTATCGCGAAGACAGCCGAGAGCGAACTGATTTGAGGTTTGCTAGTTGGAGCATTGCTCAAACTTTGGACACGCAAAGTATGTGAACTCGCGTTATCTAGTATAATATAGGGCTGTGGGGTGTTATGATGATTGGGACGCAATACCTCGTAGGGCACCGAGGGTACGTGACCTAGTAGAAAAAAACATAATAATACATAGTGTCCCGGGATAAGTATGCAATCCAAAATGGAGTCATTCTACACATTCACAACGCATTTTGCTCGGAGAGTTTTGATTTGCTTATTTCCCTGAAATCTGCTGTTACGTACGTAATTTATCTGTCCCCAATCAATTTCGAACGTTTATCTTATTGTAATAATGTTCAAAATGAGAGCGTTTGGGCCCTGCTGACTTAGTTAGGTACTAATCTTGAAGTCAAACTTCTTGTACGGTTCATACTAGTCATAATTCTAAGAAACAGCTGATTTCTGTTGCTTCTATAAACCTAAATTTTTTAGTTTTTTTTCTGGAAGTATTGTTAATTCATGTGTAGAATCACCTTTCGGGATTGCTTTTGTGTTCTGGGAACACCCTGTAATAACAAATCTATGATTACGTAGAAACTTATATTTAATCTGTGCCTGTGGTGCTAGCGCCCTCTATTAAAATCGTTATGTATCGTCTCCTATTCACACCTGATTCCACTAATAGCCAAACTGTCATTACCGTTTGGTAGATGGAACTTTCATAGGCTGATTTACGATGTCGTGTTACTAGATGTGACGGGTGGCGAACCACGCTACCGCCAATTTATTTGTACAAGATAATGTCTGGAATCGCCTCGAGAGTTTTACAACTAATTTCCAAGACTACATTGTATTTATCTAGTTATAGTTATCGTCCATTGTTGATATTCTTGTTGAAAATGTATTATACTGTATTATATTTAAATATAATATAAAATATTAGTCATAGGATTGTAAACTTTAGTATAATTAACAATAAGGCCTCTAACCATCTGCAGCTAGTTACGTGCTTTACTATGGGTGAACCCCCTTCTCGATGGACCAATAACATTTCAAAGGTTGCAGAAAGTCGATGGATGGAGGCGGATCGAGACCGTTCTTTGAGGCATTATATGGGAAGGCCTTTGTCCAGCAGAGGACTGATGATTAGTGCAAGTGCTTAGTGATTGGACGCCACTTGCTATACACGTCACTCAACACTCGCACTCGCACTAATAAGTGTAAATCAGGCTTGACTGGTCGGACAGAGAGTTATGTGGTTTACCTATAGATTTCAATATTTTATCAATGTAGGATCTAATTCAATCAGTTATTGAAAAATTTGCATACCTATTTCTGCCGCAAAGCAGTAGTGCTCGCATTGCTGTGTTCCGGTTTGAAGGGTATGGCCACATGAGACTTCATCTTTATGTCTCAGGGTGGCGGGCGCAGTGCAATGCCATATAGGGTACGTCCTAGGTGGACGTGATCTATGAGGTAATGCATTGTTAAAGGCAGAGGTTACGGCTTAACATCAAGTGGGCCATCTGACTGTTCCGTAAAACAAGTTGCTAAAAAAAACCTATGGGAAATAACACTTGCTGACTGACCTTGGGTCACTTAGAGCATTGCAGGCCTCCGTTCCGTGTTGCTCGATGTTGGATCATAATATATCAAATATTGGAAATAGCATGATATGACAGATAAAGTATAACAATATCTGTCAGAAAGCTTCACTTAGGCCTCGGTCCGAATCAAGCCATAATCGATATAAGCGCAGCGCGCTCATAGCTTTATTTCTTAGAGCAATAGTGCACTAGGGGCTAGGTCGCAGCGGCCAGGTCGCTGCGGCCATCGAGATAGATACATTAGTATGAAATCGCCATAAAACACGCGCACCTGGCCGCGCGCGGCCAGCGGCCACACCAAACCGCAGCGGCCAGCGAGGTCGAAGCGACGCATTTGCGGCCCGTGTTCAGTCGCTGGCCGCTGCGGCCACTGAGATCAATTGCATTGTAGTTAAATCACCAGCGTGCGCGCACGTATTGTGGAACTACAGCGTGATTTGTGATCATCATTCAAAATATACAAAAGCACTGCTATTTCCTCGACGTCCATTTTGAAGCGCGCTGTATGTGCAACTGACGATCGTAGCCGCGGTTTTGGCCGCGTTGCAAATTGCAACCCCTACGGCCGGACCGCGCGTCGTGGCCGCTGCGGCCTAGCGGCTAGTGCGCTATGCTCTTAGGCTTTCGCTGAATCGGACCGCGCTTATATCGATTATGGTTGATTATGGCCTGATTCGGACCGCGGTCATAGTCTGCCGGTTGTAAAAGAGGCTAAGCAGTTTCTCACTAGACGGCACTTACCGCTGAGCGATTATTCCGTGTAGTGAAACTGCCGCTAGAAAATGATTGTAAAGTTAATAATTTATTTATGTTTTAAGAGTATGCAATCGGAAATTTAAATAGTATGTGAATATAAATGAGAAAAAAGTTCGTACGTTTCCTAATGAGTATGATAATAGAACGTTGTGGTACTAGGGTCGTAAATTGATTATTACAAACGAGTTGACGTCAGGCGAGGGCTTACCTTTCTCACGAGTTTGTAATAACTTTTACGCTTGTGTATCATGCGACGTTTTTCAACACACTTGTGAGAAAACAGGTAAATAAATTCGTTAGACGCCAAATACCTAGCTGATTAATTTTCTTCTTAAAATTCGACATAAAGCTATTCATATTTTTACAAACGCCTGCTAGTAAACTTTTACATTAGACTGAAAAAAAACTGTTAAACTCACTAAGGAGTTTTTAATTGAAAGAAAATTGGCAAAAAGGATCTCAAACATGCAGCCTTTACGAATCTTTAAAATAAATCAAATGTTAAAACATTTCAATTGTGCCGTAATTTAATACAGATTATAATAATTTCAATAAATTTTATGAATTAGTTGCTTAGTTTTTCTAGAATTAATTTCTACACGAAAAAACGGAAATTGTAAAAATAACGCACAAGGGCGGTAAAATTAACTTGCAAGATATGTTTACTTGTAAGAACACTTTTCGAGCAATTGTATTGAAAAATATGTTTACAATAATAACAAATACTTATAGTAAGAAGTCGTTTTTTTTATATATAGGCATACTTATTTATTATATGACAAGATTACATACGTAAACTGAAATAACTAAATATTGCTCGAATTCGTAAAAGTAACAATTCTCTTACAATTGATTTACAAAGACTTCCAAGATTGGCCAAGTTTTTTTTGATACATTATAGTACAGGTACAGAAGGTTGACTCCGCAAAATCATTTAAATAAATAGTGACTCTTGCTCCCACACAATAAAGTGCAATTCAGGTCACACAGCGCTAATTACCTACAGCTAAAGCCACCTGGAAGTTACCTCTCTTTCTATCGCGTAACTTTTATCTTGTCTGACTCACTGAATTGACTCAACAAGTTGAGCTATAGTAGCGAGCACAGAGGGCGCTCAAAACTATTTTGTCTGAGTGTTCATTGATTGTGTAAATTGCAGTTGCCAGATTGGGAGCCCATTCCCTTGTAAAACCCTGTATAAATATGTTGTAAGAGAATTGTAAGTTTATGAATTCGACTAAAACAAAACAAAAACATTATAAAATTTTATCAATAAAAAATTGCAACTCGTACTTTCGAATAAATTATAAAGAAAACTATAATACCTACACGTAATATTTATATAGTAAGTAAGTGCACAGTACCAAATAGATCTGATTGTGTGAATAAAATAATTTCGATGTAACTTGGAGCAATAATAAAGCTTCGATTTTATTTTGATGTAACGCAGTTATTTATTGTTAAGCTAGGGTTATTTGTGTGGAGTATTTATTCCAAGACGCTTTACTTGTGTAACTTTTATAAATAGGTTGTCATTCTTGATTACCTGCCTGTGGTATGAAAGAGCTGATTCTGGCCCGTAGAAAGAACTATATGAGCCTTACCGAGGCTTCGCTGCCCAGTAGGTTTATAGGTATAAGCGCACAATACGCGTTTAAGTGTACACTTATCCCGCTCTATTATACAAAACGAAGTTAATCCTTATTTGTATATTATCTAATTCAAGACAGTGTCATTTTGTAGTACAGACTAATATGTAAGCATGTGGTTTTACAGTTTACCATAACGATAAGTAATCTGAAATTAGCAGTTCAATGCGTTTTGAAAGAAATATCGATCATAACTACGTAGATTTAAAGACCAATTCGCTTCGAACTTCAGTGTGACGCTTGCGACAAAGGCACAACGCCTGATTTCAGATTTTTATTAGTTATAATATTTATTTCGCTTCAAAGTAACAAAAATAAAAATTAGCCATCTTTATTCAATAGTAGACGCCAATTAAAGGTATTATTACAGGCATTATTCAAATAAAATCTGTGTAAACCCACAAAATTACCCATATTCTGATTTTTTCGATCGAGCGAAATAATACGAAGTTTGTTTAAGGTACCTACATACAACTTACCTCTTACTCGAACCGTCATCCAAGCAGTATAAAAAAAATTAAAATTAAAATACAAGCATTAGATAATATCATGAACTGAAAAAAAAACTTTGTTTTTTTTACTGTATGTAAATATAAATTTACGAAATAAAACATGTTATTAAAATGAACTTTGGATTACTAATCACCTTAAATTGTATAGTCAAGAGGCCCATTGAGGTTCTGCCTACCCTTTCGGAAAAAGACGTGTGTCTATGTATGTATGTAAACTAGCATGGGTATAAGATTTTCACACTATAAATCTTTGTCTGATTTTGAAACCATTTAATTTTATAAGTAACTGACAAACCACGGGTCTAATGGGGAGACACACTGCTTATTTATCACGCTAGGTGGCGCATAATCGCTGGTGTTGTTTCGTAGCCAAACTAAGGTCTATCAATGTTAAAAAAAACTGTCAAAAGTGAACAGTTTTAGTTATGTCAAAAATGGATAATTTTAGTATGAGAAAAATCACCAGCGATGGTGGCGCCATCTGAGATTAGTTTTGCCTGTGGCTCCCCATTATGTGCATACAATTTCACAGAGTTTGTTGAGACAATATCCAAACTAGGAAAAAACTTCGTTTGCATGTAGAGGGCTTAAGGGCACTAGTGGTACACTACTCAAGGGTTGCTCGCTTCTTCCTCGAAAATGTTCACTATGACAATAGGAAGTCTGGTTTAATCTACCGGAATATCAACCGGAATTCTACAAGTAGGTACCTAAAGTGACAAAAACGAATGCCTTTAGGTAGCTCCTAACTATGGTCGCCATGCCCGCTGGTGTACGCCAGTAGGTGCCCTTGTATACAGTATCCTGCAATATCCTCGGAGTTGACCTGACTTGTCCGCACCAGACAGCATTTTCCAAGGATGTTGCATACTAACTACGTAGGAGGGTGGGGTGAGGTAAGAGGAGGGTGTGGAATTAGTGTAACTAACAAGAACGAGTAAAACTAATTCCACATGCCCTCTCACCGTAGTTTGGGTGCTATTCTGAGACCAGTGAGCTCCTATGATATGTCCATGGCATTTTCACGACTCTTTCTGGCTCTCAGAAACATTGTTTTCTAAAGCGTGAAATATTGCTTGCATGCATGCGCCTGCACAGCTGCACTCTTTTCAGCATCGACAGTCAGATCCATTTCTCATCCCTGTCTCGCTCTAGCGAATGATTTTTCTAGAGCGACAGAAAGAGACTTGCCTAGAAAATGCTGTTTCTAATTATTGCGATATCCCATGTTAGGTATCTATAGCCTAAAACGAGACATTGAAATACGAAGCAAATGTAACTTTTATTGTATTCAAGTCAATTATGAACTTTATACGAAATAGAGCAATTTTTACACCCATGTCCATTATGTGTACCTATTTATATGTTATTTAATGAAATTGGAATTGGTATATGACACAATTATTATGCACCTATGTATAACGAATGCACCATTTTAACTCTATGCTGTATTCCTCTAAACTTTATGAATGTGTGTTTTTTATTCCATCCGATTGATAAAATAAATCTACTTGAATGACATTTAATTTTTAATTGTTTATCTATGGGTTTTTATGTTTCAGTTGAAGTGCTTGCTTACTCGCTATCTCTTTAAACCATATGACCAAAGTCTGTCCTAATGTGAATCTGTCTTTTTGAGAATCTGTCCTTATGCGAACAAAGGGTAACATTATGCTTATGCATATGACCTAAAAGATAGATAAATTATATTAGGGACTTCGTATTCGTTCCTAGGCATGCAGTAGGTTCATTATTGTATCTACAGTACTAGTCTTTGCCCGCGGCTTTGCCTGTGTGGTATCCAGGTACATAAGCATTCCTCGATAAATACCCGTGTCGGTAAAAACTGCATTAAAATCTGTCAGTAGACTTTACAAGAAGAGTGCAAGTAACAGTAAACTTACGCTTTGATTACAACTTCTGTATCCCCTTAACTATTCCCCAGTGAATTATTTCGTGATACTTTCCCGTTATTTTTTCTGTTCATAGTGTGAAGCTATATCTGAACCATGTTCAAGTTTGGTTGACATGATTGACAATAATATTAATGTACTAGTATTATTAGATCTAACTGATGTCTAATCTGTATAAATAATTTATGTGATTGTGTTTGTATTCCAATAAATCAAATGCTGTTATGATTCTCAAGTTTTATTTCATTAATTCCTATTAGCAAGTACCTGTCTAAGTAGGCATTGTTATTATGTAGGCATTTTACCGAAATTTTAAAAGTTTTTTTTAAGTGGGCATGGGGAATAACTGCATTCATTTGCTTGGATGGATTGTAGATTACTATTTGAATTTGAAAAGAAGGGTTTGGTCTTAATTTGTTGAAAAGTAGTTTTGGCGCTATCTCTCTTCAAACCTCTCTGAAACCAAGCAAACAGTAAAAGTAAACTCGGTAGATGGCGCTAGTGAAAACCAGACCTAAAAAAATCGTCATTATTTGAATCTGTGGAGGACGTTGAAGCACAATAAATATTAGCTTGAATTGAAGTTACGTTGCCACAACGCGGGATTACCGGTTATATAACATTCCTCCAAGGGTTCTAGGGATAACAAAAATATCTATCAACACCTTAGAGCATTGCAGGCCTCCGATCAACACTGAACACTGCCATCCTTTAGCTTGCCATAGGATGGTGGGAGAATCAAACGATTACATTTACCTACACATTTACACATTACATTTTAATGTGTTTTTCGAGCTATTTCGTGTAACTTTGGTGGCATTTTAACCGGTTTAACTTGGATAAATAGCACATGTGTGGTGCAGTGAAATTTAGGTGAATTGCGTGTCTTTTCGATATGGTGTTTTTTTTCCTGCAAAAATCAGGTTTTTCTGCCACCATTTAAACTGGGTTATGACTTGACGTAGACGACTTGATTAGAAAAAGTTTGGAGCACTCCTCAGAAGCCATAAGAGAAGAAAAAGAACTAGACATGGGAATGCAACGTTACTTCGTAACCACAACCAAAAACTACAATATATTACTGACCACAACTTCGAGAGAACGTCTACTGCTGAGCAATTTCAATGCCGAGAACGACCATATAATTATTATAATTCTCCATGACAATGACTGACTCCGTCACTATGTTGACTGACATTGGGTTCCGCATGCTGCTACGCGCGTGCTGTACTACCTAATAGCTAACGAGCTGTACTGCAGGCACTCTACTGTCAGCGTTTTCCTGTGTTATCCTACCCTGCGATCATACGAATGGTGGCATCCTTCCTACTGTGTCGTAGCTTTTACGACGGCTTTCTATAGCCCAGCTGATGTTAACCGGAACACAGCAATGCGACGGCGACCACTACCAACTGCTTTGCGGCATGAAATAGATATGGTGATAGAACTTCACCCAACGAACTCTTTCATAAAAAACAGTATAATAGTAGATTGTATCATAAGGGAGCAACAACATAATCCCGAGCGTAGCGAGAGATTCTTTAGTAGAATCCTGAACGTAGCGAGGGATTCAAAGTACGTCACCCGAGCCAAAAATATATGTTGAGCCCGAGTGATACACTCTACTTATCATCACCCACTATGAGAAAATAAAAGGCGCCTCATATTTTAATGTAATATTATTATTTAACAAAACATAGAGTAGGTAACAACTAAATTGAAATTAAATAGTATCTAATAATAAAACAACTAAAAACTTACATTAAAAATTATCATAGGCTTTCATATATGTATTTCTCTCGGGATTTTGCAGGTAATAGAAAATCCATCACATTTATTGCGTCAGTTCTAATACTTCTATACTTTCACAGTCACTTGAAGAACTCATTTTTCAAAACAAAACCATGAAATCCGTGAAAATTGCCCAAAACGCGGGCTGTAGTTTGCGCGCTTTTTTTATTTTTTATTCGTACCAGCCAGTATTTATTCAAACAATATTTGCGTTCGATTAATTTGGCGCTGGTTCCAAATTCAAAAAGTGCGCGGCAAAGATAATCGCGGCGCACTTATAAAGATCCAAATTCAAAAAGTGAGCGGCAAAGATAATTGTCCACTTAAAAATAGGATTAAAAACTAATTACATACCTATATATTACTGACCGCTAAAAGTATCTCATAGAAGGCGAACCAAGTCGTCCTTTTCGAATAAATGGGATGAAAATAGGTTTAGCTGAATAACGAATCGTGTTTTGTACTTAGAGTTTTTTTTTTGTCACAGTCTCCATGACCGCACCGACTCCACCTCAATGACATAGCCCCACTGCACAAGCGGCCTCAACGTTCGACGACCCTGGTGCCCCTGCCCCGTGAAATCTTAGCGCACTTGCCTCTCCGTAGGGCGAAGTTGGAGAAATGTCAAACTGACAATAAAACACATGATTTGGACCTTCTTCCGGAAGGCGATCTGTGAAACGACGAGACCAAACCTTGCTTCCAAGCATGGACCAATTTACGTCCATGCTGCCAAGAGATTAAGCTTAGGGCTAATAGTGCAAGCCAGAGGCCCTTACCCACAGCTTTGAGGACCTTGCCGATCGACTGATTGATTGTTGTTGACATTTAAATTATTAAGTCAAGTCAAATTTTTGTCAACAATGCGAAATGATGGAATTTTTATTTATTTTTTCTGTTTAGTTGTTTAGAGCCAATTAAAGCGTGGAAAGTGTATAATTTATTTTATTTTTAACTCGAAACAACCTAAGAAATAATGGCTATGAGGATTGCAGGCTGGTTTTGTTTAATTTCCGTCATAGTCACCGGACTGTTAGGTTTCGGATGGTACTTAGCATTTCTATCCTTTATAGCTTCATTTATCTTTGGGTAAGTCCTATTATACTTCCTGATAGATAAAATCCTAAAGCAGCTTGCATTTAATCGAATAAATAAAATTGTTGCCGCCGTGTTGGTCGCAACTTGTTGATGATATCCAATACTGTCACATGCTTTGAAGTTTTGTAACTGAGGCATACAAATACAGAAGCTTTTATTTATTCTTTCATTATTGGTAAACAAAAATAAAGATTATGGCTCGTTTTCGTTATTCATTTCTGTGATGTTCCCATAGAATTTTCACTACGATGTTCCAATGATCCGTTTTAAGATTTAAACACGAATACGAATTTGAAACGGATCGCCGTGGCGTGTCCAGCTGAAGAATAGACCACTCCGTCTCCTCTTGTGGATGTCGTAAAATTAGACTACCAGGCCCATACCCTGGTGTAATCGCTACACCAGGGTATGAAGCATCCACCTGAGACACACCTGTGTTGTCTTTACACTAATACTGTGATCACCAATTCTCCCAAGCATGATGTTTATGGCAAATCCCCCCATTGCATTTTATGGGAGAGGCTTTGCCTGCAGTGAGTGTTTAAAGGCGGATGATAACAACACACACACCCTTACGTTGTCTATCCGAGATGAATACATATAACATATTTTTTTTCACATAACAATAGGAACTTATGTTTAAGAACATCTAACAGAACGTCTGTGGCATCATAGCTCCCGAACGGGAGAACCAATTTTTTTTTTTTTGTTGGTAATGTGAATTTGTCATGTTTGTTCTTAGCTATGTTTGATCAAAATCGGTTCAGCCGTATCATTGCATTGAGGGTTTTTCTTTAATTTTTATAAAATTAATTACTTTTCTTTTTAACACCTTGATTTGCAAATAAAACATAACTAGGCATTAGCTATGTTCCTGCAATGCAAAACAGTTGTAATGATATTAATACTATTAATTTTTGATTTTCAGAATCCTTACGATTCTATACTTCTCATATGACAAGACGAAAATATTCTCAGTGGATCTGGACTGCCTCGATAATCCATTGCAGCAAACAAACTTTTCTATACAAATACCATCGGTAAGTTTTCTATACACAATACTTTCAAAAAAAGAATGAGCATGTATTGAAGTATGTGATGAAGTGAAGATACTAAAAAACATGGAAGATTTTGCCGTCTGCCTATCCCTCTCAGAAACAGACTTGAGTGTATATATCCTAGCAGTTTTTTTTTTTTAAAGCTTCTTTTTTATCTCATACACCTCACCATCTTTCTGCACGTCCAGGATGACTGGCAGATAATGCTGTTAGCATTAAGTCCTCCTTGCACTATTGTTTTTGTGCGAAAGTTTTAAATACATAATAATAAATAAAATGATTGTGATTTGGATCAGTTGAGCTACCATTAGATCGCTAGCAGCGGTCTTCAGTTAGCACAACTGTATCATATGTATTTTGTACATACCTTGTATTAGGCTGCGTTTCCATTGACGCGGAGTTGGGCGGAGCGGTGCTTAGCGGTGCATGAATTTACCAATCACTATGCTCGAAATCTCTGCTCCGCTTCAATGGAAACAGCACGAGCGGAGCGGGGCAGAGCTGAACGGATATTCATATAAAATAAGCGAGGTGATGCGGATCGGTGGACAGCGGGGCAGTGCGTTGCGGAGGGTAGCTAGGAGAGCGAAGCGGCGAGGTGCGGACCGGGGTGCGGGGGAGGGTGTGACGCCACGACTCGCGCGCAGTGCGTCGTAGTAGTTATCAACGTTACGTAATAGGTGCAATACGTATCAAAATGGATGAGAAGTTCATTGAAAGTGTTAAATAATTCCCGTGTTTATGGAATACGCAGCTGCCCACCTACAAATGCAACGAAACCAAGGACGCAGCTTGGGAAATTATTGGAAAGGATTGCTTTTTTCTTTTTAAGCGACAACATGACATATGCTCTTTCTGAAAGATGAAGACAAACTGAGCTCAAAATTGCGCAATTCCAAAGTGAGCTCCGCTCCGCTCCTCTCCTCTCCGCTCCGCTCCTCTCCTTTCTGCTTCAGTGGAAACACTTACCACTTTTCACCGCTATTCTCCGCTCATCTCCGCACAGCTCCGCGTCAATGGAAACGCAGCCTAAGTTGTATTTTTCTTTCTGTAAATAAATAAATAAAATATGAATAACATCAGTCCTTTTATTTGACAGGTACTAGAACTATTCCAACAAGAAACCCAGGTACCAAAATATGATAACAGAATAACTGGCAGTGAGACTGTTGACTCATTTCTCAACGAAATCATAACGATCATCGTCAATGACTATGTGACGCCGTGGTACGAGATACTGACAGATGACGATGAGTTCACAACCCATGCTATAAGGCGACTGGTCCTGGCGGCGGGTGTTAATGTGTCTAATAGGTAAGAGGCAATATTATTTAATGGTAAAAATAACTAGAAGTAAGTGAGCTGGCACATTTCATCGTCAATGACTATGTGACGCCGTGGTACGAGATCCTGACAGATGACGATGAGTTCACAAGCCATGCTATAAGGCGACTGGTCCTGGCAGCGGGTGTTAATGTGTCTAATAGGTGAGAGGCAATATATTTATTGGTAAAAATAACTAGAAGTAAGTGAGCTGGCACATTTCATCGTCAATGACTATGTTACGCCGTGGTACAAGATACTGACAGATGACGATGAGTTCACAATCCATGCTATAAGGCGACTGGTCCTGGCGGCGGGTGTCAATGTGTCTAATAGGTAAGAGGCAATATATTTAATGGTAAAAATAACTAGAAGCGAGCTGTCACTTTTCATCGTCAATGACAATGTGTGTAAAAAAAGTAGCCTATAACTCAATCCGATCATAATCTATCTATGAGTAGGAAATTTAATCGAAATCGGTACAGTTGTTACGACGTTATTGAGTAACAAACAAATAGCAAAACTGTCTCATTTATTGACCGAGCATGCAAAGTATTTTCAACAGCTGGTTAAATTTGCTTTCATCTGTCCAGATGTATGTCTGTTCTGTACTCGCGTTCAGGTCGTATTTTTCAAGTAATCTTGACGCAATAAATTATTTTGATTTGATTTGATTTGATTTGAAACCTTTATATGCAGGTTCCAGCTATTTCATTTTTTTTTGTTTCAAGATTTTTGATTGGAAGGGCATTTTCAGCAAAAAAGGGAGAAGTTTGCTGCGGTCCCATTTACCCGCCGATTTTGATAACATTTGGCAGAAACAATCTGTACTCAATTTTAAACAAGAATTTAGATTATGAGCAATATTGGTCAAGGTGTTGTCAAGATATAGATTATGAATCGTCATGATGCATTGAATAATAACGTCCAAACATCATCTTAAGTTTTTCATTAGCTGTTAACAAAGAAAAAGTAACCTTTTTTTGCAAAAGAAATTGGCTCTCCGTTCACCGAACTACTGTTAATATTGGTAAGACCTGAAACCTCTTTTAGAATGTTTGCAACGAATAGTACACATCTCACCCATCTCTTCCAGAGTCAAAGGCGTAGACTGGATATACCTCCTGTCAACAAGATTCCCCGAAGAGCTCACAACTCATTTGAAGCTATTCAAGCAGTCGCGTGTGAGGCTAAAGCACATGGATTTGTTGAGTGCCAAAGACTTGTCCAACGGGAACATGAGGACCAGTCCTAAGAAGCAAGACGAAAAGAAGACTCATAGGAGGAATAAGAGTGAAACTGATTTATCGTGGCCTGCAGGTATTTATTACTTTCATCATGATTATGATCAGCTGGTTGACGTGCACTGCACGATATGTCGTGGCCTCCCCTAAATGCCACGACGAATACCTGCGACTGTTAGGCGCGGTTTATACAGAAGTGGCGTGGCGGGAATTATGGGTAAATACAGCACACAAAGTGCGGCGCACAGACGAAGCTATGCTGTGTGCTCCTGCTGCGGCCGACGACGCTTGAATGCTTCAAAGTTTTTTATATTTATGAATTTTTTTATTAACTTTTTACAATGCCATTACAGTAAATAAACACCAAATCGACCCATCCGAAGATTTCCGAGAATTGTATGACTTGTTTTTTTTTGCATAGTACACGCGTCTCTCTCTTATCTCTTTGCAATTACCTATATTTGCCACTATTTTTATACAACTTGTAATGACGGATCAAGCAGACGGCCCACCTGATGTTAAGCGGTACCCTCAGCCTATGAACAGTGCAATATCACATAGGTCACATCCACCTAGGACCTATGTGGCATTGCACCGCGCCCGCCACCCTGAGACATAAAGATGAAAAGTCTCATGTGCATGTAATTTCACCGGCAACCATACCCTTCAAACCGGAGTTTTTTGCTGCTGAAATAGGTATGATGGTAGTACATCCCTGGACGAACTCTTTCACAAAAAAGCTCTACTACTATTGCTAAAAGTAGTAGTTTTCAGTCAGTTCACAAATTCAGTCTCGATTCATTCATCTTTCAGTGTGGTTTTAAAATAATTAAGAGATTTGGCCTTCAGGCGAAAAATAATAACTAATATCTTTCTGTTCTCAGATACGCAAACATACGGAAAATCGAAGTTCTATGATAGTTCAGAGAATCTCACTGGCAGAACTCTGAAGGATATATTCTTTGAGCTGGAGTGCTCAGTGGAGAACAGACTAATATGTAGGGACATATTTTGTATCGACCCTGAAAGGGAATATGGTAAGTATTCATATTACTGCTACCTAGATTACTATGGTACAAGAAAAAATCGTGTTTAGACTAACGTCTGTTCAGACGTTAACATAATGCTATAGTCTGGTCGACATAAAGCGATCAATGACAACATCATTCTTGTACAATGACAACATCATTCTTGTACAATTTCGCTAGTAAGTGCAATTTTTCGTTTGCTCATTAGGCCAGTCACCAGCTTGAGGTGTTGTGGCGCTGAATACTACCTAGTGACCGCTGCTGAAAAGAACTAGTGTGGTGATTTTTGTGCACGTTTGCTTGTAATTTTTCTGCGTTACCATACATATTTTATTGGCAGCCCACAGTGGAATACAATCCGCTCTCCTCTCCAACAGGAGAAAAAGGAAGGAATAAGGAATAAGGCGGGCTAAGTCGCAACGGCTGAACTAATTTTGCCCCAACCACTTCTGATGAACCAAGTAGAACTAGGTAGACTAACCCGATCACTTCACAAGGGCTGAACCAATTTTGATGATGATTGAGGGATTGGATGCCCATTAAATGTGAATGTTTGGATGTTTGTATGTTTGACGTTTGTTTATTTGAATTTTGTATGTTTGTTTGTTACTCAAGCAAATCTTATAGTAGAATAAGGCGGGCTAAGTCGCAACGGCTGAACTAATTTTGATCAAATATGGTGGATAGTATGATATAGATATGGTGGATAGGCGACGACGGGGCCGGCCGAGAAGGCGTTGGCGGGATGATCTCGAAGCTCACGAGGAGTGGTGGGAAACTGCCAAAGGCCGGGATGTCTGGAAAATTTTGGGGGAGACCTTTGCCTAGCAGTGGGACACAACAGGTTAACAAAAAAAAATGGTGGATGGTAAATTTTTTACCTGGCACCATGTAAAGTAAAGTAAAGTTAAGTAAGTTGTAAATGTGAGTTGTATTCAAGGTATTGCTAGGTTTTATGCTATTTTTTCTGTGTGAATAGAGTTACTATGCGAAGTCTCCGAGGCAGTTCTATACCTGATCGCGCCGGAAGAGGCGTGGCGCTGCCATGCTCTGAAGATGCTGCTCATAGAGCTGATCTCATCAGTTGTTCTACGGCCGATCATCACTCTACTCAGCGACCCTGATAACATCAATAGGACAATTATTAGAACTGTAAGTTATCGACGCCGTTGTGTCCAGCCTATGAACAACCTCCTCCGTCTCCTCCCGTGGATGTCGTTAAACCGACTAAGAGATTACACTAGGGGATGAGAAGCAGCATCCACCTGATTTCTTAACACCTGTCGGGGACATACACAACATAGCCGCCGCGCCTTGCCGATCGCCGCGTGAGCCGGCCGCCCCCCACTACATTGAGAGCGGGCCAGTACCACACTACACCGCTAGCAAAGCGCGCGTTCTATATACCTATATTGTCTCATAAATTAAACCAGTTGTACACAGTCCACTCTATTTTGACCTGAAGACCCCAACACACCAATACTGGTATCAACTATCAACAATCCGCCTGCCAAGCTTGGTGATTATGGCAAGCACCCCCCATTGCATTTTAAGGGGGAGGCCTCGTCCAGCAGTGGACGTCTACAGCTGATAATGATGATGTTATGTATCAGTGCGTGTTGCCAGTGATGACTTACGGCACTGAGACGTACACGCTGACCTCATACACAAGCTCAAAGTTACACAGCAGGCCATGGAGAGAGCTATGCTCATAGTTTTACTGCGTTATAGAATCTGAAACCCGTAGAAGAACCAATATTACCGGCATAGCTCTCAGAATTAAGTTGAAGTGGCAATGGGCGGGTCGTAGGTGAAACGACAACCGTTCGGGGATAAAGGTTCTCGAGAGGCGACAACGTCGTGGCTTTCTACGGGGGAGGTTTATGTCCAGCAGTGGACTTTTACAGACTGATTGTGATGAAGTTATGAACAAGATTTAAGCGAAAATAGATATATAATAAAAAAAAGGAAGGTTAAAGGTGGTTTAGGTATAATTTTACTTGACAATGTCCAAAGGACTGTTCTCTATGGGTTGAGAAGCGTTACCTTACCGTAACACAGTTTTTTAACTAGCACGGAAGGCAAAGTTCTCTTATTTCATATACTTAAGAACATCCTTGAAATTAATGCAAATGTTAATTATGACTTGTTGTACCTATTCTAAGTGAAATAAACTTATCTCTCTCTTAAATTAGTTAAAATGCACGTGCAAGGTGGTTGTGTAGCATTGAGATGGAGGTCAAGTATATTGGTGTGTTCTAAATTCAAACACCAAAATGGGGTTTTTATTCACTGTTTTCGGTGAATAAAATATGCTTTTTAAACGGGGAATGGTATAAGTATAATTAATATGATAATACATACCATTTCTGACTTTGACGACCTCTGTGGCGTGGCGGGCGAGCGTTTGCCTGCGAAGCAGGAGGTTGCGGGTTCGATTCCCGCCTCGGAACAAATATTTGTGTGATCTGCAGATATTTTTTCAGGATGTTCTGGGTATTTTCTATATATAATAAAAAATATCTATCTATGTAATTATATTGTATTAAGTATATCAGTTGTCTAGTACCCATAACACAAGCTCTGCTTAGCTTGGGGCTAGATAATGTTGTGTGAACTGTCCAGCACTATTTAATTATTTATTGTTAAAAAAAAGATGAATAAAAATAAAATTGCTCATAATACATCTCACTGAGGAAATGATTATAGATTTGAATTTCCTTCATATTTTGTTACATTTCCAGTGCTGTCGAGATTCATGTCTGCCTTCTGAACTGTTCCTAATAGTCGTCCGAAGTTGCGGAGACGCCGAGGAGTTGGACGCCACGTTAGAACTGGTGCAAAAGGATATACAGAAACTGGTAAGTGCGAGCCAATTTCCCAATGTTTTATGCCTATTGAAGCAGTATAGGAAGCTCGTTATCAAAATTTACAAAATATAGTTCGGATCATGTTCCGATCTAGTGTCGAAAATGGTATTCTACTCAACTGAAACTGAACTGAAATATGATCGAAACTTGAATACCTAACAAAAACGAAAGTTCCTTCTAAGTTTTTCCGTGAAATTGATCTAATTACATACTCCTTTTTTCACTCTTTTCAATTATCTATAACACTATATATCCGAATCTAATCTACGGTCGCCATAAATTTAGACCTATATGGCGTAGCGGGCGAAGTTTCGCCTGTGATGCAGGAGGTTGCGGGTTCGATTTCCGCCTCAGATCAAATATTTGTACGATCTGCAGATATTTGTTCAGGGTGTTCTGGGTATTTTCTATGTATGATATAAAATATCTATGTAATATATTGTTTTAAGTATATCAGCTAGCTTATTACGTATCTTGCAATATGTTATGTTGTGTATGTTGTGTATGTTAGTTTCTAAGGTATTTATGTTGATATGGGCTTACTGTTTAGGTTAAGTGCATTTCTCAGTAAGCCTGAAATAAAGATTTTGAATTTTGATGAAGCTTGAAGCTAAGCAGAGCTTGTGTTATGGGTACTAGATAACTGCTAGCTTATTACGTATCTTGCAATAGCAATGCGATAGCAAAAATTGCGCGATTATCGCATCCAAATTGCAAATTCGTATTACGTATCGATACGTAATACGAATTTGCACGTATCGATACGTAATACGAATTTGCAATTTGGATGCGATAATCGCGCAATTTTTGCTATCGCATTGCTATTGCAAGATACGTAATAAGCTAGCAGTTATCTAGTACCCATAACACAAGCTCTGCTTAGTTGGGGCTAGATAATGTTGAGTGAACTGTCCAGCATTATTTATTTTAATTATTTATAAATCGAAAGTCGACTAAATTGTTGTTATGAGTGAGGGAGCAAAATAATGTTTTTTTTAGTCAATTTAAAAGTCCTTTTGATGTGAATGTAGTAAGGTGTATATTTGTTTGTACAGCATTCTAAAGACAGTGCCGGAGAGTGGGAGCTCCAAGATCGTCAGAAGCTGTCGTCGCTACAGTATTTGGTCAGGATCATACAAGCTAAGAGGGCCACGCTAGGACCACAGGAAGGTAAGTTAGAAAAGCTGCTATCACTTAAGGTGGTTGCTTTTTCATACAAACGTATTTGCACAAATATGGGCGAACAGATTATAATTTTATACTGAAATTACTGTTGTTGGCTTTTATATTGGTCATTATTTAAATCATATTTGGTTGAAGAAAACACTGGATTAATAGCGAAAATAACATCGAAATTACTTGTATTTACTAAAATTTCGATGTTATTTTCGCTATTAATCCACTGTTTTCTTCAACCAAATATGATTTGCCGCAAATAATGAACAATATAAAAGCCAACAACAGTCATTTCAGTGTAAAGTTATACTCTGTTCGCCCATATTTGTGCAAATACGTTTGTATGAAAAAGCAACCACCTTAAGCGGTAGTATCCATCTGAAAATATTACAAGAAGGCCACTGCTGGTCATATACTAGACCGTGGTCAATCTATGATTTGATCTAATGAACACTTATTCAGATAGCGAAAGTTGATTTCGCGAGAACTAGGAAACTTAACAAACATGTTTTAATTGATAATATCTCATAAATATCAGCAGTCACCCTACGGTCACCCTAAACACATTTTTACAGTGTTTTTTTTAATAAGCGGGATCGTAGCTAAACTGATGATATTTATAATAAAACATGTGTGTTAAATCTCCTAGTTCTCGCGAAATCAACTTTCGCTATCTGAAGAAGTGTTGATAAGCTGTAATGGACAAAAAACACCAAAAAAATTAATTTCGCACCTCAAGCAAGCAGAAATATAACAACTAATTTAACACGTTCGCTGCTGGACAACACATAATAAAAACTTATTTAAATTGAAAATTATGAGATGTCTCTTTATTGTTCATGTTCTAGGTTCAAGTAGCACAATCCCGGACAAAATATCAGAGGAAGTGTCGCGATCTCTGAAGTTCATCCGAGCCACCGCGGCGTGGCGCTCCAACGCACAGTACTTACTAGAGATCGAGATGAACGAAGCCGGTAACTCACAGTTCTATGTATGTACGTATGCATGTATCTCTTGCTTATACTTAGTTAGCACCCTCAGACAAATAAATAAGCTCGGACAGAATACGGCGCACGATATAAGAGAAGCCGAAAAACCATGCTCATAACAAAAACTAACTCAGTACAGTTTTACCCAAAATAAAAGTCCGATCGACTGTTTTCGTTTGCGCAGAAGAGCGCAGTCTGATATCCGACAGTAGCCGAACGTATAGTATAGCTATGTCTCGCTGTTTAGCTCTGTCCCGAGAGATCCACATCTAAGAGTGTCTGACTGATGAACAAGATGGCGCCCAACCGGCCGCGATTTTGCCGCGAAATCGATTAACCAATAACAGCGCAATATTTTTGCGCTCGATTGCTATTGGTAGAAAGATGGTTCCCGCGCTATAGAAATTAGTCTACGGCGCAGGTACATCGGGGCGACTTATATTTTGGGTAAAACTTTACTACCAGGAAGCATTGGCAGCGTCGCCTCGCTAGCTAGTCGTGTTTTGAGTTAACGCAACCGGTTTCGCGCACGGACCATCGTACCGATTACGATCTCCGCGGAGTTTTATTTAGTAAAACGTTCGGGGAGTTCGGCCCTTTATGCGTTTAAAGTGAGGGGAACGTCTTTCTCGGGATTTCCGGACGTCGGGGACAGTAGCCCGCGCCGTGAACAGCCGACCTCGGTCCCCCTCACAGGGAAGCCCCGAGCAAGGCATCACGGCGCCCGGTGAAACGCCTCGGCGTTCTATGGTCGCGCGTAAGGCGTTCGCCCTAGGCCGCACAGTGCTCGCGAGTGATGTACATTGGATCGCAGTGTTGTGAGTGAACTAAGTGAACCAGTGATCAAAACAGTGAGCAAGGCTATAAAGCCATCTACAGGCGTTTCTACCGGCATACGTACGTACCTACTATGTCGGAGAATCGCCCCCTTCCGGTGCGCCCTGTTCATGATGAACAAAGCGCCGGTAGGGAAGCCAATCCCCCTCCACCTCAACCGCCCCGGCTGAGCTCGCTATCAGCGAGCCAGAGCCGCTCGGCGAGCCGCGCCGCGAGCCTGGATAAGGCGCGCCAGCGCTTGAGTTCCCGCCCGATGATATCCCAACAAGACGCCGATATGCTCACGCAACGGCTTCAAGAATGGGCACAACAGAAGACCGAAAAAGCAAAGATCGCTAAAGCCAAGAAAGACCGCCCCCCAACCCCTACCCCGACCCCGTCGTCAAGCGCGCTGTCACTGCCGCTAGCCGGGCGCTATGACGCGCTCGCGCTCGACGCGGAGGTAGATGAGCGCATAGCTAGCATTGAGAGCACGCTTCGCTCGAGGGAGAAGGTAACGACCGCCGCCCAGCATCAGCTGCCAGCACCAGCACCGAACCCGACCCACGCGCAGGCACAGCGCCGCAAGCGTAGCGACGAGGACGATGAGGACGAAGAGAGGAAACGGCAGAAGGCCACCTCCAGTCCCGAACATAGGGCAGACCTCGCCCGCCCACCAGCATCACCGCCCGCCCAAATGCAGGGCGTATCATATGCTACAGCCACCCGATCGCCCGGCCCGACGTCGCTTACTGACCCGCGGCTGAACAAACAGCGCCCTCAAGGCAACACAGATGATTCCGCGGGCACGTACCTACGCGTACCTACTTTTGACGCCACTCCGCCCGCCGATGCCGCCGCCGCTGCCGCTGCCGCTGCCGCCGCCGCCGCCGCTGCCGCTGCCGCCGCTTCTCAGAGGTCCCACAGGTACCCGCCGCTGGTAGTAGAAGTGCTGCCCAACTGGGCAACCCATTTCAAAGAACTTAAGGCTAAGCTCGGCCATGCACCGAACGCGCGCCCCTTCGGAAAGGGCGTTAGGTTCACGCCCGAATCCCCGGAAGAGTACCGCCTGATCCAGGGCTATCTGGCCACCCTGGAGAAGACAGAGAGCCTGATCTGGTTTTCCTACTCCTTACCTGAAGAGCGGAGTTTAAAGGTCGCCATCCGCGGCCTCCCCGCCGACACGAGCCCCGACGACATCACGAGAGACCTACGCACGCTAGGCTTTGAGGCCGAAGCCGTGCGTAATATACGTGCCAGCAAGGGCCGGCCAGGTTGTATATTTTTCGGCCTACTTAAGAGAACCCCTGACATAACCCCGGCCATATACGAGGTGAAGGAGCTGCTCTGCATGCCCGGGGTGACTATTGAAGCCTGGAAAGGTAAGAAAGGCCCTGCACAGTGTCACCGGTGCCAGGCCTTCCGCCATAGCTCGCATAACTGCCATCGGCCCCTCGCCTGCGTACGATGCGGGGGCCCACATTTCGCGGGCGACTGCCTCATACCAAGAGAATCGCCGCCGACATGCGCCAACTGCAAGGGCGCACATCCGGCCAACAATAGGGCATGCCCTGCTTTTAAAATAGAGGCGCAAAATAAAAGAGCGGGCACCATAGCCCGCACCGAACAAACCCAGCGAGACAATAGAGGCCAATCGCGCCAAATCCCCCCCGCCTCTACTATCCCCCCCGCACTTGCCCCCCCCAACTCTGCCTACCCCCTCACACTCACACAGCCACTGCAACAGGTGGCCACCATCGCAGCCAAGCCGGGCCAACCGCTCATGGCCCCGGCAAACGACCCCACCCCCCGCACGGGGAAACTACCCGCGCAGAGGAAACTTAGGAAGAACAAAAAGAAGAGGACAGGGGGAGCAGGGACAGAAGGGCAGCCAGAGCCCAGTGCCCCCCCCCCCACACCTAGCTCAGCCACTACCACCGACACAGCCCCAACCCAGGTCCCTCACAAGACGACGCCCGCAGGAGTTTCTCAGCTCCCTGCGCCCCTGATGCCCGCACCAGCGGACCCGACGCATTGGGCACAGAAAGTGCCCAACCAAGGATGGCCAGCGATGGGGGCATCACGCCTCCCGACACAGCCGCCCCAACAACCACAGCCCCAGCGCCAACACCGACAGCCACAAGACGCGGGCAGGCTGGCAATCTTGGAGACGGCCATCCAAATCATGCAGGAGGTCCTACAGGCCCTCCGAGCGGGGGAGGACCCGGTCCCGGTGGTCATAGCCGGGATGGGGAAACTCCTGCAGGCGTACTGAAGTTCAGGATCCTGCACTGGAACGCCCGGAGCATCAGGCACAAGGTGGCACTCCTGAAGCCACTCCTCCGCGAGCAGGACATTGATGTGGTCCTCTTATCAGAGACCCAGCTGCGCACCACGGACCGCCTAAAGTTACCGGGTTACCACGTCTACAGACAAGACGAGTGGAACCCGGAGACCAACCTGGCCTACAGAGGCCTCGCAGTCGCGGTCAAGCGGAGAGTGATTCACCAGCCGCTGCCCACCCTCAAACTCGAGTCCATGCAGGCGCTTGGAATAGAAGTGTGCGTCGCCGGCCAGCCGCTTCACATCTTCTCCATATACAAGCCACCTCAGGAGAAGCTCATCCTCTCAGAGGTACACAAGATAATGAGCCCCACTGTACCCACCATCGCGGCCGGCGACTGGAATTGCAAACACCCTGCATGGAACTCTATGTCAGCTAACACGCAAGGGAGGCGACTCTTCGCTGACGCGGAAAGCAGAGGCTACTCAGTCTGTGGTCCAGAAGCGCCGACCCGATATCCAACTTCACCGCACCACATGCCTGACGTCCTGGACATCTGTGTCCACCAGGGACTCCACTGTGAGCCGTATCAGGAGGTGCTCCTAGATGAGCTGACCTCAGACCACCTCCCGGTCCTACTGGTCTTGGACCAGCGCCCCACTCAGACCATACTAGCACCCCCCCGCCCCCGGGTGGACTGGGACAAGTTCGCTCAGGAGATGGAAGTCAATACCCCTCTGAGAAAGGTAGAAACACCGCAAGAGGTAGACCTCCTCGCCACTGAGCTCACGCAGAAGATGCAGAACGCCCTAGAGGCAGCTCAGTTGGCACCCTCAACCACCAGCAGGAGGTTACCACCACTGCCTCACCACATCACCAAGCTCCTGGGCGAAAAGCGCAGGATCCGGAAGTTGTGGCAGCGCAACCGTGACCCCGCTCTCAAAACCCGCCTAAACCGACTGTGTGAGGAGATCAAGACCGAGCTAAGAGACCAGCAGACCCAAGAGTGGGAAAGGAGGCTGGACTCGGCTGCCGACGACTGGACGTCCATCCACCGCCTTTGTCGGCAGCTGAGCAACGCGCAGCCGCCGGTACGCCCGCTCACACACTCCGATGGAACCCCGAGATACCGCGCAGAGGACCGGGCGGAAATCTTCGCCGACTGCCTGGAGAGGCAGTTCCAACCAAACCCCGTTCTCAGACCAGACCACACGGCAGAAGTCGACGAGTTCTTGCTGAAGATGAAAACAGACCCGCCACCACCACCAGATGAAGGCCACCGACCCATCTTCTTCTCCCCGGGCCAGGTCAGAAAGACCATACTCCGGGCGAAGCCAAGAAAGGCCCCCGGCGCGGACCGCATATCAAACGCGGTGCTCCGCCATCTGCCACTCAAGGCAGTGGCGGCGGTGGCGCGGCTGTTTACTGGAATACTGCGCTGTGGCCACTTCCCGGAGGCATGGAAAATGGGACATGTCATCATGCTCCCCAAGCCCGGGAAAAACACTCTAAAGCCAGAGAGCTACAGGCCCATCACCCTTCTGCCGTGCATCTCTAAGATCTTTGAGAGACTGCTGCTTCAGCACTTGGTGCCCCACATCGTCCCTCGACCTGAGCAGTATGGGTTCAGATCCGAGCACAGCACCACCCTGCAGCTGACCAGGGTGGTCCACCATCTGGCCGTGACAGCGAACAAGAAGGCGCAGGCAGTGGCCGTCTTCTTGGACATGGAGAAGGCGTTCGACCGGGTCTGGCACGCTGGCCTCCTCTACAAGCTTGCCAACTCGGCGACGCCCCGCCCCGTGTTCGATGTCATCGCGTCATTCCTAGAGGGAAGGCGCTTCCGAGTAACCGTGGAAGGCCAACTATCACCGGAGCACCCCATCGCGGCGGGGGTGCCCCAAGGAAGCTGCCTCTCACCGGCCTGCTACTCCCTCTACACCGATGACATCCCGGCAGAGGACGGCGTGATGCTCGCGCTGTATGCCGACGACGCCGCCTACGTCACGGCCTCCATTAATCTAACCCATGCTGCCACCAAGATGCAACGCGTCCTGGAACAACTACCGGACTGGCTATGCAGATGGCGACTCACTGTCAACGTCGCCAAGACACAGGCCATCTGCATAACGGGAAAAAGGGACTACCCGCCGCCGCTCACTCTCCAAGGCCAGTCCATCAAGTGGACGGGTACGGCAAAGTACTTGGGGGTCACCATCGACCGAAGGCTGCGGATGACGCAGCACTGCGACAACGTCATAAACGCAGTGAGAGTAGCCCGAAACCTCCTTATCCCCATCATGAGATCCTCGCTGAGCTTGCGAGTGAAGGCCGGAGTGTACAAGACGTACATCCGGCCTCGCCTGACCTACGCAGCACCTGCATGGTTTGGGCTGCTCTCGGAGACAAACAAGAAGCGCCTTCGAGCACAGCAGAACCTGTCACTGCGTGCAATCACGGACGCCCCTCGCTATGTGAGGAACTCTACGATCCAGAGAGACCTGCGGGTAGAGGAACTGGACGCTTTCATAACCAGATTAGCCCAAAAGATGTTCGCCCGCACGGAGGAGTCAGAGTTCCCTCACCTGAGGGAGCTGGCGCCGCAGCATGACAGGGACCCCCGAGGAAGACCGTATCCACGTGAGCTGGCCATAGCGCGAGTAGAAAACCTCCTCTCCCTCCCCTCCCTCCCCTCCCCATCGCTGCCTGACGCAGGCTGCCCTACTGGTGCCCCTACTGCGGGCTCCGAACACAGGGCCCCGCTCGGCAGATAAATGAAGAAGAGGCCCTAGGGCCAACCCGAAGACCCCCCCGTCTTAACGGGGGGCGAATTGAGCACCGCAGTCAGGGGTCCAAAACCCGAAACTGCGTCCCCACGCACCGGCTCCGCCGGTGCGTGAGGAGAAAACTAGACTACCAGGAAATACAGGCACTCACACAGACAATGCACCGAGCGAGTACCTGGCACGACACAGGCGCTTCCCACCTATTACCAAGAAGGATCATCAAAAAAAGCCCTTCTAGGTTTTGGAACGGGAGTAAATTTAGTTGATAAGAAGATTCAAAATGATCCTTGTAATTTCAATTATTAAAATACTTTGACTCTGACGTTTACATCAAAACGATGCTCATTTCTCGATTGTCTGTGTCAGTTGTATTGTATGCGTGTTGTCGTCTGTGTGACACGCACACACTCATAAAAACTGGCTTAAGTTTGCTAGGGGGCAACGTTCCGACTTAACTCCTTTATTTGTCTGAGGTTATTACTAACCGGCGACGTTCGTGGCAGACGGGCTAGCCTTGTGCACGTACTGATTATAGAAATACCGTATCACAACGCCGTTAGGTGCGAGCGAGAGGGGGATACTGTAATCGTCGATATGGTAGGACCTGCCACGAGCGTTGGCTTTTAGTATTGCAATTTGTATATTTAAGCATGCCAGTAGTTATTTAGTTGCATAAAGATTTACTAATAAAAAAAACAAAGCATGTAAGTTGTACATAAATTGTTTAGTTCTGTTTTAGCATGAATATATTAATTAAATTCTTTTCACAAAAAACGGGATATTTACCATGATTATTGAATTTTGTTTGTTCCCGATATTTCGGCACAGTTGCATGCACCATGATTACGGGAGTCTCATGGTAAATATCCCATTTTTTGTGAAAAGTATGTACATAACCATGATAGTTTCAAAAGTAATATATTAATTGTTTCTGTAAGTTTAGATTAACATCAAATTATTGACACTCACTATGTAGCAATACGCACGATCCTGTAATCACTAAAATTTTCCTAAAACTACTAAACACACCAAATGTTTTTTAACAGCAAAATAACTACTTATGTTGTGTACTTGCCAGACGCGCCGCACACTTCAAAAGCAGTCCTTGACAACCTCCGCTCATCAGCACTAGAGCTGTGCGACCTCTACCTAGCCCCAAACCGGCCCGCCGTGATGGGTGTCCCGGAGCATTGTCACGCGGAACTCGTGAGGAAGGTCACGACGGAAGGCGAGGAGTTCTCCACCAACCCCGTCACTTGCTTCGATGACGTGCAGAAGTGCGTCTGCGATGCCCTGGAGGTGAGACTGCCTAGCTCGAGCCGTAAGACAGCCCAGTCGTAGCCTTGGGAGTCTGCTTAGCCCCAGCCCTGTGGCGTGATGGTACCCGAGCATTGCCGAGTGGAACTAGTGATGAAGGTAGCGATGGAAGGCGTGTAGTTCACGATCAACCCCGTCACTTGCTTCGATGATGTGCAGAAGTGAGTCTGCGATGCCCTGGAGGTGAGACTGCCTAACTCGAGCCGTAAGACTGCCTAGTCGTAGCCTTGGGACTCTGCCTAGCCCCAGTTATCTCTGTTTAGCCTGAGCCATGAGACCCTACCCTAGCCTCAGCTGTGAGACTGCACTAGCCCCAGCTGTGTGACTGCCTGGCCCCAGCCGGGAGACTGCCTAGCTCCAGCCGTAAGACTCCGCCTAGCCCCAGTCATGAGACCCTGTCACGTTTAGTCCCAGCCGTCATACTGCCTAGCCCCAGTCTCGAGACGTTGCATAGCCCCCGCCGTGCGTGCGTGAGTTGATGGTACTGGAGCTTTGCCAGCCGGAACTCGAAGTAATTATTTTAAAAATCATTATATTATATTACACGAATTTCATAAATAGTATTTAAAATCTCAAATGCTTAATTTTCTTTTTTCAATTTGCTTTTAGGATGATCCGTCCTGGCAATCAGATTTCATGATGGACGAAGACGGTGCTGATAGATCAAATAAGTATGTTATTATTATATTAATTGCTGTGCATTTTGTTAAATATTTTCTGTATCTAACGTGTGATTAACTGTTTCAGTGAATTCAAAAAGGACGAAAAAGCTGATACCAGAAAATATAGTGGTGAGTACGGACGATAACCCTGGTTCAGAATTTGAGATATTTTTTGTAAACAAACAAATGTAACCGTCAAAGAGAAAAGCCAGTGGTAAAAAAAAAAAACGTTTTTCTCGCGCTGTTTGTACCTTCGATTTGCGGCAAATAAACACAAACCCACTACCACCTAAGTTTATCTGACGAGTCAATGTGTAAACGGCAAAATGTTATATTTAACTCTTACCTATTGATCAGTATGACCATTCCATTGTAAAACTGTGCGAAAAGCACATTCGTATTCGGCAAATGAGGAGAAACGAATGAAATTAACAAAATGGGGACCGGCTTTCAGCACAAAGCCCAATGTTTAGAATCTGTGCAGTGTTCCAAGTAACATGAAATATTTTCTACTAACAAATATATTTTTGCTTGATAACTTTGTTAATAACCAAAATAACTCAAAAATATATACGACAAAATAATGATTACTTTATAGTTTATCAGGTCTGAGTTAGAATAACATGCCTAGCCTGTTTATTGGCCTAATTTAATAAATTACCATAGAGCACCTATTTTTTTGCCCTTTGTTTACAAAAAATATCTCGAATTCTGAACCAGAGTATAGTTAGACTGGAACGACCTTCGATCTATATGTTGAAGGTTCAAATCAGGTTGCGGAAACCATACTGCTTAATTAATAATAAATAATAATAAATAATACTGGACAGTTCACACAACATTATCTAGCCCCAAGCTAAGCAGAGCTTGTGTTATGGGTACTAGATAACTATACTATATATACTTAATACAATATATTACAAAGATAGATATTTTTTATTATACATAGAAAATATCCAGAACACCCTGAACAAATATCTGCAATCGCACAAATATTTGTTCCGAGGCGGGAATCGAACCCGCAACCTCCTGCGTCGCAGGCCAAGCTTCGCCCGCCGCGCCACAGAGGTCGTCAAACACCATGGGCTCAAAAAGGAGAAAGACAGCAGATGCAAAGATAGCATGCGTATTGCTTCTAACAAAAGTGCACCAATCCGTACAATGCTGACGACCTCTGTTGCGCTGCTGGCATGAAACCGGCTGATATGAGAGAGGTTCTGGTACGATTTCCGCTGCAGGACAAATGTTTGCATGACCTGCAAATATTTATTCTGAGTCTGGGTGTTATGTTAGATGTCCTCTGCCTTGGGAATAGTGCCAAACACGGCAAGGGACATCTTACGGTGAACGGTCTGTAGTGTGGGATCAGGACTATGTATATGACTGTTGGGTGTTATGTACGCTTACACTCTTTGTCGTGAAGTCTAAACTTTAAACTCGTATTGAGAATCTAATCTACTATTTCCATATAAACGAAGGCGTGTGCTAGCACCGCGTGTTTTGATCGCAGCTTGTGATAGATTCTGCTCTCCAATGTCTATGTCTCTTCTTTGCTAGTTACATTTTGTCATTTTACTTTGGATTTCATGACACAGTGTTATGATATATCGCAGTGGTGTGTCCAACCTGAGAATAGACTCCTCCATCTCCTCCTGTGGATGTAGTAAAAGCTGACTAAGGGATTACACCAGGGGATAGGCAACATCTAATACTGCGATCACGTATTCGCCTGCTAAGGTGCTAAGATGCTGCTGCTGTGATAAGTGATGATGGCAAATCGCCCATTGCTGTCTATGAGCCAGGCCAATTCCAGCAGTGAATATCTAGCTAGCATACGACTTCGTTTGCATGGAAATGGCGGTCACGTGGTATCTAATTTAATCTGTGGGATGTGTAGATAAATGCTATAAAATAGTGAAGTCATGTCTGAGCCAACTGCCCAAGTTGTTTGCCAAATCGAAACAGAAGTACGATATTCCGAGCAAATCGTCCACGTTCCCAAGAACGATCTCGCGGAGAATACCGAGTGGCAAGAACCATACGCTGCCTAAATGCAAAATATTTGGTATATTTCCGAATTTATACGTTGTATTGTAGCCGTAAAACTGTATTGAACATTGTAAAATATACAGGTATCATGAATGAGTCCTTATTCATTATGTTCTTCTTTTAGAGTAATTAGTAGACGTAGATCCGTAGAGTGATTGTGAGTTAAAATATAAAAGGGTGGTTCTAACTACGATTTAGGCTCCCTCTTCAACGCACGCGGTAACCCGCGCGTTATCTCGCTCGAGCAAACAGGCGTCGTGCGCAATTTTTAAAAAAAATTTAGAACGTCCTAAATTACGTAATCAAAAAAAAAACTTTCTCTAAATCTTATTTAAGGTGTAATTTAAATACTAGCTGTTTATTGTACAATTTGGAGGCCACTTTTTAGATTTTTTCGAAGAAACTTTATGTAACCGTGTTTTCGTTGTACATAATGCTTAGTATTAGAGTATAGTATTATTTTATCTGTGGTATTAGTAATCATTTTTACCATATATTTATAACAAAGTAAATGCTGCAGTATTCTTGATGTAACAGAGGTCATGCTAAGCAATGAGGGGTAGTATAGACTCACAGTAAAACAATGTTGTTATGCGTACTAGACGAAAGATGTAACTAGTACCAGTAGGTTTAGTACGAGTTGGCATTTGAATCGTGTAGCAGGAAATTAGTGGTGGGCCATATAGTCATGTGTGAACCACCAAGCCCCCTGCTACACGTTTCAAGTGCACCCTGCTTACTGTCCCATTGTTTTTTTGTTTTTAGCTGATACGCTACCCCTTCCTGGATCGGCCAGACATAACCGATCCAGATCGGACATCGTTGGAAATTTGCAGCAACGGATGGTCAACGAAAGTGCAGGTAAAACCAACCTTATCTCATATCAATACGATCTATTGTTCCCCTGATAGAATAATAATAATTATGTTATTTTAAACCATATTACATACGAATCACAAACTTGGTGTTTGACAATCATCCAGAAATCCAAACTCAAGTTTTGCCAAAGGGCAATGGAGCGCAGGATTTTGGGCGTTAAACTAACTGACCGAATCCGAAACACCATACTGCGCTCCAAAACCAAAGTCGCCGATGTGGGAGAGAAGGCCGCGCGGCTGAAGTGGGATTGGGCCGGTCACATTTGCCGCATGCCCGACGAACTTTGGGCCAATATCACCACGGCATGGAGCCCTGATACCGCCAGGCGGCGTCGCGGCAGACCACGCATGAGGTGGCGGGATGAACTGGACGCCTATGAGAGGGAATGGGAAACGGTTGCACAAAACCGTAGTGGCTGGCGGAAATGGGGGGAGGCCTTTGCCCAACAATGGGACAGTATGGGCTAATAGTAATAATAGTAATAAGTAAACCATATTACAAATCAATAAGATCTATACATATATCCTGGCAAGTATACCCTTTTTATATCAAGAACTGGGTACATAAACGTTGATCGTCCAGCAGCTACATGGGCAGACGATGTCGCATGCGTCGCGGCCGAACCTGGATGAGACTGGCACGGGACCGTGAGGAATGGCACAGGCAAAGAGAGGGTCTATACTCAGCAGTGGGTGAGATCAGGCTGTGGATGATGATAACCTTTTTATGAATTTTCAGGGCTCTCAGGTCCATCGAGCCTTTCGTCGGTGAACTCAAGCCTGTCGCTGTCACACACTGAAATTAGCAGAAATGCCAGGAACATAATGTCGCCGCTGACAGCTTGTATCATTGAAACAGGTAAGATTAGTTTCTAGGGTTCCTTACCTCAAAAGGTACTAATGGAACCATTATATGTGCATACCCAGTGCAGTGCGATGCGCGCTTGGAAACGGACGTGTCTCGCTCTTGCACAGTTACGAATTTAATTCGCGAACGCGCGGCTCAAGCCGCAGCCCGATAATTTCCGCGATGGCTGACAAGGCGATCATCGTGAACGAGTTGTTAGCGTTCATTCAGAATGCCATCGACATCATGGACGAGATCAGCATCTTGCAGATCTGCAAGTCAAACTTCAAGGAGGATGACATCTGCAGTGGCAAGCTGCTACTCTTCAGCACGCTCGGCAAGGAAGCCAGTATGCCATCCCGCCGGAGGGATGGAGGTGAAAGGAGTCTTCAGGACATCGTGACGCTGTTCAAGGAGACTGATCCTGACGACGTGCCCGATTTCGTTGCGAAGGAGCTGCATAAGCTCCCACCAGTGGGATTCGACCACGTCGACGTCACCAGGCTGCTGAGGGACATCACGTTCTTGAAGACAAGCCTGGCTGCAGTGCAGACTAAGTTGGAGGCGTCTGATGATGCTATCTCTGATTTGCGTGCTGAGTTGGTGTCATTACGTGACATTAATTTAGTAAGTAGGTCGTCCGCCTGTAACGAGGTCAACGTGCAGCAAGGTGCAAAGTGCACTGTGTCGTTGTTGAGTGTCGAATCGGAATGTGTCACCTCAGCTGATTTCGCCGCCGCAATTACACCGAACGCGTGCCCTCGGCCCGCCACCTGTTTCTCTCGCACCACAGAGAAGCCGACACCGGTCACACTAGTTCCTCCCCGACAAAGTGACTACGCTTCTGTAGCGGCTAGCAACCCTGCTGCCTCTCAGAAGAAGGGGAAGAAGCGGAGCTGTGAACCTGTTCGCAGCGCTGCAACCGCTAGGGCTCCAAGGAAGGAGCCCTGTGATGCAGAGGGCTTTATCGAGGTGATAAGGAAGAAACGGAAGCCCTCTAGCCGGAACCAGTGTGGTACTCACCATCTATCCAGTGAGCAGCACTTCCGAGCGGAGGTACCCACTACGCAGATCTACGTGTCCCGCGTCTACTTCGACGTGAAGGCCGCAGAAGTGGTGGAGTACGTCAAGAGGAAAGTCGGAGTGGGATTGAGGGTCGTGAAGTTGGACTCTCGTCATAATGTGAGCTTTAGCTCATTTATGGTGAGGGTCCCTACGGAGGATCTGAAGATCTACTTGAGCCCTGACTTCTGGCCGAAAGGGGTGAAGTTCCGGCGGTTCAAAGGCCGTCTGTCACGTGATCCCCCGGGCCGCGACGCGTCGGCGATCACACGTGTGTTAGATTAAGTTATAAATATCTTTATATGTATGTTAGTTGTAAGGTATATATTACTATGGGCCTTTGTCTAGGTACAATGTACATTTTTCACTGTTGCCTGAAATAAATTTATTGAATTGAATTGAATTGAATTGAATTATATAATTACTCTGTCTCACCCTATTTTGAAAACCAAAAATATTTGTGTAAGTGCACGTGCACGCCACTGAGGACGCGGGCTGAACGCGTTGGTTTGGCCTTAGCTTAAATACGTAAAATGTGTTGATTAATTTTACCGAGGAATAATAATATCAATTGGTCTAGTTGTTACTATTGTAGCCTACTTGTACGGAACCTTTTCCACGCGAGGCCGACTCGTATATGAGCGGTTTTGTTAACAATAAGGCCCTTCTCCCACTACGATACGCACAGGCGATTCAAGTATCCTGCAAGTCTCGGAGACTAGTCGCCGCCAAGTATCTCACATACATTTGAATGCAGGCTCGCACACTACGCTACTGGTATCCTACGCGTCCGCGACTAGTATCGCGAGACTCGCCGTGTTGGTCGCTTGTACGTCGCGACAGTTGCGCGCTTGCGCGTCTCGACAAGATGGTACAAGAAGTTGAAAAACATGCTTGTTTATATAACTACAAGTTACCAGAATACATGCGGAAAAATACAATAGGTAGGTCTTGGGCAGAAATTGGGAACAAATTTCAAATAACAGGTTTATGTTTCTTTCAATACATGGATTCATCCAGTATTTTTTACTCTTGCGTTGACGTCTTCTGTTTCAAACAGAAAAGATGCAAGTGCTTCTTTGTCGCTGGAATCACTCGACATATCGTCCGTCCACAATAAACGAGTTTGCACAAATGATGAATTTAGTCATGTTTCAGTAGCATAATATGCGAACAAGTATCTAACTAGTATTCTACTCGAGTATCGTATCCTACAAGTATTGTAAGGGGAGAAGGGCTTGAATTGCCCGCTGCGCTGGTTCGAATATATTACGTCACATTCAATTTGTACGTTCAGACAATGTTGAGTAGCCGGCTGAGATGGTTTGCACTTCCTGCAATTATTTGTTCCGGGTCTAGGTGTGGTAGCATGGTACTCGTAGTTCCCACGTGATACCCACGACACAGGGTATCCTAGTGTGGGATCAGGACTATGCATGGGACTGTTGGATGCTTGCTTGCTGGTTTGATGGCTTATTTATGTTGTTTCAGCTTTGATGCAAGAAAAAGGACGCGCGTTCGGAATATACGCGATAGCGGTCACAAGGCTCGCTGACAACGAGGTGTGGCACATTTACAGGCGATACAGCGATTTCTACGATCTGCACTGTTCTGTCAAAGATAAGGTGGGCTACCCTTAAAATACCTGTAGGCAGCACGGGTGGCAACATTTTATTTTATTTTTTATTATGTAACGAATAGGTAAGCTAGCATATGGCCCACCTGATGTGAAGTGGTCACCGTCGATTGTAGACACTGGCAACACTGGGGGTACTGTCGATGCGCTGCCTACCCTGAATGAATTTATGAACATTTTTCGTGAAGCGACACATGTGTAGTAACCAAGCGAGAAAACCTCAGATGGAAGCTCATTCCATAGTCCCATGGATGTAGTAACAGCAGTACTAAGGATACACTAAGGGATGGATACTGCAATCACTAATCCACTTGCCATTAATTTATTAATTCTAATTTTATAGTAGCACGGTTTATCTATATCTCTCAGGGTGGCGGGCGCAGTGGGGCCACATAGGGTGCGTCCTAGGTGGACGTGACCTATGTGATAATTCGTTTTTAAAGGCAGAGGTTACCGTTTAACATCAGGTGGGGCAATCTGCTATTACCGACAAACATGCAGTTAAAAAAAAAAGTTACGGTGATATGTTAAAATATCAAATGGGCGAAGTCTATCAAGAAAATAATAGCTGCAATACAGTGACAGCATTCACTCACATGAACCTGGGAAGAGATGAGGTATAGATTTCTGCCGCTTGGAAGTAACTGACGTGAGCGACAAATGATAAAACTTCGTTTTGCTTCTAAAGTAGCAAATATAAAAATAAATTATCTATAATTAATCTAAGTAATGTGATTACCTACTGAATATTATAAAAAATTACGCTTTATATTTTCTCTAGTCGAAGGTGGGACCTAAAACGGGTTTTAGGAGGGCAATTTCATAAAAATAAAGCTATCGAGAAAAGTTTCACCAATCGTGTTTCTATAGTCCATCATTTATTTAGATTACATCCTCAAGTAATTACTGTTTTAACATCAAGTTTGTAACCTTTACTGTTACTGAGAGAGCATGTGACGCAACGACTCCAATTTTTTTATCTTAGCTTCTTTAATTTGTCTTTCCAGTGGCCAGAACTGGGCAACCTCCCGTTCCCCGCTAAGAAGACCTTCCAGAACACGTCGCGGTCCGTGCTCGAGAACAGGAAGCGCATGCTGAACCATTACCTGCAGAGTCTCGCTAACCTGGCGAGGGACGCCAAGTACCTGACGCTGCTGTCGCCAGACTACCTCGGGGGGTTCCTCAGCCCCGAGAACCCGACCGAGAAGCACAGCAATTCGGTGAGTGGAGTTTGTATCATCAATCAATATAATAAAATAAATAAAACTAGTGGAATTTTATTCAACTAAAGAAGTTAAGTTACTTAAGTTAGAAATTTTCTTGTTTACTGCTTTAAACATTGTGTCGCACGCCGTGCCGTGTCCGTGCATCAATCGAGGTTCTCGCTGAAAATCAGCGCTGCAGGTAACTGCAGCATTATGCTGAGCGCGAACCTTTTTTGACGGTACTGTACATCTAATTTCTTACATTTGTTTTAGTTTTTATTGATTCTGTGTGCAGTTTCGATCAAAATAAATTTTATTTCTTTCTTTCTTTTTCTTCTTTCTTAACTACTGTATAAAAACAAAACGATGAAACATTAATACGAAAGAAGAAGAAGACTAGTGGAATGCTAGAATGATAGAAAAAAAAAACCACAAAGCTACCTCTAAATTTTGGCTAGATTCGATTGTTTCTCAATATGGTGCAGATTACTGGCTAAAAAATTTGATAAATATTGACAAGCGGCAAAAATGGGGAGACACACTGCTTATTTATCACGCTGGGTGGCGCATAATCGCTGGTGTTGTTTCGTAGTCAAACAAAGGTCTATCAATGTTAAAAATAAAACTGTCAAAAATGTTTTTTTTTTTTTTTGCACTACTGAATGACGGAACAAGCAGATGGCCCACCTGATGTTAAGCGGTAACCTCTGCCTATGAACAGTGCATTACCTCATAGGTCAGGTCCACCTAGGACGCACCCTATGTTGCATTGCACTGCGCCCGCCACCCTGAGACATAAAGATGAAAAGTCTCATGTGCCTGTAATTTCACCGGCACCCTTACCCTTCAAACCGGAACACAGCAATGCGAGCACTACTGCTTTGCGGCAGAAATAGGTATGGTGGTAGTACTTCCCCGGACGAACTCTTTCACAAAAAAGCTCTACTACTACTAAATCAATGTGTAAAAAAAATTGGCAATGTGTCAAATATCAATGGATAATTTTATTAAATAAACATTTAATAATAGTCTGGTATAAAACTGTGTAGTGCATTTCAGTGTAAAAATAAAGGTACACACCGTTTCCCTACTGATGAGAAAAAGACAAGACCATTATATGACAAGCACAAGCGATGGTGGCGCCATCTGAGATTAGTATTGCCTGTGGCTCCTCATTCAGTAAGAAAGAACGCCTAAGGTTTATTAAAAACTAGTGGCTCCCCCCGAACTGAGACCTGGCGCATACACTCGATGTAGGTAGGTAACCTTCTTTAGTTACCTTTCTAACAAACTTCTAAAAACTTGCTGAGATCAAAATTTCACGGGTCCACCATTAGATACTTTCCTACACGTCACCCAAAGAACCTTTAAATATGAGAAACCAACGGGGCGTAAACGTTAGTATAAGTAGCTGACGAATTAATTGATAAGCTTCTGTTGTGAAGTCAGTTATAATCTCAAAATAATCTAGCAAGTGTGTCATGATGGCTATATTGGAACAAAACCATATGTATCGTTGTAAAGTTTCGAGTATCGATAAATTAGACCTACGCCGTCGTTCAAATTCCTTGAAATGGGAGGTCAATAATGGATCTTATATTGTGAGTAGAATATCATTTGTGACATTTTAATTACCTACATCGACACTATATCGGAACACGATTCGAAGTATGTATTTTGACTATTTTTTATTAAGAGAATTGGGCTCCTATGCGTTCATGCAGTTCCCGGTCCAAAGCTTTTTTTTCTTTATAATTGGCGTCGCACGACTTGTGCATTTGCCATTTTCAAGTAGGTTTAATTGTTATTGTATTATTTAATTTGCAAAGTTACAATCCTTCCAAGTCGTTAAAGTCATAGTCAAGTCATGTTTTAATAAACTGGTGGCCGTTTTACAAAAAACTTTGGTAGTCAATTTCCACCAATTTGAAAAGTCACGCAATTCACTTCCATTTAATTTCACTACACTTGTGCTCGTAAGACGAGCTACATTGGTTAAAACGCCACCAAAATTACACAAAATAACACATAATAATGGCGGGAAGAGTCCTGGGTCCCAAGATTTCTTGATTATTGTTTTAGTAATATTGATCTTTTCCTGCACATGTAGATAGATGCCGTTCTCGTGAACTCACTGCGCGCTGGAATGAGGACATTGAAGAACATGCCTGACCAGTTCGCGAATACGGTCGACGGAGTTATGGATGGTAAGTAAAGTAAATTTTCAAGAAAACTTTTATTCTAGTAAACATATATGCAAACCCACAAATTTCGTTTCCAACGTCATAACGCGAAATTTGTGCCATGGCCAAAATGGTCAAGGCATCGCCGATTATAGAAAGTCAAAAGTCGTAGAAGTGAAGAATTATATCGGGATATGGTACCAATTCTATCTGATCGGTTCAAGAATGTCTCTGTATCCTCCCGTGACTATAGTAAAAGCCGATTACGCCAGATTACTGCGGCATCCACCTGAGTATTTAACACCAATACTGCGATTACTCCACTGGGCCAATCGTGGTCATCATGGTAAATCCTCCCCATTGCATTATATGGATGAAGGGGTCCAGCAGTGGACGTCTACCGTCTGATGAAGATAACGGTTCCAGGAGACCCTGTCAATGTAATATCATTTTCCCGCAGGTATTTCCAAGGTGTTTCAAGGTAAAAGCGGTGAAAATGATTACGAAGGATTTAAAAGCGGAAATGCGACCGAAAGTCAAGATGTAAGTAACGTACGTCATTAATTATTGTAACCACTACTACTAAATGCTCATTAAGACCTCTGTAGCGCGTCGGGTGAGTAGCCGGCTGAGACGCAAAAGGTTGCGGTTCGATTCCCGCTGCGGTACAAATGTTTGTATGATCCGCAAATATTTGTTCCGGGTCTGGGTGTAATGGTACCATAGTACTGGTAGTTTCTGATACCCACGACACAGGGAATCCTTGTGTGGGATCAGGACTATGTATGTGAATGTTGGTTGTTATTTATGTTAAGTTATGTATTTTCATCAACCAATTACGGGGCACTTGACGCTTACGGGACGCATGGTAATTGACCGTCTTTTTTATATAAACCTGTTAATTTGATAATTTGTGTTATAAAATTTGTGTCCGTAAAATAAAGTATCTCATTCATACGCAGTAGTAGTAAATCTTTTTTGTGAAAGTGTTCGTCTGGGAAAGTTCTACACCATGCCTATTTCTGCCGCAAAGCTGTAGTGCTCACATTGCTGTGTTCGGTTTGAAATGGTTGCCGGTGAAATTACAGGCACTGAGACTTTTCATCTTTATGTCTCAGGGTGATGGACTGCAATGCCACATAGGGTGCGGCCTAGGTAAATAAATAATAATAGCATTCATTCGGGAGGCCTGTGTCCAGCAGTGGACTTCCGTAGGCTGATGATGATGTTTTTTTATACTGCTTAGAATGACGGGTCATGCAGATGGCCCACCTGATGTTAAGTGGTACCCTCTGCCTATGAACAGTGCATTACGTCCCGTCACGTCCACCTAGGATGTACCCTATGTGGCATTGCACTGCACCCTAAGACGTAAAGATGAAAAGTCTCATGTGCCTGTCTCATTATTTGTAGCAAATTTCACCAGCACCCTTAACCTTTAAACCGGAAAACAGCAATGCGAGCACTACTGCTTTGCCGCAGAAATAGGTATGCTGGTAGTACTTCCCCGGACGAACTCTTTCACAAAAAAGCTCTACTACTACTAAAATGAATGATGATGATGAATCTTTTGTGGGCCTTCGATTGCAGTTTGTTATTATGTAATGTTATATTTTCATAGGATGATGACAGTGTTCCACTGAAACTGTTGGAAGAAGTTTTGGGGATCCGTGGTCTTTGGCTGAGACGCCGCCTCCTCGCGCCGCTCAGGACTTTGATAGCTGATAGAGTTAATAGGTATGTTCTACATTATATTATAGTGGAAAGCCCGTGTTGCCCTCAGAGGACAGCGGTCAACGGACAACGGTTGAACCACAAGGCCATTTGTGAGTTGATCAATCAGTGAGTTAGTCACGCAAAGATTTTATATTTCTTTTTTTTGTATCATTAAGGACGGAGGTCCCCAAGATACAGGTTAACCTAGTTTGGGGACCAACGATGTCATGTTTTTGTTATTGTAATTTTCCTGTTCAATAAACGTTATTGTATTGTATTGTATTGTATTGTATATATATACAGGTGGGGCAAATTTTTGGCCCCCCCTTTTACCTTTTCATTTTGTAGTAAGAAGGTTGTGTTCTTAGGAACCTTCTGTTTTATTTTAAAGAAAAAATATTGTCATTTTTAGATTTTTTAAAAAAGTACGGTTTGCTCATAAAATTTAATTTGTCAAAAAAACAAGTTTTATCTTAATCGACTCTATTTCCAACCAAGTAACTTACCAAATCAAATCGTAAGTTTTGGCAATAATTAAAAAAAAACAATTTCAATACATTTTCTATGAAAAAACGAGTAAGTGAAAACAACAATGTCACTCATTCAATGGTTCTTAATTTAAATCCGTATGTAACTACTTTTTAAGTTGGTAGGCTAATTTTGAAGGTTTCTGTCCCTACCCATGTTCGCTCTAACGACGATGGTTTATACGTAAAAATGTCTCCAGACCAAAATAAGAAGAAAGAAGTTTGCCCCAGCCTGCAAATTTTTGGCCCCTTAAGGGTAGCTACCGTTTCTTTTGTAGTTAGAAGGTTTTGTTCTGAGGAACATTCTGTTTTATTTGAAAGAAAAAAATATTACCATTTTTAGATTTTTGAAAAAAAGTACAGTTCACCTAAAAAATTACATTTGTCAAAAAAAAGAAGTTGGTCTTAATCGACTCTATTTTCAACCAGGAACACTTTTTCAAAAGTAACATACCAAATCAAATAGTAAGCTTTGGTAATAATTAAATAAAAACATTCCCATACATTTTCTATGAAAAAACGAGTAAGTGAAAACAACAATGTCACTCATTCGATGGTTCTTAATTTAAATCCGTATGTAACTACTTTTTTAAGTTGGTAGGCTAATTTTGAAGGTTTATATATCCCTAGTAGGGATAGAAAAATATATGATAGCGAACATGGGTAGGGATTCCCTACCCATGTTCGCTCTAACGACGATGGTTTATACGTAAAAATGTCACCAGACCAAAATTAGAAACATACCTACCTAGTTACTGGTTAGTAGCAAAACACACCCATTTTATTAAGTTTAAATTAAAAAAATACTTGTTTGGTAAGTAAATAAATTGCTTTATAATAAATACAAAAATAAGTAAAAATTTAATTCCAGATATGTTCAAAGTGTAGACCATTTACTTGACTACACAGATTGGCACGCGTTAACACACTTTGCGTTGCCAGCCCTTACCTTCATGTAATGCATATTTTGCAATGCACTTAGAATGCCGTCTTTCAGTTCGGCGGGACTTTCGTAATGCCCAGCGTATACCTTATCTTTCAGGTAACCCCATAGAAAAAAATCGCAAGGGGGTAAGGTCGGGAGGTTTTTATAACTTTCTTGTCTGGTAGTGGTATTTCTTCATTTTCTCTATGAAATGTTTCTAACGCTGGTTGAACACGACAGTTATTTTGAAAATAAGCTTTTATTAAGCTTAGCCGCTGTTGATTCGTAACAACAAAACATTCACTCATTCAGTCATTTTTCGTCGACATTTTAGATTTAAAATTTAAACAAAATTTATCTGGACTATTTTTTCTAGCGGTGTTTTCATTCAAAGAGGTGGTATATCATTCTACCAATAAGGTTTAATAACAAATATCAATAAATAATTTGAATTTAGAACAAATTGCTTTCCGTGTTCGAATGGTATGCATGACTTTGTTGCGCTTCTTAGAAAAAATTAAGTATGGGAATGGTTTTTTTTAATTATTGCCAAAACTTACGATTTGATCTGGTAAGTTACTTTGGGAAAAGTGTTCCTGGTTGGAAATAGAGTCGATTAATATAAACTTGTTTTATTTGATAAATGTAATTTTTTGGGCGAACCGTAATTTTTAAAAAAAATATAAAATATTTTTCTTATAAATAAAACAGAAGGTTCCTAAGAACAAAATCTTCTAACTACAAAAGAAAAGGTAGCTACCCTTAAGGGGCCAAAAATTTGCCCCACCCTGTATATTGATTGATATTACCAACCTTGCGGGAATTGAACCTGTGACCTTTCGTATGGAGAAGCTTGTAGCCGATACCGTTCCAATAATTCGACCTAACGTGAAAGTGCTGTAGTTGATTGGCGCATCTTCGTATGGATAGGTGACATTCCACATTTAAAAACTGCGTGTCCGGCCTTTTTATAGCCCCCTTGCTCTCCTCGCGTGGATGTCTTAAAAGGCGACTAAGAGATTACACCAGGGATGGGCTGCAGCATCCATTCCATCTCCTTTTCATCATAGGACGGACGAGCAGACGCACGGCTCGTTATCATCCTTACCTCATTAGTATACCCTCGGTGCCTTCTAGACCTTGGTGCTTCATCTTAGGCCTCATCGTTACTTGCCAGCAGGTGAGATCGTGGCCAAACAAAGATGTTCCATAGCTAAAAACAAAAAACTTAGTACCCATCACCAATCTGCGATCACCAATGCGTCTGCTAATTGCGGTAATCATAGTAAATTCTTATTGGATTCTATGGGGAGGTATCTTTTAGCAGCGGACGTCTCCTGACTGATGATGATTTATACTCATTAAATGTGATTCCCAGGAAGGTGCTAGAATTCGTTTCATCGCTAACATCGCCAAGGAACGTCGTCCAGTATCTTAAAACATTCAAGTAAGTTCAATTCCTTTTAGCTAAAAACTCATTAAGTTCATTTCGAGCAATACACTCAATGTTTTAGCATAACATACGAACACAGAAAGCACAATAGACACAACACAGAAATCACAATAAACACAACACAGAAAGCACAATAGACACAATTCAGAAAACGCAATAATCACAACACAGAAATTTCATTAAAAATAACACATAAAGCACAATAGACACAATGCAGAAAACACAATAGACAACACAGAAAGCACAATAGACACAATGCAGAAAACACAGTAGACAACACAGAAAGCACAATAGACACAATGCAGAAAACACAATAGACAACACAGAAAGCACAATAGACACAATGCAGAAAACACAATAGACAACACAGAAAGCACAATAGACACAATGCAGAAAACACAGTAGACAACACAGAAAGCACAATAAACACAACACAAATCACGATATATACACAACACAGAAAGCACATTAGACACTACACATAAGGCACATAGACACAATGCAGAAAGCACATTAGATACAACATAAAAAGCATAATAAACACATCACAATAATCACAACACGGACATCACAATAGACACAATACAGATTGCACTTTTGACACAACATAGACAGCACAATAGACACAACACACGAAGCACGGAAAATAAACACACCCCCCCCAACATACAACATTTAATTTTTATACATGTATAATGTTACTATAATGGTTTGTTCTGTTGTTTGTTAGGCATTGGTTGACGAACCGCGGCCCTAACTACGGCGCTAGGGACGCAGCAACAAAGGCCAGAACGAGAGTGGCTGCTAAAGTGGCCCTACTATCAGCTTGTTCAGGTATATACTATTTATATTATATTATTTGTATAAAGACAATCATTACCATTATTACCAACCAATTCCTATTTTATGAGACACTCTTCTTTTTTTTTAACTTCGTGAATGGCTGTACAAGCATATATCCCACCTAATGTTAAGCGGTAACCCCTGCTATTATTATGTATTTATTTTATGTATTATAAATGTATATATTATAATGTAGGTTTGTATATATTTAATGATATACGTATTTGACTATTTGTCAAGGTCACCACTGTCCCATTCTTCAATATAGTCCTATCCATCTTAAGGTTGTCTGGAAGAAATCGCTATAAGACCTGGATGCGTATCGCACAGAACCGTTTGGAGTGTCGTTTGGGGGAGGAGGCTTATACCCAGCAGTGGGCTATTATTTGAACTGTAATGATGATGATGATGATGTTACTATAAAACTAGAATTATCGTTGGATTGGTTAATGATGCTATCTTCAATGGAGGCGGATTTTGGACATCCTTCACGAGATTTGTCACTAAGACTGGTATGTCCACGCTGCAATTTTAAATACCAGCGTTCAACAGTCCCCAAACAGGGGGGCTTCATCATGGAACACAGATGGTTAGCTCTTCGAAACACTGAAGCCGTGTTAGGCCTTTTCGGCAGCTATACAAAATTATTGCATAGCATGTTCCTTACTAGGCTTCATTTTCGTACGTGACCCGACAGATTAAAAACAACGCTGTGACTAAACAATTGCATGAATCCTAAATTCCAAATTTGAATATTGATTTGTTCTAAATTCAAAAGTGGCAGCAAATATGTAAACGACAGAACTTAATTTATAGATTGAACTTAAAAGGCATGCATCGTACAAACTCAGAAACTTTATCTTATTTATAATGTTAGTATAGAATATAGGTTTGTTTTCGTTTGTTAACAGATGATCTGAGACACATCGTGGGCACAGATTCAACACGCAGAGGACTGCTAACAGTTTTCGATCTCTTTCAAACGCAAGAGATCAACCGGCGACTCATATTCGTGCTGCTTGAAGGTATGTTCTCATCAGAAGCGTATTAATTTAAATGAAGCTAGGCACATGTAACATGTGAGGCACGTGTGACACATGGGAATAAGACGCATGAAGCACGTGTGTGGGTGACACCTATCTTCACATTAAAGGACTAAACACGCAAGCAAATGTTGTCACGAAGTGACGCAGTGAAATAACAGGCACATGCGACTTTTCATCTTTATGTCTCAGGGTGGTGGGCGCAGTGCAATGCCATATAGGGCGCGTCCTAGGTGGACATGACCTATGAGATAATGCACTGTTCATAGGCAGAGGTTACCACTTATCATCAGATGGGCCATCTGCTTGACCCTGCATTTCAAGTAGTATAAAAAAAAGGTTCTCTTGCAATAGATGGCGCTATTGCCAATAAATCACGAAAGTTCTGAATCGCGCAAAAGTAAATATTGAGTTACACCATAGAACCTCTCAATAACATCTGTTGATTGTACGACACCGGACAAGTGAGCCGTCCGGTGGAAGATCTAGGAAGATCTTCCACCGGACGTGTGTCCGAAACTGTGTCCTCCATTTAAAAGGGATTTTAAATTGAGGACACATTTCCAACCGTTCTTCACACTGGTGGCCCCGACGTGCAACCTTCTGATGGGTGTCACCCATAACGTGTGTCACATAAAACACATCCGTAACATGCTAAACATAAGGCACTGAGACGAGACGCGTGAGGCACATGTGGTTTGAATAACAGAACAAGCAGATGGCCCACGTAATATTAGCGGTAACTTTTGCCGCTATCAATGCATCTACTTAGGACGCGCCCTATGCGCATTGCACTGCGACCGTCACTCTGACACAAAGATGAAAGTCGCATGAGTTTGTAATTTCATCCATACCCTTCAAACCGGAACACAACAATACTAGCACTACTGCTCTGCGGCAGAAATAGGTATAGTGGTAGTACTTTCCCGGACGAACTCTCACAAAAAAGCTCTACTACTACTTAAATATAAGACATCCGTAACATGCGACAAATGACGCATGAGAGTTTCTCTGACACATCTGTAACATGGGACCATGGAGGTATATTAGTGTGGAGTGAGTGCTAAAATAGCATAGAGTGTTCCTTCTTACTCCTATCCTAGAAGATAGCTTGCTATCCTATGTTAGAGAGAAACAAACATATTGTCACACGACAGTCGTTTTTCCGTTCCGTACCCTGAATATTGGCACCATGCATATACATCTTCCTAGATTGTTACCATGAATGTAGTAGTAATTTGTCATTTGGCCTGGTACGAGTTACACAAATAAAAACAGATAGATATATGCTTGTCTCATTCCAACACATAAATACATTCATATAAAAGAATGAGACTGGTATAATCGATACCGTTTCGTTTTTAGCCTTAGTTCCATGCTTTAGTTCTTCTTCCGAGCATGGGACAAACCCATTGTCAATTTGTAGATTACGATGAATCTATGGTCTTGGAATTGTCAACTCAAGCAAGTTTAACAGATTTCGTTCGATATTATGAAACGATAAATTAGTGTTATTGTAAATAAATAATATTCAAGGTTTTTTATAAAGGTCACAAGGTCGCAAGGAAAGCGCTATCTCTGGAAATGGTGGAGTACTGTTATAGGATCTAGCAATATAAAAACGCATGAATGTTACCAAAGAGCGCCATCTCTGGAGTTTAGAGTGGACTGCGTTGTGACTTTCTAATTAGCTATAATAGAGATAGCTGAAAAATAAATTGGTAACAATATACGAACGACATCTGATTTTAGCTGAAAATCAGCGCTGTATATTGTACTTGTAACCTATCCAGTACAACATTGAGCTGAACCCAATTTGCTGCAGCGATCTGCGAAGCACAGAGGGTGTCCTTAAACACAAGTTTTAGTAGTAGTAGAGCTTTTTTGTGAAAGAGTTCGTCCGGGGAAGTACTACCACCATACCTATTTCTGCCGCAAAGCAGTAGTGCTCGCATTGTTGTGTTCCGGTTTGAAGGGTAAGGGTGCCGATGAAATTACAGGCACATGAGACTTTTCATCTTTATGTCTCAGGGTGGCGGGCGCAGTGCAGTGCCACATAGGGCGCGTCCTACGTGGACGTTACCTATGAGGTAATGCACTGTTCATAGGCAGAGGTTACCGCTTAACATCAGGTGGGCCATCTTCTTGTTCCGTTATTCAGTAGTATAAAAAAAAAACAAGTTCCTCTAGTTTAATTAATATTACCTTCCTATATTTGATTTAGTATACATTTTTTTCTTTTTTTTCTTTTTTATCTTAGTTAATCTATTTATCTTACCTGTGACCCTTAAGACGCATGTGGAACATTAATGTCTGATAAAAAAACTCATTTTACGCAATATACTTAGATTGATCTTTGTTTCAGTGGCGCTAACAAATCTGTTCCCGGACAACGACATCCCAGGATTATTCCGTAAACTGTATTCCAACTCGCCGAGAGTGCCTGCCGCCAAGAAATCTGTTAATATTTAGTTGAAGGCTTCTATAGGTAATACATACCATCATTATACCTATATTATTCCATGACATTATACCTCATGGATTCTTCCTTAGATCCGAGAGAATATCCTACTAGGATCCTATATCCTATATACGCCTATTTGGCCCTATCCTACATAGGGCTTCAGGATCTTCAAGTCAGGGACAAGTTCAAATTATTTCAAGTACCTAATTTATTTAATCTGTTTGTATCTGACTGCTGGTTTTGTTTGGAATAGTGTTAGCTAGACAGGACTGTGCGGCAGACTTGGACTTGCCTTTGGCTATCCTGCAGGGTCTTCACGAATCTGAAGGAAATCTGAGTATATCCTCAAAGGAGATTCTCATGAGCATACGTTTCTATTGTAACCATCAAATTATATTGTAAGATGGCATACGGATCTTTGCAATCATCTATTATGATTTATGACCTACGTAATCCGTCTTCAACAACCGACACTTAACTTAAGGGACCACTTACGTATGATAGAGACAGGTTTAAATGATTAACGAAAGGTTTCAAAAATTATGAGAATGTCATGAAAACTAGACTAGAAAAGTAGGACATAGGGTGTTTGTTGAGCCGTTTTATTTATCTCGGGTGCATGAATGGAGTGTCTGAGGCATATTTAATCCTTTCACCACTCTGGTTATGTCGCGAGGTTGTTTTTAAGGCCACCGTATCAAGCTGGTCACTTACCTAACATAGGGTGACCAAGCACGACGAACTTTATTAAGTGGCTTACGAATAATTATCTATAGAGTAATTTAATTTGAGACAATTTTAACATTACTATGTTGTATCGTATTTTTACTGATTGGCTGAATGTCATTGGCCAGATTTCGTCCAATGGTTGCACAGTATTAATTGTTAACGCCCCCTGATTTTACTCAAGGTCATTCTGCCTTTGTTTTATTATAGAGGGAAAATATTCGTAGTGTAATCATTTAATGATTGCACTACCTTGATGAAGGAGGATCTGTATGTTATTTTGTAGTACGCATGTCCCGTTAGTGTAGCGCCACACCTGCCGAAGGTACGCTGACACTTCGGCGACTGAATTATCGGTCGTAGTATGCGGTTGGCATGACACACCAAACGCGCCGAACAGTCGGAATTACGCGGCGTCTAGTTCGAACTTTCAGTCGCGTAACGCGTAGCATGATGCGTCGCTTGCTATGCAAAATACATTGAATGTGTTTTGGCTTGAATGCGTCATAGGAAACATGATAAACACTGCGAGCGTATTGAACCGAACGATCGGCGCCGTACTTTCCGCAGATGTGTCGCGACACTAAGATGTGTTATTTATTAGTAAAATAGTAAATCCTTGTTACTATTATGAGATTTCTTATGTTTGGTGCTTTTAAATATTAAATGAATGTGATTTAGTAAAATTTTAGCTAGGTCTACGTTTTTGAGGACTGCGTTGAATGACTTAATCAATAATTGTAATTTTATTTAAGACGTGCCAAAAATCTTCAAATATATAAAAAACTTGTTTTCGCTTAACTAAACGTGATATAAGTACCTAACATAAAAGTACCTGATAGGGCGAATAGAAAAATAATTCGTCCGATTATCAGTAACTGTTTTTTACAATTACTTTGTAAAATACGTAATTGAGAATATTTTATATTCGATTGCAAATTAAATAAAATGATTATTATATGTTAACTTTCTATACTTACAAAGTTTTTTAGCAATAATAATTATTTTATTTTATTTTATTCAGGGGCTTTTAAACATGTACGTGTCAGTCCATATTTACAAAATCAAATATAATTTCTTAAACACTTGCTGTGTTTAAGAAAGCAAAACCATAAATATTTAAAACTTATCGGAGTATTTTATCTTTGGTTATTTGTTTTTGAAGTGACACAAATGTGAGAAATACTAAGATATATATCCTCAATACTATCCTCAAAAATTACCAACCAGACGGGATTCGAACCCGCGACAGTCTCCCTGATACGGAGATGCGTTTGACCGCTCCGCCACTGGCCGCCTCCTCGACCGGGCTAATTTATATAGTATGCTCGGCTCAAAACATCCCTAATTCCTTTTGGTTTGTAATTTTTGTGATATTATTAAAATCTTAGTATTTTACCTTGTCCAAATTCAAATAAATCTTAAATCATTTATAGGTAAGTTCATACAGAAGATTTATTTATAATTATTCTTGTAAACGTTTTTCTTGACATCGTTATTTTTACGTCTAAGAACGGCCTTATTTGTTGTTTAACCACGTTGTTCATGTAGCACAGGGGTTCCCAAACTTATTTTGTCTACTACCCATTTTGAGAATAAATTATTTTTTAGCGCCCCCATAATTATTTTTTAGCGCCCCCATTTTTTCACCTACTTAAAAACCAATGTAACTACAAATGAAATTAATTATTGTGAGCTATATTAGCGTTGATTAAACATGCACAAATCGGCTTGTTAAAACATGATTGCCCGCGGTCTATTAGCTACGAAAATGACCTATCGAGGAATACTAATAACTATTAAAATGCGCCCCCCATTTTTTCTGGGTCTCTTACCGCCCCCCTTTGGGCCTGCAGCGCCCACAAGGGGGCGTTATCACCCACTTTGGAAACCCCTGATGTAGCATATCCTCATGCAGGAGACTTGGGAACATGCTAGTACTAGGATTATGAACTCTATGGCCGAGATAAATAGATCTTACTTAGCATTATCTCTGTAACTTTCACACACATGACATTACATTTCATGACGACCTCTGTGGCGCGGCGGGCGAAGGTTCGCCTGCAACGCAGGACGTTCCGGGTTCGATTCCCGTCTCGGAAGAAATATTTGTACGATCTGCAGATATTTGTTCAGGGTGTTCTGGGTATTTAAAAAATATCTATCTATGTAATGTATTGTATTAAGTATATCAGTTATGTAGTACCCATAACACAAGCTCTGCTTAGCTTGGGGCTAGATAATGTTGTGTGAACTGTCCAGCTTTATTTATTTACTTCTAAGGTTACATCCATGGACTTACCCTATGTGACTTTGCACTTCAGCCGTCACCCTGAGACAAACATGAAGTCTCATGCACCTGTATTATATATGTCCGGCATTATTTATTTATTTATATGTCAAATCACGCGTGCTAGAGAGAGACAGAGACAATGCTAAGCATTAGTACATGCTAAGTTGTGTCTATTTATCTCAGCCTATGAGCTCCTCTATGGACGGCGTAGTTTGAGAATACGAATCTCAGTTAAATTATTTAAATTACAATAATCTTAATTATCACACATTCTATACGATAAATGTGAAACAAATGTGGGCTTTTAAATCAAGCTAGACATCTTGACGACCTCTGTGGCGCGGCGAGCGAGTAGCCGGCTGAGATGCGAGAGGTTGCGGGTTCGATTCCCGCTGCGGGTAAATTTTTTGTATGATCTTCAAATGTTTCTGGTATGGGTGTACTGGTGGGTATCAATACAAGTACATTGGTACTTGTATTGAAGCCCACGACACAGGGTATCATAGTGTGTGATCAGGACTATGTATATGACTGTTGGGTGTTATGTTATTTTCAACACACTTGCTCATAAAGTGGCTCTAATTTCACCGCAATTAGGCACATAATGACACCTGTAATCAAACTGTGACTTTTTTATTACTATTATTCACGAATGAGTTATAGAGACAGTTGAACATTTACACAGAGTGTGTGTTGAAAAACGTCGTATGATACACTCGTGTATTGATGATTACCGTCATCGGCTCTCTTAAGTCCCTCACCTAACGACTCGGGTCTCAATGGCGCCTCAGCGGTAATCACCAACATTACACACTAGTACCATAATGTACTATTCTGCACCTTTGTAATCCTTCATCAAATAGCTAGCTCATAAAATATGATATTAAACTAAAGCAAGGTCTGATACTAGTATAAATTATACATGATATAGTATAATAATGTTAAATTTCATATTATTATATTCAATTATAGTTTAATTGATAATGATTGATAGTAATAATTTATAGCAATAAATAACGCATATCAAAACACAACGCTATTATGATATAATCATTAAATAATAACATTCCACCTTAGATTATATTAGCACATCAATTTACATTATTTATTTGTAAATAAATAAGTAGATTAATATTTATTTAGTCAATAAAATGTTTTATAATAATTTACTTTTAATTTCTGAAACCTACGTAATACTTTTCCTGAAATACGAAAAAGACGAAAAGCAGTTTCCAAAGGCTTTTATACAAAATTTAGCACAACATAACTAGTGCTTTGGTCTATATTTTATTATTATGAGTCTGTGGTGTCCCACTGCAGGGCAAACGCCTCCCTTCCTTCCTTCCTTCCATTCGTCTGTATTGTTGGCTATTTGGGACCAATCCTTCAAGTAGGAGTCTAGCTCATCCCGCCATCTCCGTCTGGGCCTTCCACTTGGTTGGGGGTGTTGGCGGCTGTTTTTCACCGGGGCTACCCGTGCGAAGCTGGGGCGAGTCGCTAGTGATTAATAAAACATAATAAAACCCCTTTTTGCATAAAACTATTTTTTATTGAACCTCCTTCATAATTCATGCGGTAAGGGGCTAAGTTCATTTCATTTCATTTATTTATTTACTTGCAAAAAAACTAACATGCTAAAAAAATTACTTAAATACTACTTAAACAAAAACAAACAACAATAGATACGTTAAATAGAAAAATAGATAGAAAAAAAGTTAGTTTAAATTAAGTAGTTTTTGTAAATTCAAAAGGAGCAGTGAAGTGATCAAAGTAACATGTTCTCGCTAAAGTTCAGATTGTACTAGAATTCCGCTAGATGTCGTTACAATCGCAAATTTGATCAAATTTGTTCGAGGGTAGTTATTGTACATATGTAGTAGGTAGTTACTTACTATGTTAAATTTGTACCAGACAAATTGATTTTCACAATGTTGATAAAAAGTGAAATACCATACCATGTGTATGACCGGTGAAGTTGTTTTCCAAGCCGGAAAGAATTTGTTTACCTCGCTCTTGTGTTGATTGTGTTGTGTTGTGATGTTGTTGTGAAACAGGAGCCGCCGCCGCCTCGTTGTTGTGATGGGAATAGTTGACTTGCCGTATGTACGATTTTTGACGCAGCTGGACGTTGTAAGTATCCTGTACCCTTACCACAAGTTTCTGACGTTATCGAATCGCTAGCAAAAGGATAGTCAGTGCCAAATATTGGCCAATGACATCGGGGTGACTAGAAATCTTAATAACTTGATTGGTTAATATTTGACATTGACTATCGTCTCGCTAGCGATTCTATAACGTCAGAAACTTGTGGTAAGGGTACCGATCTTCTTTTCCAATCGATAGTCAGGTCTTCAAGGAACACTCTTGTCGAAATATTCAACTCGAAGATGCGAAGTTTCTATTTATTTATTATTTTAAATCACGACTTGACACAGATTGATATCTTTCTTGCCCACAGAATTGTCGTATACGTTATGTAACATTCTCTATAATATTGTTATGTTATAGATAATGTATGGAAATTTAATTAACAGTGTAAAACATGTGTAAAAGCAAATTGTAACTAGAGTTAAGGAATAAATGGCTTTTTATTTTATTTTTCTATGCTCGGATATATAGGCTGATGATGATGACGACCTCTGTGGCGCGGTGGGCGAAGATTTACCTGCGACGCTGGAGGTTGCGGGTTCGATTCCCCCCTCGGAACAAATATTTGTACGATCTGCAGACATTTGTTCAGGGTGTTCTGGGTATTTTCTATGCAATAAAAAATATCTATCTATGTAAATCAGGTATATAGTACCCATAACACAATCTATGCTTAGCTTGGGGGCTAGATAATGTTGTGTGAACTGTCCAGCTTTATTTATTTACTTTTGATATCACATCCGCGGACTTACCCTGTTTGACTTTGCATATCAGCCGTCACCCGGAGACAAACTGAAGTCTCATGCACCTGTAGTTTTACAACCGGACACAAGCACAGCAATAAGAGTAGTCTGATGACTGCTTAGCGGCAGAAATACCTGACGAGCTCTATACAAGGAGCTCTACTTACTACCACTATCAGTTAAGTATCAAGGCCAATCTCAAAACGTTTGAATAGTAGGATTTTAGTATTATTAGAGCTTTTGTCTGGAGATGTATTACCACCATAGCTATATCAGCCGCAAAGCAGTAGTGCTCGCATTGCTATGTTCCGGTTTGAAGGGTATGGGTGACGCTGAAGGTACAGCCACATGAGACTTTCATCTTTACGTCTCAGGGTGGCTGGCGCAGTGCAATGCCACATAGGGTGAATCCTTTTTTTTTTTTTTTTTTTGTCGAGGTGAAATCTGCAAACAGATACCGTATTGCATTGAGGGTGCAATACGGTTATGTGAGGTTCACGGACTCGTGGACTCACTAAAACACCCCGGTGGCCATCCTCTGCGCATGTCGATGGGCTCCGGGATCTCCTACGGAACGCACCGGTGCCCATCTCGCGCGACGCCCAACAGGGCCCATCCCGTGGTTGGCCAAAAAGCCAACCACAAACACTCCCTCCAAACGTGGCAGCACAGGGTCCACTCTGTGCTGCCACCATCCAAAGGCTCGTAGGAGGGTGGCCAGAGCCCTCACTCCGACCACCACGCGAGCCCAGTGACATTTCTCTCCTCCACCACGAAAACGAGCTCGTGTCATCGTGGCGAAAGAGGGAGATGTCACTTCCTACCTGGCCATCATCTATCTTCCGAACATAGCTCGGCGGGAGTGGCACCAGCTACGCCCGGAAAGTAGAGAGGGCAAACTACCTTTTCGCCGTTTATTCCCACATTTGAGTTTGGATTAACCCAAAGTCAAACAAGGGAATAAACAGCTCTTCCCTGCTGTCTCATCATCCAGGCATAGTAGGGAGCCACTCTGCCTGGGTGATGAGAGGGCAGCTCCTCCCCGTTGCGAGTGGCGTCACGCTCGATGGATCGAATGTGCCGCCAGTCACAAACAAGGGTACTCCACCTCACCCATCGGGCACCTCTGACCGGCCCTCTCACTGTGCCCTCTGCTAATCAGAGGGACACGCGGAGGGCCAGCTGCCTTCCCACCCCAAATATGGGGGGAACGCCTAAGGTTGGGGTCAGGGCGATAGTCGGCCCACTCTCCAACTCCTCGCAAGTTAGAGAGCCAACACACCACCACCCTAACCCCAACACTCCATCCCGTTGGCGGTCTCTTTCCCTTTCACTGCAGAGATCTGCCATGCAGTGATCTGGAGAGAGACCGCCTGCCTTCCCTCCGTCGTATCCTCCAGATGTAACTCGAGTACACCTAGAGGATACGAAGGAAACGCCTCCCCGTTTGCAAGTGGAAGCAAACTCACGAGGGTAATGAGTTCACTGCCAGCCGCAAACAGGGGTACCTACCTACCTACCCACCAAACCACCGACGAGGCGCCACCCCACCCAGAATCCCGCAAGAAAACTGATCCATACAGCCGGCTCGCGGGAACTAAGCGAAACGACACCTCATCAACAGTTCAGTGGGCACCTACACCAACACGGTCCCTAGTGGACCGTGAAGGCGCCTGATGGTTTCAGTTACGTCTATTTCAGAAAAAATAGACCAAAAAACAGGCAGCAACCACGTGAAGGATAACCATCAGACTTGCCTTGGGGATCTCAGCGACCCGCGCTCCTCCCAAGACCATTCGCCTCCTTGTCAACTCACTCTTGAGCGGGCAAGGAAGGCCTGCATTTATCCAAAACCGGAGTTAGGCCGCAGCAACTATTAATGGATAAACACAGACCCGCCCACATAGGGTGCATCCTAGGTCGACGTGATCTTTGTGGGAATGCATTGTTAAAGGCAGAGGTTACCGCTTACCATCAGGTGGGCCATCTGCTTGTTCCGTTATTCACGCAGTTATAAAAAAATACTAATAGAAACAAGTGTAGGTACCTTATAAAGAAAAGAGGTTTTAAAAAAAAAAACTCTTGCCTTTGAATAGAAAACTTTTGCCCAGTTTTTTTACAACTAAATTTTACCTGCTGCTTGAGCTTGCTCAAAATTCACCAAACGCGTAAATTATTCAAAAGGTATGATAATGCAACACGAATTGAATGCACATCACAATGCAGCGAAAGATTGCCAAATGAAGGCGGTAAACGGTGCGACCACTTTGTGTTGTACAGTCCACCGCACAGATCCCTAAGCCTAAACGAAAGTCAGTCGTATTCCTCCAGGCTTAGTGGTCAAGGATGTGGATACACTTTACGGGTAGGCTGTACCTACTTTCCGGAAGGGTTGGGCGTGCGCCAGCGGCGAGAGCAAGCTGCCAAGAGCTCCCGTTAATGTTGGTTTATACGGACTTTTTTCTTTTTTTCCTAATTACCGACCGTAAATTCAACACAAGATCTTGTATAATGTTAGTTTATCTGAAAGTTCGGCTTTTATAGAATTTTTAAACCTACACATCCTTGCACCGTGTTTCCATTGCGAGGTCGCTCGTACACTGGAATGGAACAGGTAAACTGCTGGAGACCAGAAGAGTAGTGGTTACTTAAGGTGGGGTATGCCGCAAAATTACTAATCTTAGATTTGATTTTTAACTGACTAAATCAAGTGTTAGTAGTAGAGCTTTTTTGTAAAAGAGTTCGTCAGGGGAAGTACTAACACCATACCTATTTCTGCGGCAAAGCAGTAGTGCTCGCATTACTGTGTTCCGGTTTGAAGGGTATGGGTGCCGGGAAAATTACAGGCACATGAGACTTTACATCTTTATGTCTCAGGGTGACGGGCGCAGTGCAATGGTGCTCCTATATAATGGTTATCCAGTAAATGACTATCGGAATATCTGTCACTTACACTTACATATGCATCATTCAGAATACACACACACTCACAAGCACACACACCCACACATACCTAAATGCACATGCGCACACACCCACAAACACAATAACAATACGGGTTTCTCCTGCGTAACCTAAGAGACTGGTGTTATCAGAAGAACCCGCATACTCACACACATACACACTTTTACTAATCTTATTTTTTGTTATGTATTCTTATACCCTGTCTTTTGTAACGTAAATTTATTTTACCATAGAAAACGGGAATGAACTGACTCCTGACACACAGCTAACGCTAGTTCAGGAGCCAGGGCTTCAACCTGCACTGTATTATGTGAATAATTTCAATAAAACATTATGATTTATGATTTATAGGCATATAATTCCAAGGGACCACTGTACCAGAAACACGATAGGAAAATATTTTCTCTGTAGAAAAAAACCCCAAAGTTACTTCTAACTTTTGGCTAGATTCGATTGTTTATTGAAATGGTGCATATTATTGGGTAAAAAATCAGATAAATAAAATCAACACAACATAGCCGAGAATTTACTGTTTTTTTTTGGAAAATTATCTATATTTTACGAGATATTTAATATAAACTGCTTTTTCGTGCGGGCCAGTTTTTTTTTGTATGAAGATTTCTGCCTGGTGTTGGCGCAGTCTTAAAGGGTGGTACATTGCTCTCACAAGTAGCAATAGCAGGCGCACTCTGGACAGTAGGTAGCAAGCTACAAGCACCTACATCACCAGGTCGGCCTACGCGGCGCTGGAGCGAGCTATGACCTATTGCACTTTACTGCGTCGTTTCAAGAGTCGCTGGAGTGAGCCTTCTCTATATACTATTAATCTGTGGAAATAGGTCTATTTTACTCTACCGATATTTTGTGATCTCAGATATTCGGGTTATCATATAGAAACTATACTAGTCCTGATATCAATTCGAGGTTCTTAAGTGTTCGCATAAAAACATCTTCAAAAATCACATAAGGGTACATGTGATTTTTGAAATTTCAAATCTTAATTTGCGTGTATTGGAAGAATCAAAGCTGCAGGGACTATTATTTTAAATTTTAAATAGGTTCAACTAGAAAATAAGATATAACCTACTCTTACATTCCAACAGAGAAGTATCGAAACTAAAACAGATACAGCGAGTGCGTCCGGAATTTGAACACGTTTGCTGACGCGGTGGTAGATTTTTCCGCGGATCCCAACAGCTATTGTTGTATCGGATATCCGACACACGTCGCTCCTAACTTGATGAATTGGTGTTACCAATAAAAAATCAACCATAACATAAGCACATTGAATTTATTTTCCAACATGTGCCTCACATAATCGCGCTTAGATATTATTTATATTCTCAATCACCATGAATATTACAATATATCTTCATAAATATGTATTTTCATTTCAATTTCACTTATCGTATATTTCGAAAACATACCTTTACGATAATTTATGGATCTACGATTTGTTTACGGCACCATAACATTCCGCCTGCGAAACTTTACCTCGAAAGGTAAACAATTTCACGCGTGGTGATTCAATTTAATTGGGGATTATCTTTTTTTTCGGATTGCTTGTTCCTTTCGAACCGTTGTCAAGTATTATCAGTGACAGACGACAAATGATGCAGTAGGAATCGGGCATCGGTAAATATAGGGGCAACTGGGCCTCGTGCTAGGACACCGGACACTGTGTGGACCGCACTCAAACTCAAGGACGTTTGTCTCGTAAGAATAACTTTGATAAATGATGCAAGCTGCTGGACTTCAATATGGTTCCTATTTTGGTGATGTGACTGATTCAATCACTTGAAAGGTTTCAGTAGCATTTCTGTTTCGTAGCGATGTGATAATATCGCTTTGTAGAATTTCAAAGCAAAGGTTTTTATATCAGAAATTGCACGCAGAAAAACAAAACTTTGAATAAATAAACCATCGTCCCAACGGCGAACGTTATTGCCATTTATATCGTCTATCGAGTCATACATTACTGTAGACTGTTTTAAAGGCAAAATTGTTTCCATTATAGTGGCCTTCCCAAAGTCCCTTGCGCCAATAAATGTAGGTGGGTATTTAGCAGACTATTTACTGCCCGACACTGCGCTGCGCGACTCTCTAATACTCTTAATTATTTTTGCTAGTGTAAGCTGTTTTTCTGACGGGAAAATGCAATTGCAACATTTTGCATTTTGCCTCCCCTTCGGGTCTCTCATTACGTACTCTGCTTGCGTCCGCTACGGCTGAGATCGTAGAATAATTAGACTGTACATCAAGAGCAGCAAAGCGGTCAGCCGCTCGAATGTGGTATGAATAGTCAATCGTCATTAAATTGTTCAGCTTTGGTAGTCTAATGCGATCGGGTAATGTGCCTTCGTTCACTTTTGACTCCCCTATTGGAGATTCATACGTTCAGCTCAGGAAGTGAGGGAAAATGACTCACCAATGTTTCCTTAGAAATTTATGTAGGCAATTGGTACTTACCAGGACTTGTTACTTAGGTAATTTTTGCTGGTACAAGGTTTGTTTTGGCTGCTGGCCTAATGCCGGATAATGTTATGTGTTACTGGTAGAAAGCGTTGGCCGAGTTGGTTGTGGAAAAGCGACGGTAACCATGAGCTCATCACTGGTCACCTGCGACCCACGGTAAAGAGGCCTTGCTTACTGGCATTTGTCATTGTTTCTGTGTATGTATTGCTATATATGTGAATTTATAATGAGCCTACTGATTATAGGTACCAATTAAGTGCAACAACTCTAAAATTAAAGAAGGATGACTGAACACTGACTGAGGTGAGGTGACTGAACACTGCGACGACGACAGCACGCCGCGAAAAGCTACAGAAAGGGACAAATAGATTTTGTTTGAAACATGTTGTACGTACCTACAAATTTTACTTTGGTCGAAGTACAAAACTAATTTCACTATGTGAGGTAAATATACAAAAATGCCTACGTCTCTTAATAACTTGCTCACTCATAACAAAAACCAGATCATGCACCGGGCGAAATTAAATTAATAACACCGCTCCACTGAAGTTCGCTTCAAATTTAAGCTGTGCAAGATTTAAACGACAGCTCACATTTTGTAGGTAGGTACGTAATTATACCGCAGAGTACTAACACACAGAAGTTTTACTCTGGCGGCACAAAAACAGACACTGCATTTATAAATCTGTAGCACGTGCGCGAGCGATAATTAAACGTAAGTCAGGGAGTTTTAGCTCATATTCTAACTAGCAAAACAGGACGATCAGCGCCGGCAGATATCAAGGTTGTTGAGAATTGGATTTGCTCGTATCTGATCCAAATTGAATGTTAAGTCAGGAACATAAAGTCCATTTTACATTGAAAGCAGATTTGGAGTGACGCAGAGAAGATTATGCCGTGGTTCGCCTCGGAGCGGGCGCAATGTGCCAAAACGCTTACTCGCGGTATTGCACTACTATTGTTCCGCGATAACGTTTTTTTAGCCCTAAGAACGGTCAGAACAAGGTTTATGAGTTCTGCTTGTTAGCCAAAAGTGTGGGTTTTAGAAACGAGTTTGAGATTTAATGGTCCTAACGCGATAATTGGCCTAAGGACGCTTTCACATTGGCCGGTATGATAAAGATATTGTTGAAATTTCCATACATTTACCGGTGTAGGCTCCCGGCAAGGTAATTTCGGAACAAAAAGTTCTTATGTCCATCCTCATGTTATCCAGGCAACAGAATATAACTACGTACCTTCAGAAGTTGCACTAAAGTTTGACAGAAGTGTAGACAGACCACAGATTTCCACACTCTTATAAATACGATGTTTATTTATTTGTTTGGATATTTGTGATGTCTTTTCGTCAAAACGGCTGAGATAATTTTCAGGTATAAAAGTACATACCTAGATAGATCAATGCCTGGACAGGCGTCCGTCCCTCGGCTATACCTACCTACCTATCGCGATTAGCAACTATACGGCGCGCGACAACTTTAAGCTGCAAATGACTGCAAATCAGTCGGGGCCGCCCGCAGTACAAGCCTAGTCATAGGTACACGTCGGTTCGTCGATTGCCATGAAGAATGACGCCGATTAATTAGCCTACAAAAATGCAAGGCACCGCGTGCATTCTAAATCGCACCTTACCGCCAGGTGCACCAGAGCGCAATTCCTTTGTGTTCGGTATTTACCTACAACACAGCTCAAGCTTCAGGCTTGTAAGCATAATAAAATATCAACAAAGATTTTAGATACATTGTACTTGTTACAATAATTGTTTAACTTTAACATTGTGTTGTATAACTTACCATCTCTAAACTAACAAGTATGATGAAATTTAAGTGTTGCAAAAAATTCGAAATCGAATTTATATTTTACTAGGTAGGAACTGTGCCGGAAAGCATGGACATAAAGTTAATATTTTTTCCGGGAAACTTTATGCAGGTATGTATTATACAATGCCTAGAGAATTTTCTAGGTGACATGAGATCTCTTGGTCGCTGGAGAGACAGAGGTCAAAATGAGTACATATTTATACCGGCAAGCAGAGCGCTGCAAATCCAGATTACAAACGTTAAAGCAGCATAAATGAAGATTTATATTAATGACTAGTAAAATGCCCGCGACTTCGTGCGCGTGTACTTTTCCATACAAACTTAAACATCCCGCTGCACCCCCTTAGGGGTTGAATTTCTGGAATTTATTTCTTAGTGTACCTCTAGACCACAAAAGAAACGTACACTCCAAATTTCAGGTCTCTAGGACTTATGGTTTAGGCTGTGCGTTGATAGTCAGTCAGTCAGTCAAACACGCAACGATTTTATTGATATTGATAATTATTTACGTACAGGAATGTCCTGATTTGCCACATTAGCCTTAATGCTGTGTACATATATCATTTATGTATAAACAAAAAGAACAAAGAAAATAAAGTATTATTTCAGGGATTACTATTCTTGTTAAGGCAACTTATTCTTGTAGATTACCTACTCTCCTGCATAATCTACAGTATATTTTTCAACGGCTGAAAACTTCTAGGATTTCTAAGGTCTAACTTTTCCGAACTGGAAACTTTAATTTAGACCGTCTTTTACATCTCCAACTCCAAATAATTATACCTGAACTGAATCCTAACATACATTCGCTGGCACGGGCACTTTTGAATCCGCCGTAATTCTTAGACTTTCTAAAGTTTTCCTTTTGAGTTTACAGATCAGCGTTTTTGTCCGATACGCTTGGTGTCACTTACTGCACTTTATTTTTATTGATTCCATGTTTACAAATGGCAAGAATGCTAACTAATTTTGCTTCTAAAATTATCGTTGAGCGTCATGGTTTTTGCTGGCATCATTTCTTTCAAATAGACCGTAAAGGATGACTCACGCTGGACCGTGTCGGGTCCGAGCCGAGTGTCGGCCGTAGCACGGTCAACTAATATTACATTATATTTTGTATGGACACACTCACGCTGTACCTAGCGGCAAACGAGTGAGGGCCGAGCAACGGACATCGCTCGGAAGCAACTGGGTCCCGCCTCGGCTTGTCCACGGCCCGTTGCATGAACACAGTGCCGCCGAGCTGCGCTTTACCAGTCGGTCAGAATGACATGATTTTAGATGTAATCATACACGGGACTGGCTCGGTGACCGTGCTACGGCCGACACTCGGCTCGGACCCGACACGGTCTAGCGTGAGTCATCCTTAATTCTATAGTTTTCCATTGAGTTCCGTTCGAGTTTCCCGATTAGTAGCTGTCCTGACTCAGCGCTTCGCTCCGCTGCTCCCGCTTCCTGTCACCTTTGCTGCATTTTCAGTTGATTCTATCGTTTTACGCAAACGTCATAGAAATTATTTTGGCATTGTGCTTTTGTGTGTCTGGGTGTAATTGCAGTGCTTGATACCCACGACGCAGGGTATCCTGGTGTGGGATCCAGGACTATGTATGTGACTACTGGGTGTGACTACTGGGTGTTATGTTGTGTATGGTAGTAGATTTGGTACTTCTCCTTATATGCACATCTAGACGTAAAACATTATTCCTGAGAATATTTTTTAACTGAGTAGAATCGTAAAATGCACCGCTCTGGAAATTCCTGTCATTGGATTCGCAAAGTAACTCTAGAATGAATTCTTACTTCTTTTTTCTTTTATGCAAGATTTAACTAATTAGATACTCTAATTTAAAGAAATGCTTTGTAAATCGTATTCTAAAACGTAGAGTACAAAGGCACCCCTCTGGATGGGCTGACTACATGTTAAAGGTAGCAGGAAGACAGTGAGGTGGATCGAGCGAGACCATTCGTCGTGGAATTCTGAGAGAGGCACAGACCATATATCAATACACCTCTTGATATTATGGTTTGTGGTGAGAGGTCAGCTATGTTCAGCTATGTACTTCTAGGCTGATGATGATGATTCTAAAACACGAGACTTTAAGACATACTGCACCGATCTAAATACATGCCTAGCAATATACCTACTCGCAATGCCGCACATCGTATCTGATTAGCCACCAGCTACAGTGCACAATCAAATTGGTGTCCAGATGCCGTTTAATAAGCATACCGGATATAGCTAATAAATCATGCTGATTTGATTACTTACTACTAGCGCGTATACAAGACACGTATGAGCGTAGGATTATGTTTGTACCTATTAGAATGCCTGTTAGATATGATACTCTGCATTAAGGACTACATCTACGATTTAAAGAGACTGGAATTTGAAGAGATTTTAAATAAGTTTTTTGTGATAAATATATTTTTCAATACAAGCTTTTATAAAATTAGTGGTCGTCACCGTGTGCTGATCAAAATGAGCCTAAACACGGCTAGTCTACTATTATTCATCGAGGAGTTCCGTTGTTCACCTTCCGTCTCTATAATCAGATCAGCTCGCTGTCACGATCATATTGTATTGTCATCGGAACTTGACAGGTATGCCAAATTTCAGCTCAATCGGTTGAGGATAAATGCTTTAAAATTCAGTTGCAAGATTCCACCGGACTAGCATACATTGTGCAAGTTAAATAAAAGCTTGTAAAAAAACTGAGCATTTATGAAAGATGGGTCACCATCTTGCGGTTAAAACGCAATCGCTATTTCTTATTATATTTCCAGTAAACGTTATACCGATTTTGTTAAAACTTAGAACTCGAACAACTCTACTCTTTCCTTTTCCACATCCTTAATTTAATACAATGTATAAATAAAAATATCGGACTTAATTCCTCCCTAAGGTGCCCCATATTTTCTCAGTTGTTTATGGCCCAGTAGCGAGAATGCACAGTAAAACTTTGTAAAGATTAGTACACAAATGAAAATAAGAATTAAAGCTGGTTTTTGGGTTAGAAAAACAAGCGGTACAAGGCTAATCGTCCTAAATCAACAAATGGTCCAAACTTAATGGACTTTCGTCAAAATAAAATGTCCCCTACGTGACCGACTGGTCAGTTTCACAGGTTTTTAATATAGATAAAAGGATCGTCAATTTTCGCTCGAAATAAAGAAAACAGAATGTGATTGGATTTGAGGCTATACTTTCAGGTTAAGTTATGAAAAACCGACTACGTACATTTGCTGTGTTCCGGTTTGAAGGGTATGGGTGCCGGTGAAATTACAGGCTTTTTATCTTTATGGCTCACTCAAGGCGGCGGGAGCAATGCAATACCGCATAGGACCTATGAGGTAATGCATTGTTAAGGCAGAGGTTACCGCTTAACATCAGGTAGGCTCAGATTATTACTTCATTCAAATAATTAAAAATAAAAAGAACACAGCGTCCGGCCTACTCGTAAGTTGCGCTTTATGTATGGATTGCACATTCCAAAACTATTCATTAATACAAGCTGTAATATGTCTGACACCAATAATAGTTACATAGTCTATTCCACATCGTGCCATTCACATAGAACAACTCGGCTTTAAGTAATCACTTGTTGTTTCTCGGTAAATCCTAGTGAAGTCCAATCTAAGACAATTTCATAGCCCTGATGGGACCTATTCTACACAGCAGACAGATAATTAACAATTTTAAAGAAATAGAGGAAGTTTCTTTAGTAATTGCACTTTTTGTTAATTAGTTATTACAACAAGCTTATTATGTTATTAGTTTATTATTCTTTATCAAGCATACACACATGGCCAAGATTGACTAAAAAAAACTTGAATCATATACGTATTTTTTATATATTACATCAACTATAATTCTGTATAAATTTGATTTCTTCTGCAATTGCGTCGTGGACAGTAACTAACAAACTAGCCAACAAAGGCAAATCTTAATGCGTCCGTAGAGCCTCTACGCCGTCCCGTAGAGCATCTACACCATTCCTTAGAGCCTCTACGCCGTCTCGTAGAGCATCAACGCTATTCCATAGAGCCACTACGCCGTCCCGTAGAGCATCTACGCCAGTCCTTAGAGCCTCTACGCCGTCCTGTAGAGTCTCTACGCCGTCCTGTAGAGTCTCTACGCCATTCCGTGGAGCCTCTACGCCATCCCGTAGAGCCCCTTTGACTTTTTTTTTTTTTTTTTTTTTTATACTACTTGAATGACGGAACAAGCAGATGGCCCACCTGATGTTAAGCGGTAACCTCTGCCTATGAACAGTGCATTACCTCATAGGTCACGTCCACCTAGGACGCACCCTATGTGGCATTGAACTGCGCCCGCCACCCCGAGACATAAAGATGAAAAGTCTCATGTGCCTGTAATTTCACCGGCACCCTTACCCTTCAAACCGGAACACAGCAATGCGAGCACTACTGCTTTGCGGCAGAAATAGGTATGGTGGTAGTACTTCCCCGGACGAACTCTTTCACAAAAAAGCTCTACTACTACTAAACTACTCTCTACTCTACTACTGACTTTTTGCTACCCAACGTTTCGGCACTTAAAATATAAACAAAAACACCTCAGATTTTTCCTGATTACTAATTACCTAAAACCAAGATCGCGGCTTCTTAGATTTTGTTTGTTTGCATGTCTGTCATTAGTATATTAATTAAAGTCCCAGAATATATCCTTGGGCACATCCTCGGGCCATATTGTAATGACAGAGGGGGCGTTTTGCCTGGTTTGACCCACATATACTTGTTACTGGGAGAATCCTCGGTTCACAGCTATTAGCTTTTTGCTAGACCACTTGTTCTTATGCGTCACTTCTTTCTGAGAATCTAAACTACTCTTAGCCAGATTTCATTGAATCTGGGCTGCCTTTTCATTTAAATAATCTTATTGTGCTTTTTAGTCCTGTAATGAAATTGATAATCTGAACTATGAGCTGATCAAAATGAGCCTAAACACGACCAGTCTACTATTTTTCACCAAGGAGTTCTTAACCACCTTGCGTCTCCATCAGATCAACTCGCTGTCACCAGAAGTTTGTGTTGTCATGGGAACTTGTGAGGTACTTATGCAACAGGTCTACCGGTTCGGTGAAACACCGAATAGGCAGACAATGCGTGGTGTAGGTACCCAACATACAGACAACTCATGGTGAGGTAATGCATTGTTAAAGGCAGAGGTTACCGCTTAACAACCGGCTTAACCATAAGCATGTTCCGTCATTAACGCAGTTTAAAAAAACACACAGTCAAGAAAGTAGAACGTCTTAAAATATAATACTCATCAAACAAATCGCACCACTTCTCATGCATACATACATACATACATACATACATAGACACACGACTTTTTCCCCGAATGGGTAGACAAAGCCTCAAATGGGCCTCTTTTCACTGTGGGTTGCACCATCGTGGGAAATAGACTTAACAAGTGGTGCGCTCATCGCCGCCATTGCTACCCACGACCACGACTGACTCTGCTAACGCTTACTTCCAGTAATAACACATTCGTTAAATAATTTGTAGACAAAATCAGAAAGGAAGCAAATAGCGAACAGACCAAGCTAGCAGCCAGGACAAATTTTATACCAACAAATCTTACAAACAAGTCCGGGTTATCCCTTAGTCGGCTTTTACGACATCCACGGGAGGAGATGAAGGGCTCTATTCTTCGCCGGACACACCACGGATATCCACGGGAGGAGATGGAGGGATCTATTCTTCGCCGGACACACCACGGATATCCACGGGAGGAGATGGAGGGATCTATTCTTCGCCGGACACACCACGGATATCCACGGGAGGAGATGGAGCGATCTATTCTTCGCCGGACACACCACGGATATCCACGGGAGGAGATGGAGGGATATATTCTTGGGCCGGACACACCACGGATATCCACGGGAGGACATGGAGGGCTCTATTCTTGGGCCGGACACACCACGCTCAAAATGTTTTTAATGGATTATTAGAAAATTATTGTATTATAAGAAAAAAGTTATAACAGTAGGTAGTAAAAGGCTTCGAATTCCCTATGTTAAGAATTAATTCCATAGAAAAATAATGAATCCTCTAATTTGGTTATTTGTCGCCAGAACGATTAATCTTGGTAGTGTTTCGTTTTTTTGATGAGAAGTACATTTATTATGTGACACAAAAATTAAATTTACGATTCTGACTTCCGAGCTCTTTACTTTCTTCCTATACTACGTATACAGGTGTATCAACTGTGCCTGAGCAGCCTCCGGCCATTCTCGACAGTTAATTGTAATCAAGGAGTGCCAATTTGACTGGCGTACACTAATGTCTTGTTAGACCGAATAGACTGGCGAATGATGCGATCTATTAACTAATAACCTTACGCTAAATGGTTTGATAATACTTGGGTAATACATAGAGGATTGTAGGTGTTTCGAGGCTCATCTTTTACGGACCGCGTTCAAGTATCTTAATGCGATACGTCGACCTATAGAAGTGTCCTAAATATCATGAAAAACTAGCCTTCGCCCCCGGTTTCGCTCGTGTTGTATCAGATTAGTTTCGCTCGCGTTGTATCAGGTTTAGTGTCATATCATCATCATTTCAACAGCCTTTAGACGTCCACAGCTAGACTAGGCGACCCCGCCTGCAAAGGGGGAATTTTTCAGTATCACCACGCATGCCAGGCGGATTTGAGATCGCAGTATTAGATAGATATATAGATAGAAAATTATTTATTGCACATAAAAAAATAAGTACAAAGGCGAACTTAATGCTGGAAAGCATTTTCTTCCAAATAACTTTGGTGTATTGCGGAAAAAGATGTGTCGGTAGTGCACAAGAAGGGAAATAGTGAATAAGTTTAAGAAAATTAACAAAATAAAATAACAATAATAAATACTTACGTCGGTGCCTACTTCGATTTAACGGTACGTGAAAATTTCCCGTTTTTATAAAATAATTGATATGATTCACGAAAGTATTTAAAGTAAAAAAAAAACTTACATGATTATAGTATTGGTGTTGAATACTCTCAATATTGCTAATCTCTTAGATGACTTTTACTACATCCACGGGAGATGATGGAGGATTCTATTCTAAGGAAAGGCAAGCCGCGGCAGAGTAGTCTACTCGTATGTGTCAATCTATCTCCACCAAATTTCATGGAACTCGTGTTTCGTACGTTACGCCGTTGGCTCGATTGAGGTTGCGGGTTCGATATTTGTGCGATTGCAGATATTTGTTCAGGGTGTTCTGGGTATTTTCTATGTATACTAAAAAATATCTATCTATGTAATATATTGTATTAAGTATATCAGTTATCTAGTACCCATAACACAAGCTATGCTTAGCTTGGGGCTAGATAATGTTGTGTGAACTGTCCAGCATTATTTATTTATTTATTTATTTTACTGAGTACCAAACATGTAAACACAAAAAAAAACAAGTTATAGAAACTGTATGATTCTTTTACAACTAGCTTTTGTCTGTAACTCCGTTAGTACCTACTTAACACCCAACATAATGGAACAAACATCATTAGAATTTTCATAGGCACAATTTCTGACTAAAACGTATACCTACATTAACTTAATCTATTCCCAGAATCGCCCTATCAACCGCGAGGCGTATCAAGGCGGACAGATCAACATCACATATAAGGGCTATGTATGTTAATACGGATTATCCCACATGGCTCGACTGAAAGCCGGCATTCGCAGGTATTAATTAAATGCACTGTATGCAACATGTAAAAGCACTTTCTGAATGCTTATCAGTACCTGTCGAATTATCCGGACGAAGAGTGAGGCAGCGAGCGGCGAATAATGACTTTAATTGTTTTATTTCAAACTTTTTCTGCTTTAGGTTGCGCCAGCACCAGGCAGAAATCTTTATACAAAAAAAACGGCTCGCACCGCCCGTAAAAGCGATTTTTATTGAATATCTCGTGTACTATAGGTAATTTTACAAAACCCCTACAGTAAACCCTCGGCTTTGCTGTATTGATATTATTTATCAATTTTTTTATCCAATAATATACACTATTTTAATAAACAATCAAATCTAGCCAAAAGTTAAAGGTAACTTTGTTTTATTAATAATAAAACAATAATAATAATATATATTCTTTCTTTCTTCTTTCTTTCTTATTTTCTATAGAGAAAATATTGTCATTTCAGCGATTCTGGTACAGCGATCTCTCGGAATTATAATGTAGTATCCATGCATATTTATAATTTGTTGTCAGATAAAAATCTAATCTAAGATTGGTAATTTTGCGGTATACCACAAAAGGTGTATGTCCAAAACAGTTACGCATAGTGGCAAGCTATGGTGGCAGCTTCCGGTCGTACAGAAACCGATGCCGATCCGTCTACAGAAACCAACAACCACGCGTAAAATGTCGCCTCTATGTACCTAGTAACGTTTTTTTTTAACTAAATGAATGAAGGAACCCTTACTGATGTTAAGCGGTAACCTCTGCCTTTAAAAATGCATTACCACATAGGTCACGTCCACCTAGGACACGCCCTAAGTAGCATTGCACTACGCCCGCCATCCTGAGACATCAAAATGATGAGCCTCATGTGCCTGTATTTCACCATCACTCATACCCTTCAAACAGGAACACAGCAATGCGAGCACTACTGTTTTGCGGCAGAAATAGGTATGGATGTATCCCCGGACAAACTCTTTTCACAATAAAGCTCTACTACTACTATAGGTGTGCTTTAAAATAACTTTGTACAAAACGTAGGAACATCCGTGTATCGAATAGTTTGCAAGACAGACAACATGAATCGAAAACGACAATTCAATTCAATGTCAAAAGTTCCTGGCTACAAGCTTTGAAACTCCTAACTTCAGAGCGTTTTTGAAAAATATGATATAACGGAGCGAGGGGGCTTCAAGTTAGAAGAGGAATCGCCCCCAAGGGGGCCGTGATGAATCTTTCACGCGTTTTATCGCTTTGCATCGGGAATCGAACCTTGGACCGATCTCTTTTTCGGACCTAATATAATTTATAACGCAGGGACTACTTATTTATTTGGATGCGTGCCCGATCATACGCGGTACACCGCATACTAATAGTAACGAGTTGTTTACTTACAGAAAATATGGAAAAAAGGGTGGTTTCTAGCTTTTTTACAGAGCTATTCAAGCCAATTAAAATCTAAGTACCACACAAAATGACTAAAGAATCAAAGAAACAGTTTATAAATCAAACAGAAAATACCAGATGCCTTAAAAATCATTATAAAATAATGAGCATAGTGGAAATCAGTAAAACTGATTTTTTAAATCAGTAAAACTGTTTTTAGGGTTCCGTTACTAAATTACGGAACCCTTATAGATTCGCCATGTCTGTCTGTCTGTCCGTGTATGTCACAGCCACTTTTTCCGAAAATATAAGAGCGATGCTGTTGAAACTTGGTAAGTGATGTATTCTGTGAACAGCGTTAAGAATTTGACACAAAATAGAAAAAAAAAACAATATTTTTTTGGGGATTTAATAATTTTTGTGGATAGAATACACAGAACACATAGAACTGAAACTCATTTTTTTTTTCATCAAATCCATATGTGTAAAAAAATATATGATGTACATTCCCATGTAAACTTCCACCACCATGTACCGAAAATTAATTTGAACGAGATCTAGTAAGTAGTTTTTATTGAATACGTCATAAATCGTAAACCATTCAAGAACTTTTATATTATGTTACTTGCTGCTACGGAACCCTTCATGTGCGAGTCCGACTTGCACTTGGCCGCTTTTTTTATGAGTGGTATCTGCCCACTTGGGTATGAGTCATTGACCAGGAAACGTCTACTCTTCTTCTGGAAGCACTCGGAAATCAACAATCCCACTATCCCACTAATGTCATAAATGCCAAATGTTACGATGTTTGGATGTTTGTTACTCAATCATGCCGGCTGAACCGATTTCGATGAATGGTACACAGATAGATTATGATCCGGATTGAGCAATAGACTACTTTTTATCCTGGTAGAAAGCGAGCACATACAACACATGCGATACATGTTAACTGCTAAGGGATGCACTACCGTCGTCTGTCTTTCCTGCAAACTATAATCTGGGTCTTTTCAAGGCTAGATTGAATATATTACAGGTGCCTTCTAGACCTTTGTGCTCCATTTTCGGCCACATCGTTACTTACCAACAGGTGAGATCGTGGTCAAACAAAGGTATATGAAAGTAAAAAAAAACAGATATAATTTTAAAATAAGATTTAGCTTTTATTTTAATGTTACACAAGCGAATCTAAGCATTTCAATTTCTAAATAGCTAAATAAGACTACAAAAGTACAACTCCTGAACTAACAAGAGTGCATAATAGCCGAGACACTGGACATAGTTGGGAAGTACTAGCGGTGTTCCACAGACGCTCAGCTGAAGATCACCTTACACTCAACTTTCCGTGTTTATCTCGCCTTGCACGTGACTTAAGGCGCTATAGGGCCAACGAAAATTTTTATGTCAGGGTGTGAAGCACGCGGGGTCGCCCCGCCCACTGAGCGGGACGCAGGATGCGCCGAGTTCAATGACCCGAATTCTATCGGCGGGTAAGAGCGTTTTCACACTTTCCGATCCGATATCCTTATCGGAACACGTTTCCATACATTTTGTCGGTATCTGATATTGGAGACCGATAAAATGTATGAAAATTACGGCCGATAACGGTATCGCATCGGATAGTGTGGAAACTCTCTAAGGCGCCTTGCTATTATTTTCGCACATACGGTCATAAAGTAGTACAATATGCGCACAAAAAATAATAAGTTTTAGTGCTAGTAATAAATAAATAATAAAGAATTTTTACGTAAGTTTTTTTATTATTTCTGTTGGATATTTGGATAATCACATTACCTATAAAAATGGATCGTAAGGAAGGTATCTAATTGTGGCAGAAAATCAGATGTTCCATAAACAAAATAAGTACCTCATGATTCGATCCTAAGAAATTACCTCTCCGTCTCCTCCAGTGGATGTGTGCAGTGGTCTGTCCGACCTAAGACTAGGCCCTCCGACTCTTTCTGAGGAAGAGTGCAGAGGTGTGTGTCCGGCCTAAGAAATTACCTCTCCGTCTACTCCAGTGGATGTGTGCAGTGGTCTGTCCGACCTAAGAGTAGGCACTCCGTCTCTTTCTGAGGAAGAGTGCAGAGGTGTGTGTCCAGCCTAAGAAATTACCTCTCCGTCTCCTCCAGTGGATGTGTGCAGTGGTCTGTCCGACCTAAGAGTAGGCCCTCCGTCTCTTTCTGAGGAAGAGTGCAGAGGTGTGTGTCCGGCCTAAGAAATTACCTCTACGTCTACTCCAGTGGATGTGTGCAGTGGTCTGTCCGACCTAAGAGTAGGCCCTCCGTCTCTTTCTGAGGAAGAGTGCAGAGGTGTGTGTCCAGCCTAAGAAATTACCTCTCCGTCTCCTCCAGTGGATGTGTGCAGTGGTCTGTCCGACCTAACAGTATACCCTCCGTCTCTTCCCGTGGAAGAGTGTCGTGGTGTGTGTCTAGCTTAAAAAATTACCTCTCCGTCTCCTCCAGTGGATGTTTACAGTGGTCTGTCCGAACAAAGGGTAGCCCCTCCGTCTCTTCCCGTGGAAGAGTGTCGTGGTGTGTCTGGCCTAAAAAATTACCTCTCCGTCTCCTCCAGTGGATGTTTACAGTGGTCTGTCCGACCTAACAGTATACCCTCTATCTCTTCCCGTGGAAGAGTGTCGTGGTGTCTGGCCTAAAAAATTACCTCTCCGTCTCCTCCAGTGGATGTTTACAGTGGTCTGTCCGAACAAAGAGTAGCACCTACGTCTCTTCCTGTGAAAGAATGCCGTGATGTGTTTCCGGCCTCAGAAAATACTTCTCCGTCTCCTCACGTGGATGTGTGAAGTGGTATGTCCGGCCTAAGAGTTACCCTCCGGTTTTTCCTATGGAAGAGTGCTGTGGTGTTTGTCGGGCCTAAGAAGATACCTGTGCGTCACCTCACGTGGATGTGTGCAATGGTCTGTCTGGCCTAAGAGTAGACCCTCCATTAGTTCCCGTGGAAGAGTGCCGTGATGTGTGTCCGCCCTAAGAAAATACCTGTCCGTCTCCTCAAGTGGATGTGTGAAATGGTATGTCCGGCCTAAGAGTAACCCTCCGTTTTTTCCTATGGAAGAGTGCTGTGGTGTTTGTCCGGCCTAAGAAAATACCTGTGCGTCACCTCACGTGGATGTGTGCAGTGGTCTGTCTGGCCTAAGGGAAGACTCTCCGTGTCTTTCCATGAAAGTGTGCCGAGGTGTGTGTCCGGCCTAAGAAAATACCTGTCCGTCACCTCACGTGGATGTGTACAGTGGTCTGTCTGGCCTAAGGGAAGACCCTTCGTGTCTTCCCGTGGAAGAGTGTCGTGGTGTCTGTCCGACCTAAGAAAATACCTGTGCGTCACCTCACGTGGATGTGTGCAGTGGTCTGTCTTGCCTAAGAGTAGACCCTCCGTCTGTTCCCGTGGAATAGTGCCGTGATGTGTGTCCGGCCTAAGAAAATACCTGTCCGTCTCCTTCCGTGGATGCATTGAGCATCACATCAATCTACAAATTCTACCTATATCATTCTACAATTTTCAATGTAATAACTAATCATTTTGATTTCTAGCACAGATAATGTATGGTAGTAAATGTGTTACTACCATACATAACATACATACCATACCACCATCCAAAGGGCGTCGACGATTTTGGCATAGTCGTCAGCCGCCATTTACTTTTATTTTTAAGTTAGAGGCGCACTTTAAAAAAATTACATTTTCTAGAGGGTACGGGTCATTCGCAAAACATCCACTTCTCATAATGTACACCGCACTTTTCAAACTATTTTTTTTTCAATAAAGCTGGATATGGGTTACTGGCTCACTGACTCATTGACATCGTTATTCTCCTAGAAGGAGTCGTTTTAGTGATGGGTCATGTTCTAGGAAAGTGTTTAGTCCGTCTGTAAAATCTGTCATTTCAAAAATCCAAGCTGACCAAAACCTTTCTTCGAAATGGTGACCGATCGGATCCGTTCAAACGACGCATCCTACTGTTTTTTGGGAAAGATAGAAGAAAAAAATAAAAAAAATAAAAAAATAGATTACTGCTCTAAAATGGGTTTTTTAAACAGACTTGTCCGACTAGACTTTGGTGAATTAAAGTTTTTTACTAAAGTTAACACTCGAAAATTTGGTTTATATTGAAATGTTGTAAGCATCTTGGTGTATATAGGGTGCAAAATCACAACTTTTTTAAAAACCATGATGGCGCATGGCGGATTGTTTGGTGGTCATTTTGTAGAATCGTAAAGTTTTCAATTTTCAAATTGAAAAAAGAGACTGTGGGCAACACCGGAGCTTGATGACTAGTAAAGGGCTATCGTGTGGGAGAACAAGTGGTGTTGCCTGGTGGAAATTGCAACTTTTTTACTTTTCGTTACATTTTACTTGTATTTATATTTTACTTTTAAAACCAAGAAGTAAAAATGTAATCATATGAAAAAAGTAAAAAGTCTAAAATAAAAAAACTCAAAAAAAATAAAATTGAAGTCATTTTATGAAAAGTCCAGTGTACATATTGCGAATAAAGGAGATGTCCAGAAGTGGTATAATATTCTGAGAAAATTTCAGAAGTTATGAAATATATCTAAAAAAAGCTTATTTATTGGGCTACTCGATTATATAAATTTTATATATTATAAAACCTCCGTTTCCAAGAAAATAATAAAATTGTTCTTGAAGGGAAAACATAATGAAACAAACATGCCAAAACCACACGTGTGTAATAAATAAATAAATAAATAATGCTGGACAGTTCACATAACACATTTCACATTTTTTATCTAGCCCCAAGCTAAGCAGAGCTTGTGTTATGTGTACTAGATAACTGATATACTTAATACAATATATTACATAGATAGATATTTTTTATTATACATAAAAATACCCAGAACACCCTAAACAAATATCTGCGATCGCACATAAAATAAATATGCTATTTCGTCTTCTTCTGCCTGTGCCCAAAGATATGATGACTAAAATATTCTTCTTGAATGGAATGCGTGCTAACACACAATTCACAATAAATTTATCTGTGCCCTGAGCTACCTGAAAAATACATATGTTTATAAGGAGGCGAGGAATGTAGGTACCTATGCATATTGCTAAAGGTACTATTATCATTACAGGCAGCTCCTATCTATTAGTGAACTCTACAACAGTGTAGGTAGGTATCTACTTAGAATGTATCCTGAACCTACACAGAACAGATAAACTAATAAGTGAAGTATTAGTAATAACGTGACAACATGGAACGAAGGTAGGATAGTCGTATGAAAAGTTCTTTGTGGTTGTCTGTCTGCGGCCTGTCTCGCTAGCTAGAGAGTATCAAAATTCCTTAGTCTGCCTGCCAAAGAGCGTCAAGTTCACCTTTTGGGAGTGTTACAAGTTCTAACTTTATTTTGAAAAAAAAACAACATTTGAATCAAGTTTAAAAAAACTGAGGTACATTTATTATTTTTCATTAGCTGCAAAATAGCCAAATAATTAATGCCCTTTCTCCGTAAATAACTATTATGTTGCTTAGAATTTCTAGTTATTTTTATACCGGCCTTCATATATATTTTTTGGACATCTCCTTTAGTCTATTTGAGCAAAAAAATTGAGTGTATATTTTGCGAAGTGGAGGTTATGCGAAGTGGTCATATTGAGAATAAGTGCGGTGTACATTACAAGAAGTGGACGTTTTGCGAATGAGTTGTATCCTCTAGCCATAGCACAATAACTAGTGGGTCGATGGTGCGTGAGGTGCTGCAGCTGGCGTACAGTTTTCCTTTGCCGCTTACTCGCGTGTATGCACAAACCTCTGCAAACCCCTGCAAACCCTACCAACACTACAAACCCCTACAAAATCCTACAAACCCTACAAACTCCTTCCAACGCCTACGAACCTCTATAAATCTACTTTGATTTTGACCCTTAACCTTGACCTTGACCTGTACCTGTACCTGTACCTGTACCTGTACCTGTACCTGTACCTGTACCTGTACCTGTAATTATACCTGTACCTGTACATGCTCCTGCACTAATTAATACGAATGTCGCCTCTTCGTTTATCTCACTCACTCGACCATCGTTCCACTCAGTGGAATCGTTCCACTTCGTGTCACGCTGGTCTCGTTAGCTCGATAAGCTACAGCAAAGTTAATTTGAAGAGAGAAAACTAACGTAATATTCGTAATCAGCACCCACAAATTACTTGAAAATGACACCCATATTAGTTTTTTCTGATCTTACCATTTTATAGGGTTACCAGCTTACCTACTAACTTACCCACGTAACCAAAAAATTTAAGTAATATTCGTAATCAGCAACTACAAATTACTCAAAAACGACACCCATATTAGTTTTTTCTTATATTACCTTTACGCAGGGTTGCCAGGTTACCTTCCTACTCACTTACATACGTACCTGACTGCAAATTTGATGATTTATTCGCAATCGAACGTTACTATCGTTTTTTTCAGTCTCTCGATTATACAAGCACCGTTTCCTCCAAGGGTTACCAACAATATACAAATTTATATAGTCAAAGGTTATTTTTAAGGGCTTCCTTCATAATACCACATACATTTTATTATCAAAAACTTAATTATTTATATATATTTGGAGAAAATCTAAGAAATTGCCCTAAAAACGGGGAAAATATTTCCACCTGGCAACACCACTTGTCCTCCCACACAACAGCCCTATACAAGTCTTCAAGCTAAGTGTTGCACACAGTCTCTTTTTTTCAATTTGTAAATTTTATATTCCACCATTTAACAAAATGGCCGCCACACCATCTGCCATCTTGGTTTTGAAAAAAGTTAGGATTTTCGTATATTCACCGAGATGCTGGCAACATTTCTGCATAAACAAAATTTTCGAGAGTTAACTTTGGTAAAAGACTTTAATTAACCAAAGTCTAGTCGGACAAGTCTGTTTAAAAAAGCCATTATAGAGCAGCCTTCTATTTTTTTTTGTTTGTAACATTTTTCTTTAATCTTTCCCATAAAACAGTTGGACGCGTCGTTTGAACGGATCCGATCGGTCACTGTTTCAAAGAACTGTTTTGGTCAGGACCAAAAGTGCGGTGTACATAATGAAAAGTGGACGTTTTGCGAATAAGCCGTATCCTCTAGCCATTTATGTACAGTTTTCAAAGTGCGCCACTAACTTGAAAATAAAACTAAATGGTGGCTGACGACTATGCCAAAATCGTCGACGCCCTTTGGATGGTGGTAGCCGGTAACACATTTACTACCATACATTTTCTGTCCTAGTAATCAAAATGTAGTTAACATTGAAAATCGTATCCTAATGCAATAGGTGGAATTAGTACATTGATGTGATGCTCATTGCATCCACGGGAGGAGACGTAGAGGTTTTTTTTTGGCTGGACACACACCACAGCCCTCTTCCATGGGAAAAAACGGAGGGTTAATCTTAGGCTGGACATACCACTTCACACATCCACTTGAGGAGACGGAGAGGTTATTTCTTAGGCCAGACAAACACCACAACACTCTTCCATAGTAAAAACGGAGGGTTACTCTTAGGCCGGACATACCACTTCACACATCCACTTGAGGAGACGGAGAGGTATTTTCTTAGGCCAGACAAACACCACAATACTCTTCCATAGGAAAAAACGGAGGGTTACTCTTAGTCTGGACATACCACTTCACACATCCACTTGAGGAGACGGAGAGGTATTTTCTTTGGCCAGACAAACACCACAGCACTCTTCCATAGGAAAAAACGGAGGGTTACTCTTAGGCCAGACATACCACTTCACACATCCACTTGAGGAGACGGAGAGGTATTTTCTTTGGCCAGACAAACACCACAGCACTCTTCCATAGGAAAAAACGGAGGGTTACTCTTAGGCCAGACATACCACTTCACACATCCACTTGAGGAGACGGAGAGGTATTTTCTTTGGCCAGACAAACACCACAGCACTCTTCCATAGGAAAAAACGGAGGGTTACTCTTAGGCCAGACATACCACTTCACACATCCACCTGAGGAGACGGAGAGGTATTTTCTTAGGCCAGACAAACACCACAACACTCTTCCATAGGAACAGACGGAGGGTCTACTACTAGGCCAGATAGACCATTGCACACATCCACGTGAGGTGACGCACAGGTATTTTCTTAGGCTGGAAAAACAACACAGCACTCTTCCATAGGAAAAAACGGAGGGTTACTCTTAGGCCGGACATACCACTTCACACATCCACTTGAGGAGACGGAGAGGTATTTTCTTAGGCCAGACAAACACCACAATACTCTTCCATAGGAAAAAACGGAGGGTTACTCTTAGTCTGGACATACCACTTCACACATCCACTTGAGGAGACGGAGAGGTATTTTCTTTGGCCAGACAAACACCACAGCACTCTTCCATAGGAAAAAACGGAGGGTTACTCTTAGGCCAGACATACCACTTCACACATCCACTTGAGGAGACGGAGAGGTATTTTCTTTGGCCAGACAAACACCACAGCACTCTTCCATAGGAAAAAACGGAGGGTTACTCTTAGGCCAGACATACCACTTCACACATCCACTTGAGGAGACGGAGAGGTATTTTCTTAGGCCAGACAAACACCACAACACTCTTCCATAGGAAAAAACGGAGGGTTACTCTTAGGCCAGACATACCACTTCACACATCCACTTGAGGAGACGGAGAGGTATTTTCTTAGGCCGGACACACATCACGGCACTCTTCCACGGGGACAGACGGAGGGTCTACTCCTAGGCCAGATAGACCACTTCACACATCCACGTGAGGTGACGCACAGGTATTTTCTTAGGCTGGACAAACAACACAGCACTCTTCCATAGGAAAAAACGGAGGGTTACTCTTAGGCCGGACATACCACTTCACACATCCACTTGAGGAGACGGAGAGGTATTTTCTTAGGCCAGACAAACACCACAATACTCTTCCATAGGAAAAAACGGAGGGTTACTCTTAGGCCGGACATACCACTTCACACATCCACTTGAGGAGACGGAGAGGTATTTTCTTTGGCCAGACAAACACCACAGCACTCTTCCATAGGAGAAAACGGAGGGTTACTCTTAGGCCAGACATACCACTTCACACATCCACTTGAGGAGACGGAGAGGTATTTTCTTAGGCCAGACAAACACCACAACACTCTTCCATAGGAAAAAACGGAGGGTTACTCTTAGGCCAGACATACCACTTCACACATCCACTTGAGGAGACGGAGAGGTATTTTCTTAGGCCGGACACACATCACGGCACTCTTCCACGGGAACAGACGGAGGGTCTACTCCTAGGCCAGATAGACCACTTCACACATCCACGTGAGGTGACGCACAGGTATTTTCTTAGGCTGGACAAACAACACAGCACTCTTCCATAGGAAAAAACGGAGGGTTACTCTTAGGCCGGACATACCACGTTACATATCCACGTGAGGTGACGGACAGGTATTTTCTTAGGCCGGACAAACACCACAATACTCTTCCATAGGAAAAAACGGAGGGTTACTCTTAGGCCGGACATACCACTTCACACATCCACTTGAGGAGACGGAGAGGTATTTTCTTAGGCCAGACAAACACCACAATACTCTTCCATAGGAAAAAACGGAGGGTTACTCTTAGGCCGGACATACCACTTCACACATCCACTTGAGGAGACGGAGAGGTATTTTCTTTGGCCAGACAAACACCACAGCACTCTTCCATAGGAAAAAACGGAGGGTTACTCTTAGGCCAGACATACCACTTCACACATCCACTTGAGGAGACGGAGAGGTATTTTCTTAGGCCAGACTAACACCACAACACTCTTCCATAGGAAAAAACGGAGGGTTACTCTTAGGCCAGACATACCACTTCACACATCCACTTGAGGAGACGGAGAGGTATTTTCTTAGGCCAGACAAACACCACAATACTCTTCCATAGGAAAAAACGGAGGGTTACTCTTAGGCCGGACATACCACTTCACACATCCACTTGAGGAGACGGAGAGGTATTTTCTTTGGCCAGACAAACACCACAGCACTCTTCCATAGGAGAAAACGGAGGGTTACTCTTAGGCCAGACATACCACTTCACACATCCACTTGAGGAGACGGAGAGGTATTTTCTTAGGCCAGACAAACACCACAACACTCTTCCATAGGAAAAAACGGAGGGTTACTCTTAGGCCAGACATACCACTTCACACATCCACTTGAGGAGACGGAGAGGTATTTTCTTAGGCCGGACACACATCACGGCACTCTTCCACGGGAACAGACGGAGGGTCTACTCCTAGGCCAGATAGACCACTTCACACATCCACGTGAGGTGACGCACAGGTATTTTCTTAGGCTGGACAAACAACACAGCACTCTTCCATAGGAAAAAACGGAGGGTTACTCTTAGGCCGGACATACCACGTTACATATCCACGTGAGGTGACGGACAGGTATTTTCTTAGGCCGGACAAACACCACAATACTCTTCCATAGGAAAAAACGGAGGGTTACTCTTAGGCCGGACATACCACTTCACACATCCACTTGAGGAGACGGAGAGGTATTTTCTTAGGCCAGACAAACACCACAATACTCTTCCATAGGAAAAAACGGAGGGTTACTCTTAGGCCGGACATACCACTTCACACATCCACTTGAGGAGACGGAGAGGTATTTTCTTTGGCCAGACAAACACCACAGCACTCTTCCATAGGAAAAAACGGAGGGTTACTCTTAGGCCAGACATACCACTTCACACATCCACTTGAGGAGACGGAGAGGTATTTTCTTAGGCCAGACAAACACCACAACACTCTTCCATAGGAAAAAACGGAGGGTTACTCTTAGGCCAGACATACCACTTCACACATCCACTTGAGGAGACGGAGAGGTATTTTCTTAGGCCGGACACACATCACGGCACTCTTCCACGGGAACAGACGGAGGGTCTACTCCTAGGCCAGATAGACCACTTCACACATCCACGTGAGGTGACGCACAGGTATTTTCTTAGGCTGGACAAACAACACAGCACTCTTCCATAGGAAAAAACGGAGGGTTACTCTTAGGCCGGACATACCACGTTACATATCCACGTGAGGTGACGGACAGGTATTTTCTTAGGCCGGACAAACACCACAATACTCTTCCATAGGAAAAAACGGAGGGTTACTCTTAGGCCGGACATACCACTTCACACATCCACTTGAGGAGACGGAGAGGTATTTTCTTTGGCCAGACAAACACCACAGCACTCTTCCATAGGAAAAAACGGAGGGTTACTCTTAGGCCGGACATACCACTTCACACATCCACTTGAGGAGACGGAGAGGTATTTTCTTAGGCCAGAAAAACACCACAACACTCTTCCATTGGAAAAAACGGAGGGTTACTCTTAGGCCAGACATACCACTTCACACATCCACTTGAGGAGACGGAGAGGTATTTTCTTAGGCCAGACAAACACCACAGCTCTCTTCCACGGGAAGAAACGGAGGGTCAACTCTTTGGTCAGACAGACCACAGCACATCCCACATCCACTAGAGGGGACGGAGAGGTAATTTCTTTGGCCAGATCTCTACTCCTACTAGGTATGTAGCTATCTAAAGTAACAGTATGAAGTCAGAGTTTATTTGCAAAACAAATCGGATAATGTATTTGTTTACCTAGGTTTACTTTTACTTACCTTTGTCACAGAATAAATAATAGTACAAGTACCTATGTTGGCTCTTTTCATAATTATGATTTGCGAGTAGCCTGACTTGATAGTTTCCATTTCATCCGTAGTCACGTGACCGATGGCGGGAAAATTGACACAGATCCTGCCTCGATGCGGTCTGCGACCGGTCTGAGCAAGCCGAGCGCACGCTCTGGTACTTATATTTGTGTTTAAAAAATTATATAAAAAAATCCCTTTTAGTTTTGCTAAATTTTGTTATTGACTTCACTAATTTAAATAAAAATGAACATGACACCAAGTGTTTCATAAGTTAAAACGTGAAAGAAGTAAGTCAAAAACATGATTTCAATTTTAAAAAGGTGGTATCTTTGTGTTTTTTTTTTATTGAGTGAAGTAATTCAAATAGTGTATTGAATTAATGATTTCACTAGATAAAATGATCAAGAATATCATATATTTTTTACTTCATAGAAAACTATAAGAATTCTTATCAAAAACTTTAAAATTCTAGACACATTTGAGAACCTATGGCGTCTTAATGAACCGGTATTTAAGTCTATTTTGGCTGAGGAAATATTTGCCGGTAGACTGAAGTTTATGAACGAATAATTCCTCAAGGAAACTAACAAGAAATACTAAGGTTATAGAGATGAGATTTTTTCATAAACGGTGGAATTTTATTCGCTTTATAATCATAGTTGATTGAAATTGCTGTGTTTGGTGAAAACCCGAAACACCATTTTCTGATTAACATTCCTACTAATTGTCTCAATAATTGACGACTTGTATGGCGCGGCGGGTGATGGTTTGCCTGCGACGCAGGAGGTTGCGTGTTCGATTCCCGCCTTGGAACAAATATTAGTACAATCTGCAGATATATGTTCAGGGTGTTCTGTGTATTTTCTATGTATAATAAAAATATATATATATGTAATGTATTAAGAAATAAATAAGTTATCTAAATAAATAAGTTATCTAGTATACATAACGCAAGCTCTGCTTAGCTTGGGGATAGATATTATTTTGTGAACTGTCCAGCATTATTTAATTATTGATTCAATAAATCTTAGAAAAATTAAAATATATTTTGTGTCAAAAACTTGTTTTGTTTACAAAAAGTGAATTGTCAACAAAGACATTTCTTCTATCAACTTGAATTCAACAAACACACACACCTGCAAATAACGCTCTGAGTTTATAAAATCCTATTTGTGAAAATTTTCCGTTTCTAAATAGTAGTCACGAAAAGCCTTCTCGAGATCTTTTCAGCCTGAGAATTTGAATAAAAGAAACTTCGTCCAATATAACTTTTTTCAATTTTAGTGTAAGTACGTTGGTGCTATTTATTTGTTAGTTGAGTAAATTCTGAGAACAGAGGAGAATATAAACTTATTATTCAGCGAGATGAAAATACTTTAATGACATAAAGAGCGAAAAAAATATTGCGTAAAAATAATTCCGAACTTAGTAAATAAACATTATCGTCTCAACTTTTTAATTTATTAAGTTTAGGTTTGGTTTAGTTTTTTTTTTTGCCTGCCTGTCATTTGCGATAGAAAAATGTAATTGTAGATAGAGCTGTTCTGTGATGACAACTAAACTAAGAAAAACTTCTACTTCTTCTTTTAATTATGGCTTTTGTGGAAAATCTCCTCAATCATGCCAGTGTATATTATTTTGAAAACTAGGTCAAGTTGAGAAAGTCTTAAACAGTCGTGCCTTAGTAAAGCAGTGGCACTATTACTAAGGTTTTGGTCAAATACTTTTTTAAAAGTCTTTGACCAAAACCTTAGTAGTGTAAGTGAGTGAGTTATTAGTAACTTTCATTTAAAGGTGGATAATATTTCTACACATTTGAAAAGAAACGCAATACACTTATGTTCAACTTAGCTACACTTGTGCTCTTTAAATAAGATACACCGGTTAAAATGGCACCAAAACTACCGCGTGCGAACGAGTCATAGACTGGTTGTCGCTGATGTCTCGCATCCAATTTTGAAACCGAAAAATCACCTCATCCGGATTGTCCTTACGCTATAGTAATATATGTATATGCTAGGTACAGAAGTTACATAAAACATCCGACGACGTTTTTCTTCTTAAATGAAGGAACGATTACTCAAGCAAAACTATGCTGAGGCTACGTTTATGAATAACATGTTGGAGACAAAGACATAATTTTCAATTTCTAGTCTGTGGTGAGAGTCTGGAAAATATAAATTAATTGCGCTAGTTAAAACACCCGATAACCGGTCCCATTAAACGACTAAGTTCTATTTCAATGCAACTCTTACGTTCCTTTGAAATCGGTTAAAATAGCAATAGAAAATTCCATTTAGGTCAAATTTCGTCGATTGTATGTCTCTGCCACAGACAGCTAGCTAGTCTACCTTGTACAGTAGAAGTTTGGGATCACTATAATTGAAGACTAGATATGATAGCGCACAGCAATCTCACACTACAGTTAAATAAAATTAATTTAAACTTTCCTAAGCGCATTTTCCCTGAGTGTAGGGGCTTCTCGTAGCGCACAACTAGCGTGCTCTCTAAAAATCTAACTAGTCAGGACTAGTTTTTATAATAATTTTATATTCATCTATTTGTATGCATTTTTTTCATAGTGGTCATGAAAATTGAGTCATTGTGTCACCAAATAAAAAGAACCTTAATCCGCACATGCTGTGGCGTGTCTGGCTTAGGAATAAACCCCTCTGTCTCTTCCCGTGGATGCCGTAAAAGTTGAATAATTACGTCAGAGGATGAACAGCAGGGTCAACCTGACCTAAGTACATTAACACTAATACTGCGATCACCAATCCGCCTGCCAAGCGTGGTGATGATGGCAAATCCTCCATTGTATTCCATGCCTCGCCCAGTGGACGTCTAATACGAGTACTGGTGATGTGATGCATTTTTCGCCTAAGCTTTTGAAGATTGATTCGTTCTGTCATCAAATAACAAGAGTTTAAGAGGAGTGGTACCGCTTGGGTGCTTAAGCTCTCCGGGATACTAACGATTTTTGCTCCTATTATAAATATTACCTATCTCTTCAAACTCCGTGAAGTTTTATACACAATATCTAGACCTGTGGATTGCCAGTTTTTTATGAAATTGTATGTCCAAATCACTAACACATAAAGATTTTTATCTACAGTCAAATCGTAAAATTCAAATTACGAATTCAAAGACGGTTACAGACGCACTTTATAGACGCATATACATAAAATTAAGAATAAAACTCATTATAGTACCGCCAACTGTATCATAAAACTCATTATAGTACCGCTATCTTTTTTTTTATTAATTCATTAAACTAGTCTATGGTTATAGCCTGAATATGAAAAAAAAGGCGCACGCATGCGCAGTTCGAACTCTGAAAAAATGGCGCACGCATGCTTAGTTTGAACTTAATTTCCCGCGCTTCCCATACATTTTTTTGCCGATCGTGTGTTTCTTTGTTTAATTTCAATTTTTCCTATGAGTGAAGATAAAGTAGTGTATGAAACTGCATATAACTTAGGTATTAAAACACTCGAGTCAACCTATTATCGCATTCGGCTTCGCCTCATGCGACAAACAGACTCTCGTGTTTTAATACCCCTGCTTATATGACAGTTGCATAAACTACTATTATGGAAATCTTATAACCCATGCTAGTTTGATTCTATATAATTTAATGCAAAACTGACATACTGTGATGGCCCCCCCCTGTGTGCGCTCGCTGCTCTATGCACATGGACTCCGCTCTCTGTCTCTGGCTGGACTCTATATCTATATGGGCTTATCTTGGACTAGCTAGACTAGCTAGGTCTAGGTCTATGTGGCGCTGACACGCTATATGGCAAGCTGTGGCAAGCTCGCTCGCTCGCGAGTCCTTCCTTCCTTGCTCTGCGTATGTGGAGTGGTGAGAACACCCAACAATAAATGTCGAGTCTGCTCTACTTATCCAATGCAAAAATGCATGACATGTATATCTGTCTGCATTGTCCAACACCATGTATAATGTATTCAGGCCGATGAAAGCCTGGAGTCTCATACACTTCTATGTATGTTTAAGAGTATAGCAAGTAGTAATACATATGCCAACCAACTGTATTGATTTAATCAGTGTGCAATAAATATTTATAGGCCAACTTGTTTCAATTCTAATCAAGAGTTAGGTATCTCAGATCATCAACTTCTCAACATCACTGCTGCTGACTCCATTCAAGTTTCAGGTATAGCCTGTCTTATAGGGTACAGGTATCTTATATCTTTCAGGGATCAAAGTTTTTTAGCGGAACGCCTTAGGGCCAATTCCGCAAACTTAACAAGCGAGTTAAATTCATCAACAATTAAAGGTACTTAGTCCTGGGTTAGTCTAGAAACAAGGTGTGTTCTGGCTTAAGCCTAGTTGAGATAAATCTGTATTTAATGTTGGCTGGTAAAGTATTACTGATTTACCTACCTATGAGTTAATGGGACGATGTAGGAAGGTTTCAATAAATTTCTGTTAGCGAATTCATGTGGTTTTGTATTTTTAGAACTCGCAAAAAAGTCTAACGAAACACTCGATTAATTAGATTAAGTCTTACTGATAAGCAAGATCTTAAACCCTTGATTTAGTTCCTAACCCATCCTATGAGGAGGTTAAAATGAATCAAGGACAAATAAAAAATCCCCCTCGGGTTGATTAAAGCTAGCTTAGTCTAGGTACATACAACTAACACCTTAATGTATTAGAAATTCCGCTTCAAACAATTGGTAAGTCCAAATCAATTGTCGTCTCACCCCTGTACCATAGCTAGTACATAATTACACGTTGTAATTATGTGCTTTTGGCTAGAACAGTATCGTTGAATTAGTCAGATGCTTATTACCCATAATGCATATTTCAGTCCTGTATATTTATATACAGAGCGTCACGTCGTCTGGTCAGCGAGCTAGATTAATCTGCGAGTTATCAAAATGCGATGCATTTAGATACCTTTATGCTGATTTTTAGGCTCCGAGTCAGGTCACCTGTAGGGTCTAGAAATCTATATCGATATCTAGGTTATAGAAGACACATTATTTAATTATAGATAAGACTTAACTTAAGTATTCCAGTATCTGCACTCGTTCTGAATTTAAAACCATACTTTTGTATGTATTAAGAACTGCTTGTGTTATTAACTTTGAACTTGGATAGGTTTATTCACAAGGCTTATTTTAAACGGATTGGCGTTTTTGCTAAAATCGTCCAATCAGTGTTTCTTTAGGTACAATTTATCAATTAATTGTAGAGTTTATTTTTAAATCCAAGCTTTCAATGCATCGACCATTCGGTCTCGTAGCCAAAATTCGAGTGAGTTAAAAATCTCTAATAATTACATATTTGAATACAATACTATCGCTTATTATATAATCGCTCTTAATATCTAGGCCATAAGGTTCCGTTTTCATCGTGTACTCGGTGTCCTAATTCATGTAAGGGCTTGCTTCCCACGGGTGCGAGCGAGGTAGTTGCCATAGCAGCTTTGCCCCGTTAGACCGAAACGAGACACCTTCTCCTTTCACCAACACTGAAATCAACAAATTTACAAAGTAGCTTCTATTTCGAACCTTATATGCTCAGCACAGGATTCCCCTTAGTTTTAACAGATCCTGTGGAATTTGGCAAAGCATATACTTCTGTGCTTAAGTTTCTTTTCGATATTCCAAGAACCCTCGCTCTCAGAATATGGTGTAACTAGGTACTTCAAAAGTATTGCCAGATGATGCAACATACATGGGAACCAGGATTCCATCACATTCCTCTCCCTGAAGACATTTAAAGTTGTAAGCAACTATATATATTTCTTCAATATCTGATATGACTCCTTTAGGAAATTTCTATTCCATCAGCTCCCTTATGCCTATGTTTAAAAGATTCCAACAAGAAAAAAAATTATTCAACTTTTCATCTTAAAGTAAATGTCCAATACGAAAACTTTCGTTTTTCAACAGTAGATTCCATTATCAACTTCATCATCATCATCATCACCATCAAGTCACGTCTGGTTTTGTAGAGGCCCTCGATTCTTATGTAATCGCTAACGCTTATTAGCTTGCATTATCACAATCATCATCATCAAAATGTAGAGGTCCTCGATTTTTCGTAATAACTTATCAGTCATCGTTCAGGATACCATTTCACCTATAATCATCATCATCAAAATGTAGAGGTCCTCGATTTTTCGTAATAACTTATCAGTCATCGTTCAGGATACCATTTCACCTATAATCATCATCATCAAAATGTAGAGGTCCTCGATTTTTTTTTCGTAATTGCTTACGCTTATTCGTTTGCATCCACCATAATCGTCATCATTACGTAATTGCTTACGCTTATTCACACTACTGACGGTGTGAAGATAAATGTGTCTCCTTCATACATTTAAACATACTATTACCATAGCTGAAAACACTATATTTGCATACAAATACATTTTTAAATTTGTAGAACATTTAAAACCAATCAATCCATTGATGCTTCTTTATTCCGTCCGAATAAACACCCCCTTTATCTATCAACCTTGGAATAAATAATTACACGTTATTCATATGAGTAAAATATACATCATTTTAAAATTCGTTAACAGCAGGCTCGAAGCTTCACCTAAAAAACTTGGGTTCGCAGGTATCCGTCCTCGCGACGCCTCGCAAACCTTTTTTTTTCGTCTGTGGAATGTGTGTCTCTGTGTTAATTCTTACAATTATATATTCGATTTTTATTTAATGTTATATTGGCTTCCTCCTCGTAACCTTATGAATAGTGTAGGTTTTACATGAATCAATCAATCATGTCACTGGTTCTTTCGTGGTAAACTGCATTATAACTTTCACTATCGTCGAAATGGTAACTTTCATCCTTTGAAAGTGAAACTATTGTCCCTCTTTTACGAGTCGACCCGCATACCTCGGTTTTTATTACTTATTTGGTATTATTATAAGTTTAGGTCCCATTTCGGAATGAGGTGCATTTAAACCGTTGTTTGTCAGAGAGTAAGTTACGAATTTATTAATTTTAATTTATATTCGTTGGTACATCAAGTCTTATTATATTGTCTTTTTAGAAATTGCCTTATAGCGACCTTGTCTCCTCATTGCTCTACGACTCATTTTAGAAACTCCCTTGAGTTTAGACTGCGTTGATGGACTTTCGTATGCATTCAGATCATTCAGAACTCCGTGATGTTCACTCCTTACATTCTGTTCTATATTTCTAAGGAACGTAGCTGCCTTAAATATAGTGACCTCTCCCAAACCAGTAAACCAAAGTCGTTGAATATCAACAGAAAAGTGTCTCATAACACAATTCACTTTTTCACGCTCAGTCATAGCTATCGTTAGTAAATATACTTTATCAATTTGATCCGCAAAATGTTCACTCATAGACATTTCTTTACTTTCATCATAAACGCCATTTATTAATTTATTTCTAGCAATTTCCTGGTGTGATTCCGCCCAGTAATTAAAACGAAAATCAACTTCAAAGTCATCAAACGATTTCCACGAATCACTAAATAACTCCAATATTGTAAGTGCAGGCCCAGTTAAACAGCTTAAAACAACCTGTACTGTGTCTTGTGCGTTCAACTTAATATAATTTTTCAATCGTTTTAAAAATCTCATCGGAGTGACCTGTCCTTTACCGTTAAACATCGGCTTAGCATTCGTTGGTCGTATGACACATACGTTGTTTGACCTATTTAAGGTTTCTCCTTCAATTATTTCCATACGTTTTAATATCTCATCAAACTTTCTTTCCAATAACAAAATACTTGCATTCACGTCTTGCTGTGTATTTTGACTCCTATTATTAATAGTGCGTGTCGATTTCGCGTGGTCTTTAAGTGTCTCTCGACTTTCTATCTGTTTCTTATCTCTCGGTTCGGCCCCAGCCATTAAACTATTCGCCTGCCTTCGCATCTGCCTACTCGCAACCCGTCCTGACATTATTATCCTAAAATTAACACGCAATAACTAAATATTCTACTAGATACCTATCCAATACCTACTTATAACTAATTTAGTAATATTCTTAATAATAAAATATCTTAACACCAAGACATTACCTAAAACCATTAACTAAAATTTAACCTAACTGTAACCCCTAAAAACCCCTGATATATTTTAGCCTGTGGAATGACACAAAAACACAATAAATACAATTTATATTACTGTCCGCTTTGCATCCGGTTGTAAAGATATTCGCCTCTCCCAGATTTCTAAACGAAGCATGTGGCTGTAGTTTTTTTTTCCTTTCTATTTGTAAGAAACAATCCCTTTTGTTTTTATTGCCTTTTAAAATAACATGGTATTCGGAATTTATTTGGAACTTGCAATAAAAGTATTGTCGGCTTATTTGTCCGAAAAACCTTACCAACAAAATATATGAACAATACAATCTTTGGACAATGGGTTTTGCCAAAAGGTTTTGCCTTTGTTACTTCTTTGGTAAACTTATTTAAATGATCGTCTGTTGGTACATTTTAAAATTACATGTGTTTAAAATGATTCTGAATTCTACGTTGTGTTTTGAATTTGAATGAATTAAATTTAAGTAACTCAGATAATTTTTCTAGTGGTTAAAGCCTTATGCAATAACCTATTGACTAGATCCTCGGTCAAGGCAACACATGAGATGGCCCCCCCCCCCTCTGTGCTGTGCTGCTCTGCTCTATGCACATGGACTCCGCTCTCTGTCTCTGGCTGGACTCTATATCTATATGGGCTTATCTTGGACTAGCTAGACTAGCTAGGTCTAGGTCTATGTGGCGCTGACACGCTATATGGCAAGCTGTGGCAAGCTCGCTCGCTCGCGAGTCCTTCCTTCCTTGCTCTGCGTATGTGGAGTGGTGAGAACACCCAACAATAAATGTCGAGTCTGCTCTACTTATCCAATGCAAAAATGCATGACATGTATATCTGTCTGCATTGTCCAACACCATGTATAATGTATTCAGGCCGATGAAAGCCTGGAGTCTCATACACTTCTATGTATGTTTAAGAGTATAGCAAGTAGTAATACATATGCCAACCAACTGTATTGATTTAATCAGTGTGCAATAAATATTTATAGGCCAACTTGTTTCAATTCTAATCAAGAGTTAGGTATCTCAGATCATCAACTTCTCAACATCACTGCTGCTGACTCCATTCAAGTTTCAGGTATAGCCTGTCTTATAGGGTACAGGTATCTTATATCTTTCAGGGATCAAAGTTTTTTAGCGGAACGCCTTAGGGCCAATTCCGCAAACTTAACAAGCGAGTTAAATTCATCAACAATTAAAGGTACTTAGTCCTGGGTTAGTCTAGAAACAAGGTGTGTTCTGGCTTAAGCCTAGTTGAGATAAATCTGTATTTAATGTTGGCTGGTAAAGTATTACTGATTTACCTACCTATGAGTTAATGGGACGATGTAGGAAGGTTTCAATAAATTTCTGTTAGCGAATTCATGTGGTTTTGTATTTTTAGAACTCGCAAAAAAGTCTAACGAAACACTCGATTAATTAGATTAAGTCTTACTGATAAGCAAGATCTTAAACCCTTGATTTAGTTCCTAACCCATCCTATGAGGAGGTTAAAATGAATCAAGGACAAATAAAAAATCCCCCTCGGGTTGATTAAAGCTAGCTTAGTCTAGGTACATACAACTAACACCTTAATGTATTAGAAATTCCGCTTCAAACAATTGGTAAGTCCAAATCAATTGTCGTCTCACCCCTGTACCATAGCTAGTACATAATTACACGTTGTAATTATGTGCTTTTGGCTAGAACAGTATCGTTGAATTAGTCAGATGCTTATTACCCATAATGCATATTTCAGTCCTGTATATTTATATACAGAGCGTCACGTCGTCTGGTCAGCGAGCTAGATTAATCTGCGAGTTATCAAAATGCGATGCATTTAGATACCTTTATGCTGATTTTTAGGCTCCGAGTCAGGTCACCTGTAGGGTCTAGAAATCTATATCGATATCTAGGTTATAGAAGACACATTATTTAATTATAGATAAGACTTAACTTAAGTATTCCAGTATCTGCACTCGTTCTGAATTTAAAACCATACTTTTGTATGTATTAAGAACTGCTTGTGTTATTAACTTTGAACTTGGATAGGTTTATTCACAAGGCTTATTTTAAACGGATTGGCGTTTTTGCTAAAATCGTCCAATCAGTGTTTCTTTAGGTACAATTTATCAATTAATTGTAGAGTTTATTTTTAAATCCAAGCTTTCAATGCATCGACCATTCGGTCTCGTAGCCAAAATTCGAGTGAGTTAAAAATCTCTAATAATTACATATTTGAATACAATACTATCGCTTATTATATAATCGCTCTTAATATCTAGGCCATAAGGTTCCGTTTTCATCGTGTACTCGGTGTCCTAATTCATGTAAGGGCTTGCTTCCCACGGGTGCGAGCGAGGTAGTTGCCATAGCAGCTTTGCCCCGTTAGACCGAAACGAGACACCTTCTCCTTTCACCAACACTGAAATCAACAAATTTACAAAGTAGCTTCTATTTCGAACCTTATATGCTCAGCACAGGATTCCCCTTAGTTTTAACAGATCCTGTGGAATTTGGCAAAGCATATACTTCTGTGCTTAAGTTTCTTTTCGATATTCCAAGAACCCTCGCTCTCAGAATATGGTGTAACTAGGTACTTCAAAAGTATTGCCAGATGATGCAACATACATGGGAACCAGGATTCCATCACAATACCACGGAATTATACATTCACATCTACATTTCAATAAAATTTAAATGTCTGTCTGTGATTTCAACATGAATGCCGCAAAATTACCAATATTAGATTTGATTTTTAACTGGCTAAATCAAGTACAATATTCAAATTAAAAATATGTATGGATACTGCATTATAATTCCAAGCGATAACTGTACCAAACACCAGATAGGAAAATATTTTTCATCCCATCTATTCGAAAAGGACGACTGGGTTCGCCTTTAAGTGCACCCAACGGTGGTGTTTTCTATGAGAAACTTTTAGCGGGCAGTAATGAGTTTTGCGGCGCACTTATTAAGTTCCTAATTCAAAAAGTGCGCGGCAAAGATAATTGCGGCGCACTTATTGAATTTGGAACCAGCGCCAAATAATTCGAACGCAAATGTTGTTTGAATAAATACTGGCTGGTACGACGGCCCAAAACCCAAAACAAAAAAACCCAAAACACACAAAAAACACAAAACACAAAAAAAAACACAATAACAGAAAAAAAACACAAAAAAAAACACAATACACACAAAAAACACAAAACACAAAAAAAAACACAAAAACAAAAAAAAACACAAAAAATACAAAACACACAAAAAACACAAAAACACAAAAAAACACAACACAAAAAACACAATACAAAAAAAACACAAAACACAAAAAACACAAAACGCAAAAAAAAAACACAAAAAAACAAAAAAAACACGAAACACAAAAAACACAAAAAACACCCAAAAAAAAAAACACAAAAACACAAAAAAACAACCATTTTTTTTTTAAATAATAATATTACAATAACATATGAGGCGCCTTTTATTTTCTCATAGTGGGTGATGAAAAGCAGAGTGTATCACACGGGCGCAACATATATTTTTGGCTCGGGCGACGTACTTTGAATCCCTCGCTACGTTCAGGATTCTACTAAAGAATCCCTCGCTACGCTCGGGATTCTACTCTAGAATCCCTCACTTCGCTCTGGATTCAAAAAAGCGCCCTCGCCGTAAAAATATTATGTTGCTCCCTTATGATACAATCTACTATTCTCCATAGAAAAAAACCAAAGGAACGTCTATTTACTGCCTAGATTCGATTGTTTATTAAAATGGTGCATATCATTGTTTAAATCAGATAAACAAAATCAAGCGGCGCGAGGCGTTTTTTTTGTAAGACGATTTCTGCCTGTGTTTGGCGCTGTCTTAAGTGTTAACTGATATTTATAGAATGCCTATGACCGTGTTTAGAATTTTTGTCTGTATAAAAACTTAGCTCGAGTTTGCTCAGAAAAAGCTCAACGGATTTCAATTAAAATGTTAGGGATTCAAACAGGAGTTTTAGCTTAAGTTTTTGTATATGTTCCATTTCGATATCTAGCAGTGCTCAGAAGATATGAATGTACCGCGCAAACAAAGTCGCAGGCACAGCTAGTATCCAAATAAACATCAAACTTCCATGTACATGACATAACATGTCCATTTACCCATTGAGTATGCAACATGCTGCGACAAACAGATTGACAGAAACACATGATTTGTTTTTATTTACAAAAACGGTCAATACAACAAAATAACTACTTCAAGCAAAGAGCTACTTACTTATAATGCAACCAACAAAACCATTTTATTTTATTCTAACTTATTTTACTAGTTTTTGGAATGTGACCGTTCGGAGAAGTATAGTAATTCGAGTAAATGGATGAATAAGAAAGTGGACGAACAAAGAAATGAACGAACAAGGATTGGACAGCGATTCGGGGAAATGATCGAACGAACTGACAATCGCTTTCGATCACAATTTCGCAATAGATTACGCAGCATATTTTTAAAAAGCATATTCAAAACATACTGCGCAATGTATTGTAAAATCGTAATGGAAAACGATTACCAGTTATAAAATTAGCACCGTGTACCATCTGTGCTTATTAATGTGAGTTGAGTATAAAACCCTTCTAAATGAGTTGTAACGCTGGTTACTCTCCACTATGGCGTAGTTCTACTCGCTCCGGCTATGCCTGTAACTGCTATAAGTGTCGCAAAACTTTCGAGTAACATCCTTTACTTCCGCGTTAGAGATGTTTAGTTTTTAGATTTCAAGTTGAAGTTCTATTTTGTTGCTTAGTTATGGGTCACTCACTGTCTAACTCAATCGCGGTCTTGATTCGACGTTGTTTGTTCGATTCTTGGCATTTTCGTTTCGTATTGTCGGGTAGATTTATTTTTGTTGTGGATAATGTAAAAGAGAGGTTACGTGTTTGAAAGTTGAACAAGAGAAGCTACCTCTCAATTTACACACTCCACATTTTTTTAACTTAAAAAAAGATATTTGCAGTTGTTGTTCAACTTTTTGGAAAGGGGATGGGACAGGGAGACATTATTTCTCCGAAACTTATCACTGATTTTTCAAGCTAAAGGCGAATCCATTACTCTTCTTCGATTTACAGATTATAGTCTCTCTCAGACCTCGGCACAATGCTCAGAGACCTCAATACCGTCTCCTAATAGATGGGTTATGAAATGAATCATGTCAAATGCCCATGTCGCATCCATGCCGGCACACGTTGGGAACGATATTATCATCGAAGTAACCACTATGTCTATATTGGGGTCAGACGATGCAACTAGGTTGGTTCAACTTTCAAAAAGAGGTCAGCCGACGAATCCATCTCGCTAATAATTATCTTTTCTACACGGATACCGCAGAGCCTCAAGATGTAAGTCTATAATCAGTGCGTGTTGTCAGTAATGACTTACGGCACTGAGATGTAGTCGCTAACTATTGGCCTCATAAAGAAACTTAAAGTCGCGCAGAGGGCTATGGAGAGAGCTTTGCTATGTGAAAGAATCCGAAATGAGTCGATCCATAGAAGAAAGAACTGATATAGCTCTCAGAATTAGCACGTTGAAGTGCAATGCGCAGGCTCCAGAGCTCGTAGAACTGACAACCCTTGGGAATAAAGGTTCTCGAGTGGCGACCACGAACCGGAAGAAGCTTTAGAGGAAGCCCCGTGCCATGAGCTACATTTTAAAACACGCAAGAAGTCGGTGGACCGTTCGTTGTAGGATTTTTTAGGGCAGGTCTATATCCAGCGGTGGACTTCTATATCCTGGTCCTTTATAGTTCTCGTCAATTCCAGACTTTCCATAAGGTTGTCTGAAAAAAAAAGTGATGAAACTGCTTATTGTACTCCATGCTTAATTTTTTGATTATTTGAATTATGCCATAGTGTTTGCCATCTATCTGTATATATTCTATAATCTGATGATGATGTTGGTGATGATTGTAATTTTAACTCAATGTTGAAGCCATGGCTTCCTATGAGATAGCCGTCATGTATTTTTAATAACCCTGTGCTTTTGTATAACTCAGAGATTTCACCCATTCTTCGAATGTAATCACCCAATTATCCATTGCTTTCCCCGCAATTCAGACTACTTGTAACCCCAAAGTTGTACCAAACATTATCCAACTGAGTCGCTCCATAAAACATTCCACTCAAGTTTCTAAGCACTGTAGTGCCTGACAAAGTGGAAATACGAAACGTTGCTGACAGACAACGAATAACTTAATTCTGATGAAGAGCACTCAAAAAGAACGGGTCTTAAAGCACGATTGTCTCTTCAGATGTGCAGACGCCTTGGAAATCTGTAAAATAATACCCCAACACTGGCGCGTACTAAGGATTTGTAATCGGGGAGGTTCCAGAGTTTCCGGGGTCAGTCTCCACAGCTCGCCACACACTCGAAATGCTGTTCGTTGGTAAGCGCATAACTTGAGAATGGCGCGACCGATTTTACTATTCTTTGTTTTTAAGTGTTCGTAATAGTCCGAGTAAGGTTACAACGGACACAAAAATTTTAGGAGTTGCCTAGAAAGTTGGGAAATTCGGCAAAAACTGAAAGTGGTTTTTTATTGGAATTTTTGTATGAACCATTGGATAGGAAAATGTCTGTCGGGTCAACAGTTGAGCGGATTGTGATGATATTTGGTGTGATGGATGCTGCGAGGAGGGGGCGTTCGATGCCGCGGGCAAAAGGCTAGTGTACATTAATAAGGACTGGTTTTCGCCCCAGTAACAACCCACCTACGGCGGCGCTGGCACTATAGTTAAGCCGGACCTAGCTGACGATACAATAAAATAAGCGGTACTCAGGGAATAAACTACAAATTACGAGAGAGCGAGCTCAGCTTAAAATAATTAAGATTCTTTGTCCGGTCAGATGGCAACTTTGCAGCTTTATGTCGTCGTAGTAGGAGATACGAATGCAGTACTGTATTCAATTTGCATGCTGCAATAAACTCACAACAAACATAGTACTAACTGTTCGCGCCGAACTGAGATCTCGTGAATACTCGCGATCCTACTTTCGTTACGTTTCTAACCGACTTATAAAAACATCTACTGAGATACAAATTCACGGGACCATCTTAAGATAATTTCCTATATATCATCGATATAATCTTTGAATAGGACTAAGCAACGGGGCGTAAATACTACATACCTATTAGTGTAAATAGTTGATGAATAATAAGTAGGTTAATTGATAACCTCCTTTTGTGAAGTTATCATCTCAAAATAATCAGTGTATCATGATGTACCCATGTAATCAGTATTGCAAGAAACCTTAAACATCATTCTAAAGTTTAGTGTATCGAATTTTTTTAACAACAACGTCATTCCAATTCCTAGAAATGGGAGGTCAACAATGGATTATATTGGTTAATTTTTTATAGGAATTTGAAGCTATTCTCGGTAAACATACATACATACAAATGCCGATTCTTCCAAGTTGACACTGAGAAAATTAACAGATCATACAAACATTTGTTCAGCTGTTGGAATCGAACCCGTAACTGTTCGCATCTCAGCCGGCTACTCGTCCGCCGCACAAATGTTGTCATACTTACATTTACCTACACCGCCCCACACACCACACACCCTCATACACCACATACCCACATACACTTCCTCACACTTGGTTACAATAATTAACAAAGTTTTTCTCTGCGCTGTCTGTTTGTTGCTTGGATCTTTGTTTTCTTCCTAAAAATGTTTATTGTCTTGTTTATGTACTTACTACTTAAAACAAACGATGGATATAGAAGAGCGGTGTCTCCTAAGACAAGCATATTTTTTGTTTAAAAGGAGACTCCAAACCCTGTAAAATTGTAGACCAATTTTATTTTTTTATTCACCTGAGTACTTAGCACTAATGCTGCGATCACCAATCCGACTGCCAAGAGTGGTGATTGTGGCAAATCTCCCCCACTGTATCTGATAGGTACTCGTCCAGCAGTTGGACATCAACAGGCTCATGATGATCATGAATTCACACAACTACTGCTAAAACACATAACCCTCCTTTGGCTTTGCCGTAGTCGGGAAAACTTTAATTGAGTCGCGACACTTCTGTTCCAATATAGGTAACAGTTTTATGACGATCCCGGAAATATATCATAGATAGTTTATTGAGTTTGAAACTCGTAGTATGAGAATATTCGATAGGTCGAATGTATCAAAAAGTTTAACTAGAATTTTGCTGCTGGTAAAGTACAGAAGAAATAATAGTAAAAGTACGTAAAAAAAGGCCACCCTTAACCGACGAGCATGTATGGAGAATGTAATGAGAGTGATTGAAGCAAAACAGGGTGTGTCAGGATCGTAGCAAGTGGAAATCCGTGGTCTCTGCCTACCCCTCCGGTAAACAGGCGTGAGTTTATGTATTGTAGGTAAATAAGTTTCTCACCGACGACTCACTATTGACAACAAAAATCTTTGGCACGCGAGTGCGTGAAAGTGTTGAAAGTTCATATTCCAAACTACATCAGCGCTGGCTAACATCGGAATGATCTAGTAGGTATTCGTATTACTCGCATCTGAACCATATTAAGCTCACAGGTCAGAAAAATAAACCTTACTTTACATAGAAAGCCACCTTGGAATGGCACAAGCCTGGGTACATTTGAGAGGCGTCAGCAGTGACGCGGAGTGGTCGCGGCCTGCAAACTATGCCTTTGTTTCCAAGTGTCTGTTTACTGACATGTTTATTTTAACGACGCGTCTACTAATAATTTGAATATGACCCGAATATACAATATTTTAAAGCTAGTTTTCGCTGGGACGACTGTGGGCGTGGATTACATTGTATAAGAAATGCTATTTTGCGACTCTGGGTTTATTTTAGCGTTTCCTCGAACAAAGTTAACATACCTATCAACTTTTATTACTTATTTATACTTCAGCTTCTCAGAGATTTTTAATTAAAATCAAATAGAGTAATCATTTTGTAATTTTGCTGACAAGCTGTTACCAAGGGCTATTCTACCCGTCAATTCAACCTTGTCGGCCTAAAAACGTGATATCACAAAGAGTGCCGTGGCTTGAGGGAGCGAGGTCACCCGCAGAGCACCCTCCGCTTTGTTCCACTGGCAACAATGCTGAGGAGTACCTACTGAGGAGCCACTTGCGAGCACTTGTATCGGATGCAAGCGATGTTTCGTTCGTGTGGATTAGGGTCTGGGGCAGGGTCGCACTCGTGCTCTTTTGTGAGCTTTCCCGATGCGAGCGGATTATGAGTGTTAGTAATGTTCTCTTGAGAAGTGTTCCTGGTTTTAGTTCGTTCTCGTGCGGGTGGATTTATTAAAAGTCTCATCTGCTAGTGTTAGTTCAAACTGTTTTTAAACATTTTGTAATAATGGCTCGACACTGGGTGACCAAACGGCTACAAGAAGTCATCTTAGGGTATTTAGAGGTTGTTGGATGGTGTGATATTACAAATAATAACATGGTTAGAGATTTGTTTCCCTGTCATCGACAATGAGGACTAGGATTAGTGCCCGATGCGAGCTATTATATATATATAGCGATGGTTCGCCTGCGACGCAGGAGGTTGCGGGTTCGATTCCCGCCTCGGAACAAATATTTGTGCGTTCTGCAGATATTTGTTCAGGGTGTTCTGGGTGTTTTCTATGTATAATAAAAAATATCTATCTATGTAATGTATTATATTAAGTATATCAGTTATCTAGTACCCATAACACAAGCTCTGGCTTAGCTTGGGGCTAGATAATGTTGTTTGAACTTGTCCAGCATTATTTATTTATTTATTTATTTATTTATGAGTGTTAGAAATATACAATGTATGTATGCCTTTTTGCAAGATTTTATTTAACTTGCTTTCCTCACTGTGGGGGAGAAATCTGGCGAACGAATTTTCGACCACTGAAATGAAATTTACATACCTGTCAAGTTCCGATGAAAATACAATATTTATGGTGACAGTGAGCCGATCTGATGATGAGTTGACAATGGAACTACTCGATGGATCTGGACTGGCAGTGTTTGGGCTAATTTTGATCATGATCACTAATTTCATAAAAACTTGTTTTTGAAAAGATATTTTTCCACAAAAACTAATAACTAATATAACTATATCAATCTAAGTATCGTTAAGTTAGTTTTTGACTGATAACTTTGATTGATTGAATTATCTAAAATATTCTCGTGTAACTATTGAGGAGGCCTCGTTACATAATTACCTATTTGAATCACAAATAACTTAATTAACTTAAGAATGGTGCCACGAGAACTAAGTCATTACTTGCCTCGTTGCATGCAGACAAGACAGCAAAAACCAAACTAAGATAGTTCTGGTATTGATCTATCTTCCAATATTCATTTAGCGACCTTTACACCTACTAATTTACTATCTGTTTCAAAATCAATCTGGACAGGTAACAGACAAAATATAATGGGTAATTTTACCCATTTTTTTATGGGTACATTACAGACACTATCACAAATTGGAATTAAAATTTTACTGAGTTGATTCTACCCTCACAAATGCGGCCCTGGCCAGGAGAGTACCTAGTAATTATGTGATATTTATGCGAGCTGCCCCTCCCCTGTTTTCTTGAGAGGTTCCTACACCAACGCGCTACTGGTGTTAGGAGTTATGAGCCTAGTACAATAAAATTGGTGCTGGTTCAACCAACAATAGTTTTATTAATGTTGAAAACCTCCCGCTATGACAAGGAAGTCCACCCTGCAAGAACCGATGCGATGATCGCACGACAGGGGAGTTTCGTTATTCCTATAATAATTCAATAAAGATTTTCCGCTTTTGTCGCAAATGCCAGGACTCGCGGTCTACGCCACGGTACATCATAGGGCGAATTAACATAGAAAGCAGGTTGCGTGTACCGGCCCTTACCGATACGAACATGTTACTTAATAATAGTTTACTATCACCGTGGTTGTCCACAATTAACTCCTTGTTCTTAGTAAGATTCCTTATTTTTTTTATTTGTGGCTTTCGTCACAATAACTCATCGTCTATCGTTTAAAAAAAGTTATGTTCTAAAATATTTTGCGTATGAAATTTTGAAATTTCTCTTCTCTTCTTCTTATAATGGCTTATGGCTTCTGAAGAGTGCTCCAAACAATTTCGCCAATGTCAAGTGATATAATTATATTTTGAATAGTCAAGTCGTCTCTCCGTCAAGTCATTTTATTTATATTACCGCAGGTAACTTAAAAGTCAGAGTATGCTCAAAAGAGCCCATTTTTAGGCCCATCTCAAGTTTGTGGCTCTTAGTGAGTTTTTAGGTTAATCTGCCGAATTACGATTCTGTCCAATCCAGAATGTGTCCTACCAAAGGACACCGAACAAAGGAATGTGACATTCATGTTCTAATATCTTATTTTTCAGTATGCCAGTTAGACGAAGTAAAACTAATACATATTACCGCTTTAATCTAGAGATTACAAGGAACAAATCAACTTGTGTTTCATTACTATACACTAACAATTTGAGTTGTAGGTATATAAAAGTACATTTACGAAATATATTAGCAATAAAAAAGTCTCCTATGTGACGGTAAACGCCGGATGGCAAATACCGGCAACCTGCTTTCCATGTAAATGTAGTATTTAATGTGGATTATAAAATGTTGCGCAAAAAATGTGAAATTACTGCTGTGCGTAAATCGAAAACTTTTGCACCTAAAATTTCAAGGTATAAAAGCTAAAATTCCAAGCTCCATGGTAGTGTAAAAACTTTTCATGAATTTAATTAATTTCGCTTGTAAGAGTTCCCATGGTTTTTATACGGAACACGAAAATATCGTGTTGTATATAACACGCACACGTGTAGTGTGAGCAACGATAACCTTTAGAGCTGTGTGCACAGGAAGCGGACGGCAGCAGGTTTTTTTAAATTTATATTTTTATTCTTGGTTTGTAAACAACTGCACGTGCATTTCAAGTAGAGTAATCTATAATTGCTCTATTTTCTTGGACCCTCTAAACAACCAAAGTCAATCTTCTTAGTGTAGGTAGGGACTACCCATATTGGATGCGGTGCACGTCCACAATTGCTGCGAGTTGTTTTTTGTACGGACTTGCCCACTAGCTGTCCATGAACATGGATTAATAATTAAAAAAACTAGACAGTTCACATAACATTATCTAGTCCCAAGCTAAACAGAGCTTGTGTTATGGGCACCTACTAGTTAACTGATATACTTAATACAATACTTTACAATACAATACATGGATAGATATATTTTAAAATACCCAGAACACCCTGAACAAATATCTGCAGATCGTGCTAATATTTGTTCCGAGGCGGGAATCGAACCCGCAACCTCCTGCGTCGCAGGCGTTGCCCGCCGCGCCACAGAGGTCGTCGTTAATGGCAGTATTACAGGTACTTATAATACTTTTTATTTTGGCCGAAGCTTATAAGCATAGGTATACAAATATTACCAAAGTTAATAATCGTTTTTAAGTCAGTGTGTAAGGCGGGGCACTCACTCGAACCCTGAAACCTTGCTTATAAGTACAGTCCAGCTAAACGCCGGAAGACGCGAGGGTTCTCGCATTGTTACTGCAACAATGGAAGGGAAATGTCTTTCCACTTCTTTCGACTCAAATATGTACAATGTACATTTATTTGGTCAATAGCAACAATTCTGTTACTAGCTTTCAATAGAGCGCATTGAATTTAATGGTGGGATCGAGATTTCATATTAACAGAGGAAAATTTAACAATGAAAAGTAAAATCTTTTGTACTTTTGTTCCTGTACTATTTCCGCAGTAACTGAAATTTTCATACAAAAAAAAAGCCATTTGCTGCTCTAAAAAGCGGTATTTATTGAATATCTCGTAAAATATAGATATAATTTTACAAAACCCCTTTTTTTTTATACTACATGAATGACGGAACAAGCAGATGGCCCACCTGATGTTAAGCGGTAACCTCTGCCTATGTACAGTGCATTACCTCATAGGTCACGTCCACCTAGGACGCACCCTATGTGGCATTGCACTGCGCCCGCCACCCTGAGACATAAAGATGAAAAGTCTCATGTGCCTGTAATTTCACCGGCACCCTTACCCTTCAAACCGGAACACAGCAATGCGAGCACTACTGCTTTGCGGCAGAAATAGATATGGTGGTAGTACTTCCCCGGACGAACTCTTTCACAAAAAAGCTCTACTCCCACGGCTTTGTTGTATTGATTTTATTTATCGAATTTTTTACCCAATAATATGCACCATCTTAATAAACCATCGAATCTAACTTTTGTTTTTTTTACCCAATAATATGCACCATCTTAATAAACCATCGAATCTAACTTTTGTTTTTTTTACCCAATAATATGCACCATCTTAATAAACCATCGAATCTAACTTTTGTTTTTTTTACCCAATAATATGCACCATGTTAATAAACCATCGAATCTAACTTTTGTTTTTTTTTACCCAATAATATGCACCATCTTAATAAACCATCGAATCTAACTTTTGTTTTTTTGAGAACGCATAGTTTTAAAAACGTTTTTATTAAGTCACCTTCTTGTTTGTCTATCTGTCTGTCGTTCCGGGTGGGATCTTGTATTTTTTTTAAATGGTTTCGCATAATTATAGATCTTTTGAAATCAAGTAAATAAGATGAAAATTTTGTATTTCCGAGACGTCGCGTATATATATATTTACTGCGGTCGCGCCGTGTGCAATCGTGTAGGACCAAGCACCTTTACTGCATTGAGCGCACTTTTCCCGAAGAAATAAAGGAGCCAGAACAAAAAGGACATTCCTTTAAAGTTCTTTATTTCAAGGAATTGTAGCAGTAAAGTGCGGTTTAATTGCACGGCGAAACTTTCACAGCTCCACACTTTTATTTGTATTCGATGAATTTAGATTCGATTTCTTTCAACTTGCGCACGAAGAAATACAGATATCAGTGCAATCTCATCGGCATATCTATTTCTATGCAGCATTAATAAAAGTCTAGCTTCTGATCGTGAGTTTCATGTTGCGTTTTATATAAACATTAATTGGAGTCTGTATCGATAGGATGTGCTCTATTAAAGTGGAATGGTTGTGTTAAAATGTTGGCCACAAATTGTTCGACTGATCTTACAGTTCGGTGTACTAAGACGTTTACCTCAAAAATTAGACAAGTTTTCTATACCCTGTGAAGAGAAACGGTAAGGGCCCTTATTCGCTATGACGATAGGAGATTACTTACCAATAACGTGTGACGTCACAATGTATTCAGAACGACGATTCCACGCAGATATCGTAACGAGTCCGCGTTATGTCACGTATGGTCGTAGCGAATAAAGCTAAAGTTTGGAACGAGCGCCAATAGTCGTGCCCTTTTTGTGCGCCCTCATCCACACCCTCTGCCCTGCAAGAAAATGCCGCCCCAATAAAACTTTTACTGTCTATGATTTTCGAACCATTTTTTCGAGATTACTTCTATAAAATTCGTGTTATTAACTTTAGAAAGAAATTCCTCGACTTTATCGACATTTGAAAGCCTTAAACCATGGACGCGAAGGAATTTCTTCCTTATCCTTCAGCCCTTTTGATTTGATCGACGTCTAAGAACTGCCATTCAAATTGAGTATCCGATCCAAAGGACTTGAGTTTGTTTTTTTAAACGTGATTATTTTTGGTAATAGTTCATCGTCAGCCGATGAATATCCCCTAAAGAGCAAGGCCTCCCCCATTGATTGCATCATAAACAATCACCACACTTGGCAGGCGGATTGGTGACCGCAATATTAATGATAGGTATCAATAAATAAATAAATAGATAATGCTGGACAGTTCACACAACATTATCTAGCCCAAAGCTAAGCAGAGCTTGTGTTATGAGTACTAGATAACGGATATACTTAATACAATATATTAATTTGATAGATATTTTTTATTATATATAGAAAATACCCAGAACACCCTGAACAAATATCTGCAGATCGTACAAATATTTGTTCCGAGGCGGGAATCGAACCCGCAACCTCCTGCGTCGCAGGCGAACGTTCGCTCGCCGCACCACAGAAGTAGTATACCCAGGTATATGCTGCAGCCCGTCCGCTGGTGTGATCCCTTAAGCTAAGGCCAAACCAACGCGTTCAGCCCGCGTCCGCGGTGGCGTGCACGGTGGCGATCCATTGTCTTACCATTGTTCTCCACCGTGCTCGCTACTGAGAATGCGGGCTGAACGCGTTGGTTTGGCCTTAGCTTTAGTCGGCTTTAGTGCCGTGGTGTCTATGTACTAAGAATAGGTCCCTCCGTTACATCCCGTGGTTTTCTTAAAGGTACTTTTATTCCATACAAAAATGGATAAGCTCGTAGTACGTTGGAGTCCAATGTGCAATTCAAATGGCTACTTGCCGTATGGTCTTAACTATATATAATTTAAAACGTACTCTTAGATCACAAACTTTTTTAATTACTGTAATAACTAGCCTAGAAAGTATTTCATGTTACAAAAGTTCCACACAGTCTACTATCTCATATTCGTAAAAAGATAGACGATCTGAGTCTGTGAAATGGACTTTTTCTTCACAAAGAAAACATTTTACCTGCTTATATTTCGGTTGTCTGCGCGAGGGCGCGGGGGGTGGGTGAGATAAGAATCAAATAGATGTAGTTTTGCTGCATGGAGCCTGGAGCCGTGTGGACCACATGCACGCGATGACATCCAACTCGTATATCTTGACACTTGCAGAATATTCTCCACGTACACTAACATTTTACGACTCATTTCAACTCGTCACGTCGCCACTCACAACATTGTTAATTGACAACAATGTTTAAAATAAGGGTGCTATTTAACTGTGTGATAGTTTTATATAAAATTATATCGAAATGATCATAGATCTAGCAAAAATTCTACGTCTATGGAAATTATATTAATTATAAAAAAGGTAATTGGTACTCTTAATAACCAATAGAGCGGTTTAAAATCAAAATCAATACTTATTTTTAAAAACGACAGTTTTCTATAAAATAAATAAATAATTAAATAAATAATGCTGGACAGTCCACACAACATTATCTAGCCCCAAGCTAACCAGAGCTTGTGTTATGGGTACTAGATAACTGAAATACTTAATAATACAATATATTATATAGATAGATATTTTTAATTTTACATAGAAAATACCCAGAACACCCTGAATAAATATCTGCAATCGCACAAATATTTGTTCCGAGGCGGGAATCGAACCCCCGACCTCCTGCATCGCAGGCCAAGCTTCGCCCGCCGCGCCACAGAGGTCGTCAAAATAAAATTTAGTTTTCAATTTTAATATTAGATTTATATTTGTTTGGACTGAGTTGGCGCAAACTCAGTCCCAAGCGTTATTATAATCTAAATTATAATCTGAGATTTTAGAGTATTATTTTTAGAAAGTTTTTGTTTAATTCAGTTTTGAAATTTGTTAATCTACAATTTTAGCACGTCGCTTGGGGCCTTGTTATAGAAGCGTACACATTGTCCTGTAAACGATTTACTAACTTATATGGAACCTTATAGTGGGAACAGCGAGTTTATCTTTGTTGTGTAGTAAACAAGTTTTTATTTTTGCGAAAACACGAAAGCACGAAACACAAATCGCAAAGGGTCGAAACTTCGGTTAAAATATTATTTAAAACACTGTTTTCAAGGCAACGTCTGCTTGTCTGTATGTATATTAATAACTCGAGTGCTACTGGACGGATTGATTCAAATGAAAGCCTTCACTGTCGTGGAAGTTATTTATCGTGGAAACCCTTCTACGATAAATAACGATTATTAAAGAATGTTTAAACTTATTTATGTTGTTCTGGGAGCTGAGGCAATATTTGTAAAAACAACTTGGTCATGTGACTGGGATTGTTTTTTTTAAACCTAAGATTTTGCAAAGATGTTTTATACTGTAAAACCTTGAAATTCAGGTTTTACATCGTAAAAATCTTTGTAAGTTCTTGGGTTTCACGTGGGCAGATTAAAGTGAAAAATAACATTCGCAAAAGGATTGCAGTGGCTCGGAGTGGCATAAAATATTTGTGGTAGCAGTTTCCTGCGACAAGCAGTACTGCTATAAATATATTCAATTATAAATAATAGCTGTAAGCAAAGCGCAGGTTTAACAAATATTTATCACGACATGAGACAAAAATGCTTAACGTGACGGTTCACGAAATAATCAAAATTGTTCGGGCATAGTATATTTTCATCTGAAGTACGTTGTCGAATGGACGTAACGGTCATGAAACATATTTTGGCAGAGCGATAAGGAAATAACACAAAGAAAACAAACTAAAGTCCGCTTCGGACGAAAATTTGTTAGAGCGAGATGTGCTGCGACCAGAGCGCAGCGGGCTATGGCGATGGCGCGGGTGAGATGTCTAAGTTATTGGAACGATGTCAGAGATCGCTAGAAGTGGATATCTATCTACCTTTTCCACTCTTTCCTCCCTCGTCATGGCCGCACCAAATTGGAAAGTGAGATGTATCGTAATAATTATAATGGAAAAATCTGAGAAATATGTAAACTTTAAGCTCAAAAGAAAAAGCGATTTCAATCACAGAAAAGTGCGTTACTTTACCCTCTACTTTAAAAGAACTCTACACAAAGAGCCTCACGTTAACACCGCTCGATTACCGCGGGAAAAATTAATAAAAACTTTGAAAGCTTTTTAATTAAAAGTCTGCCAACGAGCGTATTGAATAGTGCTTTAATTGATAAATCTTCAAGAATATTAATAGTCTAATTTAATTTGAAAGGATCAATTTACGTTGCCACACCACGTTCCGGCAATATCGGGAAATGAAACTGATTTCTGTCCACTTCGCAGATTTAAAACATTTTCCAAAAACCCGGAACATAGTCATTCCATGTGAGAGCTGTTGGATCCCGTCCGTTCGAAGCCTTTGTCCAGTATAAGGCTGTTAAAGAAAGAGCTATAATAGGACGAACATTTGTAAGATTGCCTCCACTCGTAAACCAGATCGATATATCGCGGGCATTGTATATTCACCGGCCTATTTCAGGTTAGAAATGTTAGAATTGAACGGACACGCCACGCGAACACGATTGACGTATTATCGTTTTGTCTCGGAATAGCCTTCGTAGAAACGATTTCAATAGCCGTCGACCCATTTAATTTAACAGACAATGTATACGGAGTGCAGAGCGGTGATTTGTCAAGGGAATGAATTTCAACAAAGGGCGTTCATTTGAATGGCAACTTGTTGTACGAGACCGTTTTAATTTCATAAGTCGTTTATCATAATCAACGATGATGGGAGAGGGGGTTCGGAACCCATGTCAGTGTCTGAAGGAAATGTCACATACCTGGCTCGGACAATGCAGTCACTTTGTGGACACGGCTTTTACAAATCAGATTTTCGGGCTACTAGTAGGTATTCGAATGGCAATTGAACAGAGTAACATCATCAATAGCTGCCAAGTACAAACATTATTCGAGTTTTTTATCTTCTATCTTCCTCATGTGTACATTGTGAAAGAGCATCTAAAATTGATATTATATGTTTTTAGACTGAAAATATTTAAGACGTAACTATAGATGAGGTTCAGACAAAGAAAAATATAATAACAAAAAGGGCATTTATTCCTTAGTTTATAAGTATGGTTATAATATTTAGGCTAGCGTAAGATAAAAGGTCAAGGGCTCAGCCACGCAGTTTTTTAGCCTCGCATTAGAATGTTGCTGTCGTCACAGCAACAATGATACTCGGAAGCTGTTCCCAAAAAATGTGCAAATTATGTGAAAATTATTGAAAAATAGGAACAGCAGGACAACCACCGAGAACTTGTTACAGAATCGTTAATGGTCATGAGAGCCTCGATAAAGATTCTCTAAATACAAAGCGTAAGCTATAAAACCAGAAACTGGCACACAATACGATTGGGTGATTACTTTCAGGTAGATTCAGGCCGTATTCTTCTAACAGCATCTGTCTACGGCATCTCTTATGAACTCTTATGAAGTACGAGAATGCGGCGCTCCGGTAAGCGGTGGTTAGGGGAATGTGCAACCTCTTTGATATAAATAAGTATGCAGATAACGTGTTATCTATTCACATAAGTAACAAAATAAAAAATTGTGTAGAACTAGTCATATACGAGAACTAAGTAACGAGTTTTACGAGGCCAGACTTCTCTGCAGATGCCTACAATTGCAAGTCTCTGGAGCAGACTTTTTGCCTAATTTCTTAAAATGAGCTCTTTCAAATAGTCTATTTCACATCTCTGAAAGTGCTAAGAGAATGTATTTGATCCATTTTGAACAGCGAAAGCAAACGAAAATGAGTAAAAATAACTACCAAATCTAACTTTACAAATAGCACCACCTTTTTGAAAATTGATAATGAAAAAGTTGATTCAACATTTTGATCATAAAAAGGATATTCGTGTTGTAATCATCCCTCGTGTTCGTCCATCCTTACGTTCCCTTTTTGTATAGCCAACATTATGTGAAATTGGTACCCTTTTTACAGTCATAATATGAAAAACAATATAAACCATGTTATATTTTCGAAAGCTTTATAGCGGAATTGAAAATTATCAAAAGTCATGCTCGTAGAACTCTTGCTACGCCGTAGCTTGGCGGTAATTTGCCGTCGCGTTGTGGACAATGGACTTACCAGCCGGATGCCAATTTACAAATGTCAAAAGATAACCTTCTTGACGTCAGCAAAGTTAGCATCTATCGATAACTTAAAAATATTAAGATCATTCGAAATTCATTGCGAGAATGATCAGTAGAGCAAGCTCACTAGCAAGATCCGTCTGACCTAATATCGCCGTCAGAAAAGCCGTTTCCACACCATTTTGCCGTCGAAACATTACCTCCGATTCGAGTAGATCACTAAATAGTTCGTGCCAGCGGACAACCCTAATCTAATATGCCCGATTCGGGACTCGAAGCGGCTTGGGAGTGCAATCTTCGACGACTGCGTCGTTCACTCTCCATTACTTGGAAATAGTGAAAGTAGAAATAGTACCGCAAATCTTGTGTATCCTTAAGATACTAACGTACACTCTATTCTCAGAATTGATGTTATATAAACTTATATTCCATCACGTACAGCAAAAATTGTACAACACCAATTAGCAGGAAGTCGATGGATGGAGATGGCTCAAGACCATTCATTTTAGTCAGTAGACGTTCAGCGTTTATAAAATCAGTTGTGTAAATGATTAAATACAAGCGAAAATCGTATAGTACTATAAGGGTGCAATACAATGACGCTTATCGCATCCTTATGAAAAAGCCACGATTCTGTAGCGCGTCGAGCATGTTCGCTGATGCACGGGTTCCGGATTTCTTCTCCATCATAAGATCACGAATAGCGTCCTTCTGGAGTGGGTTGAGGAGTTCCAAGAACGGCATTCTGCAGTGTATGAATGAAGGCTTATATAGCCCCATGTACAGATTTTGGATCTCTGTTCATCAGAGCGGGAACAGGAAATAGTAGGTATTTTTTATTGTATTATTATATTTTATTTGTTTATGTTGTACCTATTTTAATTTTAATTTGAATGCATTGTAATTAACCTTTTTTTGTAATTTATGTTTTTTTTTGCCTGAAATAAAGAACATATTATGTATTATGACGACCTCTGTGGCGCGGCTGACGATGGTTCGCCTGCGACGCAGGAGGTTGCGGGTTCGATTCCCGCCTCGGAACAAATAATTTGTGCGTTCTGCAGATATTTGTTCAGGGTGTTCTGGGTGTTTTCTATGCATAATAAAAATATCTATCTATGTAATGTATTATATTAAGTATATCAGTTATCTAGTACCCATAACACAAGCTCTGGCTTAGCTTGGGGCTAGATAATGTTGTGTGAACTGTCCAGCATTATTATTTATTTATTTATTTTATTTTATTATTATATTATACTATTATAGACGTGTAAATCACGTCTTTCTGTTTGGATGTGTGTGTGGTGTTTGTATAATTCGAGTTAAAGAGGCTCTACCGAAGATATAACACTGATCCTGTGCAAATACTCTGTGAATTCAGTAATGGCACACTCGGACCTTTGCTGACATACACAACCTACCTACACGAGTTTCAACTCCAAATTTATCAAAGGCCGCGATGTTGACAGAATTCAAATCGATAACTGTCTTAAAGGCCACTGGTAATGTGACTCAGTTCTGGGTAATTTGCAATTTCAAACATATTCTTGAAGAAGATTGTTTGTAATTTTGTTCCGCGAAGTAGTTCTGTAAACATGCCTGTTGGTTTTGAAGTTTCAAGTGATGTGGTTCAACATATCGATTCCACGATCCCTATAAACCTCTGAACTGCACCCTCTCGTTTTAATTTAGTTCAAAACTTCGATCCTAAGTTGGAAGTCTGTATTTGACTATACGTAAATATACGTACAGTCTGTGTGCTAGGGATATCGCCACTTAATGTCTGTGATACTCTTATAAATGCTTTATTAATTGAGTTTTGAATTATTATATTATTTCGCATTTTCGAGTAATGGAATTATACTTTGCAAGTGGTAAAACTAACATTATAAAATGTCTTGAAACATATTTCGCATAATGCCTTCAATAAAGTAGTAATCAGGCAGAGTTTCGCTCATTAAAACTACAATACTTCTCCGAGCTTCGCGTTTGTAATAGCCGACGCTGCATTAATTTTCCAGAGAAACTATGTAGTATGAAAAGCTGTGAATTTCATGAAACCAGACAAACCTGCAATGCCTTGGTTCCTATTTGAGGGAAGTTCTGGTTAGTTTTGGTCTTTTGATTTCTAAACTGACTATTGTTTCCTAGGGGAGTAGGAGGGGGCAACAAATGAAAAAAAAAGTTAGGCTGGCCGCACGGTTTCCTGAGTAGGTTTTCAGATCAGAAATTCAGATTCCAAGACCTGAATGCTCGGCTTCGATACAAAATCTTTAATAAGACATGTTCTTATATGTTCCGAATGGAAAAAAACCCCTGACGTTCGTTTCGAAAATGAGCCACGCGTTCGGGTTAAGTATAACATGACATTTTACTATAAAAACTTTCGTGAATCATATCATTAATTTTATAAAAACGGGAACTTTCACGTACCGTTATATCGGTGTAAGCACCGACATTGTTTCGACTCGTTTCGAGAGTCTTTTTCAAGGTGTGTGAACGCGACGCACTCCCACTGCGTCCCGTACGTACGTGAAAATTCCCGTTTTTATAAAATTAATAACACGACATGTATAATTAAAAATTGTAGACAATGTTTTTTTTTACAATTGTAGTAATTTATTAGGTACCTATTTAAAATAATATTTGTTGAAATTAATTAATGTATGTAATAATTTTTTAATGAATATTTTAGTTGATTTTTTAAATATTTGTATCCCATACATGAAAAATGAGAGCCACCTAAATTAAAATAATTATAAGAACTTGTAATAAATACCAAATTTATGCAAATAAAGAAATTATGAATTATGTTTTTTTTTTTTTTTTATACTACTTGAATGACGCAACAAGCAGATGGCCCACCTGATGTTAAGTGGTCTGCCTATGAACAGTGCATTACCTCATAGGTCACGTCCACCTAGGACGCGCCCTATGTGGCATTGCACTGCGCCCGCCACCCTGAGACAAAGATGAAAAGTCTTATGTGCCTGTAATTTCACCGGCACCCTTACCCTTCAAACCGGAACACAGCAATGCGAGCACTACTGCTTTGCGGCAGAAATAGGTATGGTGGTAGTACTTCCCCGGACGAACTCTTTCACAAAAAAGCTCTACTACTACTAAACCGGGTTGCAACAAACCGAATGTCGGCGCTAGTCTCACGGAATGCCGAATCTAAATTCCTGATCTGAAAACCTAATCAGGAAACCGTACGTCTGCGGCTAGCCTAAATTAGGTAAATAAATCACATTCTTATCGGAAAAAAACTCATACATTGAATCCTAGATGTCCATGAATAGTTTGATCAAAAGACTCACTTACCTTTACATACACGTCCATTCAACAAGTTATTGCATCGTTACATCATCTACACATTTGTTTATCTAACTCGGTATTATCGGTAAAACGAATTCATGTGTTGACACCATACTGCCCTGCCATTGCTCATAGTATCGCGCACCGTAGGGAGCACCATGAATCGAGTGAAGGCGGCTAGCAAAAGAGTGCGTACTCGTAGAACACAGGCACCAGTTTACAGTCTCGTGTTATCAGGAACGCACGGGTACCGTGCTTGATTCTTTTTTACAAGCTTTAACTTGCAATGTATGTATGTTTGTCTGGGTGGAATCCGGGTGGAATCATGCAACTGAATTTTAAAGCAGTTATCCTCAACTGATTGAGCTGAAATGTGGCATACGTGTCAAGTTCCAATGAAAATACAATATGATGGTGACAGCGAGCTGATCTGATGATGGAGCCGGACAACGGAACGCCTCGATGGATAATAGTAGGCTTGCTCAATTTGATCAGCACACGGTTCCGATCACAAATGTTATAAAAGCTTATATTGAAGAAAAAAAAAACACAAAAAAACTTATCTCTACTCCAAAAGGAACAGAGCGGTTATTTGCGTTTAGGGTGTGTTTGTGTGCAATCAAATGTCCCCATTATGTCCAAAACAGTTTTAATGATTTAGATAAGGGATTATTTTTATAAAAGATAGTGATTTCGAGAGGGTTCTTAGCTATGGTTGGTGGAAGTTGGTGCAGCCGTTTCCATTCCTGGATCATCAGCTTCCATAAGAGTTCCTTTTTCCTATTTTAATGTATCACTAAAAATTCTGGGGGTTTCATTTTACTATAAAATTAACTTGTGTGGAGAATCGCACGAACGCGTAGTACGGTGTCTTTACAGACTTTGTGTGTAACGGACATAAATGATCAAAATCTAAATAATAAAGATCGCGAGCCATCCCTCGTTGGATAGGCTTACTCGTACAAAATTGGCGTAATAAAAGAGGAATGCTCGCGAAAGTTTTGCAATAAAGGCCAACGAGTATCGACTGTTAAGATGTAAAGAGTTCGTTGTATAATGTGTTTATACATAGCTTACGTATCAGTTGAGACATCGTTTGGTCGAGAGATTTAGATTTTAAACCCCCGACGCAAAATGATGGTTGTTATAAGTTTGACCGCTATGTGTGTGTGTCTGTCTGTCTGTGGCGGTTCTGGCGGGTGAACCGTTTTGAATGCGGTTTTTTATTTGAAAGCAGGTTTTCTAGCTTTTGTTCTTAGACATGTTTTATCAAAATCGGTACATCCGTTTCATTGCGTTGGGGTTTTTTTAAATTTTAGTTTCTTCTTGTTTGAATATTTGTTGGTGTCGTAGGAACACACGTTTTTTTGTGAAAAATTTATTTGTTCCATAATATACACAAAGTTACAGACAAAAACTTACCCTATGTATGGAGTTTGTATGAATTGGAACGGCTTTCTTTTCAAAAGTATTTACAGGCTTAAATACAATCTGCTCTTATGTATTGCAACAGTTTTAAACAGAGCAGCAATCAATATTGAAGCACCTCCAACCCATCAAGTAAACATACAGCTCAGTAATCGCATGCTCTAATGAAGGTGGCCGATAGACAAATTAAACCGTCCCCATAGAGTAACGAGTCTCGTTCCAAAGATGCTGCGCTGTTTTTCGAGAGTTCCACGTGAAATAATTACATGGTGGCCGTGACGTACGAGCGCTATTTAAGCCTTACCCAAAGAGTAATAGCTACGATAAACAGTAGCAATTAAAGCATTGCCACGCGACGCACGCCTTTCTTTGCGCCGCTCTTAATAGAGATTTGTTGTCTTAAGGGGCACGGGATGAATACCTAAAGTGTAAGTGCTAATTTTTAAGATAGCTCTTCATCATTTGATAATAGTAAAAAACTTGTAATTTTCGCTACAACTGAATCAAAACCTATCAGTCGAGCTGTATGAGAACTAAATAATCTTATGTAAATAATTTAACAAACAATACAAACAAACGTACATACGTCTTGGCAAACGTAGTGTGGGGCGCCCTCTGGCTAGGTGGAGCGATGACCTACGAAAGGCGGCGGGCAGATAGTGGATGAGTAGAGCCGAACACCGGGCTCAGTGGCACGTATTGGGAGAGGCCTATGTCCAGCAGTGGACTAGTGTGGGCTGATGATGAAAAAATTTAACTGAGGGAGAGTCCGCGGCAAATCCCCCGACTCACAGGCTCTAAGCCTTACCTGTGGTGGTACTGTCCTTTAAAATATATTTTTACAAGCTTTTATTTAACTTGACCTGTTAGTATGTTAAAATTGAGCTTATGTTATTTATTGAATTATTTATATATATTATATTATGTTAGGTATTTATATAGTTAGTTATTTAGAGTAGGTATTTAATTATGTTAATCATTTAATCTCAACCTATAATTATTTTGAATAGCACTACCACCCACTCTACATTACACAAAGGTTAGCTGGAAGAAAATTCTAATTAGAATTAAGTTCGCCTATGTACTGCTTTTTGTCTTGTGCAATAAATAATTTTCTATCTATATATCTATGTTAGTGTAGGACAAATCTTGAAACTGAATTGTGTACCAGTTGACCTGGACCAATTGAGATAAAAAAAAACATATCTATCAAGTTCCGATGACAAGCTGGCAGCGAGCTGATCTGATGATGGAAACGGAAGGTGGACAACGGAACTCCTCGATCTATATAATCTACTGCCGTGTTTAGGCTCATTTTGATCAGCTCACTGAGCCTAAATGTCCGATAACTAATTTTTAACCCCCGATGCAAAAACGACGGGGTGAATAATCAGAATAATCAATTTATTGGTAAATAATTTTTACACGTCGGTCAGTTAATAAATAAGTTAATAATATAGAATTGTTAATAAATAGTAATAATAAAAAATACTAATTAAAACAATAATAATATCAATTAATTAGGTTACAAATTGTAACTTACATTAAGTTTCCAATTAACAATTAATTATTTAAACAACATGTCAATTAATAAATAAAAATCGAATAGAATTATGATTTAATGTTACCATTATGTCATCGGATTTTGGGCACAAAATCCGCAACATTATAGAATGCCTTCTCGACTAGCCATGATTTCAGTTTGGCTTTAAACGAGAACAAACTAGGTGCAGCAATGATGTGCGCTGGCAGGTGGTTGTACATTGCGGGCCCCAGGACATGCGTGAGTCTGTCAGACTTAGCAAGTCTGCGGGACACCGCAGCGAGCTTACAGGCTCCGCGCGTGTTGTGGCTTCGCGCGTGACCATCTCCGCGCGTTTTGAACTCTGCCAGGTTTTGCCTTACATACATTACTACCTGGAGTATGATGATTGAGGGCAGCGTAATGATCTGCAGCGAAGTAAAGTATGGACGCGCCGACGTGTCCCGCGCCGTCCTCGCGATCGCTCTCACAGCACGCTTCTGCATGCGGAAGGCGCGCTCCCGGTCGGCAGCGCGCCCCCACAGCTCTGCGCCGTACTGGAGGAGCGAATGTACGGTCGCGAAATAACAAGTGCGGACCACGTTGGCGGACACCACGCGAGATAGCCTGTGGAGGGCGAAACACGCGCTGCCCAGCTTTGCACACAACTTATCAATGTGTGTGGCCCAAGTTAGGCCACGGTCCATTTGAAATCCCAGAAAAACAGTCGATGGTACTTGTTCAATTCGTGTCATATCTATGGCCACAGATAGGCCTCTAACCTGCCGCCCTGAGATGCAAATGTGCATAAAGTGTGTTTTTTTGAGATTCAGGATTAGTCCGTTCCACTCAAACCACTGTTTGAAGTGTCTGTGTGTGTATCTGTGTGTGTTTGTGTGTGTGTGTGTGTGTTGTGTGTGTGTGTCTGTCTGTGGCATCGGAGCTCCCGAACGGATGAACCGATTTAGTTTTTTTTTTGTTTGAATGGTGAATTTGTCGGGAGTGTTCTTAGCTATATTTGATCAAAATCGGTTCAGCCGTTTCATTGCATTGAGGGTTTTTTAATTTTTATAAAATTAATTACTTGTATAAAAGCTTGTTTTCAAATAAATTTTTTTTCACATAGAACTTATTACCTACTGATTAAGTCGAGACGACTAGAAATGTACCTAACAGACTCTGTTTTTAATAAGAGAAATGATTTATTTATGTACATAATATTGTAAACGGAAATTTTAAAGAAGTAAGTTTTGTTATTGATTACAACTTTCGCAGCACGAAAATACAACACCAACATTTCCATTCGTGTTTTTTCTAGTAGGAAAAACTATCAGGAAAGTTATTTCATTTTCCAATACCTGAATTAAGCTTGCATTTTTTGTGCCTTTTAGTATTTTGGACGTTGTCTATCTTGCTTGGGTAATGTTTTTGTAAGGTAGTACCTATTCAACCTGAATTGAGCTACTGCATTTTTTTTTATACTACTTGAATAGCGGAACAGGCAGATGGCCCACCTGATGTTAAGCGGTAACCTCTGCCTATGAACAGTGCATTAACTTGTACCCCAATAAACAATTCTGGGCTTCAAATGCTCTATTTTGGACGTTTCAAACGATCAAAAGTAACGTTTTTAGTTTTGGTTAAGATTTGGTTTATGTATACATATAAATCACATAGCTTTTTTTTGTTGTTGTTTTTTTTGTAAAACAGGTAAACCCCCATCTAAGTTCGCATATAGAGAGTAACGAGCAACTATGGAACCCTACAATGAGCATGACCCGACATGCACTTGGCCGATTTTATTTCTATTTAGTGAAAAGTTCGATCGATCGTTACACCAACGTATCTTCCACAACAAAGCTAAAACGTTTACGTTCAAATTAGCGCGACACAAAATGTGCACAACGTAACGGTTTTGGTCGTGGTTTTGTTATGGTATATTAGTGCGATTGGGCTCCTGCCCATCTGGATTACTGACCTGAGGCCGTAGACAAAGTAACAATCGAATAGCGATGTCGCTTGTAGAAAAGCCAAAAATGTATGAGATTGACGTAAGCTATCGAAATGCCACGTGGTCTTTTGTATTGAATTACGACTGTAAAAATGGAATCGCTTCGAAGCGAATGCCACTTGGCTAGGCCGGCTGATTTTTGTTTTCTCATCGCTTTACTCCATCTGACCTAGACTTTCCATTAGTACCATCCAATACTGAACTCACATCGTATATTAGAGGTTGCCTGTAGTTTCACCCATTATTCTCCCGAAAGAACTGGATTTCAGAATAAAAAGTATGCTATGATTTAATCCAGATTTTAATAAAGGTATGTGTACCTACTTAATTTCATCGAAATTGGGTCAGCCGTTTTAGCATGAAAAACGGCCAAACAAAAAATTTTTTATGTTATGTTTGTATGATCCAAACATAGAAATAAACAGACGTCTCAGTTTTATATACTTACTAGTGGAATGCCCACGACTTTGTCCGCATTGAGTTTTTCATACAAACTTCACACTGCTTGAATTTCGGGGATTACTTTCTTATTGCACCCTAGACCATAAAAGGGACATAACCTACAAAATTCATGTATCTAGGACTCCAGTTAAGGCTATACGTTGATAGTCAGTCAGTAACTCAATCATTCACGCATTGATTTTATTATATTGAATGATGACAGTAGGGATAACTTCGTTACTCTTTCCTGAAGAAAATATTCTAGTAGGTACAGTTTTACCCAAAATATAAGTCACTCCGATGTACCTGCGCCGCAGACCAATTTCTATAGCGTGGGAACCTTCTTTCTACCAATAGCAATCGCGCGCTAAAATCTTGCGCTATTATTGGTTTAACGATTTCAAAAAATCGCGGCCTCTTGTTCATCCAGTCGACTCTTAGACGTGAGTGGGACAGAGCTATACTATACGTTCGGCTACTGTCAGTCTGCGCTTTTTTGTGCAAACGAAAACAGTCGATCGGACTTATATTTTGGTTAAAACTGTACTGTTTTTCTTGAAACTAGAGTTCTATATTCGAACACTCGGGTGCATTTCTATTCGTACATGATCGTTTCACGTAATAGCTCGTATTACGTAACACGAGATTGAAACAGGACATCTGTAGCCACGTGCATACCTGTTACAAGTAATTGAACACAAACTTATGTTACTGAACTCTAGTTATTGGTAGCTTACAATTTCGTCCAACTTGTGCGCCGGTAACTAGAATCAGGCAGTTTGTAGTTGCACACTTAGTTTGATTCTAATACCTACCTGTACGAAAACTTTCGTATGATACTGATTCTGCAGAAATGGAAATATAAATGAATTTGATTTGGCTATGATAGAAAAATTGTACGGGCGTCAGTGTCTAGTAATGAGCATGTATAATCACATCATATAGGTTACAGTTTGGACCCGAAATTTGGACATTTCATCCCTTTTGAACAAGAAAGGAGGTTAACAAAGAAATAAATATCTGATATTCACCCCCCTAAGAGGGTGCAGCGGGGTGTTGATGTTTGTATGGAAAAAAACTCAACGTGGACGAAATCACGGGCGAGTAATTGAAGGCCCAACGACATTTGAAAGGTCGCAGGAAGTCGGTGGATGGGGGTAGCCCAAAACCATGGCATTCTTTCAGGGAGGCTTATGTCCAGCGGTGGAATTCATAAGGCCGATGAGATATAAGGATTCATAAGGATGATGAACTGTTCAAGAAAAATAAAGAATGTAGACTAATAAAACTAAGGGATAGATCTGACAACAGACTGAACAACCCAAAATATAATTTAAAAATGACACAAAATCAGGCGACATGATTACATGACGATTAAAATTTTCAACAATCTGCCAGAAGATCTTACAAGTCTAACTGGAAATTTGTTTAACATTAAATTAAAAAAATGGCTGATGGGTAGATGCTATTATTCTCTACATGAATACTTACATTATAGGGATTTTCAATTATAATTTTTATTGATAAAGTTAATTATTGACGTTTTATTTTATATTATTACTCGATATCAATTATTTTAAAACGTTTTCATTGTATCTACTCATTTTATTGTTACCTACTCATGTTAAAATTTGCATGCCTAGTTATAAGGTAGAACATATTAAGTGGACTGAACCTAGTTTAAGAACTTTGTACAATGTTCTGGCAAATAAATTATCTTATCTTATCTTATCTTATGAGCTGGTGTTGGAATTTATGTAGTAATTAAACTATCTTAATCTATTGTTAAATATTGCGCCGCCAAAATGTAGACATGGACGGACACACGCCTTTTACCGAAAAGGTAGACAAAACCACAAAGGGCTTCTTTTCACCGTGAGTCTAACACTTTCTTCCAGTAATAACATGAATTCCTTGGTAAGCTAGCAGCCATGACAAATCTTATACCAACGTGTATTAATAACAAGTCCTGATAATCCCTTAGTAGGCTTTTACGACATCCACGGGAGGAGATGGAGGGGTCTATCATACACCACGGCACTAGATCTACAAGAAATAATTGACTTAAGTTATGTAAAGTCTATCAATGTGACTATTCACACTACTACACATTGAAGCCCATCTCCGTAAAGGTATAAAGATAAAGATCATTTATTTTCTTAAACATGTGTAAATATAGAAATGTTTAAATGGGTGTGTGACACAATATGTTTGGCCGCTTGTATGCTGTCGAATACATAACATAGAACGTGCATGCCAACAAATACTGTTAGCTATGCAAATTTACCCTAGTTTCGGATTAGTGGCTCATCATCCAGCTACCTGCTTGCGGTAATTATGTGATCATGGCTATGCTGCTATGTTATTTATTATTCTGTTGTGTACCGCAGTTTTGAACATCAAATAATAAAAAACCGGCCAAGTGCGACTCAGACTCGCGCACGAAGCGTTCCGTACCATTATCTACAAAAATGGCAATAAAATCACGTTTGTTGTATGGGAGCCCTCTTAAATATTTAAATTATTCTGTTTTTTAGTATTTGCTGTTATATATCAGAAATAGAAACAGAAATATATCATCTGTGAAAATTTCAACTGGGTAACTATCACGGTTCATAAGACAGCCTGGTGCACGGCCTGGTGACAGACGGACAGACAGACAGACGGACGGACAGCGAAGTCTTAGTAATAGGGTGCCGTTTTACCCTTTGGGTACGGAACCCTAAAAATGAACCAATTCTTCTAAAAACTTATAACCATAGTCAACTCGAAGAAAATACTTAATAATATATATATATATATGTTTGAATATAGCAAGTGCTTATATTTTGTGTAGCGGTGAAAACGAGTCTGAACAAGAAGACTCGAAATTTGTGGAGTGTCCACTTGACCACGAGTTGGAGATTTCAAGATTCCATTTCACGAGTCTAGCTCTTCCTCTGATATATTTACACACATTTTGTACAATATTCTACGAAATACGAAGCTAAATAAAAATATAATCACTTTGATGGATTTTAATTTGAAATGCGGTGTGGCTTTGGTTGCTGTGAGAAAGTAATAGGAAAAATTTCGCTGAAAATACTAGGCGTATTTTCATTGATAGAAACCAGCCTCTCTACCAAATGTATAAGATTAAATCATAGTGGTTTTTAGTGAAAAAATATTGTTGTAAGTAAAGAGCTATTTCATAATTAGGCATACCTACCTTTTTGCCACTCTCTATAATACCTAATATGTGAGTTGAAATCGGAATGGCAAAAAAAAAAACAATTTTGTGAATGGACAAGGATGATTAAGATTTTGTGCATGGATAAATTGTTATACCGTATTGTGATTTACATGTGTGTTTTTTTGACTTGTAGCCGTTTTTGTTGTTAATAAATTACTATGACTACTATGACTATGACTATAAAAGATGAAGACCCATGCCCAGCAGTGTGTTCCAACAGCCTCTATGAGTTATTAGGGACGCTTTTGTCTGGTAGTCATTTAGATCAGATGAGCTATCTTTAGATTATTTGCAACGGATAATATTCAAGGATAGTGTAGCTTCGTGCTAGTGCAATAATATTCAGAATCGGATCAGTAGTTCCGGAGATTACCTACACTAAAAAACTATCAAAAATTTAAAAATCTGTCTTTATAAAATTAGTAGAGTTATAGATCAGTATAGATACAATTTTAGAAATGTGATCACCCAGGTGGTCTCAGGGAGGTGGACTGTGGGTAAGAACCAATGAAAGCCACTGCGTAATAATAAAATAAAGCAGCAATCTTCGATAAAATAACTACTTTATCGAAGGCAGCAATGAACTCTACTAAAATTCCATAAACACTATAAAAAAAAAACGGTAGGCAACGATATTCTAATCCGCTTTCCACACTCCACACAGTAGTGGTACAAAGCGTTTTCATTTCACCATTTTATTGAGCTTGTTGAAACTGATTTACGTTCTGTCCGTTCCGGCCAGTTTTAACCTTTCCGAGAGCCGCATCATAAACGGTTTAGTGCCGGTTATGGAGCTCAAATTACGAAGAATGGAAGTATCGAGCCTCCCTCATTGTCTGCCCTTTATGAAGGGTTCGAGTGTATAAAGGAATACAGCAAAATGGCCTGTAATTCGAATAACATTTGTGTGACCTACAGAAAGTAGGTGAGTGGTAGAATAGTTTTTAGACGGATTAATCAGGGTGTGTATCTAAGTTAGTCAAAGGCGAATGAGGGGTTCAAAAAGATGCATTAGCTAACATTAGCTGATGAATTTTTGAACCAAAAGAGAAGCGAGGATTTACACTTGTAGCTTTTATATTTGTGTGGACTCAATTATGCTAATGAGCTTTTAAGAATCAGGGCCAACGTGTTCTAGCGTAGTTAAATATTGTTTCTTAGTGAAACAAAATCGTCATTTTTTAAACTCTCTCCGTGCTACAAACGTGGATCATCCTTGTAATAGTTACAAAGTGTTTTGTCTTTTGCATTGCCAGGCAGTTTCAAATTCGATCGAAAGAGACAAAACACGGTGTAACTATTCCAACGATAATCCGCGTTTAATAGTAGCACAGTCTAACAGGGGCTCTTTTCTCTTTTGTCTTTTCTCAAGACAATTTTTATACTAATATTTGCAGATCATGCAAACTTTTTTCCGCAGCAGGAATCGAACTCAAACCTCGAATAGTTGAATAAGCCCTTTTGCAGCCGGCTACTCGCCCGCCGCACCGCGGAGGTCATCAAAACAATACTTTGTTTTTATGTGTGAAATTCTAACTTGATTTTTTGTGTTTTTTGTGCAGAGTAATTCACTGTTATATTAAACTTAATAAACAATCAAATACTCGTCTATGAATTATTCACACATCTACAATGAGCAGATTATATATTTAGCTATACGTAATATTCTATCTTTAAGGTGAATGCTCACGTTTGCGGCGAGAGATTCAAATTTTTTGGTGTTTTTTGCCCTTTACAGGTCATCAACACTTCTTCAGATGACGAAAGTTGAGTTCGCGACAACTAGGAGACCTAACACACATGTTTTAATTGATTGTATCTCATAAATATCATCAGTTTAGCTACGATACCCCTAAACAAACAAAAACACTGTAAAAATGTGTTGTCGCGAACTCAACTTTCGTTATCTGAAGAAGTGTTGATGAGCTGTAATGGGCAAAAAACACCAAAAAAATTTAATTTCGCGCCGCAAGCGTGCGCATCCACCTTAAAGGGACGGGTAAAGCATTCTCTTTTCGGTCTTTTCAAACTTTTGTACGGGCTTAGAGGAAGGTCACAATGGATCTTTATCTGAAAGTCTGTCCTAAGTTTACATACATTATTCTTCTTTAACATATCGGAATTTAAATCGCAAGGCTTTCTATTTACATAAGTTTGTTGGGATCCAGGCGTAGCTACTTTTAGATTACCCTTTTAGATAGAATATGAGTCCACGCTAATTCAAATGTGTTTTGATAAACGATGTCCTGTTTATACCTTTCAATAATTAAAATGATACAAAGTAAATGCTGAATGTGGTCTCGGTATAATGCGACCTTAAGCTACTCCTACTAATTACCTGTTTTAAGGAGTAAAAACTTAAATTAAAATTTATTTTATTACAATTTCTTCACAGCGTAATAATTGAGGATTTATCACGGATTCTCATACTAGGTAAGAAGAGAAAGAGAAAGGCATAAGAGAAGAGAATAAGAGGGGGGGGGGGGGGGGGAGGGGGGTATAAGAGAATAGGCATAATCTACGGCTCTAAAAATATAGATTGCGGCATTAAACAACTCTAGACCCAGAGTTCAATCACAAAGTTAATGACAAGCTCAATCCAAAACAAAAACGAATCAATCCACCCAAAAAGGCAGACACCGAGCCAAATTGCTGGCCACTTGAATGCGTTAATAAAAATCGTGGGGCGTCGAAATTAAGGCTCCTATACGAAGCGGCGTCATTAGGACCGAAATAGGGTTGTATCCTGGTGGCGGCAATAAGTCATGTCTGCCGCAGGACCCGCCCTTCGCCCTCTACATCCCGCGCTATTTCTTGCCAGCCCTGGAACTACACTAGCGATGAAGCTAGTTCACTTGAAACGGATAGTAGTTCGTGCACTGTTAGAGTTGTGTTCAGGAGCACACATTCTAAATATCAATATTTTTACATTGTAAAATTTCATCTTTTACTTTTTGTTTCCTCCAAGTTAGAATCGATTGTAAGTATTGATTGTGCAGTATTTTCCTCTGAAGTAGTTTTATCAAACGAGTAATTGATTATTAATTAAATAATACCCAACTCAAACATGGTTACTGTTCATGATAAATCAGCAAAAGTTTCAGGAAATTATGTCATTGAATCAATAAATATCATCCAACATTTACATGTGCAGGTAAATTAACTACAAACGGACTCATGTTGGAAGCTTTGGACTGTCAAGATCACGTAACTTTCGGTGTAAAAACAAATTAAAAACTAAGAATACCATTGTATACACGCAAACCCAATAAGTGCACATGCTACAAATGTTTTTGCAGTACATGCAAATTGAAGATCTAACCGTAGGTACTTCAGTAGTAAAGTGAAGTAGCTATTCTAATAGTTTTGTTCTCATCGCGCCATTTCTCGCCAACCCTGAAGATTATCGCGCGCTAAGTATGATCAATTGTCAATTTAACGGGTAAGTAGCTAGAGTTGATTGCATTAATCAGTGACTAGCCAAGACTCCGTCAATTGCTATTCATTTGTATACAAATACATGATCGTCTACTTACTCTCATCACTCTGTTCTTGTTATAATTTTTTATCATTACTTTGTAGAAACAATAGAATTTAGTGAACTTCCGAAAACATGCAATTCATCCTTATGATGATAATTAACTATTAACCAATGATAAGTACTTTTGAAATCAATATTTGAGCACGAACTTTATGTGCTGTAAAGGTAGGTATGAGCGTGTGTAGCAGAAAAACAACAGAAACATTGTTATTCATGCAATAAAAACAATGAACAAGAGAAACATTTTTTCCAGGTAAATTGCAATAATTTATCGCATTACTTCCTACATATGATTCCATGTAAATATCTCGCCTACAAATCCTAAGCGTAAGCTGAAGCGCTTTCCTGGGTCCCGGTATCAGTTCGGTCCATAAACTACGTCCCCCACCGGCTCTGATTCCCCACCCCCTCCCTTCCGCTCTCACAGGGGAACATAAGCTGTGCCATTTTTTAAATGCGTGCCTCGGACCTAGTAGTTTCATGTTATATCGACGCTTTGAAGTAACTTTTATTTTCTTCCTGGTTTATTTTGTTGGAGGTATTCACTATACGGGTGATAAGATCGTTCCACTAACTCTGTTGCAAGTTCTCTAGTTGTGATGTTAGACTTACTTTTTAGGGTTCCGTAACTAAAAATTACGGAACCTTTATAGATTCGTCATGTCTGTCTGTCTGTCTGTCTGTCTGTCTGTCTGTCTGTCTGTCTGTCTGTCCGTGTATGTCACAGCCACTTTTTTCCGAAACTATAAGAGCTAGGCTGTTGAAACTTGGTAAGTAGATGTATTCTGTGAACCGCATGAAGAATTTCACAAAAAAATTGAAAAAAATCAGTAAACTTTTGGGGTTACCCATACTTAGAACTAAAACTCAAAAAAAAAAAAACATCAAGCCCATACGTGTGGGGTAGTATACGCATAGGTCTTCAAAAATGATATTGAGGTTTCTAATTTTTTTTTTTCTAAACTGAATAGTTTGCGCGAGAGATATTTCCAAAGTGGTAAAAAGTGCCCCCCCCCCCATAACTTCTAAAATAAGAGAATGATAAAACTAAAAAATAAATATGATGTATATTACCATGTAAACTACCAACGAAAATTGGTTTAAACGAGATCTAGCTAGTAGTTTTTTTTGAATTCGTCATAAATCGTAATCCATCCAAGAACTTTTATATTATGTTACTTGCTGCTACGGAACCCTTCATGGGCGAGTCCGATTCGCACTTGGCCGCTTTTTTCTCTTTCTGTTGCGTCAATTTCTCGTCCAATATTCTCGATAGCACACGTCCGTTGACTTGACACTGCAGTATCAATACTTTACATTTTGATTCGATCTGTAGATTACTTTGCGTAGGAGAGAAAGTTGCAATCTCATTCCGTTACTTTCCAAGAATATAGTTCTTCATCGAGTGTTTATAAAAAGCGAAGGATTCTAAGAGAAACATTTGAAGAAGTGATCTGTTTTTAAGACCATTATTTTAACTTAAAAAAGAGCACTTTCATTGTAATTATTTTGGTGAAAGACTGCAACAAAAACTAGCTGGTTGAAGTTGACCACAAGAATATTTAATTAGCTTGTTCACAACATAACAAGTGACCAAAATTGTGAGATACCGTCCGCTACAGTTGCTTTATTTGTTGCATAAAATAAAAAAATAATAAAGGCCTGGTTCTCGGCACCGCACTTGACATTCGCAAGTTTTAATTGCGACACTCAGTGCCACTCCTGCGGTTTGAGTGGGCAAAACGTCACCGCTAGCGCTAGGCACAGCGATATCAGTAGGACAAGAAAATCTTTAAAGTTAATTATGCGAAAGCCGGCGACTTCGCTCAAGTTTTTCCAGGAAAAAAAGTAGCTCAATCCAGGTCACAATCTATCTGTGTACCAAATTTCATCGAAATCGGTTCAGCCATTTCGGTGTCATTGAGTAACAAACATACAAACATCGTGACATTGACAATTATTATATTAGTGGGATTGGTACGTACTCGTAGATCGCTACTCAGCAATAGTTTGTCAATTACAGATCCACAAACTTATCTGTATAATGAAATGTATGTAGATGATAGAAAACTACATAAACTTCATACTACTTTATATAAGTTGGTGGATCTGTACGTTTTTTTATTGAATTGTTATGTTTATGATGTGGAATAATGTATTTTTATTCTACGAATATCGAATAAAAACCCATGGCATAAAGTTTATCTGTTTGAAAGTCTAGGTTTCCTCATTATTTCGGCTCTAAAGCATCCTAAGTAAGATTTCAAAATCTCTTTGGGAGGATTTAGTTGTTCTGCAGCTCTAAATTCTGTGTCCTTCACAAAAACTACAACACAGAGACGTATAAACACGTCGGAGCGCACCGCAAGTACACGCCACAAGTATGTCGCCATTGTTGCCTGCTCGCTTCGTAACTCCACCCGGATTCATGGTCAGGCGGCCGAGGTTAGGATAGTTTCGGTGACATTTGAATTACATAAAGACTGAAAACGAAGTTGTGAGGTCTATACAGGAGAAGCACTATTGTTCTGCTAATTTATGCAGTGGAGACTTGTTAGGCCATTTTGCCAGGGGTGCTGCCTACCCTTCAAACTGGGACACATTATGGCCATCCATATTTATCCTGGAAATATTGTAGTTCGTGTGACACAAGAGAGGGTAACAGTTTCTTGAGAGTAGGTCGCGCATAGATCTGAAGCTGCATCATCATTATCATAATCAGCCTACGAAAGTCCACTTCTAGTCAAAAGGCTTCCGCATGGAATGCCACGATGTACGGTCTTGAGCTGCCTTGATCCACCGACTTCCTGCGACCTCTATAATATCGTTGGTCTATCGAAAGGGCGCCTTTCTCTTCTGTGCTGTCCGGTTCGAGTTCGCCACACGAGAACCTACGACACAACGGTTAGCAGTTCTGCGAGCTATATGGCCTGTCCATCGCCACTTCAACTTACTCATTCTGAGAGCTCCGAGCGTTGCTTTCTCCATAGCCCACTGGCAACTTTGCCATATGTGGCCGTATAGTTAGCGGCTACGTCTTAGTGCCGTTGCTATCTACTGCTATATTATTGCTATAGTTTTAACTGATTTGTTATCCAAATTGACTATTAGACATAGGATCAGGATTTCGTCTTTGAACAACCCACGTTCAGGTACGTAATTAGTATTATTAATTTAAACTATTATTATCACCACTAATATTAGTACTGTTATTACCAATATTATTACTATTATTATTACTACTATTATCACCACTATTAGTATTACTACTATCACCACTATTATTACTTTTATTATCACCACTATTATTCCTATTATTATTACTACTATTATCACCACTATTAGTATTACTATTATCACCACTATTATTACTATTATTATCACTACCAATATTAGTACTGTTATCTCCACTATTATTCCTACTATTATTACTACTATTAACATCACTATTAGTATTACTATTATCACCACTATTACTACTATTATTATCACCACCAATATTAGTACTGTTATCACCACTATTATTCTTACTATTATTACTACTATTATCACCACTATTATTGCTGCTATTATAATCACTATTGTTACTACTATTATCATTATGTACTTTAGTAGGAATTATTTTTTTAAGCTCTTATTGTATTTTGTCAAATCTGACCTACACTCAAAGTAGTGCAAATCCTGACACAGTTGTTTGTTAGGCATGCTTAATCAGACCACTTGTAGCAAGAAGCAATTCTAAAGCTTCGATCGAGCGTGGATAACGAACGGAACAAACGGCACGGTTCAGCTGGCACACTATCTTCGGGCTTTGTGCACCTACCTTTAGAAACACAGAGTTTCTGTGATGTAAATTCATCAGATAGAATGGTATTTTTGCTTCGTTTCCGATTACAAAATGATAAAGAACCTTTTGAAACAAATAATTTTAATTTTATTATTTTAACATGAAGTACCGTGCTTTCTCCGGTCTCAGAATATACCCTGTCATCTCCTCCCATGGATGTTGTAAAAGCTGACTAAGGGGCTACACCAGGGGATAGGCAGTAGCATCCATATGAGTACTATACACCAATACTGCGATGACCAAGACTGCCTGCCAAGCGTGGTGATTATGGAAAATCTCCCAAATAAAAAAAAAACCCACACAGTTCTGAGGACAACATGCAAGTCAATTAAAGTCGTGAGTCTTGTGTATTTACTTAAGTGAAAACATTGCCCTTCCAAAGTGGGCCAAGGTATGATTATACACTTTTGTCTTCTATTACGTCTAAAAGTATATTTTTTCTATCAAACGGGTAATTTTTGTGCCATTTACTAAACACATTTCTACGTTATGGATTCCAATACGGCTGTAACACTTAGAAACGCATACAAAAACGTTATAAAAGAAGGTGAAACTCGGAAAAAACCATTTCGGCACATCAACGAGGTCATTAACGATTTCATAAAAGGGCTTATTGGGCTCTCTTCCCTTTCCCCGTATCATATTTTTCATGGGCTCGACCGTATCCGAAGTGCTTAAGGTTCGTAGGTAGAGTTGCCTAGCATGAATCTTTAACCGAAAAAAATACAAATATATATCTACCGAAATCTGCAACAAAAAACACGGATCACCATTAATACACGTATAGTAGGAGTTAACAAAATGGAAGTGGAAAACTCCTTTTAAGGTTATCAATATTTCAAAAACTACACAATATAATTATTGACGACCTCTGTGGCGCGGCGGGCGAAGCTTGGCCTGCGACGCAGGAGGTTGCGGGTTCGATTCCCGCCTCGGAACAAATATTTGTGCGATCGCAGATATTTGTTCAGGGTGTTCTGGGTATTTTCTATGTATAATAAAAAATATCTATCTATGTAATATGTTGTATTAAGTATATCAGTTATCTAGTACCTATAACACAAGCTCTGCTTAGCTTGGGGCTAGATAATGTTGTGTGAACTGTCCAGCATTATTTATTTATTTATTTATTTAAATCAAACCAATTTTTCGATTTAAAAACAAAACATTCAAAACCAGTGCACATAAAACACGCACTGGTATTTTCTTTCGTTCTTGAGTAACACGCATTTATGTATACTTTCACACATACATATAGACACACGCCTTTTTCCTTGAAAGGGGATAGGCAGAACCACAACGGGCCTCTTTTCACAGTGGGTTGCACCATCGTGGAATATACTTTCACACACATATGTCTAGATATATAAAATAAAGTCGTATTAGTTACACTATTTATAACTCAAGAACGACTGAACCGATTTGGCTGATAATTGGCGGGGAGGTAGCTTAGAACTAGGAAACGGACATGCGGGGGAGAGAGGGGGAGGAGGGGGTCTGTTTTTCATCCTGAAACTACCCGTGCGAAGCCGGGGCGAGTCGTTAGTATATTTATAACACTCAAAACTAGGCCTTGATATGCCCTGCCTTAGAATATACCCCCCTTCTCCTCCCGTGGATGACGTATAAGCTGACTAAAGGGTTACTACAGCAGGGGATTGTCAGCATCATCCACTTGGTTACTTAGCACCAATACTGCGATCACCAATCCAACTTCTAAGCATGGTGATTATGGAGAGACCTCTCTATTGCATTCGATGGGGAAGACCAGATGATGATGATGATGAACACCTATGATGTAGTAGTAGTAGAGCTTTTTGTGAAAGAGCTCGTTCGGGGAAGTTTACCTATTTCTGCCGCAAAGCAGTAGGGCTCACATTGCTGTGTTCCGGTTTGAAAGGTATGGGGCCGGTGAAATTACAAGCACACGAGATCAGGTCTCAGGGTGGCAGGCGCAGTGCAATGCCGCATAGGATGCGTCCTAGGCGGACGTGACCTGTGCGGTAATGCAATGTTAAAGGCAGAGGTTATCGCTTAACATAATTGGTGGGCCATCAGCTTGTACCGTCATATAAAAAGATTTAAAAAAACCTTTAAAGTTGTATTTGTCCGGCTAATGTTCGAAGTCTAGCAGCACTGGCGCAGATAGGTAGGTAATTTCCTCAGCTAGGGATAGAATTGAACCTGAGAGTTATGCGTCATTTGTGAGTTCAGTAGGTTAGGCTTCCGACAGAAGTGGCTCAGACAGGTGCCTAGCTTTGTGCGAATGCGAATGGAAGGAAATATATTGGATTATGACCAGCAAAAAGTTGGAGTAGGTAAAGCACTTTATTCAATACCAACTACACGCCCCGACTTCACACGGATAGTATCGAGATGAAATGCAGTCAAACCATCCCTCCCCTTCCCCCTCTTCCTCCTCTTTCCCCCTTCATACACATTTAGAGGGTCGGGTAAACAAAAAAATACTTAACCGATTTGAAAAAAACTTTCACTTTTAGAAAAGTAAATTTTCAATGTGTAACATAGGGGTGGTGTTGGGGATTAGTAAACTGACAACCTCCCACCCTATGTGACTCGCTGATAATTTAGCTTTCTACACGTGAAATAATTGTTTAAATCGGTTCAGTAGTTTTTAAGTATATTCATTACAAACAAACAAAGTTTACCTCTAAAATAATAGTGTAGACATCACCTCTAAACAACTCTCTTTAACTTTGTATATATAGAAACTCTTGGATGAAATCGGTACACGTTCTGTAAATTAATTACTTAGTCTCGACTTACAGGTACAATCACTCGAATACACACCTTTTTCCTGAATGTGTACGCAGAGCCTCAATAGGCCTCTTTTTACTGTGGGTTGCACCATCGTGGGAGTAAAGAAAGAAAGAAAGAAAGAAAGAAATAAAATTTATTTTGACCGAAACTGCACACAGAATCAATAAAAACTACAAAAAGGCGTGACAAGTAGTGAGCTCATCGCTACCTTCCCACAACTGACTCAGCTAACGCTTTCATCCTGTAAATAACACATTCCTTAATAAGCTAGCAGCCGGGACAAATCTTATACCAATGAACTTTAACAACAAGTCCGGGTAAAAGTAGTTAGAAATGGAATTTTAGGAACTGAACGCCCACACAATAAAACACATATGGCGCATCCTAGGTGGACGTAACCTATAAGGTAATGCATTGTTAAAAGCAGAAGTTACCGCTTAGCATCAGGTGGGCCTATACTTGTTCCGTCATTCACGTAGTTAAATTAAACTCTTCACTTTGTTTTCATTCATATCTCTATACTTTTCACTAGAAACGGGATATTTACCTGATTTTTGAGAACAAGTGAAAAGTATGTACGTAACTATCATAGTTCATTCATATATTATCGTTGAACCATGAATGTGCTCATTTTAAAAACCCCCTCTTTTGTGCAATACTGCAGTATATTTATTTAATTATTATGGTTTGGAGTTGTCACAATTACTGTGTACGTACACCCCAGGGAGGAGCTCTGTTGTATTGTTGTCAACGTTTGAAACATTGTGACGTGCATCGGGGAGTAATGCACAGTAACGGCTAATTACTTTTATTCAGTTGCTGAATTCCATTTTTACATGTAGATGAAAATGTTCTCACAAACATTGTTGTATTATGCAAGGGGCTAAACTTACACTAGTCGTATTTTATGATGGATCGCACCTGCTACAAAGCGGCAACGAACTAAGTAAGACCGACCGGACCGAACACTGAAAAACACGATTGAGTTAAATTTTTGTTACTTTTAATAATAAGATAAAATGAATTACCTTTTTTAGAAATTTAATCTTTGAGCTTTTCATTCGTTGATAACAATATAATAGTTAGACTCCAAGCATAGCCCTCTCCATAGCTCGCTGAGCGACTTTAAGTTTATGGACCCGTCCTACAGTGAGTGTCCACGTTTAAGCTCTGTAAGTCATAACTGGTAGGACGCACTGGCACTTTTGTCTTTAGGCATTGTGGGATGGGCGGCGAGAAAACTTGACGAAGTTTTCCAAATGTTGCCCAGCCAAGCTGAATTCTCCTACTTAATTCTTTCTAGAAGTTATGTTCACCTAGCTGTATGATCTGCCCGAGGTAAACATACTCCGCACAGCTTCGAGAGAAGTACCAGCGACCGTGATCGGAACCGGGGTTACATGCTCATTGACCATGATTTTGATCTTGTCCAAGTTCATTCCCAGTCCGACCCGTCGAGAAGCATCAGCTGGGCTGTTCAGCATTTGTTGCAGTTCCTGCCACTGTGTTTAATCTAATTGTTTGTAATCTGTTTTAGAAAAATAAACTTATTTGTATTTTGTATTTGTTGTATTTATAGTAACGTAGCATGAAGCGTAGCTTAATGCGCAGCTCGTAGCTGTACGCGTAGCAACGCTACGCACAAAACGTAGAAACACAAAATTATTACAATCAGACTTTGAATCCAAATGCATACAATCAATACATTCAAACATTCAAACGCCTTAACTATCGCCGTAAACAAAATCAGGTACGCTCTGTAATTGACAGAGTAAAATATGATAATATTCAAAAGGCGGGGTTACCTAGTAAGTCCCGGACTGGGTGTGGTAGAATAGTAGAATCAATTGTGCGGTTGTAGCTAACGGGCCACGAAAGGCGATAAGCTAAACTTACGATGCCTTTTGTACTCCACCACTCTAAGGGTGGGTTCCTACCGGCGACTTTTAACAGCGCGTTAGTCTGCATCGCATCGCATCTGGACTGCGATTATATCTAGCCAAAATGTTGTTCAACCGAAATAATAATACACTAAATTGCTGCTACATTCCGTTTGTATTAATTCTTTATTGAGAGTACGTCGCTCTTAAAAGTCGCCATGTGTAAACGCTTTAATATTTTATTGTGATCTTTCCAAGTGCGGTTCGGTTTAGAGAATTATCTAAGTATTGTTTGGGATGTTTAAATTGATAAAGTTTGATTTCTAATTCAGGCATAAGTAAATCTATGGCTGACTTTTTACCAACTCGTAGCTTCCTATTGATTGGAATGCATATAATACTTACAATAACTTTTGAGACAATACAAAATTATCTTATCTTAATAACATGTACAAACACAACACAATGATAATTGCTTCGTAACAATTTTCTAAAAAGCTAATCTTTCTGTCCACTGATATCTCTCAGGAAGTCCTCCTACACCGCTTCTTAAAATCCACACTTGAGCGTCAGCGCCATTAGGAAAAACGTACTTGGGTGATTAATCTGAAGGCAATCAAAAACGTGATCCTTCCAGGCAGGATCAAATCAGCTGTTTTAAATTTGGTTTACTTAAACCAAATTCAAATAAATTAGATTGGATTTAGATTGGTAGATAGATAGATAGATAGATAGAAAATTCTTTATTGCACGAGAAAAAAAGCAGTACATTCGTGAACTTAATGCTAATTAGCATTTCCTTCCAGCTAACCTTTGTGTAATGTAGAGTGGGTGGTAGTGCTATTAAAAATAATTATAGGTTGAGATTCGATGATTAACATAATTAAATACCTACTCTAAATAATTAGCTATATATATACCTAACATAATATAATATATATAAATAATTCAATAAATAACATAAGCTCAATTTTGTTAGACAAATTATGAGTACAAATTAAGAGCTGAATTTGTACCAGAATTTGTTCCTCAAAGATGGCCGAGATAATGACAGTACGCAGCAAACTCGTTTATGTACCATGTTCTTAGTTGTATTGACGTTTTTTTTTGGATAATCATCATCACTATCATCCTGTAGAAGTCTTCTGCTGCCTTGCCCGGAGAATGCTACGACGAAATATGTTCTTGAGCGGCCGTCAACCTGCGATCTTTAAATATGTATTTCGCCTGGTTCTTCCTACTCTGGTCATGATTGCATTAAAGAAGATTATTTTTTTGGATTGGCAGTGTAAAGTTTCAAGTTTTTGGAATTGTTCTAGGCCACATCCAATCCATTTCAAAGACATGACTTTCCAAGCATTTTCCCCTTGTTTTTTATATTTGTAAAGTTTAATTTTAACACAAACATGATATAGAACTTAAGACTTGTAAGAGATTTTGTCTTGATACAATATTTAAACAACATTATTCTGTAAGTCGATAGAATGCCGTGAAAAATGTTATTGAGCTGCCATCCACCCACTTCCTATGACCTTTAAAATGTCATCGAGAGGGTGGAGATGCGGGATTGTCGAGATGTCGAGATGTCGAGATCCGGACACTGCGTCGTCCGGTTCTTGGTTAATACTAGAGAGCCATCTGATGACCTTGTATCGTGCTACTAATAAATGCGGAATATCCATGGAATAGCTACACCGTGTTTTGTCTCTTTCGATCGAATTTGAAACCGCCTGTCAATGCAAAAGACAAAATACTTTGTAACTATTCCAAGGATAATCCAAGTTTTATAGTAACGTGGTTAGTAATTAGTACACATGCTGCTTAAACCATTGTTATTGTGAGCAACCATAGTTTAAAAAACAACTGCACTGAATTCCGTGGTTCTTAATAACATTGCTCCACTATTATATAATTTTACGACCATTAGTCGAACCCATAAAATATAGTTTTAAAAATTGTTCCACGAATTGGTAGATGGCGTTCAAGTAACAAATAAAGTAGTAGTTGTACGGTGTCCACATCAGAGCACATATATCATTTTTATCGCTCGCACTCGGCCCGGTCGTTTATTCGTTGCTTACCTATTGCACACGCGGTTCATATGACGACCGATGTTTTACTATAAGTTCTCGATTGTAGTTAATTTTGAAAGAAAGTTGTTCGTTTTAGAGACATCATCATAATCAGCAAATAAACGCCCACTGATAAATGCGACTTCTCCCACAATATTTATTCAGCGGTAATATTAGTTATTTTAATCTGTAAAACAATGAGTCTGATATGTTTTTGTAATAGTAGTAGGCCTTTTTTGTGAAAGAGTTCGTTAGCGGAAGTACTACCACCATACCTATTTCTGCCGCAAAGCAGTAGTGCTCGCATTGCTGTGTTCTGGGTGCCGGTGCAAGTACAGGCACATGACACTTTTCATCTTTATTCATCGAACACGGAAGCCTGCAATGCACTAAGTCTTTATATCTCAGGGTGGTGGGCGCAGTGCAATGCCACATAGGGCGCGTCCTAGGTGGACGTGATCTATGAGTTAATGCATTGTTAAAGGCAGAGATTACAGCTTAACATCAGGTGGGCCATCTGCTTGTTCCGACTATATATTTGTTCATAATATATGTGAGCATCTTAGTTCAAAAATGAAATTTTGCAAACTAATTAAATTAAAGTGAAAATTCGATATATTTTCACCCTCTGTTGTTTTGTCACTTCATGCTTTGTAAAGTCCTGTGCTCATTCATATATGTAATGTAGTGAAAGTGCTAACCCTACCTAAAAATAACACAAGAAAAATGTGGCCTCCCTAGAGACTGTAAGAATAGTGCTATTGGACTCACGTTGATACAATGTATAAAATTAAGTCAACGTTAAATTGATTAGTCTATATTGCATAATGATAACCAATATATATAAAATCGTTGCGTGACTGACTATAAACACACAGCCAAAACCGTATGTTATAGAGACCTGAGGAACGTAGATTCCTATTGTGTACACTAAGGAAGAAAATTCCATGGAAAGTCGCTGGCGTTTCACCAGATAGAGTACTATATAAAAAAGCCCTGTACTGCAATCATAATTTTTTAAGACAATTTTATGTTGGTTGCATTTAATTTTGTTGAGAGTGTTTTAGTGTTCCTACGTAGATTGTCGTAGTCTAAAGTGCTACGGGCTACGACAGCTACAGTCTACGGCGTAGCGCAGGTTACATCTGCATGACGTAGTATGAAAACAGTTTCACCCACGAACACGAAAACGCCTCATTTCAGTATGTCGTAATGCAAACTCGATTTTGAAAAGAATTCGTAGTAAAGAAAGGTTATGTACCAATCGCACGCTCAAGTGAGACCGTACTTCTTTTTTTAGAACCGTCGTTTAGTCAACTATGTATTGAAGATGAATGTTTATCGGTTGTTCCATTTGTTGGAAAAAGGCTCCAGCGTGATTTATTGATTAATACTAACTGCTCGAGTACGATAAACTAGCATTTTGAACCTCGGGATATGCAGACCTTTTACTGAATTTAACTTCGCAATAAAACTCAAGTGCCCGTTAAAGTTCAGTACTAGATACGTTCATACTGGCATAATGGCATAGGGCCAACAGATATAATTCAGGAAAATAATTCAATGTTCTTTTAAATCTATTAGTAAAAAGCATTAGCATGCATATTTTTTGCATCTTTCTTTTCTATGAAGGGGTTTTGTGATTGTTACTTTTTTTGCTGTTGAGCAGTTAAGTTTAACACAGTTATTTTAAACCAAAACGGGTATTCAGAGTCAGTTATCAGTGCTGTCTATATTCCTCTCCAGATTTGCCGAAATGTTAATAAAATAATATGGATCAACATACAGATAATTTACTATAATAGCTTTCTCAGTCTATAAATCTCTTCATTTCTTAGAATCTAAGTAATAAGATATAGGAAATAAATATTCAAGCAATATGATGAACAATGGTCTTCAGATATCACAACTGTTTAATTTGTATTTGTTATATTTTTTACATACTTAAGTACTTGTATTTGTTGTATAATTATTTCTGTACTAAATTCATATGGTTTATTTTACACCAAAAATATGATTAATAGTAATCTGTTAAATCCATTTTGGCTTGCTCTACAACTTTACATCTAACAAGATACCTATAACTTATCTACAGCACTGCGCATTGCTGATACGAGCACTTATATAAGTTTAGATGTAAATCTATTAACCCGAAACTGCGTCGCGCTGCAGAACTCATCACATTAATACGTATATGTATGGGTGACCAAATTCAAAGCGTGAACTATTTAATCAACTCATGAAATATGCATTCGCCGAAATTCACCGGCGGTTCGTCCATCAGCGCAAGGCCTTATCGACGACGGCGCTTATCATCAACAGGTTCTACTGCCGGCTCGTGTGCTGTTATCTCTTGCTACAAATAGTCACTACTCTACCATAAACCAAAAGCCTTATAACCACTATCCACTCCACGCAATACCCAACCCCAAATTCTCTGTACTAAGATTGAAAATTGAGGTGGAATTCCAGTGTGGTGTGGTGCATAATCACAGATAAACGCATTGTCACAGTGTATTACGGGGCCAGTCGCCTAATGCGCCTAATTCACGACAATGTAGACAAGTCTGCAACTGTACTTGTTATTATTTAGAATTGGACAGTTTGTGTGTGAGACGAAGCTTTGTGCTGTAAACGTTAGCTTATTGTGAGAGTAGAGAACATCTACATTTTGGGCACATACATACTTGTACCGTTATTCCCAAAACCAGTATAATAATGTGAAGTGTGCTTTTGTATAGTAACATAACTTATTCAGACTGGTACATTTTAGTATTATTTTATACTGCCATTTCATTTGGACATTTGCTAGGAGGATAGAATATATGTTTTTGAAACTCATACATTTCTCAGTAGAACTTAAGACTGCGTCTAAACCAAACCTATACTATATTTTTTTACAAGTAAACCAAGTACATTATCTAGATTAAAAAAGACATGATTACAACAATATTATTCCAAAAGCATCTGTTTTTGATTAGATGTTTTAGTTTTTTTTCCCACGACGATTTTCCCACCCGCGGTGAAAAGAAGTCCATTTGAGGCTCTGCAATTTGGGGGAAAAGGCGTGTATTTATACATGTATGTATTATTCAATAGAAAAAAACCTGCCTGAAATTTTCTGGCACCCAAACCTATCAAACTGGAAAACAGCAATACGAGCACTACTACTTTGTGTCAGATATAGTAACTATGTAGTACTTGCCCGGACGAACTCTTTCACAAAAAAGCTTTACTATTAAAACAATGTGCAACATTGTATTACAATGTATTTTTTGACCTCATTTTTTTTTATACTACTTAGAATGTTGGATCAAGCAGATGGCCCACCTGATGATAGGCGGTACCCTCTGCCTATGAACAGTGCATTATCACATAGGTCAAGTCCACGTAGGTCGCGCCCTATGTGGCATTGCTCTGCGCCCGCCACCCTGAGACATAAAGATGAAAAGTCTCATCTTCCTGTAATTTCAACCTTCAAACCGGAACACAGCAATGCGAGCACTACTGCATTGCTTCAGAAATAGGTATGGTGGTACTACTTCCCCGGACGAACTCTTTCACAAAAAAGCTCTACTACTACTATTCTAATAGTAACACCTGACTGTACTAACGACCGTATCCATCAACAACGCCTTAGACCAGTAATTGCAGAGCTAAGTGTCCACATTTAATTACTGCCCATATATCTATATTATTAGTGTGGCTTTACGAGAGCGTGGTTTGACAAATGGTTGTGCAATATCACCGATATGTCACCAACATCGTCTTAATAGATTTTCCCAGCAATACGTGCTGGTAATAAACATCTTTTCCGATAGCGAACGCTCACTTTCTTCAGGGAAGCCGATCAGAGAAAACCACACACACAAATGTGGACTGATATCCGTAGCCATGGAACTTTCTCTATTTTCTTTTAGGAACTGGCTGAGATGTGAAAGGTTGCGGGTTCGATTCCCGTTGCGGGACAAATGTGTGTGTGTGTGTGATATATTTGTTCCAGGTCTGGGTGTTGTGGTACCATGGTAATCGTAGTTCCTTACCCACGACATAGGGAATCCTAGGTCAGGACAATGTATTGACTGTTGGGTGTTATGTTTAAAACATAGGTATTAAAACACTCGTATGAAGCTATTAAAAACTTCGCCAAAGTCCAGTTTTTAAACTCACACTCGTGTTTTAATAACCCCTGTTATGTAATAGTTTCATAAAATACTATTAATTAATCCTCAAATATTTTATTTTCAACCAAGGGGATCAGTATCAGGAGTCTGTTGAAACCCTTGGGGTGTTTTTCTGATGAGCTATATCATCAGGATAACAGAAATTAATAGTTTTTTTTAAATAACCATATATGACTGTTTACTTTAAAAGTAGATGTAGTACAAATCTGATTTAAAGCGCGATCGCACATGTAAATTTAGCATGGAGCACGTGAAATCGAGATCACGGAATTTATATGAAATAAATTTCTGGTATTTATTTAAATGTTTGCATGTCTGTAGTTGATGATCAGAACTACAGTTTTTTTAACTTTTAATTCAAATAGAGCTTTTATTTATATTTTTACCAAAACAATACACCTCTGTCACCTCTTGACGACCTCTGTGGCGCGGCGGGCGAAGCTTGGCCTGCGACGCAGGAGGTTGCGGGTTCGATTCCGGCCTTGGAACAAATATTCAGGGTGTTCTGGGTATTTTCTATGTATAATAAAAAATATCTATTAATGTAATATATTGTATTAAGTATATCAGTTATCTAGTACCCAAAACACAAGCTCTGCTTGACTTGGGGCTAGATAATGTTGTCTGAACAGCCCAGCATTATTTATTTATTTTATTTATACAATTAAATATCTGAAACCTTTTCAGTAGTAATCTACGTAGCTAATCGTGCGTACAATGGCCTTGTCCTAATACTGTCCAGAATACCTTCAACTTATCGTCAGTCTTTGAACCCATGTCCCGCACGCTAATCGACCTACTGTCAGCCGCACTGCCTTTCCGAATAATCAGCTATATACCCAGCTACAGATTTGCTGCGAGGGAAGGTCGACTGTACGCGTCATGGATTAAGGTTAATTATGAGCAAGTTGAATAACTTTACGATCATTGCTTGATATATCTCAATCAGCACATCTGGTTGTCTATAGTTAAGTACCTAAAAGCTAATATTTAAAATCAATTTTTGAAAGTTCTTTTTGAGAACAATATTGTGTAATTTTTTGTGAGGGTCGTACCCACGTTAATATTTTATTACAGAAAATTATTTTCTCCATTACGATTTTACGACGGCAACATTTTCGTCACAAATTATTTTACTTTACTTTCCTATCTGGAAATGTGTATACGATGCTGGCGTAATGGAAACTCTAGGTTTAGTAATAATTTATAACCAATACCTTTTGAGAAATACTTCTTGAATCTGCAGGAATACGAGACAAATTTTTTAAACCTAAGGTTCCAATCTAAAATCAATTCTCCGAATCCTGAATTTAGTCTATGTTAGCAACGTTTCCTAAAAATCTAGCCATGGAATTCAGGAATCCTACAAATATTATTAGGGTGAGCGAAACAAGTCCTCTACTATCCCATAACGTATAGATTTTTGTGGTACACTTTACGAAAATTTTAATTATAATATATACTTGCGGCTCAAGTGATCAAGAAATTATATAGGTACTATCGAATTTGTATGCGTTTAATTGTTTAATCAAATGTTTACAAAAAAACATCAATTAACAATCTCACGATTTACATTATAATCTTATGGTGATTACAATGATCTGGTAACATACATTATAATTATGTATACAGGCTCCATTCGGCAGTCCACTCACGAAGGCCTGAATGTACGAGTATCATAAAATAGGAATCGCGTCATAAGCTCCAGCAAGTAACAAAGCAGTAAGCCAGCCTGAACAGCTTAATAACATAATACTGGCATTAATATAGTTCGCGTAGCAGGCACAGTTACGGCGCGTCCGTAACAATTGGCGTAAAAATATGACCTATTAAGTGCACCCTGTAACATTATATTTTATACAAGTGTGCCCACAATAGGTACGTAGGTGAGCAATAAATATAGCAAAGAGCGTGTAAGATACAATAAAAGTGAATTATTAGCACAAAGCGTATTCGTACGGAGTCGTGTTTATTTATTTGTGCCCAGTTTACCTGCTATCTTTACTGATATAAAAGGGTTTGGTTTTTTCGGGAGTCTATATATATGGGACACATCAATTTTTTTTGGTGTTTAGAATTTTGTTTACGAATTTTATACCTTCTTATTTTTCAGCGGCCATTAGAGGTCTTCCCTATTTTGCCATAATCAGCAAGATTGGCAGGCCGATTGGTGATCGCGTTATTGGTGTCGAGTACTCAGGTGGATGCTGCTCCCTTAATCGGCTTTTTTTCATCCATGGGAGTAGATGGAGTGTCCATTCCTAAGCTTTGCTGCCAGCTTATTATGGAATGTTTTATTATTCGAAGAAAGCGTTAGCCGAGTCATTCGTGGCAAGTAATGGCGGCGATGAGCTCACCACTTGTCACGTCTATATTCCACGATGGTGCAACCCACTGTGAAAAGAGGCCCAGTGAGGCTCTGCCTACCCCTTCGGGGAAAAAGGCGTGTGTATGTACCCGGTTTGAGCTCTCTGCACACAAACGTGGTTTGTTTCTGTTTTAGACATTGCCTAATCAAACTCCATTAAATTTTGTATAAATAATCAATACACAATACAATATCACAATACAACATACACTTCTAAGCCCGTGGTTTGTCATTTTCGTTTAAAATTATATGGTTTACATTATGTCCGAATAAAGAGCAAACTTCGCTTTCTATGAAGCGGATAAGCGATTCAGTCCTTACCTTTTAAGCATAAAAATAATACTCACTATAGTTACTATCTCTCAGCAGAGGGTTAAGTACAGGTTTATTATTTGGAACATCTCGGAATAAAAAAAAAAGAATTGCGAGTCGAAATGCCGTATGCAGAAAATGATAAGCGTATTAAGTATATCAGTTATCTAGTACCCATAACACAAGCTCTGATTAGCTTGGGGCTAGATAATGTTTTGTGAACTGTCCAGAATTATTTATTTATTTTATAATAACAAATTTCGACTCGCAATTTGATAGTCGGGATATCGAATGCAATATTTAGACAAAGCTGTACTAGACCCTCTGAAACTAGTGAAAAGGTTAATCCTTCGTAATTCTGTATCTAGCAATACAATGCTAATAATGAAGTTGACTAGATCGGAAGAGGAATACGAAACAAAGAGTGATCGAGTGTCGACATATATGTAGCATCTAAAAGTGCTGAAAGGATCTCGAGACCGCACTTCTCTATTAGCATGCAAATTAACGAGAATATACTCTACATAACTTGAGGGTTCGATCGAGAGGCTTCGCACGGGTAGCCCCGGTGAAAAACAGCCCCCCCCCCCCCCCCGCGATATTTTATTACTTATTCTGCTATTCGGAGCGGAAAAGAATCCACCAAAAAAGACAAAAAAGAGAGAACTAACATCGGTCCAGCCGATCTTGAGTTATATATAGTCGTGTATATATATATACATATATATAAAGAGATGATATTTTTAGCCCCCGACGCAAAACGAAGGGGTGTTATAAGTTTGACGTGTCTGTGTGTGTGTTTCTGTGTGTGTGTGTGTCTGTCTGTCCCATCGTAGCTCCCGAACGGATGAACCGACTGCGTTCTTCTTTTTGTTTGAAAGGTGTATTTGTCGGGAGTGTTCTTAGCTTTGTTTGATCAAAATCGGTTCAGCCGTTCAGCGTTGGGGTTTTTTTTTAATTATTCAAAATGAATTACTTGTATGTTAAAGTAGTTGGACGAGAATAGATGAGAACAGCTCAGGACCGGAGAGAGTGGCGTTTTAGAGAGGAGGCCTTGTAACCAGCAGTGGGTGCACACAGGCTAAATACCTAGATAGATAGATATTTTATGGATATGATTAAATCATAAACAAGGAAACAAGGTCTTACACTACTAAGTTTAAGACTCATTAACAATTTTACGTGAACTTGATATTCCACGGAGCATTAGCAGCAGCTGCCGATGGCAGTTGTAGATGCGACCTATGATTACGCAATAAAATGTAATTTACGCATACTAAACTGCTAAAAGTGCCATAACTAATGTGAACCATGCAAATCGGAGATTGTTACTTGGTATCGAATTAACTTCGTTAAAATAAGCGATAACTTGGTTACAACAATAAAATTTTAAAAAACGACCTACGACGTTACTGTTTTTAGGACGTCTCGTTTTAAATCAAAATTGGATGTTATTTTGGGAGTCACGCGAAAATAATAAATAAATAAATAAATAATGCTGGACAGTTCACACAACATTATCTAGCCCCAAGCTAAGCCAGAGCTTGTGTTATGGGTACTAGATAACTGATATACTTAATATAATACATTACATAGATAGATATTTTTATTATGCATAGAAAACACCCAGAACACCCTGAACAAATATCTGCAGAACGCACAAATTATTTGTTCCGAGGCGGGAATCGAACCCGCAACCTCCTGCGTCGCAGGCGAACCATCGCCAGCCGCGCCACAGAGGTCGTCAAATAATGCCTGTTTCTTCTGTCACATTATATAATGCGAAACCAATAAAAAATAATTTATTTATTTCGCCGAATAAGTTGATTATTATCGGTTTAATTCAATAATTAATTGTTTAATTTAATTTAATACAAATTCGAATTCGGTTTTATTTTGTCTGTAATTCGTATTCGATTCCCACGATACAGGCCGCGAGCCTAGTGTGGGGTCCATAGCTATATTATAACTCCGAAAATGTCTTAACCTAAATCTAAATTGTTTAACATCTTTTTCTCGGTGTTTTGTGTATTAGTTGTGTTTTTTTGTAAATAAAATAATAAATAAAAATAGAAATAAAAAAAAGTTAGTCTTTCTTAGTTAGTTTTTCTTTTCTTAAAACGGACTTCTTATTTTGTGACTATTTATCAAGAAGTTAGTAACATTTTATAATAATTTGAAACAAGGCACAGGTATTGGCTGTTCACAAATAGTCGTAAGTTCCAGAAGTTTGCACATTTATTAATAATAATAACGGCAAGGTACTCGCCCATAATACCCCGAAGCTTGGAGGAGTACTTACGATTCACACCACAACTGATTTTACCAGCTGTCAAGCCTCAAAAACCTATTCTTAACTTTGCCACATAGATCACAAGGGTTGATTTCCCGTGGGCGGTGTTAACTTTGATATCATTGGCTTTATATACATATTCATTAATTATTGGGGTATTCAGAATGGGTGTGGGCACTAGGAGTTTCAGAATAACCAGAATTTATAGTTATATAAGTTAATTAATAAGTAGATTATAGAAAGTCCCTTAAGTACGCTTCTACGGCAAATAGCAAAGAAGAATTTAAACTGCTGCCGAGTTATGCAAAGTGATACTGGAACCAATGCTCCAAATTCTTCACTATCTAACTCATTCAAGTTCAGGTAAGTTAGAAAGTGACAGAATAGCGTTGGCGAAACAAAAAGAAAGTTAATATAAGTTTTTTTTTTAAAGAAAAAAAATATTAGGAAAGTAATTTTCAAAAATAAAAACAATGTTCTTGGACCTTTTGCGTTGTGTTACTAAATATACTGAAGGCAATAAAAATATCTTATGATTGAAATATGAGGAGAAAAATGCCTGAAACTACAAATAAAAAGCGGCCAAGTGCGAGTCGGACTCGCCCATGAAGGGTTCCGTAGCAGCAAGTAACATAATATAAAAGTTCTTGGATGGATTACGATTTAGGAAGTATTAAAAAAAACTACTTACTAAATATCGTTCAAACCAATTTTCGTTAGAAGTTTACATGGTAATGTACATCATATTTTTTTTTTAGTTTTATCATTCTCTTATTTTAGAAGTTATGTGGACACACACACACACACACACACACACACACACACTTTTTACCACTTTAGAAATGTCTCTCGCGCAAACTATTCAGTTTAGAAAAAAATGATATTAAAAACCTCAATATCATTTTTGAAGACCTATCCATAGATACCCCACACGTATGGGTTTGATGTTTTTTTTTTGAGTTTCAGTTCTAAGTATGGGGAACCCCAAAAATTTACTGTTTTTTTTTTCTATTTTTTTGTAAAATTCTTAATGCGGTTCACAGAAAAAATCTACTTACCAAGTTTCAACAGCCTAGCTTTTATAGTTTCGGAAAAAAGTGGCTGTGACATACACGGACAGACAGACAGACAGACAGACTGACATGACGAATCTATAAGGGTTCCGTAATTTTTGGTTACGGAACCCTAAAAAAGGCAACTTTGCAAATTAATTTCTTAAATTTTAAGGTGTTTTTGAAAAAAAAAACAACAATAGGACATGATAATGATGTAGGCTAAGATATATATATTTTTTTGTACATTTTTCGATAAAGATTGTGGAGAAAAAAGGTTTTAATGCACCACACTTCACATATATCCATTGCACGCCTTAATGAATCAGGCAACACTAAAGTAACGGTTAGTTCTCATCTATACCTACCAATGAAATGTCATTGATGTTTGTCTGTTGTTTCAAAATAAATGCCAAAATTTAAATTACTAGAAGAAATTTATATCATTAAAAAAACCCCATTGCAATGTTGTTGCAGTTCCAATTCATCCCGACTATGGTTTTATAGTATTTTGCTCACTATAAAACCCCCTTTATGTAATCGATAAAATATTCTAAGATCAAGGGATCAGCCATCAGTCTCGCTCAATCAATTTTGAAAGCAAGGTTTATCATAACGAGGTCAATTATATTCAAACTTTACTTACCATCTTAAAGGAGTGTTGGAACTGAACTGGCCATCCCATAAGCTGTGATTATAGGTACCGTACCTTTGAAGCTGACATTTGGAGCAAGCAATGGAGGGTGTACAGTAATCCGATTAGTTTAACGGACAAGCTGTACGTGTAGGATAGAATTTGGGAACTAGAGTAAGTACTCAGGAGTAGGTACTCAGGCATTATATTCGATGGGTAAACTCGATCCAGATTCATTTAAACTGATATCGAGATTCAAAAGGTCACGTGAGTTGTGTCCTGTTTTTGAACTCCGTGGTCCTAAAATTAAATTGGTACAAGTATGTAATTTAGGGTGCTTGTTAACATATCTTAACTTCACTACCTAATCCGAGATTTGGTTCAGGTAAGTACCGTATTACGAACGTTACCTGCTTAGTACGCATCGCACACGCACATTCACGTCCATAAAAGCCAATACCGGCGTTAGATGTAACAATAATTGTAATTATAACAGATTACTCATTAATAACTAAGTATTCCAAGTTAATGGGCACATAAACAGCAGCGAGCGGAGCACATTTATCAACAAAAAGTGGTAATTTTATCGAACGAACCTAGTCCTCGTAACGTCAGTTATGACGAACTTAATGCCAGAGTTGTTAAAACTTTGTCGAAAACGAGCATTATGTTTAGTGGTTTGTTTAGTCGATCAATTTGCTGCGTAGAAAATGTACGGCTATTTTTGCGAGAGAGCAAAGTTGGAGTTTTAGGCGTAATTTTGGTACCAGACTAGTTTTATAAACTAAATTTTGTGAGGCTTTGGTTGCATGAAAGCGTAGGTTTGAAGTTGTTCAACTGTAGGTACAATTCTTCGGATCCGGCAGACAGGACAAAGACTATTTGGGCAGACTTAACATACGTAATAAATATGAACGTTAATAATGTTAGTAGGCAGAGAATAAAACAAGAAAAAGTTATTAAAAAACATATATTGACGTTTCAGAAAGAGTTCCATCTTACCATGGGATCAATCCGGATGCACCCTAGAATTGCACCGTTCAACAGAAAACGTGTTTTGAAAACTACTGAACTGATTGTGATAAAACTTACATTGTTCCCTGAGTTAACATACACTTAAGAAATATGGCGCACCTGTTTAGAAGCCCACATAGACAAAATTAACGAATAAAATAAATAAATAAATAAATATTGCTGAACAGTTCACACAACATTATCTAGCCCCAAGCTAAGCAGAGCTTGTGTTATGGGTACTAGATAACTGATATACTTAATACAATATATATTACATAAATAGATATTTTTTATTATACATAGAAAATACCCAGAACACCCTGAATAAATATCTGTGATCGCACAAATATTTATTCCGAGGCGGGAATCGAACCCGCAACCTCCTGCGTCGCAGGCCAAGCTTCGCCCGCCGCGCCACAGAGGTCGTAATATTGTGCAATTCCAACCATATTATATACTAGGTACGGGTCGAACTAATAACCTCCTTTTTTTGGTTATATATAAGCCTACAGGTGTGAAACTCATCGTATCTTACTTTGTGCGTGAAGACTGTTCATAAAAGAGGCAAATAATAGGTTACTTTGTTTATGCACCCGAGTGCGATATGGACGGTAACAATGCGCATAATAATCAGGCAATCTCAATGGCGGTAATTACGTCTGACAGTGACAGAGCCGAGCAATGAACAGTGTTTGCGAGTGCAGCCCGCACTCATTGTCTCCCAGTCATTGTGATCCAGCTTTGTGTTATTGACGGTTTAGTTGTATTTCTGGTCGAACTTTTACGGTGATTACTTGATGTACTACGGTGCAAACAAGGCTGAAGCCTGAAAATGTAAAAGACACGACTATAAGTTGTTGTCGAAATATACAAACAAGCTTTTTTAAGTGATCAAAACCGTGAGCTAATCAAACTGAGCCCAATCACTGCCAGGTTTCATTATCCAGGGGTTCCTTTGTCCACCCTCCGTTTTTATCACTGACAATGCAATATTATCGTCATAACTATAATATTGTATTGTCTTCAGAACTTAACAGGTATGCAAAATTTTAGCTCAATCGGTTCGACTGCAAGATTTGACCACATTTAATTCTTAGTACAACCACGGAATAAATAATAGTCCAAGGTCCAACCCCACCCGTAACCAACGCCATCTTAACACGAGAATAAATACCTTCTTTAGGTTTATAATTTAAAGACAATGGAGTCGGTTAATATTGTGAAATAACTTCAAACTTTACGCCTAAACTTGTGTAAGGCAGATCACACATCAAAGTTTATTCACGTTATTACAAGCTTAGTTTCTTTGACTAAGTTTACACACGTGTTAATGACAAAACTTGGAAGATTTCATACATAATTTTCCACTCGAGATAATACAGAAATCTACACAGCTTATGATTAAGTATGTTTATATAAATACGTCTAAAATAATGAAGATAAGTTTTATATTATTTGTGAGCATCACCGATGTATAAATATAAATCTATACTGTGACTATTTGAAACACAAAGAATTTTTGAAAAATAAAAAAAACTTGATAGACGGAACAAGCAGATGTCCCGCCTGATGTTAAGCGGTAACCTCTGCCTCCCAATCAATCGTTAACAAATTCAATGCATTACCTCATAGGTCATGTCCACCTAGGACGCATCCTATGTGGCATTGCACTGCACCCACCACCCTGAGACATAAAGATGAAAAGTCTCATGTGCAGTCTTTCACCGGTACCCATACCCTTTAAACCGGAACACAGCAATGCGAGCACTACTGCTTTTCGGCAGAAATAAGTATAGATGTAGTACTTCCCCGGACGAACTCTTTCACAAAAAAGCTCTACTTCTACTAAAATATATTGCGATAAAGTTTATTTTTGTTATAACTTGTTTGATTTCTATGAATAGTGAACGTTGCGTGTGTGTAATGTTCACCGCTTAGTGTAGCTCTGTCAGTGTCAGCCCTAATTAAAGCCATTGAAATTGGCTGATTAATATGCGTAATGCTAGCGGTGTATGTGCCGATGCTCTATTGTGGGCCACTCGGTGAATTATGCGCGGGTGGAATGACGTGGTTATGCGATTGTCCAGGTGGTATTTTGTTTAGTTGCTGTTAGTCTGAATTTCAAACGTCAATAATAATAATAAATTTAATTCTGGACAGTTCATGCACAACATTATCTAGCCTAAAGCTAAGCGAGCTTGTGTTATGGGTACTAGATAACTGATAAACTTAATACAATACATTACATAGATAGATATTTTTATTATACATAGAAAATACCCTGAACACCCTGAACAAATATCTGCAGATCGTACAAATATTTTTTCTGAGGCGGGAATCGAAGTCGCAACCTCCTGCGTTGCAGGCGAACCTTCGCCCGCCGCGCCACAGAGGTCATTAATAAATCAATTGATCCTGGAATAAAGGTCTTCGATCACAGATAAACAATGGTCTGGTACTCCGCTACACTGATACTTCCACGTGATTATCACTAGATGACGTCACCAACCAGTTGCCACCTTAGGTATTGCATGTTATATATAAAAACAATCCTAATCTAATGAAAGAATCAACTTAGAGATTGAACGTAATTTTTAAGACTTCAAAAAAAGGATCGTGTTAATTCCGTCATTTATAAACGGATTTATAAATAGTTTTTTTACTTGAAAGGATTTACTTCCAGATTGGTCCCATTTCAATCAAAACTTGTTCCTGATGATAAGATCCATGAAGAATTGAGGAAATTCCTCAAATATTATAGGCATACATATATTTAGTTCATATATTTTACGACCTCTGTGGCGCGGCTGGCGAGTAGCCGGTGGAGATGCGAGAGGTTGCGGGCACAGTTAAAGGCTTATAAATAAACGAATATTTCAAAGTGCTAAGGAGAACAATTTTGAATGGAGGGTCCTATGTCAAATATTTAGTTACCTATTGTACGCATGAAAGGATACGATTTACTAAGTAGGTAGACATTTCAACAAATGGAAGCTAAAAACAATGATCTAACCGGTCCCGGCGCTGCCCAAATATTCGAAATGCCACCATGCTACTCCTACAGTATGAATAATGGTATAACCATCCGTCATGCGGACATAACGAACTTAAGCTGAGCCAGAGATTAATGCTTTATAGAAGTGATTTGGAGGGTTTCGATTGATCTCCAAATAACAGATTAATTTCATGCCAACTGAGTGTCAGAGATTAATAAAATCATAAAGCTTAAAATATTACCAAAAATATTTTAAACCACCTCTGATTTTGAGAAACCACTTTCTGATAGTTTTATAACAGAGAGCGTTGTGATTTTTTAAATTTAAGTCCATTATTGGCTTTATGACAAGATGCTGTGTGATTTTGTTAATAAATAAAATAAAATAAAACAAACTGAAACTTCATTCTAAACACAACTAATTGACACCATGGTAATAGCGCTGTTCTTCTCCTTTTTGTCATTTGATAAAAGAAAAAAGAAAAACACACCAGTATTTAAAACAAAGCTAATCTACGATAAAAGAAAACAGTTATCAAAGCTCAGTCTTCCTCCACAAAAAGTACGGAGCGGCAGACTAAGTTCACCTGAGTGCATTATGTATTATTAGAAAATTGAAATAAAAAAATCTATATATCATAATGAAAAAAGTCTTAGCTAATTTATGTGATTGAAACTTCAGAATAAATTTTAGGCAAATGTTATTCAACCAAAATAAAAAAAAAAACTTAACAACCAACCTAGTGACTAGTGACTTTATAATAATTATTATAAAAATTGTTCTTAATTCTTAATCTGGTTGAATAAAACCCAGGTGAACTAAATCAAGCCCCTAAAAAATAGCACTATTTCAATTTCAATTCTCTATTCTCATTTCCATGGTAAAGTATGTAACGCAGACTGGCTGTCGCAGACAGGCCCACGCTAAACTCTGGGATTGATTTGTCAGACGCATCGTTTTGCAATATGGAGGCCTGTGTGAGATTGAAACAATTTAAATGGCTATATTTCAATTTGCAAAACTGATTTTTTCACTTGCGTCATGATGTTTGAACAGAGTTTCGTCATTTATGTGAAATTCTGTTTTGGTACCGGGTTATTTATGAACTGGAATATACACTACAGTACTGGCGCTAAATATATAAAGGTAGCGTGTGTGCGAAAATATTTTCTGTAGTAAAAGACAAGAAAATTAAAATCTTCAAGTTAAAATCTGCTTGTTAACATTTCAAAAGTAAGACACGGAAATGCGCAAGACAATATTACCTACTCGAGCAGAAAATGAAGCTGTAAGTTGGCAAGCGCGGATTGTATCTATGAAAATGAAAGGTTGCAATCGCAGCACCCGCTTGATTACATCTCTAATTAACAACAAACTTGGGTACGCGGTCATTAAAAATTGAAGAGCTCCTTAAACTAATTAAAAATGGGCGCGTCTCCGACACAATTTAGTCTATTTAAGTGCTTACGACCCGTTCTTGTCCAAGTCGAAGTTGCCTCGAATGAAGAATTAATTATGAAGAGTAGAAGGCCCCGACTTGCAAGTTCAAACCGGTTACAATTTGTGGGAAAGTAGCAGGTGTGACACAGGCCCCGGAAAACTTGGAGTTGCACACACTTTGTTGCCTTCTCGGATGATAAAGTTGATTTGAATCGCAGATTGAGGTGTTAAAGTATAACTTAGTACACAGTTTTGAACGCCACGTTTCTACTACTTACTTTGTTTATAGTTTCATAGTTTTTGCTGGGACACTTTAGCAGTTGGAATAATAATGTTGACGTGGATTACTTAGTTTATTTATAAGTTATTAACCTTAAGAGGTCCCTACCCGATTCGGGCTAAAAGCTTGTTGGTTGATCCAACGCAAGGTTTGAAAGAAAGGCACTGTGGAAAAAGAGAGACATCGCCAGAGCAGTCAGTTGGTATTCTGAAAATTGTACTACTCACTCGCGATGCGGTAATTAACGCCCAAAAATTTAATAAAACGTTTCCAGGAAATAGTGTCCTGACCTGCTAATGCCCGGTATCATTGGATATGGAGGCGACACCACGGTTGTGGAGAGATACGTTTTCACTGCAAGTGCTAAGCAGAATTAATGCAGCGTCTGAATTTGACTCTCAAGGCTGTATCCGACTGGGGCGATGCCAATCTAGTCAAGTTCAACGCTTCTAAAACGCATCAGGCTTGTCTGCCCAAGTTCCTTTCTTCCGAGATTTCTTCAAGGTGAGGCTAAGATAAACAAAAGTCTATCAATATATAAAAAAAAGTGACCTTGATCTTCGACCAAAATAAAAAAGTTCTTGATGAAGCATTACATAAAAAATACACTCGACTTGAGAACCTCCTCCTATTTTTGAAGTCGGTTAATGAAAATATTTTTTTTAAAGACTGTCAAAAAAATGTTTGTCATTAACAGACTTCAAAAAAAGGAGGAGGTTCTCAAGTCGAGTGTTTTTTTTAGTATCCATGTGGGAGGTTTTAAGTGAGATGTTTTCTGTATACTTTTGCAATTTATGAGTACATTAAGCACAGCCAAAGTTTAGGTAAAATTAGTGCAAAAAGCTGTTTTTCGGAGAATATTGGTGATGAAACTTTTTTGGTAAGTTCTCTTAAGTATGAGAAGATAGTTCGTAGCACAGACCTAGTTTACTTTTAGCGTTGTTAAAATAACACGACGCTGTCTATTCATCGCGTAAATTAAACATTTATCAGTAACAGTAGCCGGGTATCAAGTATTCTACATAATTGTTTAGCCACAGTATAATGTACAATGACTGTAATTGTCGATGACAACTGTGTTTATGACAACCTTGCGTAGCCACAGTGGAGTCAGTAGGCCAACTGAAATATTTAAATATGTTGTGTAATTAGTACTGTCTAGATTCAGAGTAGATCCACATGCGCTCGAAAATCTGCTCCCACGTCCTGTCCCATCTAGTACCATACTGTATTCACTCTGCGGCCACTCCTACTTAAGGCGTGGATATATGTGAAATAGATAGATAGATAGATAGATAACACTTTATTGCACACCACAAAAATAAAAATAACATTAAAAACAATCAGAAAAATAAGTACCTATGGAAGTACAATGGGCGGTCTTATCGCTGAGAGCGATCTCTTCCAGACAACCTTGGGATGGACTGGAATTGACGAGAACGATAAAGGAGGGTGGTGTAGATCAAACAAATAAATAAATAAAAGTATACGTATACATACAATCTAACTTATAATAACATAAATATATAATATAACTACACAAAATATACTAAATAAATAAATAAAAATATCTGAACATATTACTAGAATTTACAGCCTTACGACATGGACAAAAAACGATTAAACAATAGCTTTTTGAAGATAGGAAGAGATTTAGCGGTTCTGATAACCAGAGGAAGATCATGTGAAATGTGGTGCATTACCTTTTTTCTCCACGATATATAAAGAAAAATCTAAAAAAAATATGTGTTAATTTACATCATAAAAAGCATGTCCAATGACTATGTTTACATAAATTCAAGAAATAAAATAAAATGTAAAAATTAATTTGCAATGTAGCCTCTGTTTCCGTAGTTACAAAAACCTAAGTAATCTTGCAATTTATATAAATTCATAAATATAGTGACAAGGCTAATTTATGTAATTTAAAGTTCATAATAAATTCTATGCTAATAATAGTAAAAAAAAAAAAAACTTACCCAGGTTACTTAGGTGAATGAAACCCATTAATCACCTACCTATTGATAATTGATGACCTAAGACTAATAATGCTAAATCCTGCTGGTCACTAGGTAGGTAGTTAGGTTTTTATGCAGAAAAATAATGGCTTAGAATTAATTATGAACTTTAATAGTAGATTGTATCATAAGGGAGCAACATCATATTTTTACGGCGAGGGCGCTTTTTTGAATCCAGAGCTAAGTGAGAGATTCTTTAGTAGAATCCTGAACGTAGCGAGTGATTCAAAGTACGTCGCCCGAGCCAAAAATATATGTTGCGCGCGAGTGATACACTCTACTTTTCATCACCCACTATGAGAAAATAAAAGGCGCCTCATATGTTATTGTAATATTATAATTAATAAAACATAGAGTAACAACTAAATTGAAATTAAATAGTAAGTATCTAATAATAAAACAACTAAAAACTTATATTAAAAATTACCATAGGCTTTCATATATTTCTCTCGGGATTTTGCAGGTAATAAAATATCCATCACATTTCTTGCGTCATGCAGTTCTAATACTTTCAGGAGTGAAATTGTATACTTTCACTGTCACTTGAAGAACTAATTTTTCAAAACAAAACTATGAATTTCTATCAATCCGTGAAAATTGTCGAAAACGCGGGCTTTAGTTTTTTTTTATTCAGCCGTTGGCGCTACTATTGGCCGTCGTACCAGCCAGTATTTATTTAAACTATATTTGCGTTCGATTTCTTTGGCGCTGGTTCCAAATTCAAAAACTGCGCGGCACAGATAATTGCGGCGCACTTATAAAGTTCCAAATTCAAAAAGTGTGTGACAAAGATAATTGCGGCGCACTTATAAAGAGGGTTAAAAACTCATTACTGCCCGCTAAAAGTTTCTCATAGAAAACACCACCGTTGGGTGCACTCAAAGGTTAACCAAGTCGTCCTTTCCGAATAGATGGGATGAAAATTACTTAAATTATCTAAGACTGGGTGATTAAAGTGTACGAATAGTATACGGTGAATTAAGTCTGCTGCAGAGTTTTACTGTGAAAAAAAACAACTGAATTCTAGGTAGTATTTCTTCAAACAGCAGAAGGTAAACGGTCACTCAGTAATGCATATGATTACTGAGTGACCGTTTACCTTCTGAAACGGCAATTTTCTGTGGCACCCTCATTATTTCATACTGACAAGTAACTAAACAATGGGTATACGGTGCCACGATTATCTAACGCTTAACTAGCCATTAAACAATATTACCGAGTACCAGCTGTCAACAACATTATAATAATATTTTTTGTAATACTATAGCTTAATGGTATAATGTCATGGTATATCATTGTTATTATTATCATACAACCATGAAAGTATTAAATGCGGTATCGAATTTCGTGGTGGAGATATTATCGTTATAATGTCCGGTTTATAATAGAAACTATTCATTTCCATTGGGCATCGTAAAAGCCTGAAAGTGATAAACTTACCAATGCGGTTTCTAGGATTATCTAATAATGCCAATTTAATCGCAGGGTACACTTTGGTGGTCCAATTATAGGTTGAGTGTAGCAAAGCAGTTTTAAGGTTTAAGCCTAAGTTTAGAGCAATTTTAGAAATTGCCTTTTACGAAAAGAGGAATGCTATAAAAAACTGTTAGACTTATAATCTTCAAAATCAAAAACATTCTAATAACTCTATTATGGAGCATTCCATACACGATGAATGCCAAAGTGTGGCACCAATGACAACTAAGTTCGATACACTGTTGGTTCACACTCTAGTTCTTGAAATGTGTTCAATAGTCAAGCAGCAATGTCGATGCGTACGCCCGTGTTCATTGCTGACGACATCTATAGCACAGTGGGTGAGTTGCCGGTCGAGATGCAAGAGCTTGAGGGTTGAATTCCCGCTGCGCGAAAAACATTGTATGATCTGCAAATATTTGTTCCGGGTCTAGGTGTTTTGGTACGGTACTCGTAGTTCGTGATACCCACGACACAGGGAATTCTATTGTGGGATCAAGGTTATGCATGTGACTGTAGGGTGTCCTCAGGACCCTTCGTTGTGGCATTCTATGGAGGAGGCCTCTCTCCATACCATTGTACTACTTACCATTTTGTATTTGAATATAAGCTTGTGTGGGTACCTAAGCTTATTAGGTACAGTATCTATCTGTAACGAGTTCTCAGTGGTTGTCCTGCTGTTCCTTGTTTTTTCAATCATTGTTACATAGTTTTCTCTTTTGTTTGGGAACAGCGGATAGCTACCGGGTATCATGGCTGCTGTAACGACAGCAGCATTTCTCTTACACTAGACTAAATATTATTTGTATATTTATATCCTTTTTTTTGTTTCTTAGTATAGTGTGAGGAATAAATGCCCTTTTATCTTATTTTAGTGACTGATGATGATACTTATATTCAAATTTTTGATCTGATCGTATTGTTCAAGAAATCAGCCTTTGCTTGAGCTATCCAGCATGGCCGGTGAATTAAAATAATGGCTAAACAGTTATAACCAAATGGTCCATTCCCTCAAGCTATTAATCATCTAATTACTTACTATAAATGATCTTGCGATCATGCGCTTGACTGATTAGCGTCCAATTATATTGGCTAAATGCTAGGTTGAAATGTAGTATAAAAAGTAAATAACTCGGGTACTCTATACAACATATATTATTATTAATATAGATTTTTTAATGTGTGTGTTGTGATTATCTGCCCGCAGCTTCAGTCACGTTTGACCAAGATAAGAGTAGCCTAGCTCAATCCAGGTATAAGATTGCCTATTAAGCTGCCTATGCCTCAGTCAAGCCTGTTAATCTATCTGTATAAAAATACGAAATCGCTTTAGTCGCTTCGGCGCATCGAGCAACGCAGGCCTCCGTACCGGAGTGCTCGATGCTTCGGCGCGATTGAGTAACAGACATAAAACACCAAAACATTAAAAAATCTTAACTTTGTCATTTATGATATCAGTAAGGTTCATAAGATTGAAGTATTTTGTTATCATCGAATAAACACATTGATATAAAACGTTATTGAATCTACAAAAGGCTGAAATGGCTTCGATCCTTCCTTCTTCGATGGCTTGATATGGTTTGTTTACTACCATAATCATCAGCCGGAAGAAGTTCACTGCTGGACATAGGACCTGGAGGACCCATAGAATGCCACGATGCCCGGTTGTGAGGAGCTTCCATCCACCGACTTCGTGCGACCTTTAAAATGTCGTGGAAAGGGGGTCCTTTCCTACATAGTCTGGTTCGTGGTCACCACTTCTGAGAGCTATATCGATAATCCTGGTGTGGATTCTTTTCGGTCTACTTAGTTTACAATAATTAAATCGTCTATAGAGTGAGTCAACTGCGCTCTCTTTTAGCTGAGATAGTAAAGACACAACACTACTTCAGTAATGTAGGATGTACAGGACAATACTAAAGGCTATATCAAGACCGTTCTACGGTTCTAGGCATGGACCGTTCGTTTTGACTAATGACTTGTGCAAGGGAAGCACAATCAACAGATGACAAGCAATTAATTCAATTAATTGCCGCAGTGCTTGAGCAGTCCGCTGGGACTGACGGACCACGGATCAAAATGTCTCGATCGATAATAATATTATTGTTGATGACCCAAAGCTCAAATATTGCTGAGGTTTTGGAAAATAAGCAGCAGTTCTGGGGGGTTATGGGGCGTAAATCAGACGTTCATCGTACATATTTTATTTTTCATGCACGTATGTGCTTTATGAAGTTTGTATCTGTACCTACGTCAACTATTCAATAAGGGCTTTTCATTAACGAATTTTAAAAAAAAGTAGTTCCATTTGGCTCGATAGATGGCGCTGACTCAAGTATACTTGTCAAAATGCATTGTCTGTGCTTTTGTGTGAATATCACGAAAATATATCACTACGTTGTTGACGTTGGCATTTCACTTTATTTTGACAGAGCTACTTTAGCTTGTACAGAGCTGGTGCCATCTATTTTCAAGGCTATAAACATGATGTGAAACGGCCGTGAAAACCCTTCTTTTTGAGACTATATATTATTAAAACAGGAAAAAATTAGGACATCATTATTAACCCTGGGGTATTTATATTTCATATTTTCATTTTGCTTTATGAACATTATAGGTACATGAAAATATAAAATAAATAAAATAACATTGGTCCTTGTCTATTTTGATGCTGTGTAGAGAAAGATCTCGAGGAGGTCCCGTATTTTTTTTTATATAATGTTTTTGAACTATGATTGATAAATTAATTAGATAACCTACATCGCGTATGATCGCAAGGCCTACTGTCAGGGCGAACCACTAGTTTAAAGATTCGATATGCGTTGAAGCTCAATTCTAGGACCCTCATCATTATCATCATAAGCCTATAGACGTCCACAGCTGGATATAGGTAGGTTTCCCCCATATACCCACGACGAACGGTGTTGAGCCGCTCCCATACACTGACTTCTTGCTACGTTAAAAAATGTCTTTGGTCCATTGAAGGGTATTTCTACATTGCATCTAAAGGTTCTTTTTTGATAATCTTTATCTCCATCGGTTATGGTTCATGGTTCGGTTTCTGCGAGCTATATATGTACCAATAGCTTCAAATTTTTGGGTATATTTTTATACGGATAAATGCTACGCGTCTACGAATTAAATTCAGCTTGTAGCTTTGCATGGGTTTCCTGTAAACCTCTACATAGCCGAGTGTCCTTAATAAATCAAATAGGTACATTTAATTCCAGTCCCATGTCCAACGAATATAATTTCATGAAATTGCGTGCAAAGGCCTAGGAGGGTAGAAATAAGCGAGGCTATATGTATAGGTATGAACATTGATGGCTATTGCGTTCACGCAGAGATTGCAGTTGAAATGAAATGGACAGGCTGTAATTATTAGTAGCATTGGACAACTTGGCATGATCACGCGCTCTTTCAATTCTCTTTGACTGTGTCATTTACAATTCCAGAAACCACGAGGTTCGCACCTCGTTACTCTCTCACAGCTATAAGCCTGCGTACCTATGCAGATTAGTCCCAACTTTCCAGGAATACATTAGTACCTATGTAGGTAAGTATGGGTTCCAAATTAATCAAACACTTCTGATTTTCGATGGAAAACAATTTGATGGAATTGCGTCAGCCACGTACACACGAGGCGTGGGACAGTAAAGCGGAGGACTCACGATTACGGCTGACAAGGCAATTAATAAGGACAGATGGCGATTGAGCACGAGTCAGCCGCTCGACCGGAATTAATCATAGCCACTCGGCTTTATTACGTGTGCTGATGCCGACATTTGCAAGTTACATTGACATTAGATTTAGTAAATATTTTTTCAATGATGTCGCAAGTTTACTCTATTTTCTCCGAGTTGACTAGAGTTAGGATGGAGTGCAGGACATCCCGTCAAATTCATCTGGCTTTATGTTTACTTATCTCCGTAAAACCTATCTTTGGTTATAAGAATTAAAAAGCTTGAAATGTGAGCAAACAATGTGTAAAAAAGCAAGACTTTTTAACTATACAAAATTATCGTCTCGTCTATGTTCTATAAAAAGTTCTGAATAAAGTTATAATGAAAAATAAAGCGTTATGCTTTATAAACTAAAGAACAGATGACGCAGAGCTGTTATGTAAATTGTTTCACCAGGCCAGAATAAAGTACCTATAAGCAGAATGTTCTAAACCTAAGTTATGAAACTTGAGTAACACGACCTTTTTGTGGAAAGTCTATAATGATTTCTGAGAAAAGGGACTAGGGATAGTGGAATATTGAGTGTAGGATGATATTGGTCTGTCATTTTACGGGTAAAACTGATGTCTAGTACCTATAATTTGATTAGAAAAATAATAGCTAGATAGGTAGGTATATGAGCTTATGCACCTGGCGTATTATATACGCGCTGTGAACGCGCAGGAAAACACATAATCCAAAAGATCGCATGATAAGAGTTTCATAGCGTTTCAATCTATACAATCTGGTCTTTGGAGTTTTGTGCGGTCTGTGAAAGCACATTCCCACGTCGTGTGCATAGACTCTAAAGACTACGGATTTTGGAAACATACATAATAAGTATTTTATAATAGAATAGTCAGTAGTGTCGGTAGCTTGTCGATCTTGATATGGTCATGAATGATATGTCAAATAACTTAATTCAATAAAATCATAAAGATCCATGAATAACTTGCTGCTTGGTGCTTTCACGCTTGGTCCCTCGACCAAAAGGGCGTCGACTGTTGATAGCAATAGGCATAGCCCACCTATGTCCTTGTACGTATCAGTCTTCGTAATGACGTTTTACTTGCGTGGTTGTCGCTGTCACTATGTCGAAGAGGAGCGGGTTTATTGATACTGGACTGCGAGATTAAATACGAGACGGGTTGAATAAAAATATGCTGGCTATTTTTAATTAAGTCCTCCTGATAAGGGAAGAGAATGAATTGTTCTTAGTAAGCCTGAGTTGGGTCCGATCGTGTTATGACTAATTGTGACACATGACACAACAATCACATACATAGTTGTCCTAGGATTGTCTGCGTCGAGGGCAGATGATGTTTAGATTACATACTTATAGCACGGACATTTAAAAAATACGGACGTAGCCTCTATGAATCAGGCTCTATGAAGCCTGCAATTGGCCGCTCACTAGCTTGCGTATAACAAGTGAAATTGTCGGACCTAGTAAGCTTCACCCACTTTCGCTGCAAGGTTACGTCCGTATTTTTTTAAGTTTGATTAGCATTTGCCGAACCGAAGCGCTATCAAACCAAGGTAGGTTTTCACCAACACATTAACGGTCGTTTTTTTAAACGACTGTTTAGCTTAAACAACTCTTTTTGACAGATTGTTTCATACGTTATCTGTCACTTTGACGAGTGGCTACGGTAACCACCGATTTATTTGTTCTTGAACTTGGGCCTAAGAGAAGTCCGCAGACGGTTATCAACCTTCATGCCATTCAGTTGGTGATGAAGTTACATTACGTCAAACGAACAACCAATGTTACAAAATGGGTAAATAGTGAAAGAATGTGATATTCGATTGAACAATAAAAAAATAAAAATGCCTGGTTTTTCACAAAATAAATTATAGTATTTACACTTAAATGATATAAAAAAAATGAATGAAACGAATGAAACGAAGGAATGAATCAAATGAAAATCAAAATATGTCGAGTGTTAGTCAAATTTGGCGAACATTTTTCACTATGGTAGGCACGGAAGAATTTCTTCTTCCATGATGGTCTACAAATAACATAGCTGTCTCTGTCTATTCGATGTCATGCGCCAAGGAGTGCAGTGCAAGAAGAGTAAGAGAGATAAATACATGTTTCAAAATGAATGCTAGTTTCAAGAGCAACAATTGTAGAAATTGGATATAACATTTTTTCAAATGGCTGTGGGTATCAACAACTATGGGGACCATGCACCACAACACCCAGACTTTAAACATGTGTTAGCAGAACTGCAAACCATGTTTGTTACCCTGACTCTTATAGGTTTTGGGCGCGCTGGAACACGAGTAATTTGAGTCCATTAGTCTAGCATCGGTATCTAGGACGCATAATGTAGGACCCCAAAGCTAATTACTCTATTCACTACTAGATGTCGACACGGGAAAAAATAGAACGCGCTAAATAAAAAAATAAGTTGTCATTTCTTGTTTAAGTTGTTTTTTTGCTAGCTCAGGAAATGGCTACACACCAATTTCCACCTAATATAGCCAAGCACCATATCCGGAAAGTGTGAAGACCTGCTTGAGCCCTGACTTCTAGCCGAAAGGTGTGAAGTTCCGGCGGTTCAAGGGCCACCGTTCAAGTGATCCCCGGGCCGCGATACGTCGGCGATCACTCGTGTGTTAGATTAAGTTATAAATAAAGTGTTTATTATATGTATGTTAGTTTGTATGTATGTTGCTATGGTCTTATTGTTTAGGTTTAGTGCAATTCTCAATAAGCCTAAAATAAATATTTTGAATTTGAATATCACATACACAATCTTTCATATAAAAACATCATTGATCACCCATTCCGGAGCTACGTGACAACATGAATATTATACATAAAATGTTTCAAGCGATCCTTGAAACGGCTGCACCAATTTCTACCAAACAACCACCATCCAAGAACCATGTCGCAAACACTATCTTTCATATAAAGAAAACCGTATCTAAATAGGTCACACCGTTTTGGAGATACATGGGAACATTAGTTTGCACACACAATAACAACATCTCACCCTAAATGCATACACCCGCTCCGTTGCGTCGGGCGTAACAAGTAATTTATTTTGTAAAAATTAAAAAACCCTCAACGCAATGAAACGGCTGAACCGATTTTGATCAAACATAGCTAAGAACATTCCAGGCAAAAAAAAACGAAATCGGTTCATTCGCTCGGGAGCTACGATGCCACAGACACACACACACACACACACACACACACACACACTCACACACGCAGACACGTCAAACTTATAACACCCCGTCGTTTTTGCGTCGGGGGTTAAAAATACTTTTGAATATTATGTCAGTTCAACCAAATTTAAACTTTTTACGAACGTATTCGACGTAATACTCAGTACAGAATATAATTTCAGCTATCAAAGCAGAACATCGGAAGACCTACTATTTACACAACTAAACTAGGTCAGAGTTGAAGAAATTGGATGACAATATGCAACATACAACCTGCAATTTCATCAAGCAGAATGGAGGCCACCGCGCTTATCGGGCACCTGCGGACTTGCTGCATGAAGCCGTCCATTTGACGGATGCTCTGATATCGGATAACTAATCCACTTAAAATAAGTGTAACTTTAGGTAAATATGGCTCAGAATAGACATGAAGTTGGGGTTTGGACTTAATAAATCTTTCTTTGAGTAGGAAAATATTCTTAAACCTGTTTTTTTTTTGGCTTCGTGAATGACGTTACAAGCAGATGGCCCACCTGATGTTAAGCGGTAACCTCTGCCTTTAACAATGCATTACCTCATAGGTCACGTCCGCCTACCTAGGACGCACCCTATGTGGCATTGCACTGCGCCCGCCCCCTGAGACATAAAGATAAAAAGTCCCATGTGGCAATCATACCCTCCAAACTGGAACACAGCAATGCAAGCACTACTGCTTTGCGGCAGAAATAGGTATGGTGGTAGTACTTCCCCGGACGAACTTTTACATCTGGTTAACATTCGTTTTGTTGCTCTAAAATAAGCTTGACGTCTTTTTCAGTCATAATCAACATCATTAGCCTATTGGTAGTCAACTGCCTCCCTCATAAAATGTCACGATGATGAGTCTTGAACCGCCTCCAGCCACCGACTTCCAACAAACTTTAAAATTACGATCCATCGATATGGAACCTCTGTTAGTACCTACGGAGGTTAAATTGGCTTCTTTAACAGACAGGTACTAACAGAAGTTAAATTGTCTTCTTTAACAGACAGGTACTAACAGAAGTTAAATTGTCTTCTTTAACAGACAAGTACTAACAGAAGCTAAATTGTCTTCTTTAACAGACAGGTACTAACAGAAGTTAAATTGTCTTCTTTAACAGACAGGTACTAACAGAAGTTAAATTGTCTTCTTTTACAGACAGGTACTAATAGAGGTTAAATTGTGTTATTTAACATACAGGAACTAACTAACAGAGGTTAAGTTGTCTTCTTTAACGGACAGGTACTAACAGAGGTTAAATTGACTTCTTTAAAGACAGGTACTAACAGAGGTTAAATTGTGTTCTTTAACAGACAGGTACTAACAGAGGTTAAATTGTGTTAATTAACAGACAGGTTAAACAGGTTAAACAGATAGAGTTTTTGCCCGCACTTTTTGCACTATCCAACAATCGAGGCCATTTGTAATGATAGCACACATCATCACTATTAAACTTAAAATTATTAAACTAATTTCCGTTTGGTTAATTCTAATAGTTGGCGATGCGTATTATCATTATAACTTTGAGCGAAACTAGAAAGCGTAAAATTGTACGCCTAAAATTTGATGCGAATTATTTTATTAAAGCATTTTGGTGCGGATATTGGAAATAATTAGCATAATGATTGAACATTTCATAAACTGATTAAGTGAAATAAGGTAAAGTATTTTATGGAGATTAATTTTATAACATATATATTTTACTTACCTTATGTTTAGTAGTAGTAGAGCTTTTTTGTGAAAGACTTCGTCCGGGGAAGCACTACCACCATAACTATTTCTGCCGCAAAGCAGCAGTGCTTGCATACAACACTTTGTGTTCCATTTTGAAGGATTCAGGCGCCAGAAAAAGGGTGCCGGTGAAATTACAGGCACATGAGACTTTCATCTTTGTGTCTCAGGGTGGCGGGCGCAGTGCAGTGCCACATAGGGTGCGTTCTAGGTGGACGTGATCTATGAGGTAATGCATTGTTAAAGGCAGACGTTACCGCTTAACATCGCAAAGCATCTGCTGGTTCCGTCATACAAGCAGAAAAAAAAACGCCGAACTGATAACAGTTAGTTGGGGAAAAAAAGGTTCTCGATTGGCGACCACAAACACTGGATGACACAGAATATAACAAACATCTCTCGATGGACCAAAGACATTATACAGAAAGTTGGTGGTTGGAGGCGGCTCAAGACCGTTCGTTATGGCATTCTATGTGGGAGGCCTGCAGTGGCCTGTAGGCTGATAATGAGGATGATGATGATTTTATTGAGATTATTTTACAACGAAAAATTTAATAAGCTAAGCCAAACCAACGCGTTCAGCCCGCGTCCTCAGTGGCGTGCACGTTGGCGATCAATGGTAAAACAATGGATCACCACCGTGCCCGCCACCGCGGACGCGGGCTGAACGCGTTGTTTTGGCCTCAGCTTTAGAGTAATTTCTTTATGACGCAACGTCCAATGACATTATTTTGCGATAGAAGCCTATTGAGGCTCTGCCCACCCCTTCAGGGAAAAACGCGTGTGTCTATGTATATAAGTAATGCTGAAAACATTTATAAACCTCCTTGAATGGAACCTAGCCTAGGTAATGCTATTGAGCTCGAATACTGGGACAAGTCAAATTGCCAGTCGGTACTTTATACCTTAGGTTCCATGAAGGATACAAATCACGCTGCAATACCAGCAGTCCAGGTGTTACCAAGTCTCAATTTCGGGCCTTACAATACCACGAAATCAGTCGATGTCGGTCGCCTGCCTGCACTCCAACTAATACTTGCTTTTAATTTCGGTAGGTGCTTGATTTACGAGCCTCATATGAGTGCGTGTGCCCTGGCTTCGGCTTTCAATGTAAATAACCTTATAGTGTTCGTTTCTTAGAGGATAAAGGGATGTTTACTTGAGTATTGATTAGTACATAATCCTATCACCAAACTGGTTCTTTCACCATTGGTCACTGACAGACAGTTTTCGGCTAAAACTGGACTTGGTGGTAAGATTCGGCTGTCTAATTGTCCTGGATGCTAGCTAAGAGGGGCACTCTTCAGGCATACCATACCTCAAGGTAGTCGCTGACCTAACGGAGGGAGCCTAGTAGAACCTGTGATAGCGCCAGTAATAACACATTCCTCAATTAGCTAGCATCCAGGACAATTAGACAGCCGAATCTTACCACCAAGTCCGGTTTCTGCCGAAAACTCTCTGTAATATTTTGTAGAGATTTTCGAGTTTTTCCACGAATAGGGTTCAATGATCGCTGTTACACCTCATGATTCATAGCCTTGTTAGCCTTTAGATGTTCAGTAATCAATGAGGTCTCCTCCATAAAGTGCAATAAGTGGATTTGCTATAATCATCAATCATGATATTATATAATCATGTGTAATAAATAAATAAATAAATAAATAATGCTGGACAACTTCACACAACATTATCTAGCCCCCAGCTAAGCCAGAGCTTGTGTTATGGGTACAAGATAACTGATATCATTATATATAATAAAACTAAGTTGATAAAATGTGCGGGCCGATAAAACTTAAAAACGAACCAATGCAGCCCAAAAAAGGTTTAACCGTAGGGTAGCCCCAACCCTCCCATCCATCAAGAGGGTTCGGGTTTTGGGCTGCGCGGTTACGGTTTAGAGAAAAACGGTTTAGAAGGTTTGGGCGTAGTAACTATTAAGTAATCTGTGGTTTGAGTTTTGGGCTGCGCGGTTAAGGTTTAGAGAAAAACGGTTTAGAATGAGGTCAACTTGACCTGAAACTCAACCAAAACTTCTAGAAGGTTCGAGGAAGTTCGAAAACTTCGGGGAGGTTCTGGAAAGTTCAAGGCAATTTTAGAAGGTTCGAGAATCTCCAGAAAGGTTATAAAAAGATCGAGAACTTTCGAGAAATTTCCAAAAGTTCCGGAAATTTCTGAGAGTTTAAAAACCTCTTGAAAAGTTTGAAAAAGGTCAAGAAATTTCCAAAAGTTCTAGAATCTTCGAAAAATTTCCGAATGTTCTAGAACCTTCGAGAAAATTCCAAAATTTCTAGAAACTTCGAGAAAGTTCCAAAATTTCAAAACCTCTAGAAAAGCTTGAAAAAGACCGAGAACTTTCAAAAAAATCCAGAAAGTTATAGAACTTTCGGGAATTTTCGGGTTCAACGGGGCTACCCGTGCGAAGCCGGGGCGAGTCGCTAGTACTTAATATAATACAATACATAGATAGATATTTTGTATTATACATAGAAAACACCCAGAACAACCTGAACAAATATCTGCAGAACGCACAAATATTTGTTCTGAGGCGGGAATCGAACCCGCAACCTCCTGCTTCGCAGGCCAAGCTTCGCCCGCCGCGCCACAGAGGTAAGTGTTTATTTGTTGTAAATTTTTCTTCTACATTTAAATATGGGTAGGTATACCCCAACCAATCTTCCATATAAGTTTAGCTCCTCTCCATCCAAAGGTTGTCTAAAAGAGATCGCTTTTTAGGGATAAGACCGCCCATTGTACTTTAGTTCTTGTTTAATTGTTGTGTGTTTATTTTAACTAGTTTGTAAGGTGGGCAATGAAGTATTTTCATTCATTCATTCATTCATTCATTCATTCATTCATACACGCTTGGTGATCGCTATAGTGGAGTTGAGTAGCTAGGTGGATGCTGCTGCCCATCCCCTGATCATCCATCTTTTAGCCGGCTTTTATGACATCCACGAGAGGAGATGGAGCGGTCTATTCTTAGGCCGGGCACACCACAGCCAAATCAATATCTACACGAATTTACCATCAAACTATAGTACCTACGTGAGGCAATCAGAAAGATTTGTCCCCACCGTCTCTTCCCGTGGATGTCGTAAAACCCAACTAACCTCGTGTCATTAGGGATTACCCGAACTTGTTGGTAAAATTCATTTGAATAAGATTTATCCTAGCTGTAATAAGGAATGAACAGAAAGCGTTAGCCGAGTCAATCGTGGGAAGCAATGGCGGCGATGAGCTATAAATAAATAAATAAATAAATAATGCTGGACAAGTTCACACAACATTATCTAGCCCCAAGCTAAGCCAGAGCTTGTGTTATGGGTACAAGATGACTGATATACTTAATACCATATGTTACATAGATAAATATTTTTTATTATACATAGAAAACACCCAGAACACCCTGAAAAAATATCTGCAGATTGCACAAATATTTGTTCCGAGGCGGGAATCGAACCCGCAACCTCCAGCGTCGCAGGCGATCCATCGCCAGCCGCACCACAGAGGTCACCACTTGTCCCGTCTATATTCCCACGATGATGGTTTAAACCACTGTGAAAAGTGGCCCCTTGAGGCTCTGCCTACCCTTTCGGGGAAAAAGGTGTGTAGAATGCATGTATGTATTTAAAAAAAAGTTTTATTAGTATTTTTTTTTATTAAATCTTTTCAAAGAAATCTTTTATGCGTGTAAAACCGATTTTCGAAACACTCAAAAAGTATATCGACGATAACGCTATATCGTTTGAAATCATGAAAAATCATCGTTCGAAAATGTTCCCAACACAGATCCTATTTTAAATCAGACATCAAATTAGCTTGTAAAAAAATTTTAAAGGAAATTTTAAAATTGGAACGTTCTATTGTAACTGGCCAGTGTCATACATAAAACACTTTTTTCGCAGAACTTTCAACATGGCCTGTACAGATACTCGTAAGGAGTTTGTACGTACCGTACCCAACTTCCTACATAGGTATAGCAATGTAACATGTCGGAGCAGGTTGGCACATCCGTAGCAAAGTCGGCATATTTCGATATTGGACGTACAAGTTTAATGCAATCGTATTCTACATTCAAGCCAGCTGTATAATATACCTAACTTTGTACGCAGTTACAGTATTTGGAAAATTTAAAGGACTGTGCTGGTTTGATTTGATTTAACATTTTAGCTGAAAATACCTTTTGTTTTCAAACAAGTCCTGGGCCAACTGCTGGGTATATAGACCAAAACGAACGGTCTTGAGCTGCCTCCATCCACTGAATTCCTGCATACCGTCGGTCCATCGAGAGCTTTTCCAAATGGCGCAGCATCCTCTGGTTCGTAATCACCACTCGAGAACCTTTATTCCCCAACGGTTGTCAGTTCTGCGAGATGGCCAGCCCATTGCCATTTTAACTTGCTAATTCTGAGCTATGTCGGTGATCTTGGCTCTTCAATACAATCGATTACCTCAGTTTAAAGCCACTACACTGTCATAAAGTTTCATGTTTTTTTTTATGCAACTTGTTATGATATGTCAAGCAGATGGTGTTAAGCGGTACCCTCTGCCTATGAACAATGCATTATCACATAGGTCACGTCCACCTAGGTCGCGCCCTATGTGGCATTGCACTGCGCCCGCCACCGTGTGACATAAAGATGAAAATTCTCATGTGCCTGTAATTTCACCGGCACCCTTCAAACCGGAACACAGCCATACGAGCACTTCTACTTTGCGGCAGAAATAGGTATGGTGGTAGTACTTCCCCAGACGAACTCTTTCACGAAAATGCTCTACTACTACTTAATTGTACGTAATTGTAGTTAGCATGTAAAATCTGCTAGAAATAAACTTCTTTTACGTCCCGGTCGGGCCAAGCACGATGCGAGTCAAAGGTAGGTTAATAATTGCAACACGCAGAACCGGCTTCAAGACTAGAAAATGATTAAGAGAAGTCGATGCAGTGCAGATTTACGTTTTATTACTACGCAATGAGTGCGGCGGCGTTGCGAGTTTAACAAGGGTTCAATTTGTAGGTATTTTCATCTAGAATAAGCTGGTTGGCTTGCGTTGGTACAGTTTGAATGTAAGTTATACGTATTTGATTTAGGAAGCATCATAAATAAATTATGCATTGAGAATTTATTATAATTTATCATTTTTATTTATTAGAAAGTCTTAGAATGAGTATTTTTTTTGTAAATAGACCTTGCCTCTTATTCATAACCGCGGTCAAAATATTGTAATAAAATCATTTTGGCATAACAATTATGAAATGACCATTCACTGAGTCAAATTAGGTCACGTTTTATGTGTAGGTACCTACCTTGAAGCTTTGCAAGTCAGAGGTCCAGAGGTGATAACAGGCTGATGCTGATTAAAAAACAACATATTTAATTATCTCCTAGAATAGCTTGTAGAGGATCGTAGAGCCTCGTAGACCCTTCAGCGAGGGGAAGAGGGCTTGGATCCTTTATTCTGATGTGTTGGTTCGATAGTAAAACCATTTATTTACACACGCACGATACCCCAATGGTATGCGGTAGCCGGGGAGCGGGTTGGTAAACGTCAAACCAGTAGGTCCATGCGAAAGAGCAAACTATAAGTATATGATAGAGGAGGCCGCCAGACTCTAAGTAGAGTATGGAAAAATACCACACGCCGTCTCTTTCTTTTAAATGCACAGTTTTTAATGAAAACGAATTTGTTTTCTTTTCCATTTAAATCGCTAGTAAGAGCATTATGATGCCTCCATACATTTGCCGTTTCTTGCAAACGCAAACCTCATGTGGTATAAGTCCTTCGGGTTCCAAATGTAGGGTTCTCCTTGGTAGCATTCCAAAAATGTCGTTCGACATCGTGGCCTGTTTAAAAAATACTAACGACGAAAGATACTTCGCAAACGTTTGCAGCAAACTCTGATTTGTGTACAAAAACTGACACTATCTAAAACCTATCTAAACCTACGTAAACCTACATATCACCACGTTTGTGTTTGTAGAGGTTTGCCAAACATGTGCAGGCACCATTACGATTTCGCTGGGTGTAAGTTTATTTGCCGGTGCCGCCTCCGGCATAGGTACCAGAGTGTCGCCAAGGAAATTGTTAACGACCTATTTTTAGATCTCTTATTATAAAGATCCCAGACAACACAGGTACCGCAGTATTTTGTGTAAAATATTAAAATGAACCCACGTTCACAGCCCCAAATTAGAGATTCAGATGACCTCTGGCGTAAGTTGAAGGAGGCCTCATTTTCAATTCTGAGTGAATTAAAATTCTATAACAATTCAATTTAAGGAAAATTATAATGGGAGTTTTGAGCATTTAAATCTTCCATTAATAATGAGTTCAGTAACTGTGTATTTGCGCTTTGGAAATAATAACCTATCTCGAGATTAAATTCTTAATTCTCTACGTTTGCTGAAGTAATGTTTTTTTTCTATAAATAAAATAGACAAGTGCGAGCGAGATTCGCGCACTCAGGGTTCCGTCCGATCCTTATATTATTTATAAATCTTTAGAATTGGTAGTTCATTGATTCCTTAGCTGAAAAAATTGTGGGAGCGAAAATCAATAAAACCTTTGAAGGTGTTTTTGACTGCCTCATCGGAATTGTATTTTATCCTTGCAAGAAATTGACCAAGTTCCGGAAAAAGTGATGGTAATCTGTTGGAGAAAAGTCTGGAAGTATGGTGGGTGACGGAGACATTCCTATCGCAGCTCTTCTAATTTAAAGACCGTCTGTTGTGCAGTGTGTGGTCTAACGTTGTCCTGAAGCAGCAGTGGTCTAGAACAATTTGATCAATTTCGGTTGTAACGTCTAGATTTTCCATCATGGTTTCCAATTTTTGACGATAAAGATCTGCCGTAATCGTCTGCCCAGATGACACCATTATGATCCACCAAACACTTACCAGAGTTTTTTTCTATGTCAACTTTCGCTTGGGGCAGGATTTGGCCGGTTCTCATGGGTTCAACCATTGTGATAAGCGTTTCCGATTATCGTACATCATCCATTTTTCATCACAAGTAACGATACGATTCAAAATGCATCGTTATTACGACTTTTGAGTAATACGCGTGTTTGTTTGTGTGCTCAATTCATGTGATACCCATTTTTCGAGGTTTTGCATTTATCCAGTTTGTTTCTAGCAATGGAGTTCAACTCTGACTGATGATAATGATGTAGGACTAAGAAAAGCTGATGACGAACAAGTTGTTATCAGCTTTTCTTAGTCCACCGATGGGCAAAGGTCAATCCTGACCCATTTACCGCAAGGAGCCTTGAAAACGCACAGTTGGATCTATTAACAAACATTTTATCAAAGTATCTAGAACATGTTCCAGTAATTGGTTCCTTTCTCGAAGGTTATTTCAAGGATTACTGCAAGGGAAACAAATAAAAGTTAGAAACTTTTATTTCTTGGAAGAATGTACGAGGCTTGATATTTCGATTTGATTGCTCCGTAATACTTAAAGTCGAGTGAAGGATATATTAATAAAAGTTTGAGGTGATTGACTGTTAGAAGTTTGTAAGCCTTTTATGATGAAAGTTCCAGATCTTCGGATAACTACGTCAACTTTCATTCATCGAATATCACTTCAAGTACGGTAAAAAGAATAAATTGGTGTTGGTAAAGTTTAAAACCACGTTAGGTTTGGGGGCTTGGCCAAACACCAGCTTGCCTTAGACTCGATCGAACGCAGAGCTTTCAGGCTTATTGTGGGGCAACATATCGCGGAGACTATGATTCTGAATCTCGAGCACTGCCGTAAACTTGCATGGTTTTCGATGTTCTATAGGTTAGATTTCGAGAATGTGCCTTCAAAGGGGAAGGAACTTCACTATCTGATCCCATCATCTCTTTTTTATTTTAGGACGAGCAGACGCGCGGCTGAGTGCAGTCCTTACCTCATTACAGGTCTAGGGAGGGGTGTTTTCGTCTCTCAAATTATCAGATGACATGTGAAATAATGTAAACGAAAAAACCCCTCCCGGACAGCTCCTATACTTCAGAGACTGACTCACTTAAGCGCTACATCTGTAATATACCCTCTATTCGCACTAAACGTTTCTGATCAACCTTTATAATTCGAACTGCTAATAAATGGAACACACTAACGTCGTCTGTCTATCCTGAAACTATGATCTCCTCCTCCTCAAGGGTAGAGTGAATAGGTGCTTTCCAGACCTTTGTGCTCCATCGTCAGCCACAACGTCACTTACCAACAGGTGCAGATCGACGTCAAACAAAGGATTATCAATGTTAAAAACAACAGTTTTTAATAAATTTCCTCAAGCTCATATTACTTGCTAGTAGCAGCCCATGACTTCGTTCACGTTTTACCGGGATAAAAATAGCCTAGGTATAGATCAATCCAGATAATCTATCTGCATACCAAATCTCACTGAAATCGGTACAGCCATTTTGTCGTGATAATAAACAAACATCCAAACTTTGACATTTATGATATTAGAGGGAATACCAAACAAAATTATCTTTTTTTAGCACGTCGTCATCTGAAGGTCAATCTAACTAATGTCGTTTTTGCCGACGTAAAAGATTAAAAATACGAAAATGGTAAAGCAGTACGTTTTAAACAAAAATAATAAAACAAGCTTGATTTATGTGAAACTGAGGTACCTACTAGATGAGCCAATACTAAAATTGAAGCAGGACGCACTAAGACGCCATTTTAACCATAAGGGAAGATAAATGATGCGACCTTCGCCTCATTAAGTTGCAACTGATACCCTCTTCCCAAGTGTTATCGAAGTATGAAGTTTCATTCCACGCATCGCCTAATATGTTCACGGCAGCGTGTGGACGATAAAATATGTGAGCAGGTGCTTTATCATAACGTAAAGCCGCTTGTCAGGGTGCAGCGCAGGGTGATGTACAGACCTTACGGGCTTACGACCCCGGCGAGAGGGATCTCCCAGGAAAATTAGTGGTTTCTATAATAGAATTTCAAATATTTGTTGTTCTCATTTCGGTGAAATTAGAATACCTGTTTATGTCGGGCAAAAAGGTCTTTCTTTTTGAGCAAGTCACGTGCGCATCGCTGGCAGATAAACAGACATAACGGGCTTACGACCCCCGTGAGAGAGATCCCTCTCTCGGGATAATTATCTGTAATATAATTTTAAACAGATTTAAGTTGTTCTAATTTTGGTGAAAAGAAGCTAAAAAAGATTGTCATAAATAAAAGCAAATATCCAGCAAAGAGTCGAGACGGGCTGAAAATTATGAGTCATTATTCATATTTTTACAAGTAGTTCTTAATCGCCCAATTCATTATACTACCTTACCGTAGTACTCTGCTTGTTCAAAACATCTTGATCTTTTTTTTTCATCATTTTCTGTGCTTCGTTACGAAAACTTAGCACAGAGATATCCCAAGTCATGGAGCATTTGTAACCAATTCAATAAAGAGTCATGGCGAAAGCGTATCCGCGCTTGAAAAACTACATAAAACGAATATCCATGGATAGTACGAGGTAAGTTCCCGTCTTTACATTTTCTATAAAACCACTACGCGGAAAAATCAAATATTTTTTTGCAAATATTGATCGAGCCCGAAAAATACAGTCGTAATCTGTACCCATGCCATGGCTGACAGAGCGAAATGTATTGCACAAATTTAGGCTACCTTTGTAACACAGAGGCCTGCACTTAGGGGCAAAGAAAAATATGTCAAATTAACAAAAAAACAATAAAAGTGACATAGAAGGGTCTATGTCACTTTTATGCACTTCTATGGCCTCTGTGCAACAAAGGTAGCCTAAATCCGAAACCCAACCCAGATAGATTTTTCAAAAAATTATTTGTTCTATCCCATACTTTTGTAGGTAGTAAAACTGATGATGACCTAGATAATGGGTAAGATATCTATTAAGATAATCTAAAAGTACCTGGTGATCAGTGGTGTACATATTTTAAATTATGGGTACACTAATGTTCTCAGTTTCGCCATGATTCTTTATCACTGGTCACACCTACTTACCTGCTATTGGTCTGACTGACTACCAATGTCATTAAAGTATAATATGATCAGTGTTATGAGTATTGCATTGGTTACAAAGGTTATGAGTTGGGAAATATCTTTAGTGTTTTCTTAGTGTACCGATAGGGCGCTTAAGCTTTTTTGCACGAGAATGAAGTATGTTTATATTTTGGCTATTATCTCATCCAACTTCATTAAATTATGTACACATGATCTAGGTTAATAATTAGATTAACATGCGTTAGTTTCTAATAAACTTATATACTCGTATTGGAGACCAAATCATAAAAAAAAAACTACCGTCACGAAGTTCGTCACTGAGATTAACACGACCGCGTTTGAATTCTGCAAACAAGCTATAAATAGTAGTCTTGTATGGTGCTTAATCGCCAAAAGCAGTTTGAAACCGAGCGAAGCTCTGCAGAGCTGTCAAATTGCACTTAAAATCGTAGAAAATCATACGACAACATTTTTCACGCGTTATATCCATGGTGATGTAGACAGGCAATTTTTGTTTCTTTATAAATGGCGTCGCACGGCTTGTGCGTTTGCCATTTTCAAGTATATTTATTGTATTTTCAGTAGAATTTGTAACGTTACAATCCTTCCAAGTCGTCAAAGTCACAGTCAATTCATGTTTTAGCAAAACGGTGGCTGTTTTACAAAAACATTGGTAGACAATTTCCACCAATTTGAAAACTCACGCAATACACTTCCATTTCATTTCACTACACTTGTGATCTACAGACGAGCTAATACATTGGTTAAATTGCCACCAAAATTTCACAAAATAACTAAAAAAAACATTAGGAAATCAAACTGTCTCTTTTTAACCCCGACGCAAAAACGACTGGAAGTTATAAGTTTGACGTGTCTGTGTGTGTGTCTGTCTGTGAAATCGTAGCTCCCGAACGGATGAACCAATTTTGTTTGAAAGGTGAAATAGTCGGGAATGTTCTTAGCTATGTTTGATCAAAATCGGTTTAGCCGTTTCATTGCGATGAGGGTTTTTTAATTTTTACAAGATTAATTACCGAGCCGGCCTGAGTCAGTCGGAGCCCAAGTATAATGACTGCTTTATAAAATAAATAAATAAATAATGCTGGACAGTTCACACAACATTATCTAGCCCCAAGCTAAGCAGAGCTTGTGTTATGGGTACTAGATAACTGATATACTACAATATATTACATAGATAGATATTTTTTATTATACATAGAAAATACCCAGAACACCCTGAACAAATATCTGCGATCGCACAAATATTTGTTCCGAGGCGGAAATCGAACCCGCAATCTCCTGCTTCGCAGGCCAAGCTTCGCCCGCCGCGCCACAAAGGTCGTCAAAGATATTAGAGCGTCACTCGTCTTCCTCTTTTGAAACTGTCATTGAGTCTCAGGCAATTTTTAAAATGACGCCAAAATGTAAAAAAAACAAGTGACAGTCAGATGAAACAAACTGCATTCTACAGCCAAAAAGTTCCATTTTCAAATGTTGTAATTACTTTTTAAATATTGTTAGTAAACAATGTTACATAAATATAATGTATGTAACATATAGTGTACCCTATGTATTAGTGTGTACAAAATGTAATGGAGTTTCATGAATAACCAAAATAGATGAAAACTTTGTTGGCGTGTAAAAAGGCTTAAGCGACCTTCTGGCACACTTCTCTTAACCAAGTTTGGTACAGTACTTTGACAAATCTTGCTTGATCAAAATCAGAAGTGACTGTCTGCCGAACAACATCACATCACGCAGCTTCTCGCCAAATGAGACCAACTTATGAATAAACAAAGCTACCTAAAAGCCGTCAAAACAAATTATAAACGGAAAAACGAAAGTAATTTGTTAGTAAATTAATAATAATTAGGCGATTACCGCATCTCGCGAGCAGCTTTAATCAGAGTGGAGCGAAAGAGAATAAGTTATTCGATTTATCCGCTAATAGAGCGCGAATAAACAAACAGGATTATTAAGTTCGAATAAGTAATCGGGTTGTATAATGGAGGCTGGGTAAAATATTAGCGACTGGGCCAAAACGCTGCTATAGAGTATTTTTTTGTTCCTTTTCATTTGACTTGAATGACGGATCGAGCAGATGGCCCACCTCAATGTTAAGCGATAACCTCTGCCTATATAACAATGCAGTCCCTTATAGGACGCGTCCTAGGCGGCATTTTCCTGCGCCCGCCCCCAGAGATGAACAGTTACTTATGTGCCTGTAATTTCACCGGCACCTTACTTTACTTGGCGGAAAAATAAGTATATTGGTATACTACCGTACAAGCTCTTTGACAAAAAACCTCAACTCTTAACAAGATGTATGTACCTACTTCATTTGAAAAGTCCAGAATTATGCTTATTATTTCTTAGACAGCAAAAAATAAAACTCGATTAAAAAATCGTGAGCTAAAAACAACATAACACCCAGAAACCCCAGGAATATATTTTCATACTAAAAACCCCTTGAAATTTAATATATCGTGAAATATAAATAATTTTACAAAATAATTTTACTGCCTTCGGTTTTATTATTTTAATTTTAATTATCAAATCTTTTACCCAATTATATTGAGAAACAATCGAATCTAGCCAAAGGTGTCTAGTCAAGTCAAGCTTCGTGTTTTTTTTTCTAAATAGAAAATATTGTCGACCAAAGCGATACTCCAGCAATTCTCTATGAAATGTAAGCGTAAAAACCGGTAAGTTTTGGATGGGAGAAGCAAAAAATAGAGTAAAGTGCCTGTGGAGTCTTTGTTTTCTGGCTGAACGCAGAGATTTCATATAACCGCTGTAAATCAAACGTTTCTTATTAAAATATTCAGATTTGTAGGCGCTCCAGAGACTCCTCGGCGAAGGTATTTCTATTTAAGTTAGAAATTGTTATTTATTGTAAGCAATTACTTATCGGAGGTCACGCTCTTTATTGTTTCAATTAGGCAAAGAATAACAGCCCACGTCAAATATTTAAATTTATAGTGATAGTCTATCTTGAAGCTCATTCGAAGAAAAATCATAATAAAAAAATAGAAAAAAATGATTTGCTTTTGTATGAGGTACTATTTTTAACCCCCGACGCAAAAACGAGGGGGTGTTATAAATTTGACGTGTCTGTGTGTGTCTGTCTGTCTGTCTGTGGCATCGAAGCTCCCGAACGAATGAACCGATTTCGTTTTTTTTTGTTGGAAAGGTGAATTTGTCGGGCATGTTCTTAGCTATGTTTGAACAAAATCGGTTCAGCCGTTTCATTGTGTTGAGGGTTTTTTTAATTTTTACAAAATTAATTACTTGTAACGTACTAAAGCTGACGCTGAAGTGACCCCCCATTTCCATACGAACGAACGAGTATACTAACACCACGGGTTCTATATCATAAATGCGAAAATTTGGATGTTTGTTAGCCAATCATGATAACACGGCGCAACTGATTTCAATGAAATTTAGTACACAGATATAGTATGACCTGGATTGGTTTTTTGTCTTAGTAACGCAAGCAAAGCCGCGTACGGACTATACTCAAAAATCAAACAAAAGTAGCAATCTATGATTTGTGTCCCATAAACACAGTTAACATTCATATTTTCGGTGTGTAGATTGGGTGACGCCTAAATAAATGATCAAATACCTATCTCGTTTTAAAACGTTGCCCATGAATGAATAAAATCGTTTGCGATGAGCACGATGTAACACAAACAAAACTGTACATGTATAATATATTACATATACCGGGTGAACACAAAAATAATGATAAATACAAAATCTACCACGAATCTTTTTAAACGTTCGTAAAATAATATAGGTGCGAACTACTACTAAAGTACGAGTATGCGCTCTGGCAATTTTGGCGCTTTTTCAATCAGTTCCAATTATATTTCTGTTGTTTGTTTGTGTTGTAAGGAATGCCCCCCTTTCGATGGACCAAATATATTATCGCAGGAAAGCGGTGGATGGAGGCGGCTCAAGACCATTCGTCGTGGCATTCTATGGGGGAGGCATATGTCCAGCCGTGGACTTCTGTAGACTGATGATGAGGATGATGATGATATTACTGCTTCGAAAATAAGAAGATTGCCGAGGCGCATTATTTATTTATATTGATAATGCTTCACATAAATATCTTACTAGCGAATTTATTGTTACACCCTGTATGTTTGTTTATACAGAGTTTTCGAAGAAATCACGCGTATGCATTCACATAGAAAATGCTTTTGATGATTCGTGTGTTAAGTTGAGTTCCTTTTGATAAGGTTCCTAAATAGACCGACGCTGAAGAAAATAGCTTTACTACCTTTTTTAGTTCACTAAAGATATCCAAAACTCTAGACCACAAGCTTAGTTTTATCCATCAATAGCATTGTGCTTCATCCAAGATAATCTCCTTTCCGTGTATTATCCAGCTCCATATTATCCGGTTAAAACAAAATGTTGCAATAGTGAACATGAATTTTGTCGATCGGGGATAATCTCCAAATAATTCCTATAATAGAGAATAAGGTCCAGGAGATACGAAGCATGCGATGCTCTAAAATATTTTCTGATGTTTGTCAGTTTCAGTTATTTATATTAAAAAACTAGCAGTGCCCTGCGGTTTCACCCGTGGGAATATCAGGATAAAAATATACCTATGTGTTATTCTGAGAGTCCAGTTATCTCCATTCCTAAGTTCATCCAAATCCGTCCAGACATTTCAGCGTGAAGAAGTAACAAACACACACACAAACTTTCGTCTTTATAATATTAGTGTGACTATACAAGTAACAATAGCGTCTGAAAAAAAAAAAAAACATTTTTACGCTCTATAACTGTACTGTCCAATAATAAGGTACGTACTACGTACATTCATGGCTATTTTTTGTTGTGGGCCGCATTAGATCAAAATATTTCTGAAACGCTTGAGTTCTTTTGGCGGTAATACTGTTTTCTTAGTCTACATTGCCCCCTCCATAATAAACTGGAGTTTTTTCTTCATTTGAATATTAGTCAATTAAATTTTGTAAATACAATCTAGATATCTAGGCATGTAGTTTCTCAGTGTCCTAATAAAGAACATGGGCAACTCCCCATACATTGTTTGATGCAACTTTTTGACCAACGTAACGTACAGTTGATATACTTTTGGTTATTCATAATTATGTTAAGATAATGAAAAAGCTAATTTAATTTTTTGCTTAGAAGTTGTGGGAGAGTAATGAAGCTTGTTGCGTTTTGTTTCACGTAAATGCAATGAGTTGATTTATCTAATTATTTAGAAATACAACTTTTAATTCCCAATTTTAAAAAATATACAAGTTCTTTAGTAAAATTGCCCAAAAAACATCATTTAGAACCGTACTAATAACTTCCATGAGGTTCATTTATTTTTGACCAGGAACAGCGGTTGCCCACCTCCTTTATAGAATCAAACGAACATGGGTATACATCTGAGTGATTTCGTAACAATTTAATTTAATACAAAACTAACAAGTCACGTAATTAGATATTAGGGTATTTAGAATTTTTATTATAAATTAAATTCATTGTTTGATGAGATAATGTCATACACTGGAACGTAGTTCGTTTGTATGCAGAGGTCTCAAGCAACCTAGCAGTACACTTCTCCTATAACAGATATAAACAGCACAAGTTTTCACTTTATTGGAGCATTGCACATGCCATTTAGATTTGCGGTAACCCTAATAGCTCTGATAGGATTATATCAAACACATTAGGGATATTTAGGCTTAATACGGGCTCAGGGTTCGTTCATATTAGGTAGTTTAGATTTTGAATACCTATATCAAAAAGTCTTATCTTTAAACTGAACAAAATCAGAACAAAATTTCTTCCATTTTATATGTTTTATGGGTAGCTTGGACAGAACATAAAAAAAATGGTAAAATGATACATTTTATGGCGTAGTTTTGCTTAAGTCGGCAACTATCAACTTTTTGTGTACCTATAACCTTCTTATACAAAATTAAAGCTCATACAATTTTCAAAAAGAAAAATTATTTAGTTTAATTTCTCCGACGAACCGTTCGGGCGCAAGCGCCAGTTTGAAAATGTCATCTGTCTCCGCAAAAAGGAAATTTATTTTTAAAAGGAAATTCCTCCTAAGTTTCTGCATAAACGATTCGTTATACCTACCAGCGGTACACGTAAAAGGGGCTTTATCCATATATGCCATTTGAAGTCTATCTTACAAATTATCTTGTTCAAATTAGCTGGTAAAAAATGTGGAGGGAAATTTTGAGATAGGAATGTTCGTATCTTAACTTGTAAATAATCGTGTATTCAAAATAAATTATAACTGGCCAGTTTATCATACATGAAAACTTTTTTCCTCATAAGTTTCTGCGTGGCCATTACATTAAGGCGTGGATATATGTGAAATGTGGCGCGTTAAAACCATTTTTCTCCACGAATATAGTGTATAGGTAACTATAAGATAACTGTAAATCCTGGATTAATAAAATAAAATAAAATGAAATTTATCGAAAAATCTACAAATAAATATATATCTTAATCTACTTCATATAAAAAATGTGATCATGTTTTCAAAAATTGAAAAAATCATTTGTAATGTAAGAAATAAACTTGCGATGTAGCCTCAGTTTTCGTAGTTACAACTATTTTTCTCCTAAACTATCAATCCTAAGGTTTTGATTGCCTTCAGAATATTAAATAACACAACGCTAAGAGGACCTTACTTTTATTTTTGAAAATTACTTTCCTAATGATTTTCAAATTAAAAAATGTGATTTTCGCTTACTTTACGTTTCGCGAGCGCTATTTTGTCACTTACTAACTTACCTGAATTTTAACATTACCCTTTATTTATTATTGTTTTTATACATCAGTTTTTTATACACATTTTGCCGGTCTGATTTTGACCAGTAAGCACAAGCTTAACAATTTTAATAATTCAAAAGGCATTAATTAAACAGTTTTATATTAATGCTAACGATCGAGTCAGCTTAACTGATACACAAAATAGATGGAAAACGGTAAGTGTACTAGGAAAATATGAGTCTCGGTTAGTAGCAATCACGAAAAGCAGGGCCGAGCCGGCGCCGGCAGGTGAATAGGCGACAATTATAAATAAAAAATAAATAAATATTTCTGGACAGTTCACACAACATTATCTAGCCCCAAGCTAAGCAAAGCTTGTGTTATGGGTACTAGACAACTGATATACTTAATACAATATATTACATATAATAGATATTTTTTATTATATATAGAAAATACCCAGAAAACCCTGAACAAATATCTGCGGATCGCACAAATATTTGTTCCAAGGCGGGAATCGAACCCGCAACCTCCTGCATCGCAGGCGAACGTTCGCCCGCCGCGCCACAGAGGTCGTCCGACGAATACGTGCGCTACAAATGCAATTTTGACTCGTGACCGTACATACTGTTTGAATCTGTATTGTGATCGTTGCATATAAAGTACTTTACTCATTATCTATCCAAATATTCCAAATCTATTGTAAATGAATAAAATGTTATTGTTTATTGGTAAATTACAATAAACATCCGAACTTGTTGGTAAGATTCGTCGGTATAAGATTTGTTATTGCTAAAAGAAAGCGTTAGCCGAGTCAGTCGTGGGAAGCAATGACGGCGTTGAGCTCACCACTTGTCACGTCTATAATCTCACGATGGTGCAGCCACGGTGTAAAGAGGCCCATTGAGGCTCTGCCTATCCTATTGGGGAAAAATTCGTGTGTCTATGTATGTATGTATGTTTATTGGTAATTGTAATGTTGAACAACCGTTTGCAGAGTATTTATAAACATCATCATCATTACAAGCCGTTAGACGTCCACTGCTGGACGAATCCTCCCTCAAAGATTGCAATGGGTGGGATTTGCCATAACCACCACGCTTGGCAGGCGGATTGTTGATCGCAGTATTGGTGTTGAGTACTCTGGTGGATGCTACTGCTTATCCCCTAGTGTAATTCCTTAGTCGGCTTTTACGACATCCACGGGAGGGAAACGGCACTCATAATGTTAAATCGATCTGATTCAACAAATGGAAAACAGTAGTAATACCTCTGCAAAGCGCACTAAATCCTTTCACCACGCTGGTTACAAGTGTCTTTTCAGGGCCACCGTACCTCAAGCCGATCATTGACCTTATGCAGGTGGCTAAGAAAGAACCCGTGACACGACGTAGTAGTAGTATGTACTTGAATGAAAGTGATTATAGATAAATTAACGAACTTCGTAGTAATGGTCAGTAAGCTAGTGAAAGAAGCTGAGTTGGAGATTTATTTCGGCCTAGATTATATACTACTACAGGCACTAGAAGAAATGATTGAAGCAGAGTTTATTCACATAACGGTAGCGGAAAAAGTAACGTATGTTTATTCTTTCTTTTCTTCTTATAATGGCTTCTGAGGGTATGTTTTCCATCTCACTTGAATTCCAAAAAAGTAAGAATACACGTAAAATCATTCTCTTCTTCTTCTTTTCCTGAGTAGTGCTCCAAACAATATGCCAATGTCACCCTGATTAAAGTGATACAAGACATAAGTGATTTAGGTCAAGTTTATTTTTTAGTAGTGGCAATACCCATACCCAACTGGATATTGCCACTACTAACCACACTACTACACCACAAGAAGCTTTGATTTGGATTTACCTATAACTTCATGGTATATACTCAGAGCATTGCAGTCCTCCGGTACTCGGAGCATTGCAGGCCTCCGGGACTCAGAGCATTGCAGGCCTCCGGGACTCGGAGCATTGCAGGCCTCTCGATGGGTATATAATATTCTTGGCCTAGATAAAATGTCTAAACAAATACGTAAAAGTGAAACATTGTAAAGTACCTATAAGTGATTTTTATTTATTTGTCATGCTTTTTAAAATGAGCATTTTTAATGATGCTCGTTTGGACGAATTAATGGGATAGTATACTCGGCTCAAAGCGCCGTGACTATGGCGGAAGAATTTTGCAACTGAATTTTAAACTATAGAATTGAAAATATCGTGGTTGGGAATCATTTTAAATAAATAACGGCTAATTACCACTGTATTTCGTCACTTTGCTGACGTTTCGAGACTGAATTCTCTTCATCATGAGCACCGCCCGCGACCAAACGTCAAAACGTTTCATCATGAGCACTGCCCGCGACCAAACGTCAAAACGTTTCAGACGTTTGAAACGTCAGCAAAGTGACGAAATACAGTGGTAATTAGCCGTTACCTATTTAAAAAGAATATTAATCTAGTTCTATCCAACCGATTGAGCTGATATATTGCGTACCTACCTGTCAAGTTCCGATGATAATACAATATTATGGTAACAGTGAGCTCTGATGTTGGAGATGGAAGGTAGACAACGGAACTCCGCAGGTTAATAGTACACTGGCCGTCTTTGGGCTCAATTTTTATCAGCTCACAGTTCTGCTTACTAATTTCCTCATCATCATCATCAGTCAGATGTACACACCGTACAAGAAGGTTTTGAAAAAAAAAAAAAAAAAAACTTATTACGCTTCTCTTTGCTATTTGTATATCTACAAACCTGACATGCTTGTACCTAAATCTCATCAAGCTGTTATTGGGTAATTATATAATATATTCCAACATCGTATACGTGTTAACTAAACCCTTGTTCCACATACACCTAACAGTTGTAACGATCTACTGGTTCTGTTATATAAGTACTTATATGCATATATGGTTATAGGTACACGTATACCTAAGCCCCGGCAACAACATAATGTAGGGTAATTGCCAACTTATGTCTGTCGATAGCTTAATGTCCCGCCGGGCCGCAAAGACGTTATTTGAACTATTAAGTTCTGTAATATAAGGTATGAACATGATTTAATCCAGCCATACTCTAAGTGTGATACCCTTGTAGGCATCGAACACGGTACGGAGGCCTGCAATGCTCTAAGCTTGTAGGGGTTCCGCAAGAATTAAGAAAAAAACACTCTCTCTTATCGAACATTCTGACGCGGCGTATCTCGATTCACGAGGCGCAGCCGAACTTAGTCGCCTCGAACAATTTTACTATGCCGCCATCGCCGGTACCTCCTTGTGAGCGCGCAGTCCCTTCCGACACCTTCCGTTCCGACTCGAGTATTTTTGAGAATGTTCGAGATCGAGGCTAGGACTATAAAAACGACGATCGCGCCTTGACACTAGTCAGTCGGCGATTAGCGTTCGGATGCTTCGACCAAAGTAAAATAAATGGACTGGCCTTACCCATACAAAACGTCCGTGAAAAATAAGACAATTTGGATTTAGGGTACGGTCAACAAATAAACTATCTATCTATCTATCTATCTATCCAGCCACTGCTGAGTAAAGGCCTCTTCTCTATAGCGCCACTCCTGGCGGTCTTGTAAATAAACTAGGTGAAATTAAATTATTGAACTTCTTAAAAACTGTATTTTTTTAATACTTAATACTTTAACAGATGCAATGTGTTTTCTAAAGTTATTTCAGTAGGTTTATAGTACAAAAAATCGCCGAAAAAAATGCAATTATTGAATGAAACTTTTACAAAAATACATGGCTCTGTTTATGTAGTTACGTATCTATTTTCCAACTCTCAAACATACACAATATAAATCAATAGAAAAGCAAGTCCACCTAAGGTCTTCAGCTCAATCAATTTGTGAAAAATATATTTTTCATCACTCAATAAACTAAGAAAATTTTCATAAAAATCGTACGGAAACATCAATGTATAAAAAATCCAGTATTTAAGAAACTGCAGAGTGCAGTTTTAAGACATTTGCACAATTAGTTTTTTTAAACTACTTGGAATGACAGATCAAGAAGATGGCCCACCTGATGTTAAGTGGTACCCTCTGCCTATGAACAGTGCATTACCTCAGGTCACGTCCACCTAGGACGCGCCCTATGTGGCATTCCACTGCGCCCGCCACCCTGAAACATAAAGATGAAAAGTCCCAAGTGGCCGTAATTTCATCGGCACCCTTACCCTTCAAACCGGAACACAGCAATGCGAGCACTACTGCTTTGCGGCAGAAACAGGTATGGTGGTAGTACTTCCCCGGACGAACTCTTTCACAAAAAAGCTCTACTACTACTAACCGTTTTTTGGCGTATAAAATTCATTGTGTAGAAAATTATCAGAGCAAATACGGGAAAATGTATTCCACTTCCAAAAGTCGTCTGTTCTTGCTCGTCTTATGACTTCTATCCATTTTTGTTTACCTTAGATTTCTTTTGGAAAGCTATAAGGTTAATTAACATGCCATTACATATTATATGCAATTACCAAAAGCGACGTGCTTAGCAATGTTTTGACGTAAATAATGCAAATTACAATTCTAAATCAATACGATACCCCTTAGGCATCAGATTTTTTTGCAGTCTGTACCGGACCATCCGTCATGCGTGAAGTATTGTCAAATATTTCGTCGCTGTAGTTGGAAAACTAAATAACTAATAACAACAACAAAACCAAAATCGCGAGAAAAACGCGCTTTACTGTTTTATTGCGTCAAAAATGGCAATAACTTTTTTATCGTAACTAATTTTGAATTTAATGATAATACATTTTAGTTCTTTTGATTAAGAGAAAAAAATAAAAAAAACGACTATGTATTTTTCCCTCGCCCAAGTTTTGAATAATTGATGCAGTTATTGATTTTTGCATGTCAATTGTTTAGTTTTCCTTCGTCAATGATCTCCACTGAGGTTCAAAAAGCTAATGATAAGTGCCATTATTTAATTTTCCCATAATAGTGAAATCATGAAATGATCTATTATTTACTTGTTTGAATATGACAATCCTATCCATGGGTATAGATTTAAATAATATTAAAATACATTTTAAAATAAAACCAACTTATAATAAATAAATAAATAAATAAATATTTCTGGACAGTTCACACAACATTATCTAGCCCCAAGCTAAGCAGAGCTTGTGTTATGGGTACTAGACAACTGATACACTTAATACAATATTAACATAGATAGATATTTTTTATTATACATAGAAAATACCCAGAACACCCTGAACAAATATCTGCGGATCGCACAAGTATTTGTTCCGAGGCGGGAATCGAACCCGCAACCTCCTGCGTCGCAGGCGAACGTTCGCCCGCCGCGCCACAGAGGTCGTCTTCATAATCATTTCTTTTTATCAAGACTGAATATTAGAAAACTACTGAAACACCTACATTATTTTAGCAGACTTATAAATTCAAAGTAAGTGACATAACAAACTTATCATACGACTAATGCTTATAAAATCAACAAAATGAAATCAATTTGTGGAACACAATAATTCTAAGTATCAAAAAGAAAAAGGTATGTCGACTAAAATTAAAACTATCTACGAGTATAAACTTGTGTCTGTTAACTTTCATTCAGAGTGGGGAACATTGAGATAATGTCCTGGGGCGTAGTCCTCCTTGTCGCTCGTCCTCTAGAGCAAGACGTGTCCATCGACATGTATGGGCCATCATAACCATGCAATAAAGTCGATTTCGCAAAATGTGTTACTTATGTAGTTTTCCTACTACACGACGATTTATAAGTTTTTTATCAATTGATGAAAATTATATTACAAAACCTTTACTTACGTATGAAATGCGATGCCTGAAGCTTTATTTGTATTTCTTGTGTTGTTTGCACTTGCAGAAAAGCACAGGAAGGCATTGTATCACCAAGGTATCTAATTTTGGTATTTTTCAGCATAGCTGTCACTCGTTGCCGTGACAAAGACTGACTGAAGCGAAGTGTACTAGCTAGGTCTGTTTAGAAGCTTCAAAACTATCGTTCCCTAAGGCCCGTCCATTCATTTTATTTACTTCGATGTTCGGATGTATTATGCTTATTATTAGTATATGGAATACACTTTTAAAAACTATTGTTTTATTGTAGGGTTCCATCAAGTATTTCGCTTTCCAAAAGGGTTCCGTCACCAAAAAAGAGTGAGAGCCGCCTAATCTATTCAGGTCATCATCATCAGTGTAAAGACTTCCACTGCTGGATATAGGTCTCCCCCATAGAATGCCACGACGAACGGTCCTTCCTAGGACTTCTATAATATAATTGGTCCATCGAAAGCGGGGCATTCCTTTTTTGTGTCCTCGGGATTGTGGTCGGAGAGAACCTTTCTTTCTTTTTTGTGTCCTCGGGATTGTGGTCGGGGAGAACCTTTCTTTCTTTTTTGTGTCCTCGGGATTGTGTGGTCGGAGAGAACCTTTCTTTCTTTTTTGTGTCCTCGTGATTGTGGTCGGAGAGAACCTTTCTTTCTTTTTTGTGTCCTCGGGATTGTGGTCGGAGAGAACCGTTCTTTCTTTTTTGTGTCCTCGGGATTGTGGTCGGTGAGAACCTTTCTTTCTTTTTTGTGTCCTCGGGATTGTGGTCGGAGAGAACCTTTCTTTCTTTTTTGTGTCCTCGGGGGGATTGTGGTCGGAGAGAATCTCTCTTTCTTTTTTGTGTCCTCAGGATTGTGGTCGGAGAGAACCTTTCTTCCCCAAAGGTTATCAGTTCTGCAAGCTATATAAATAATAAATAAATAATAGTTATGCTGCACACAGTTAACACAACATTTTCTAGCCCCAAGCTAAGCAGAGCTTGTGTTATGGGTACTAGATATCTGATATACTTAATACAATACTCGTACATTAGGTACAGTGGTGGAATGTAAACGATCGTCACCTTTGGGCCTATTTTTGATTGTTCAATGCAAAAAACATAAGTACTGTTTTACCGACATAGTATTGCATAGGTACTGTTTTACCGACATAGTATTGTATCGGAACTGCAATGTGTCAATATTACGAAAATAACCTTCAGTTACCCTGACAACGGATATTAGCAGCGATTGAATGACAGACACTGTCTACGAATAAAATGACAAAACTTCTGCCTAACGCAATAAAAAACTGTCCAAGTGCGCATCGGACATCGCGCAATCAGGGTTCCGTCGTAGTAACTATTATATTATCTGTGGTTCCGTAACAAATGTAGAATTTATAAATTGCATAAGTTTAGTTAATCCATACGCAAAATTTAATCAAAAATATCATAATTTTTGGTAAAATATTCATAATAAGTAACATACATACATACATACATAGACACACGCCTTTTTCCCCGAAGGGGTAGGCAGAGCCTCAATGGTCCTCTTTTCACATATTTCACCATCGTGAAATATAGACGTGACGAGTGACTCTCATCGCCGCCATTGCTTCCCACGACTGACTCAGCTAACGCTTTCTTCCAGTATTATCACATTTCATAAATAAGCTAGCAGCCAGGACAAATCTTATACCAACGAATCTTACAAACAAGTCCGGGTAATCCCTAAGTCGGATTTTACGACATCCACGGGAGGAGATGGAGGGGTCTATTCTTGGGCCGGACACACCACGGCCTATATAGCATATATAATAAGTAGCATATTTACAAATTTTCTAGCGCCTGGGATTAAATGGAAATTAAATTGAACTTAGTAACAAAAATACAGTCTTATTCTACTTAATAATCTCTAAAATGTTACTTCACATGCTATTTTTTTTACAGATTTTAACAGATTTATTTCTCTCCTAACTTTGACTTGTACGGGAGCCACCCTTCAAAATTATTTTTGGTTATTATTTTTGGGTTTGGGTCAGTAAGATACATAAATAGTACAAAAATATGAAGTCTTCAATGGTTTAGCCGCTATAGACCCGTGTGATAGAGAGACGGACGGACGGATGAGCGAGAGCAATAGGACTCCGTTTGGCTCTTTTGGGTACGGGACCCTAAAAAAGTAGTTCCAAACTTAAACAAGCAACTGATCAAAGGTGCACGATTTTGATCTTATAATAAACATTTATTAAATTATGGTTTTCTATACAGCAGTCTGCTCCGTAGGATAGTTGGAAAAGGTAATATGTGCTCGCGACAAGCTAAGGGGATTTCTTTGAAAACTGACGAACCTTTTCATTCCGCCACTGTACATAGTTATTTTTTAAATTATATATAGAAAATATCCAGAACACCCTGAACAAATATCTGCAGATCGCACAAATATTTGTTGCGAGGCGGGAATTGAACCCGCAACCTCCTGCGTCGCAGGCGAACCTTCGCCCGCCACGTCACAGAGGTCGTCCCTATATATGGCCTGCAAATTGCCACTTCAACTTGATAATTCTGAGAGCTATGTCGGTGATCTTGGTTCTTCAACAGATATCTTCATTCCGGATTATGTCATATAGTAACTCCGAGCTAATGACTCCGCATATGCAGCCAATAGTTAGCGACCTCGTCTCAGTGTCGTATAATTATAAACTACGGCTTAAAGTTTTTCGTCTTTGACTTTACGATCGCTACTTGAATACTCTTAGTAGTAGTAGAGCTTTTTAGTAGTAGTAGAGCTTTTTTGTGAAAGAGTTCGTCCGGGGAAGTACTACCACCATACCTATTTCTGGAGCAAAGCAGTAGTGCTCGCATTGCTGTGTTCCGGTTTGAAGGGTAAGGGTGCCGGTGAAATTACAGGCACATGAGACTTTTCATCTTTATGTCTCAGGGTGGCGGGCGCAGTGCAATGCCACATAGGGCGCGTCCTAGGTGCACGTGACCTATGAGGTAATGCACTGTTCATAGGCAGAGGTTACCGCTTAACATCAGGTGGGCCATCTGCTTGTTCCGTCATTAAAGTAGTATAAAAAAAAAAAAAAAAACTCGTGGTCTCGTGGTGTGGTCTGGTAGCCATGGAAAAACTAATTTCATCGTCCTACGTCACAAGATCACAACTCAATTAATAAAAATGATTTAAGAACTACGATGAACGCTCTGTAGCCGCCTCCATCCACCAACTTTATCCTACCAGATATGAAGACCTCCGTGGCGCGTCAGGTGTAGCTAGCTGAGATGCTGGCAGAGGTGCTGGTTCGATTACCGTTGTGGGAAATATATATGTTCTGTTCCGGGTCTGAGTGTTATGGTATTTTGGTACACGTAGTTCCTGAAACGCACAATACAGAGAGTCCTAGTGGGATCAGAACTGTATGCGTTATTTTTATATAAGAAGTCTTTATGTTTCCGCTACTGCAAATCTTAGGGATAAGCGAAAACGCTTTCATTCCAAGCAATCCCCTTTCCTTAAGATTATCTATGAGCATTTATGTGAAAAGTGTACACGTGTAAAATAGTGCTACATTATCGGCAAATTACATTTTAGGGGAAAACATTTTTGCATGGCCAGAAAATATTTTTTTTGGGTCAGGATGTTGTAATATAAGGCGTAGTTCGTGATAACTACGCACAGGTATATTCCCTGTATGAAATCAGGAATATGATAGTACCTACATTATTTAAAAAAAACATGGTGCTGTGCTTAGACATACCTATTTATATAAGAATAGGGCGGAACGTGATAAAACCACTTTTTTTTTAACATTGATAGACCTTTGTTTGACCACGATCTCACCTGTTGGTAAGTGACGATGTGCCGACGATGGAGCACAATGATCTAGAAGGCACCTATTCACTCTAGCCTTGAAGAGACCCAGATTATAGTTATCAGGAAAGACAGACGACGGTAGTGTATTCCACTCCTTAGCAGTTCGCATTATAAAGGTAGGACTGAAACGTTTTGTGCGAATAGAAGGTATACCAATGAGGTAAGGATGGTACTAAGCCATACACCTGCTCGTCCTATGATGAAAAAGAGATGGTGGGATCAGGTCGTGCAGTTCCTGGGAGCATTCCCCGAAATGTAACCTATAGAAGATCACAAGGCATGCAACCTTACGGCGGTGCTCGAGACTCTGGATCTTAGTCTTCGCCATATGTAGCAATTTGCAATTTTTTTTATGTCAAATTCGGATGCATGACTTACAATCAGTCTGACTATTTCGCAAGCGACCTGGTGTTTGGTGTTTTGACAAAATGCAAAGAACATGGGCAACTCCCCATACATTGTATGAGATACATTTGGTTATTGATATTATATGTTATGGTTATGAAAAAGCTAATTTAATTTCTTGCGTAGAAGTTGTGGGAAAGTAATGAAACTTGTTTCGTTTTATTTCACGCAAATACAATGAGTTGATTTATCTAATTATTTAGAAGTACAACTTTTGCTTCCTAACCTCTAAAAAGATACAAGTTCTTTAAAAAAATTGGTCAACAAAACAAAATTTCGAACCGTACTTTCAACTTCCATGAAGGGGCCCTGGCTCATTTGTTTTTGACCTGGGTTGCCCACCTCCTTAGCATCCTCATATTTAAATATATGCTACCGTACAGGAAAAGCTGCGGGTGGATGATAGTTTTACCTAAAGCCGATTTGGAGTGAAACAGGTGGAACCAAAAGCAAAAGCTTGTTAATTTATAGGTACCTAGCGCCGACAATGTGATCCGCGGAATCAGATTACTTTATTGAATGCGAGCAGAATCACGAATGAAATGATAAAATCGTCTGCGGTGTGAATCGCGCAATTTATACGAGAGTTTTGGACAGTATTGATCGCTTTTGGGAATTTGGCGGAAATTAGAAAAAGGCTGTGTGTTGCAAAATTTGAGGAGACTTCATTTAGGGTTTGGATTTCAGAAAAAAACTTTTAAAAAGGTTTAAAAAACTAAAACCCGACTACGGAAAATCTTCCGCTTGTCTTATCTCTTGATTGTAGCGCGTGACTGTTAGGTGTGATGTTATGTTATGTATTGGTATCTAACTCCTACAACTTATTCTAATCAATACTTTTAATTTTTAATTTTATCTAACTAAATTACACACAGATTTATTTTACATGCACTACCTATAATCATTAACGAGACATTAAAATCCATAACTTTAGAATTAGATTTTTGGTTGTACCTACGAAATTATAATAATCTTTAATACTCCGATTTTTGTTACATAAATTTCTAAGGTAAAAGTTGTGGTACTCTCATTATGCGTATAACCGCATCTATCAATGTACGGTCATAATGTTCGAAAGAGGCTAGCTACCCACAACACAGGTATTCCTAGGGTGGGAGCTAGCGCACTTGCAAATTAATTATTTGTCAACATTTGCATTGTTCCAATTATTGTTCTTTAGATGGTATTATTTTTTGTTAAGTATTATTTTATATTATTTAAGTTTCTTTATAGTGTACCTATACCTACTACCTACCTTAATTTTGTAAAAATTGCGTTTCATATGTTTTTGTTGTCACTGAAATAAACTTTTTAAACTTTTTTTTAAATATATCAACTTTTCGTGGCGATTGGATTAACTGTTCAAAAGGTATCGGTGCCATGATACATAGCACCGATATATACGAAAGTCAACTCCCTCATATTAACAATGAGACGTTGTTTCCTTCAGTCTAATATACAGAACACCTCGTACAGTTCTACATCATCATCATCATCATCATCATCAGCCCACACTAGTTCACTGCTGGACAAATACGCGCCAATGAGCCCGGTGTTCAGCTTTTCTCACCCACTTTTTGCCCGCCGCCTTTCGTAGGTCATCGCTCCACCTAGCCAGAGGACGCCCCACGCTGCGTTTGCCAAGACGCAGTCTCCACTCAGGAACTCGCTTACCCCAACGGTTGTCGGTTTTTCACAAAACCGGTTTGGTTCGAAACTGTCTACGTAAAAATGCAAATAATATCATTTTTTACATCGCAAATTCCTAATAAAGTTATGGCACAAATTGTGTACCTACAGCATACATAACGCTTTAACAGATTGGGTAATTTCAGCTTTAAGAAGGTAAATTGCTAGAAAGAGGTCCGTTGCTCTGCAAATAGAGTCACGTAATGTATAGAATGCCCCGTACTATAGGTACCTTAGTGCACAGATGATGTAAAAGTACTTTGTACAGAAGTCTCACTATTAGGCGCCGATCCCACAGCAAGCGGTCCAGGGTTCTTCGTTCCGCGTTCACTGTCTTACACATAGCGAGCGGTCTAGAGGACGAGAGGTCTGCCATCTTTGCTACCAGTCACATGTCGCAGACGCTCATGTAAGGCGACGCATTGATAAATTCTCATTTCCTAAACTATTATTAGGGATTTCGTATAAAGACGTATACGCTAAAAACTTTTTTTTCCAATAAAAGTAAAACGAAATTTTAAAAATCCTACTGTAATATTGAAGTGTGTGTCTGGATGAATCCACTTAAAAAAGTAAGAGTTTATAAATCGGTCCCGTTTTCATGTAAAATGTAAATCTCTGTTTCAAAAGAGGTTTCTTCGATTTTTTTTCTCTGCTATAAAAGTTAATCAATCGTGTAATGCTACTACAAAAGAAAAGTCAGTGATATGAAGAATCAGGTCACCAAATATCATATTCATATGTTTTGTAATTGCTGAGAAAAATGTAGATCCCTGAGATCAAAATTACCAATGCGTCATCTTATCATGATACTTTCAGCTTATTCGTAATCACATTTTATTTTTTTAAATTTTATTTTTACAAATTTTTGTCGAGTTTTCTCTATTAATTAGTGTAATATATTTTTGGAATGTGAATACCTCATCAAGTTTTATAATTTTATTTTAGTTTAGAATGGAAAATGGCTTTTAATCTATTTCCGATATATTTATTTTCGGAGATAAAGGGAACATTATAAAAGTATATCATGCGTATATGCGTTATGGTATATTATATGTATCTTAGCCCATAGACCCCTCCTTAACCCTCGTTTTGCGATTTTTAGTGACACAATACTTGTAAAGGTGACTTTCAATGCTGCACGCTTGGTCTGGCCCATATAAGGGCCACTAGGCCCAGCCAATGTACGGAATTACCTTTAGAGAATACGTATCCTAGTATTGTGATTCTATTTAGAGGTTTTAGGTAACATTTGTTCGACTTTGTTTGGGTGCGACCTTTAGCTTTGGTCCATTGGGGATGCCATTTTCAAATACTTTTTATTTCTTTCAGCTTTTTAAGTCTATAGCTGCGATCACAGAACTGTGATCGCAGGTCGATAGTATAAATTATTCAGTCACTTCAAACCCCCACTTATTCATATCGCTTTCTTGGTAACCTTGCTCGGTCCTAAAAAGTACGTCGTGGTTGGTGAAAAGAGCAGTGTAGTGAAAGGATTAATTGCATCTTACACGTCTGAATAGTATAATAGTATAATAGAATAGTACAAATAGTAAATAGTCAGATAGTTAAGAGTTTGTGTATAGAATCGTATATAGTAAATATAAAATTTGAATTCCTGTTTGTTACTCAATCACGCCATATGTAGCGGCTAAACTGATTTCGATGAATTTTGGTACACAGACACTAAGGCCGTGAAAATAGATCTTACTTAGCACATACTAATGCATAGCATTATCCCCGTCTCTTTCACACAACTGTCAAATCACGCGTGCTAGAGAGGGACAGAGACAATGCTAAGCATTAGTCTGTGTTAAGAAACGTATATTTATCGCAGCCTTACAATATGACTTACTTATACTTTACTTATATTTATCCAAATACAACGGGAATTTGTATTCAATACGTTTTTTGCAGAGCAACTCGCTGGTATTTGGGAACTGGGCAGGCGATATCAGATTATGAATAACATATTCATAGGTCCATGGATAGGCTAGCAAGGTAGGTAAACTTATTTAAACATTATCTTACCATACGTACACCTACCTGTCGTTACTGTACCTACTGTAATATGCCATAACACCCAACAGTCATAGTACATATTCATAGGTCCATGGATAGGCTAGCAAGGTAGGTAAACTTATTTAAACATTATCTTACCATACGTACACCTACCTGTCGTTACTGTACATACTGTAATATGCCATAACACCCAACAGTCATAGTACATATTCATAGGTCCATGGATAGGCTAGCTAGGTAGGTAAACTTTTTGAATCATAACTTACCATACTTTCACCTACCTATCGTTACAGTACTGTAATATGACATGCCACCCAACAGTCAGCATACATAGTCCTGATCCCACACTAGGTTTCCCTGTGCCGTGGGTATCAGGAACTACGAGTACCATTGTACCGCAACACCCAGACCCAGAACAGTTTTGTAGAACATACAAACATTTATCCCACAGCGGGAATCGAACCCGCAACATCTCGCCTCTCAGCCGGCTACCAGACCGGCGCGCCACAGAGGTCTTATGGTCGAGGTATACATGTATTGTATAATCGTATCAGGCTATAGTCAGCTCAGTTCAGTATTTTATGTGATTGTGTGTGTAAGTTGTCCGTATTGTCCGTATTTAACTATTCTCTAGAAGTGGTATTAACAACCGTATTGGTTATAGACATCATAAATAATAAATAAATAAATAATGTTGGATATCAATCAGTTCCAGTTGTACAATCAATGGTAACTATGGTGTCAATTACATCTACCATTAATGTTGGTAGTAGTAGGTAGTCATTTTTTGTGAAAGAGTTCGTCCGGGGAAGTGCTGCCTCCATACATATTTCTGCCGCAAAACAGTAGTGCTCGCATTGCTGTGTTCCAGTTTGAAGGGTATGGGTGCCGGTGATATAACAGGCAGATGAGACTTTTGATATTTATGTCTCAGGGTGGCGTGCGCAGTGCAATGCCGTATAGGATGCGTCCTAGGTGGACGAAAATATGAGGTAATTCTTTGTTAAAGGCAGAGGTTACCGCTTAACATCAGGTGGGCCATCTGCATATTCCGACATTCACGTAAACTTAAAAAAAGATATAAATAAGTAGGTAGGTAGTACAATTGGAATTCCTACCGCAATGCCATTTTTTAATTTTTTTATACTATATGAATGGCGGAACAAGCAGATGGCCCACCTGATGTTAAGCGGTAACCTCTGCCTATGAACAGTGCATTACCTCATAGGTCACGTCCACCTAGGACGCGCCCTATGTGGCGTTGCACTGCGCCCGCCACCCTGAGACATAAAGATGAAAAGTCTCATGTGCCTGTGTCTCTGTGTAATTGTACTATAAAAGATACCATAGTGCCAATTTTACCATCATTGGTTACTTTCTAATGGCATAAGTGGTCGGAGGCATATTTCTTGATAATCTTAGCTCACAAATTCTTAGTATATCAGCAATCCATCACACTAAATTAGGTAATTAGGTTTACCGTTCAACAAGAAGCTATTCGTTGAATAGGTAGATGATCGAACATCCCCTCCTACTCTCCCTGAGTGGGAGGCGTGTGTAAGGAGTTTCCCCCCAAAAGAAACGTATCATATAATTAGTTATACTTGATTGGTTACGAAAAACATTGTTTCAAACGTGGCACTTAGGCCATTGCGTTGAAGACAAAATGAACTTAGTTCTACGAAGGTTCTACGTATGTTTCACAAAGTTTTACTGTTGAAAATATCAAGATTTTATTAAGCTGGTGATCGGAACCGTGAGCTGATCAAAATAAGCCGTGTTTGGGCTACTACTACTGTCAGACTACTATTAATAATTGAGGAGATCTGTTGTCCATCTTCAGTCTCCATCATCAGATCAGCTTGCTGTTACCATAACATTGTGCTGTTATCGGAACTTGACAGCTGAGCTTTTCAACCTAATCGGATGCCAGCAAGTGCTCGGAAAATTTATTACAAGTTTTGGACTGGAAAGATATACGAACGAAGCAAGATAAATGTAATTTAATTTAGTAAAAAAATAAAGAACCCCCAGCGCAATGAAATGGCTGAACCGATTTTGATAAAACATGTCTATGACCCATCGCTAGAAAACATTTTTTCAAAGAAAAAAAAACTCATTTAAATTCGTTCACCCGTTTAAGAGCTACGGTGCCACAGACAGACACACAGGCACACAAAGCGTACCAACTTATAACACCCCCCATTTTGCATCACAGGTTAAAAAGTTATTTTTTTTAAAGTTTTATGTTGAACTATATCTTTTTCAAAACAAGCTTTTATGAAATTAATAATCATAACGGTGTGCTGATCAAAATAAGACCAAACACTGCCAGTCCATCGAGGAGTCCCATTGTCCACCATCCGTCTCCATCATCAGATCAGCTCGCTGACACCATAATATTGTGCTGTCATTATATCTTGACAGGTATGCCAAATATCAGCTCAATCGAACACTGGAAAGTGGGTCAAATTTAACTTGTTAGATTTGATTACACCGGAACAGGTAAAACCATAGACGTATAATTTCTAGATCTATGGGTAAAACGAAATAAAATCTTGTAACAAGTGAGCTGGGATTCGATCTCGCTCTTTTGGCAATTAAAACATTAAATGCTTTATAACTCTGCTTAGCTTGGGGCTATATAATGTTGTGTGAACTGTGTCCAGCACTATTTATTTAATTTATTTATTTAACTTCATACTTACGAATACACTTACATCTAATATTATAAAAATACAGCATCCAAGCGCGTGTAGGACCACAAACTGTGAAGGGTTTCAAGGTCATGGCTTAGTTCCATCACTTATCCTTCTCTCACGGTGTGGAAAAAACGCGACATTAATATAGAACTTTTATGAACCGATTTTGCTGTGGTGTCTGGCCTAAAATAAACCCCCCCCTCTTCTCCCGTGGATGAAGTAACAGCCGACTTACTGATTACACCAGGGTATAGGCAGCAGCATCCACCCGAGTACTTAACTACGATCACCCAATCCGCCTGCCAAGATGCATACAAAAATGCATTCTTTGCGGAAGGCCAGCAGTGGACTTCAATATTGTAGTTTGGATTATAAACAAGACTGCTACTCGTAAACTACTACAGTCGTGTGAGGTTTTTTTTTATGTATGTACTTATAGCAATGAAGAAGGTATAGGGTACTTTACTCCGTCAAATATTACCACTTCAATGCTTTATATTTATTAACATATCTCTGTGTCGAACAAGTGTTTTTGTAAGCTCCTAATATTTAAAAACTCAGCTATTCAACGATATAAATAAAACAACTGGTTATTGTTTGAACAATGTCCATATTATATTTATTACCACATACACACGGCACGATGTGAACCTTGTCTTAAATCATTGTATTATAATAGGTATATGTACATTGCACAATGTGTATACATACATCGCCATACACGCGCGCCCCGAGAGGCTGTATGTTTATATATCTCATAGTATGTACGTTATATAATGTAATATTCCAATAAGAAAGTGCATTGGTGCACGAAATCAGGGCGGCGGGCTTACCCACCGCATTATACAAAACGTATTGATATTATCATTATTTTAATAAAGAGATGCCGTAAAAACTAATTTTATTTATTCATTCATTACGATTTATATCCATATTGTATACAGATTCATGTAACATATTATACACGAAGAAATGACGAAAATATTGCGCCGACGCCGCGACGAGTAACGTCGCTAATCGTTCGCCTATCGTTATCTCATTTTACTAATATTTTTAATGTACATGACACCAAATTTGAACGTATATAAATCCAAATTTACTTTAATGTAAAATCTTAGGTAATTGATTTTTTATTGCTATAGAAAATCAGTCAGCACGCGAAGCACGCAATCGAGAAGTAACCGCGAGAACGAAACCAAGCGGGTGGCGCGGCGGAACGCGGGCGTTGCGCGGGTACAGCGCGGGTACAGTGCGGGTGTAGCGCGGGTACAGCGCGGGTACAGCGCGGGTGTGGCGCGGCTGGAGCGCGCTTGACGCGCAGGCAATGCGCGGGCGGTGTGGGCGGGCCACAGGCTTCGCCCGCCTGTGACTCTCATAGCTTAGTTGTTGATACGCTCGATGCTGCGTTGGTACGACCGATCGGCTGGGTCGATTCGTGCGGAGCCAATGCCCTTCCGGTTCTACGCGAATAAGTATACCTTTGGTCCTTGAAACGTTTACTTGGCCGTTGCCGAATATGCAAAGCTACTTGATCTATGGCCGCCACGGCGACTCTACGAACTTTACCAGTCTGTCACGTTATTAGATTAAAATTAATTTATTATCTTTAACAATATAAAGTAGATCCAGTGTAAAATAATTAATAGAATGTCGTTATACAAAATATAATAAATCATCTTTTTTAATTTTATTATACATACGATAATCGCAATATTAGGATCACAAAATGAATTTTTAAAATAAATTTGAGATCTCGCTTATTATTACGTACGTAGTCTTTATTCTGATATAGAACATCCTAAAATGGTGACTGAGGTAACCAAACTAACGCATATTACTAACAAGCGAGAGAAAGCGACGCACGCGCACAGAACGCGTGGTGGCAGCACGTTTGACGCTAATGGTTCATCGCGTGGCCACCACGTGACCTGACGAGTGGCCTAGCTCCGAACAGACGGGCCATATTAACTAGTTGCACTTTCTAAATATAAGTAATTGACTTCATTTCTACCAATTAAAAAAACTTACTTATTATCACAAAACTACATTTAAACAAAACTTCTACGAGAATGATCTAAACCGATTGAAACGTAAATGTGCAAGCAAGGATATGGCCCGCGATCGCCCTAAAGGTGACTAAAGAAATAAACTCACAAACCGTATTAACAAAAGCATAACAATAACAAAACTAACTGTTGGACTAATCTGACTGCGGCTCAAATCAATCTAATATCGACCAGATGGTTTCGACCTATCGACTACCTGCGGGGCCGTACTACCGCCTTCATACTCGGGCCAGTTGCGAAGAATCTCAAATGTGTCATTTTTTGTTGGTGCTGTTGATAAAGGCGTCATTTGATTCAGCTGTCGTGCTATTGGCGAGCGGTGTAGTAGGCCCGTGGTGTCGGCAACACGCGATCTATGCCAAGATGAGGCGCCTATCTAAACGTCTTTTTACACATGCGCCTAACTATTTATATACAAATTGTCATTATGTATCGTCACGATGCAATCGCGGCGAACCGATGGCTTCTCACGAACGCGGCGACCGACGCGGACGGCTTACTATAGAATGTCTGCGCCCGAGTCGCCAGTTGCGGACAAGCAGCCGTGTGCGCTTCTCCTACATTAAAAAGGTTGGTAAAAAAATATAGTGAGGAGGTGAGAGTGAATGATAGTACCGTCGGCGGAGGGACGCGCTCTTAGGGCTCCGCCGCCGGCTCCGGCCTGATGATTATAACATTCATCGTAATAATTAAATCTAAGAAAAAATGTCTTAAATACCTACAACACCGTAAATATAAACAAATACGTTAATTTGTTAGGTATGATATTCCAATCGTCCTAAAGACTCACACCATTCGATTTCATTATCAATTTCCTAGCTAACGTTTTAACAAACAACCGCGGTCGACTCCTGCGCTGCGGGAGTGCTGCCGCGTGACGTCATCTCGGCGAACCTTCGGCGCGAACGAATCAACGAACGAACAAAACAAAACGCGAAGCGAACGCGCCGCTTGCCAGCGAGCGCGCCCCATCTTACATTCTTTTAGTTATTTAATTAACTACATTCATAAGTAATAAATTACGTTTAAAAAGAATATCGATTTACTTCGTATCATTTTCAATATTTTTTGTAACAGGAAACATTTATATTAATAACGTATTTATAATAATAATAGCATTTAAAAGGTTGTTTATTATTATTACCTAAAATTTCTTACCTAGTTTTATAGTAATAAGTAATGTATAATTGATGTAAGTTATAAGTAATAATAGTATTCAATAATTAATGAATGCAAACGAGTGCGTGAGTAGCGAGCGGTGTACACGTGCAGGCGTTACGTCACCGTAGCGCCCTCTACGGCGTGTGTATAGCGGCGTAGCCTTGTAGCGTGGTGCTACAGAGACCGCTACGCACTTTCCCGCGTATATTTTTCTGCAAACTATACAGTGGTTATAAAATGTCTTCAATACCTAACAAATAATCATTAATGAATTGACTTTATATTTTATTCTATTACCTCAAACCTGCCTTTGGCTGTTATTTTTATTATCCCTGCTTTGATTTTATTGAAATGTTGTGACGTGCCAAACTATCGTCTGTACGAAAAGCTTAATTCTCATTTTGATAAGTAGTTTGTTTTTCAACTAATTACGGTGCGACTCCGATTATTAAGTGGAGACGTGTGATGTTCTCAACAGTGGCCTTAAATTTACGGTTAAATATAATCGTAAGAAACAATGAAATATTTATTACGTAATGCACAAATTGTTATTATTTTATTATAATAATTACATTACCTACGTCAAAGGTATAAGATAGAAACGAATTATTATCTTACGCGATGAGAGATATTCTGAAATGTTCCGACTTAACTTACCAAACGTTTTTATGAATTGTAAAGTGTAAATACGATCGTATTATCCTTAGGATAAAAATTTATACCATAATACATATTAATTATTAGAAATGTATATACGCATAACTAACATAGTCTTATACGGAAGTAATCGAAAAACTTGCTCGCTACTGAAACAGAACAGCCGCCGAAAGGTTGATTTTATACAATTCGAATTAGGCAAAAATTATAACATTCATAGGTAAAATATGCATATCAGAAGTAGTATAATAATTACGTTAATATTTGACATTAATATTAAAAATAGATACAATAAAATATGTGTCAGTGGCCGAGCGAGGAGGCGGCCTGCGGCAGGCGGTGCGCGCGCTTCGCTTATTGTCTCCCGGCATCGCGTTGGTGAAGCCACGCAGCCGCGCCGGTGACGCCACGCAGCCGCGCCGCACCACGACACCGCTGCGCCGCGCCGCGAAACCGCTGCGCCGCGCCGCGACACCGCCGCGCCGCACCGCACCCCCGCGACACCACGCACGTACACGGAGGACAAGCGTATGCGAACACGATACACTTACAACGATCCACTATTCCGGATTACAAAATTATCGTAAAAGCTTCAACTACTTAAACCGTTAACATGCGAAACGCGACTGACAATGGGTACGTACGAAAACGGATACATTACTTTATCTACAGAATTAAAAGTCCCGAACGAGGACCGATTACACCTTAAACTGTAATTTAACTATGAATTATAAAATATTTAAGATATACCTCCCTGCAATAAAATCGTCTAGATGCATATTATAATTATTATGAAATGTATTTTTTGTAGTTTAAACGTTATTGACAACACATCTACGGTACAGTAGAAAGCGAGAAAAATTTATTTGAAAAAATACCTGTTGTATTAGACTATCTCGTTCACACGACAAAAATGTTATAGTTATTTACAATAGACGAGGTGAGTGAGGGGGAGAGGACAGGTGTGGGGAGAGTGAGAGGGGGTTTGGGATATTGCGGGCGGCGGTGGTCGTGTCCGCGCGTGGTCCGGACGGAGCGGTGTCGCGGGTCCGATGCGGCGCGGCGGAGCGCGGGCGAGCCGCCAGCACCGCGCGCCACCTGCACATTAGAACACAATGTCAAACACCTGGAGGACCTGGATCAAGAGTAAAAGTTATTACGCGATTTACTCTTTGTAAAGTCTCTAATTTGTAATAAAGTCTCTTGATATTATTGGCGTGTTTAAATACGCCTTTCAAGCAAGATCTTATTGATCGTAGGGCACGGATTTATAAATAGCCATCTAACCGTTTTCAATTATGACATGTGAATAATGAAAGCTGGTTACTGCATGTTGCCGCGCCAACTAAGAACGGAGAATAAAATATGCAACAAATGAACTCATGTGCAATTTTGTAAAGTTGTTTGTCTTATGAGATCGTTTAAAAAACGTTTTGCTATGGTAATCGTCGGCTATTCATTTGAACAGCTGCAGCAAATACGCACGGACCGTCGACATTTTTATTCGCCACAACGACGTTTTAATATACTGGACCTTACAAGAGTATAAAAATGGAATACTCACGTAAAATATTTATGCTATAACACTTTCAATGATAACCGTTGGTGAAAGCGGCAGGAATCAGGGGGCCCTGAAATGAAAAGGAAAGAAACCAGTTAGTCGAAAAAAACCAGTGTCAAAAGGACAATAAGCTTCCTTATAATTGGAGAGCATCGTGTTCCGGCTATAATTGAATGTACGTATAAAGCGTTCAGCGTAACATTAACCTCTCTGGGGGCAGATTTAAAGGTAGTAAGTTCGTTTCGCAGTCGATAGAGCGGTAGCGAGCTTGGTGGCCAACAAAATAAAAACAGCAAGAGGATGAGTTAGAGCAACGCGCGACCGCTCGGCAACGGTAATTACACCGCTTGTTCTCCTTGATTTACGGTTATTGCCCGTGGGGGCATTCCCGTTACCTAATAAGACCGTTTTACACCCGGGAACCACATGCGCCGGTCCGGCAGCCGGCCGACGCACGGACGGTTCATTTTCTCATTAGCGACGTATTTGTTTTGCCTCGGCGATTACGGACGATTGAGTTAATATCCCATTTGATATATGACGCGCCTGGAATGGAAGGGTGGCTCACGGAGTCGAATGTGATCGACTCGAATTAAGCCTCACTTAGGCAACTATCGCTCCTTTTGCACTGAGCTCCGACGACTTGTACACGATAGGTTTGGGCGAAAACACATCGTAGCTGGAACTATCTGTTACGATGACACATAATCTATGAACTCAGTAGCAAACGTTTTCTTTTGGGCTATACAGCTGTTTTGCCTAACAAAAGCTCATAGCTCATACATCATAACGGATGGTTTCAGCTAAAATCATACGTCGCGTAGTGGTGCTGTATTTTGTCCCTTTATTTCTTAATTAAAGGTTACAGTTTAATACCATGGGTAGGACTTCACTGCAAAAATTAACCGTTGAGCGTTTGAAAAATGTTTTTGAGATAGTACAACGTGAGGAGTTAAGATGTGGAGGTCGGCGACGGCAGTGGCAGGCGCCGACAAGCAATGAAGACTGATGGCATCTCAAGAAAGCAGTTATGGAGCTCGGTCGCAGTTTTAAAAAGCCATTACCCGCGGCAGTGCACCGCGTAGATTGCCGCCGCCTGTTCGCCGTGCGCTCATATTTCGGAACACTTTATAATCGCATCTCTCATGCTTCACTCGCTTGCTAACTTATGGTGATTATGCTTTAAGAGCGACAAGGAAGATCGGTTCTGTAATGAGATTGGACCATCTCGCTAAAATTTTAGTGTCTTCTACTAATTACGTCTGGGTTGTCTTCGCGTGGCTTTGCGCGCTCTTACGCGATAACACCGCGACACCGACAAGAGGATTTTGCACTTACTACCTTATCCTCCGGTGACTTTATCTAATAGTATGACGTACAACACAATTTTTGTACTATGATGAGAAACAATGCAAGTACATTTTAATATTTTAATCAAACGGGAGTCAAACATTCCGTGGAAAAAACAAAACAAAACAAACATTAATTTGAATGATGCTCGAGCTGTAACTTTTCGAACGAGGACAATTTTTAGAATGAGGCGTTTTCACAGCCGTTTCATATCATGCTTAAAGCATTACCATTTAGGGCACTATAAGCTCACAGGCCTTCTTATTTGGTATACATTTCATGTTGATACTTTAGCCATTCTTGAGAAAAAGTATCATGACAGACAAGTGATCCTATAATATCCTTTGGTTGGTGATCCTTTGGCATGTTTTTAGGTACGGAACTGAAGCTGAAGTTTCTACTCACCGGGGTATAATTGAGGGGCGCGCGGCTGACGGCGATCGCGGGGAATCCAGACGGCTGCGGGCTGGCAGCCTGCACGTATCCGACGCTGTCCGCTGCCGAGCCGTACACGTCGAGCGCCGGGCCCGGTGAGCTGGCGGAGGGGAAGCCCGCGCGGCCGCCGGCGCCGTGCGGCGACGCGGGCGGCCCGAACCCAGCGGCGGCGGCTTGGTAATTGTTCATCACTGCAGATCCACGGAATAATGCATTAAGACATAGCATAGATGGAGAACAGAGTTTACAGTGTGTATTCTCGACCAATACCACTGATCTACATACATACATAGACACACGCCTTTTGCCCCGAAGGGGGAAGGGCAGAGCCTCAATGGGCCTCTTTTCAAAGTGGGTTGCACCATCGTAGAATATAGACGTGACCAGTGGTGAGCTCATCGCCACCATTGCTTCCCACGACTGACGAGTCAGTCGTGGGAAGCCGAGGCTAACAACTGATGTATGTAATTAAAATGCTGTTAGTTTGTAATCGCATCTCTGGAGAACGGCTGGATATATTGTTTTTTATTTGGAATTTTCTTTTTTTGGGGGTAGGAGGGACGTGGGTGGGGGTATTCAGGCGACTTGTGAATAACGAGACGAGGTCGCGGATTTTTTTTTATCCTGACACCACGCGTGTGAAGCCGCAGGCAAAAGGCTAGTACTTATATAAAAAATTACAAAGTTACGATGTTTGTTTGGATGTTTGGCTGACGTTTGACGTTGTAACGGCTGAACCAATTTCAATTAAATGGTTGGGACTATAAGCTACTTGGTTGATAAAACACGAGCGGAGCCGCTGGCAGACACTAAACAGTTTAAAATTAGTAGGTCTTCCCAGTGATGCCATAAGAAACTGATACATGGTCGCCGTCTATGGCGTTATTCACAAGCTCAAGGTTGCGCAACGGGCAGAGTTGCTTGAAGCTTCACTATGTGAAAAAATCCGAAACGAGGAAATCCGTAGAGGAACCAAGTTCATCGAAATAGATCTTATAGACTTAGCAAGTTGAAGTGTCAATGCGCTGGCCGCACAACCTACAACCGATGGGAAATAAAGGTATTCGAGTAGCGACTACACCATAAAACAAGATGTATCTATGACATTGTAACGTTTGCAGGATGTCGGTAGGTTTCGTCGTGGTATTCTATAGGGGAGGTCTAATATCCAGCAGTGGACATCAATCAGCTGTGATGGTGATGACGATTCACGATGAAGTTGCAAAAGACCTAGTGACACATTCAGAGACCAGCGTGGAGGACCATCCATCATTCTTTTTAATTGTTAAAATGGTACAAATTAACTTTTAAGATTAGACTATTCTAGAAGTCATGAGTAACATTGTAAGGTAAATCGGATGGTTCAAAATTAATTCTCCTGCATTTTGCTGTATGTTTTTTATTGAGTATTTCTGAACAAATAAAGAGATAGGGAAGAAATTGTAAAATATATAATTTTTCATTACAATATAAAATGATATAGAGCAGTTGAGCTATCGTTCAAGCGTTTGCATTGGTCTTTAGGTAGCTCAACTGTTGCATTTGTAATATTGTATATACCTACTTGTATTAGTATTATAATGTTTTCTATAATTTAAGATTTATAACATGCTGTTTTTATATAGATCGAATTTCGGGGGGGGGGGGGGGTCGGGGGGGAGACACATCAATGAAAGCTTTATACGACCAAAGTCTTGCGAGGACTTATTAGTACAAGTTGTAAGAGATAAACATATTATAATAGAATTAATCTCGCCAGAAACTGGTCGTTACCGTACGTACTAAAGTTTGTGCTTTAGTAAACTTAATGGTAAGTACATCCACTATACAACAACAAATATAGATAAACAAAATTTATTTAGATTCTAACAGCTCCTCATCTTCATAACGATATTATTAAATATAAAGATTTAGTATTAAATAAAAGGATAAATATAAATTTAAACACATACACAAAAATTAAACACACAAAGCAACAATAAGACAAAACATCACACGAATATACAATAATATAGGTTGTAAACTAAATACGACGACGCAAGTTCGATGTGGTGTAGTGTACAAAGAGAGGAATCTTGATAGAGTTGAGGGATATGAAGAGATGTGAGTGATGTAAAGTAGTGCAGGAGACACGACACATAAGGCGGCCTCACCTGAGAGCGCTTGCGCGAGCAGCGGTGTATTGTTGTTCGGAGTGAGTTGGCCGTTGGTCAGGTCAACTGCAACATACACACGGTTCGCATTCGGGCCACGCACACATATCACGCGACATCACACATCCATGACTGAACCATCGAATTTAACAAATTGTAAAACTCCGACCGCACCGCGTCCGCAACACCTCATCTTTTCTCAATTCAGCATATTGAACGGTAAAGTGACTATCGATGTAATCCCAACTCAATATTAAAGTTCTCCAGCTCGGATAAAGTTGGAGCGCGTAAATGCATGAATAATTTAGCCGTTGGAGACAGATGCCGAGCTGACGAATGAGGACGGTGAAGACTCCCAGCCCAAGATTATGTCGGAACAAAAAATATCACGTATGTCACGTGCATTCAAATGAAAAAGAGAGCTGGAAGTTTCACGGGTATAAATCACAGAGGGCGAAAAAACTTTTACAAAATATCCAGTAAATTATCCGACGTGAGTTCTCGGTGGCACGCGGCGGTCTGCTTATTGAATAGGGAGACACATTAGCATACGCCGCACGTCGCCGCGTCTCGCGACTCGCGACGCGGCCGGCCCAGTGCGTGCGCCGCTTGCCACCAGCCTACCCACTACCCAGTCGCTCCTACTACTACTAATTTGGATCTCAGATTAACTATGGTTAAACCAATATTTGCATATCTCAGAAGCCACAATTTACGAAAACTTATATTATCCGAAGCATTTCGAAGGAAAATAGAAGTGATATCCCGTATTTTTCGCCTGTTCATCTTGTCATCATTACCCCATTGGCTTGTGCGACAAATTTTATTTTTGTTAGATGCGCGGGTTATGATTTTGCGTGAAAAATGGAGGTCTGCGGCCGCGGTCGCACCAGGTGATTACCGGCCTGCGAGTGACTTTGCGAAAAAAGTACAATATAAGTAATGGAGGATGAATGATAGATGGCGCGCGCGGCCCATCCTGCCGCGCCTGCGCTCGCTCAGAGGCGCTAAAATGCTGACACAGTTTAATAACATTACTTTGCGATGTGAGAGGCTATTTACTTGAAGGTCGCAGGGTAATAAATAAGAGTTCGAGCGCGGACACGACTCGCAATCGTTAGTGTGTCGATCGGTATAAGACCGTTCTTTTCCCATTACTGGCAGGCGCCACTCGTTACAGTCGGCGCTGAGGTTGATTGTGATATCATATTTAATGGACATTTCTTGGGTAATAAACCTACACTGTATAAGAATTGAAATATTGCCCCATAATAACATGCAAATATTCAAGAATAAATTACTATTATAAAAGAAGAATTTATGATTTATGATATACAAAATAGTGCGGCTTCTGTAGTACCGACCATAAACAGTCGGTTATCACTTCCATCATACTACACGGCCTGGGCATGACTCACGGGGAACTAAGTCACAAACAGCCCCAACTAAGTTGAGCGAAGCGTGTTTCTGACCTCAAATAATTTACGACTACAATCCACGTTACAGACGAACAGTCTATCTGTGGGTTTCAGCGCCGCTCGTATCTGTGTCGGACGGCCGGCGATCCGACGCAGTCATGTTAACACATGCCATAACAGTAATTTGTGCGTGTAATGGCAGTTTCTTGACGCTTTGAATCCACCCAAGGATACAGAAGACGCAGAAAGTGGAAATAATTAATGCTCGTAAGATGTTAAATTGGTCTGCTGTTTGTGTCTAGTCGGTAACTTTGTACTAACTTCCACAATGAGGACTGACGAGTGACTACGAGGCACTTTTGCACAAGTCGGACTAAATGTTATTCGAGCCTCTTAGAGAAGTCTCACGGACGACACAGCGCTACTTAATGTTCGCTCGCTCGTAATTCATTTGAAAATATCGAAGCTCTTATTAATAGAACCCTCCAGGTACAGCGCGGGGATCACATATTCATCTATAAATTCAGAGGCCGTCTTGTGAGAGCTATTCGAACTTTCATAATTGCGAAGTTCGGGGAAACTTAATAATTCTTCTTCAGAAGTGGGATGACAGTCGACGGAAATATTCACAGAGCGTACTCTCTCTTCGGAGCCGCCCTTGGAATCCAGTGTTCGCGGGGCTTTTTATGTGTAACATTGTTCAAACTCCTTCAAAATCAACCCTCGCTATGTTAGGTACGAGAAGGTAAGTATTTTATTAGTATTACTTATGAAACTCGTAAGAAAAAGTTGGAAAGAAAAAGTTGATTCAATAGCGCCTTTTACTACGTGAACAGTCAGTTGGACTATTATTCGGTACTATGCATCTAAAACTAATTTATTGTTTGTTTTGCGAGCTTTTGGACGTGGTGTAAGTTAGCCAGTCAGTACAATATCTTGTTACGTAAATCTCTAACAAGATATTACTAATCAATTGAATTCGATAAAAAAACCTAAAGAGGAGAGCGAGCGAGAAGATAAAAGCCCTAAGCGAGGAGATAAAACAACCTTCTAGCACTGAACACACATATTGTAGAACGAAGGGACCACGATCTATTAAATAAGTGTGATTCAACCACACCCGCACCTTAAGTTGGATCGCATCATTCACCTACAAGATCCTAATACTTCATTTCCAACCCGCACGATTGAAATGTTTTATTTGAGCGCTCACCGGGAAACGCTCACGCGTCCTATGGAAACGTATACTTAATAGGCACCATCAATAACTAGACGCAAAGATGATACGCTTTTGCAGGTTTGCGAATGGTAAACCGCCAGGACTTATCACCAATACAAATTATTCAAATTTTTATGTTGGTTAGTTGTAGCTCTACGCACTCCCATAATCGGATTTGTAGTTTGAAGTTCGTTCACCAAAGATGATAGAAGAGGTAATCAACTAATAGAATTGTGTCAAAATGGCAGTATGTCATCTACTCGCCGTTGTATTTTGTCACTATGAAGCTCCTAGTCTGCGTTTACTGCGGATTGTTGCTTCGATGCGCACAATGCAATCTTAAGATATACGTGGTTCAGTCATAGAAATTACAAAGAAACATGTGAAGCGACATTTAAAGAAGCGTAAAGAATTTTAAATCAAATTGAACACACAAATTGTATTGAAAAATCTACACAAATTTCTAAAGTTTGAACGTTCTACCCATATAATCGGATTAGAATTAGTTGCGGAATACCTCTGTTACATCTACACAGTAACTACCAAATTTTAAATTATATTGTTTCTATTCTATATCAAAATGTTTAACTATTCTATTATTTTTTTAACTGAAAACATTTTGTAAATAACTCTTTGACACTACTATTATTTTATCCAATAATTTGCCTAAGGCAAACTTTTACAAAAATACAATTCTATTCTAGAAAATCTTAAAACTAAACAACAGTAAAATAAATTCTATGAAAAGTTTGCACCACCAATCACAATTTGTTACCACCAATTTGCCTAGCTAGTCTATTAGCTCTCTCTACCTAATGTAAGGAAGCTCAACTCCAGCTTGTACAATTTTTAACACACATACCATACTGATAGACGCTAGTGTAAGCTCCACTAATATTACAATAATAAAATCGCCCGCAATCGTTAAACTAGACTATTGGTTCTATTAAATATTCCGCTAGTTTAAACTTCAAGAGTTCAGAATAAATCTACGAATTCAGCTTACTCGACTCGACAGCAACTCTTTGTTTCTAGCTCTTAATCTATTCTATTGACTATCAATATTTCTCTACGTTGTTCTATTAACTTTGTTAGTTTGAAAACTCTATCTACCACACTTTAGATTTTACTCTCTTTTCACAAAATATTACAATATGGATCGCCTACTCTATTCTAATAAAAATGTATTACTGTTCAACGTTTATAATGTTCAAAATTACTCGCCCTATTGCTGTAGTGGACTGCACTCGCCGTTTGGGTCAGTCGTTTTCTTCATCGTCACAACACACGTATAGTGTGGCATAAAATCTAATGTAAATCCCTTTTCCCCAGTTGAATCAGCCCGAAATTGGCTCTGTCAATAGGTAGTTGTTGGTTTACTGCAGCTGATGCAATCAGAGTGGTCTGGGGAGGAAGGACTTACAGCATGTTCGACCAGACACGTTGGCGGAGGATTCGGGCACTCAATACGAATCTAACTAGAAGAGATTAGTATGCTAATAGTGACCATTATGGACTCCATTCTCCAATTCCATGAAATTCTACGATACAAATGTATTGACGATGAAGTTAGCTAGGCTAGCGTATATTTATAATCAAAATCTATGGGCATCCATGAACAAAAACTATCTAGGATAAATAAAGGGAAATAAAAAATTCTGACCCATCCAAACACAGCACTCGTAAGACTAATTCAGCAGCACCACTGAACTAAGGTACGCTAGGCTACGTATATACGTATTTACACTGAGATGTACCTACAATTATTAGTTCGAGCCCGCTCCGACCTAAGCAACAAGCACTAAACGGAACAGTTACTAACACAATTAATGGTCAAATATCTTAAATTACAAATGGAGTTGGCACCATTCGCGACAAGCGGCCACTCGCCGCCTCGCCAGCTACTTATTTGGATTCAAACCGACGACGTCTGTGACCCGAAAAGGAATTTTATTGTAATTTGTGAGTATTACTCCTCTAGCAAAAGCTAGTGTTTCAAGATCGAACTATGCAACAATTATTTGCATTCGTGGGTGTGTTGGTCGTGGCTACATTCGGAGGGCGATCGCGTTGAATGCGTGGAATGTAGAGCAAGACGCGGAGCGTGGCCGCGCGTGCCCGAGAAACAGACCACCTCGGAGTGCATCAGGGCATTGTCTAAAGAGAATAGCCAGTTTCCTTATTTTGCCAAGGTGTACGATGCTTTTTGAATAAACTGTTTTGACATACATAGTCTAAATAAGTATATACGGACTTGTTCTGTCTGGTGAAAAATATTATGACGCGGCGTGGATGAGACGTTTTCATTTATATGGGCCTGACTGGTCTCTTAAGGCTTTGCCGGTGGATCCTGACCTACCTATTTCGCATATATCAGCTTACCAACTTGCTGCGTTGGTGCGCGCCTCAACCACGCTGCATTGGATGAGTCAGAAAAATGAATCATTAAAAGTTATCCGAAACGCGATGGAACGTACGAGCCGCACACATTACAAGAAACGATAAAACTTCCCCGCACGCTAGCCAACTCCACGCTAACATACTATCTCTTCCAGTTTATTTTGGTAGCAATCGATATGGTGAATAACTTAGGCATGATCGACCTCCATTTCTGAACGATCAGTCAGACAATAAACGATAAACGATTTGCTTAACAACGGCAATTTCCTTTATTTTAAAATATAGCGGCTTCACAATATCGTAAATCTTACGAATAATGATATAAGACGATATGTCGAAATAGCGATAAGAACAATACTAGTATCTTATAAATATAAAAGTTGACTTAATTTAATGTTAATTTGACACATGGGTTACAATTACAATAGATATGAAAATGTATTATAATAATAAAGATTTTAATTTATATATTACGTATCTTAAGTTATTGGCATTACTTCCTGAGGGATACCGCAATTTAATCTGATTCAATATTGAAATTGATTACATTCAAGCAATTTGTTATCGAGCTATATGGGCGAACCTAGTCGGGCGATTTTGTGGCACGCATCTGCGAATTCGGGCTCTATGTTAATGGAAATGAGACTTAGCTTTGCGACATTGCATTCCTTGTTAATAGATTCGAGAGGGAAAGTGGAAAGTGAAATACTAAACAGTTATTCGCTGGAGAAAAGATTTATTTATGTTGGTAAGAGATTTTGGGAGCCGTTAACGGGTGTTCCGTGTAAGAGTTTAGCGGCGCGGGCGCGTGCGCGTAGCGATGCGGACCGGGCGGGCGAGCGCCGACTACGTGCGCTGGCCTAGCACGCCCGGGCTTACGTACTCCGCACCGACCAACATCCGACTTTCCGGCGGTAAAACTCCCACTACACCTGCAGCAACAAAATAAAAAAGCTACAAAGCCAGCTATACGGAGGCTACCGAGGTTCCGCCTACGTAACCTTGCTAATAAACACTCGGACAAAAATAGTTACGCAGAACCCCGAATTTCAAAGCTAATTCAAAAATTAACATGGAAGTGAACAAAAGTTATAAAAACTACATTGCGCGGAGGGATTGCGTAAAAGAGAATATCACCCAGAGCTCCACTCATCGAATCTTTATGGGGAAACTTGGAATTGATAGTTTCCTGTTTACTGTTTTCGGGCTATTTAAAATTGTTTGCACGCACGGAATGATAGACTGACATTTTATGAATGTTTTGTATTAGGTAGATAGAGACCCTGTGTGTAGCACGCACCGGCACGATGCAGGGAGCGGGGTCATCACGTGCCATATCTAACTATTGGTTCGATCATCAAAACAGTATCAAGAACATGGTGTTATTTACTGAATAATTCATTCGACATTAGTATAACTTAACACGCAATACGCAGTTAGAGGGAAACAAACAACGCCCGAATTGATATATGATTACAAATTACAGTTCTCAGGCGCTTGCTGTTTCGATGGAGATATCAAATAAATTCAATAGCTTACACCTAACGAGAGTATAAACGACCACACTTTTAATATCCTTATAGTAACAACGCGATATATAATTTTAAGCTTAAGTATGACTAGTTTAGAGGATGGCGAGTAGGACGGTCGCGCTTGCAGCGATCATGATTTAACAACTTATTTGTTTAGACAAGACTTCGATATAAAACATTAATTTTGAAAAATAATATTGCGAGGTGTGTGGTGTTCAATCAACTATTTATTGCCGATTTCTTAGATCAAACTTAAGGCATTCGAGCCTTATATTTTTAAACTGCTCTTTAATTATCAATAACACGAAGAAGTTAGCGCAAAACAGTTGCATCCAAAAATATAATACAACAACAACAATAATTTAAATATTAATATAACATTATAATATAAGCAGTGTAAATATTTAAAATAGAATAGAGAAATAACTTTAAAATTGAACTAAATACATACATTACAATACAATTATTACAATGCAAACATTCATTCATCAATAAAATATTTAAATAATATTTTTCAAGCTCGATGTATCGTTTCTCTTTTTTTCTATAGAGATAAGTTAAGTGATAAAATAAACATTCTAAGCTAATGCTAATGATACGCTACGCAAATTAATAATCTAAATGTCTCTGTTAGTATTCATCCTCTAAACTTAGTAATTCCAAATGAATAGTGCTACTTTATTAGCTATTCATATGTATTAGATTATCTCCTACTCTTAGATTTAATAAAGATCTAACTGTACTGAACACGACACCAGATCGGTATTGGCTGTATTTATCCCGTCGTAAAACTACTCAGACTCCTACTACCAATTATGCATTGTTTTAAAACAATATAAGTATTTTGTGAAAAATATGTTTTTCAATAAAAGCTTTTATAAAATTAGTGATCGTAACCGTGTGCTGATCAAAATGAGCCTAAACACGGCTCGTCTACTATTATCCCTCGAGGAGTTCCGTTGTCCACCTTCCGTCTCCATCATCAAATCAGCTGATCACCAGAATATTACTTGACAGGCATGCAAAATATCATTAAATCGGTTGAGGACAACAGCTTTAAAATTCAGTTGCAAGATTCCACCAGGACAAGCATACATACATTGCAAGTTAAAAAAAACTTGCAAAAACAAAGCAATAAAATACTGTATTTTCACTCTCATTGATATGAATAAATAAGCATGTTATTACGTTTTACCTACTGTCCTATGAACGCGTCACTCTAGTTGACATCCATTAATGTTAAATGAATTGTACGAGGAGTACTAATAAGTAGCTATTATTATAGTAGTCGTCAGGATAGTGCATGGTCAACACGGAGACAAGGATAAATTACACGTTATAATAATTTTATTGTTATTTAGACGGGTTCACAGAATCATTTCAAATGCATGCACTGGGATACCAAATGTCCCTTACTATTTGTTTTCATCGGATTAACGATTAAGCATTTGTATACTCTTTTAAATGCTACATGAAGACATGAAACAGTTTAAGTTATATTAGATGTCAACAATTCGTAAAACTTTCACGTTACGCTATTTTATACGTTACGTTACGTTACACAAGTGCCAGGTGTCGTGTTCAGCTTTTCTAATTTCTATAAATATTCAAACTCTACAAACACTACGGCATGCCAAATAGAGGAGAGAATTAATATTACTGGCTCTATGAAAACGCTAAACTACTTGCCGCTATTTTTATTATGTATTACCTAGATTAATATAGAGAAGTTACCATTTCCACGTAAATAAAATTAGCTGAGAATACCTAACTACTTAACGTGAATACTGTTTAAAATTAAATTCTATAATACGATTTTCAATAATAACTGCAAATAAGATTGATCTTAGTTGTTTCAAGCTTGTTTTAACGACTAATTGATCAAGTTTCCAATTAGAGTTTTTTAATGGTATTTGCGATGTCTACGGTTACAATTTTCTCGAAAGTTTCTCGCTTTTAAATCGTAGTAGGAGATGTAAATTTTTCACATCGTTATTCGCTGTTTTATCGCGAACTATGTATAAACTATGCCCAAGTGGCTTTATCTTTTCGAAAAAGGATATGTAACGAGCGGGTAAGAATTTTTAAGTATTTTTTTATCATACTTTAAAGATCAAGCAACAAGGAACTTCAAATGATTCCTTTCCATTTGAGACTGGCAAAGTTGTTTACGACGTTCGAAAACAGTCATCCTCGTGAATGTAGGTACGTGCAGTCGTTATTCATGTTTAAGAAAGCGACTGCTCCATATGAAAGGCGACGAAGTTGTGGATCGCAGTTTGGCGACTCAGCACTTTGTTCCGGCATCTGGTGCATCAAAGCATCCGCACACTTCATTCGCTTCAAATTGAACTAAGAATACCTGCAATGCGTCCGAACATTTACATTCAGATGACGAAATTTAATTATCCGTTTCCTATCTGGATATCTGCGGCTCCATAATTTATGGCGGACTAAATATTGGCAATGTAGATGACGTTACCAATAATCCAATGTCTGCGTCGGTCGAGGAATGCTAATGGTCGAAATGGAGGCACATTAATTGTTGTCGAGCTGCTTTGTTGCATTATGGCCATTAGGTGAATCTAATCAATGCTCATTAGCCATGTCATGTCCCTATATGAAGCCTCCATTGTTAGTAAATGTCTAAATGAAAACGGTGACTCGTGCATTTTTAGACTGGAATTGCTGGTTTAAAATAAACATACTAACTGGATTAAAGTTGGAACACAAAATCCCGCAGTGGCGTTTAAAATTTTCTTCTCGAGGGTGGATTATTTAGCCGACCTCGCGTCCATTCGCGTTCGATAACGCCATTAATTTAAACGGCTCGTCCGGACACCTGTGTAATTATTGGGCCGCTCCATTGTTCAATTATGTGTATTTACAATCGAACGAATGTACACATTCGATGAGTTTTTTTATGAAAAGATAACTGAAAACGTGGGTCTTGCGTGCCGTAAATCACCGGTAAGTAATTAACGCGGAACGATTTGTACGACGGTAATATCAATAGAGAACTACGGTTCAATAGCGATAGCATCAATCGCTCGCTAATCAAACGGGCTGAGCTGCACTTTTAGTGCGATATGCTTTACGCTAGCTTTTCTAGATTTAATTTGCGTTCAACCGAAAAATTCTAGCGGCGCGCTGTATGCTCTTCCCGCCGAGAAAAAAGTAGAAAGCCAAAGTTTAGTGGGGTAATTACGGTGGCTCAAACACTGAGTGTGGACAAATAAGGAGAAGAGTATTTGTGCAGCTGCTCTCTTCCAGCGACCCGCGGGAGCTTGAGACGTTCGCTTTATTGGGCCTATCTGCCCTATTATTACCTATCCAACGTCCCATTTCCAGGAGCTTACAACAAACTTTTCTTTCAAAATCAATGCAGTTCGTCTTGAAAATTTACATTTTGGTCTCATTGGACATGATCAAGCGAGCATCTGACAACTTTTAATTAGATTATGTTTCATTTCATTCACAAGTCACCACAACAAACGTTTAACACGTTTCAAACGTCACCTTTTAGAGAGCTTTTGCTGTTAATGAGCAGGGCGCAATTTTGGCGCGATTCAAGCCACGGCGCGGCTGCTGGGCTTGGGGAGACGCTATGGCGGGCGCTATATTTGCGGCACTGTTTGCTCTCCCGACGCGTAGCATTTGAGAATTGTTAGGGCGAATCGTCTGCAAACATGGAGCAAGGCGCTCGCAATTGGGCAGATTGTCTCGACAAAACTCTGGAGATAAACAATAAATAGCGTTTCACAAAACTTGGACGTTTTGCAATTGACGACGTGGCATTTATCTAGATGGTTCAGTCATTGTTAGGGGGTGTTAACTTGTTAGTAAAGTTGTTAGTGAGAGTTCACACAAACTTTCACCTCGACGAGTTAGTCGAATTGGAAGTTAGGACGTTGTCACCACAGCGGATTAGGAAAATTTGCGTACCTATATGTCGTTAGTTTAAATGAGGAGCATGTCAGTTCTGAAGCAAAACAGTGCCGATCATTCGTATTCGTTAGCGGTTAGTGGAATGCATTGTCGCCGGCGCGAGTTCACAGATGCATGGCGTGTACATTGTAAACCCCGCTGAGCTCGAGCGGGTGGTATGGCAGGAGTGTCGCCAGGTGGTGGTAGTGATTGCCGGACAGTTGGTGGTGCAAGCTCGCCAGAGGATTACCTGCTGGGTAGGGCAGCCCGAAGCTAGGATAGCCCGAATAGCTACGTCCTGCCGCGTACGCGGCGTACGCTGCGGGGAAACCTGCACAACAAACAAACACACGTTAATAACTGTAATTAATGGATAAATCATGATAAGCGGGGGTTAATTATCGGATTGCATGCTTTCATTGGCATCGTGTCGATTCAGCGTAGTTTTAAAAGTGCGTCTCTGATACCGACGCGAGTGGCAGTATGAACATTCGGTGTGTAACACGTGTCCCGGTGGCCCGATTCTAAAATAGAGCCGTCACATAGAAGGCAAGTGTATCGAACATGTTCAGTGCGACATCGCTTTGGACATTGTCCAGCGCACGATATTTTGTAAACATCGTTTAATGTGGCACACTCTAAGTGGACTACGGCGGCAACGGCTGTAAGAGATACCTACTGTATTTGTTAACTAACAAATCAACGGGCTACTCTATATCAAACTTAAACTAAATTGAAACAAAACAGTACATTAGGTTCTGTTGGCTGTGCGATTAATAAACACTACATTGTACAATCGGATAAGTTGTCAAAATGGAGTTCGTTATAAATGTAGAATGAATGATGGCCGAACCGTCCACATCAGTTGGTAATGATAACTATGCCGGATCGTTTATCGTTAATATTGCCAATCAAAATAGTGTATCTGTCTGGCGACGCGATCCATCACGCGGCAGATGGACGTGGACCCACGTGAACCACGCCCGCAGAGACATCTGCGTCGCCTCGCACGTCAACGAGTGGTTAGTAACTACACTGACCCGACGAACCGAACCCAGAATTAGCACAAACAATCAAAGTCAAGTCTCATCTCGAGACACGTGAATGATCTAATGCGGGTAAAAGGTGAAGTGACTTTGAACAAAAATATTTGTGAATAAACTTACCGTCAGGAAGAGCACCCAATGACCACATGAAATCTAGAAATGTAAAAACATTTACATAAATCGATCTATCCTTACATGTTACATTTAAATATGTTGATTTATAATAATTGATTATATTTGAAAGAATGAAGTTACTGTGCCGTGAGACACTATTTTGCTTGGCGATTTTTTTTGGAATACAAGTACTTAATTTCATGAAATTATTCTAAATATGTTTTAATTTTATAAGTACATAAAAGAGCATTCAATATACTAATAGCATTCTACAATCAAACATTTTCTAATGTGCCTTTAAAAGTGGGGTATGTTAGTGTCACTTGATCACTGCACTCGAAGACACACCTGAATGGTCCATTTAACATGTTAATATACTCTACACATTGTTAGTCTAATTCTAAACATGTTAAACAAACAGACAATATTTAGATATTTTAGAAATGATGTTTATTAATCTAAATTCTACCGAAAATCACCTACATTAAGTTAATAAGTACAATTAATTATATTTGTTAACGAGAACTACTACCGAGAATACATAAATTGGAAAGACCCAAAAACCTTACTGTTAAAACAGTATGAGTTAATCATGAATAACGGTAATAAGTTACATACGAGAAAGTATCTACTAAAATAATACTAATAGTGAACATAACTTTAGCCAATGCAATGCATAAGTATAAGTAAATAAATACGTAAATAGGAATAAAATAAAATAGATTGCCTATTTTTAAGATTTCTAGGAACACATTGATACTTAATGTCCAATTCAAAATGTCTAATATTTTTACAACACAATTTAAAACAAATAGAAACAAAACATCTAATGACATCTTAAGTACATCCACATAATATAATAGGTACCTCTTTTCTTCCAATGATAACATTTTTGAAAAGCCGACATCAAGCTGTGAAGCTATTCATGGTATAGAGCTAAAGAATGCAATATAATTTATGAAAATATTCTCAAAAATCACTTATTTAACTGGCCGCAATATGTGACATAGCTAACTGTCTCCGCTAGAAGGAATTAACTTCATGGATGGATAAGTAGAAAATTGGCAAGACTCAGATAGTTAAAGCTAGAAATGAGAAAACACAAGGCTTAAAACTGTCACCTATGTGCTATCTATAAAAAATCTGCCAATTAAATCGAAAAACATCTGCTACCTGGTATAAAAATATCAGCTCTTCTATCAACCCTACGTAAAATTGATCCAATTTCTGTCTATTAGAAAAATGTTGGTATAATGATAATATAAAGTAGTATGCCTAATTTAAGAGTGAAACTATGGCTCTTCTATTTCGGTACAGTTCGAAACTCTGCTAACTAACTCGTTGTCTAATGACGATTACTAAAAATAAGACACTTCAGATATCATCAGTTCTTAGAGTACATATTTGTCACTTAGGCTCGGTAGGAAGAAAGAGACGGGAATGTAATAGAGAGTAAGGAATGGATGAGGGAAGCTAATGCAGCATAGAGGAGTGCAATCATATAGAAGACCCGTTTAGAAGGGATGATGCGGATGCTGCTGGAAGAGGATCGCGGATCAAAGGGGTAGAGGAGGCGGTAGAGTCGCATGGGTCAGGGGGGAGTAGAGGGTGGGGATGTCAAGGGCATGGGCGCCGAGGAGTTCGGAGACGGAGTAGGCGAGAGGAGGCAGGGCGAGGGAAGTTAGGGTGGGACGATGAGGGCGCGGGGTAGGGCGGAGAGCGGCGAGCGCACGGCGGTAGGCGGCCGCGTGCGCACCCGCCGATCCACCCGCTACCAGTAGCTGCGCCGGCGCATGGACAGGGTAGGGAGCGTATCGCACGCCGCCTGCGCCAGCCACCACGCCGCTACCTAGCAACTCACCGTACGCACCGCGGCCTGCGGCTCTCGTCTTAGCCAGATTCGCTGGAAGCATTACTTCTTTTGGTTGTGCCTTTTTGCATTCCACCTGTAACAAAGATTAAGATCATTAAAATCCATACAATCAAAACAATGATAAACAGTCAACGATTGATGAACGAAGCGATACGTTTTTGTGAGGTGCCTAAGGCAAGACATACATTGCTCAGTAGAAGTTTCGATTCAGAATAAGGGGTTGGCTCCAGAGATAGATGACGAAGAACTGCATCACAATCAGTATAAAAATACAGCTTAAATATATATCTCATTCAAAATTATTTAAACAATAAGCTCCCCGATTCAGCTTGGCAGATTATTGAAGTCTAAATACCTCCTCAAGAGAGGGTGACTCGCAAAATTATGGAAGAAAGGAGGCGATGAAATCAGTCGACAATCCGTTATGCTTGACGGTTCGCGACACAAATTAAATTTTAATTTGCTTCGACAAGTCAAGGAGCTTATCATAGAATACTTAACACCAGGACGAATTTTATAAGGTCTCAATAAATTATTTAAAACAATTAAACTTCGTATTTTGATTATTGCATAAAATAGGTATATACAATTAAGTCATTTCAAGGAAACTGTTGAGTTCTACACCAATAAAGTTTAATTTCCTTTAATATAGCGTAGAATGATGGAATTAAACCATCTTTACAACTAATCTCGATACCGCACCGCAGAGTAGCGCCGAAAATTAATGTACCTCATAATTAAACCCTACGTTTAATCGATCCATTAAGTAATTTTAACGAACAGTGTGGCTCTCCTTACTTGTATATCTCACCTCGGCTTGGTAGGGAGGCGGCGAGTATAAATTACCCAATCTACGCTAACCCAAACTCCAGCAATAGAGTTTTCGTAACCGAGAACCGACATTACAGAAAAGTACATAGGCTTAAATTAAAGCCACTTGGATAGATCACTTTAGCTTCGGTGGTAAAGGTTATTTTGTTCGAATTGAAGCATCCCGGTTGAACGGATTAATTTGTTTGTAAGAAAACTTTCCAGTCTCATTTTTCATGGTGGTGCTTAGTCGTGAAGCACGCGGAAAAGGGAAGGGGGTGCATAAAGTCCACGTCTACATTTGTCACGCGGACGTCACAAGCCGACAAATGAAGGCTTTGCCACAGCGTTCGCGCACTTTGTGCACTTTGCACAACTTTCTGCGTCGACATGAAACTACGTGCTTTTGCATTAACGCGGGGAAGTGAGTGAGCGGGCTTTACTGGCGCTGAGTGTCTTTCCACCAAGTTTTATGCCTAGACAAGGCTGCATAATCAACATGTAATAAAAAAGTTGGAAGCTCAGATTATTATGACTTAAAACGTAGTTTAGTGTTACGGCTTGAATGAAAAGAAATATGGCACCGAAATTAATGGTTTTTATGAGGGTTTCATATGATTTTCAGACTTTTACGTTTCCTGAATGTGGAATTATTGGTTATCTATCGTTGTCAACATTAAAATAGTGAGAACCGCCATTTGTCAGGAAGGACAAAGTATTACAGATGAATAGGCGTGTATTTCAGCGGAGGCCACCACTGGCTTTGTGGCCTCCCTCCATTTGTTCAACGACACGCAACAAAGAGAACATGCGGGATAAATGCCAGACGACTTGAAACATGAAAAATTAGAGTTGATACTAAACCCAACGTAAAGCGAGAATTTAATCAAATAAGCCCACACAAAATGTTTTAAATCAACGTACAATATAGACGGCCATGAAGAAAATTCAGTAAGGGAATTCAACGTTAATTGATGTCGCGTCGCTGGCGAGTGGGGTGGGAAACAAAAGCTCACAAACAATTCGCATCGGAGTTCGCAATCCCGATCGAGAGCCGAGATCGCGACGCAGTTTAATGACACGAAAAATAACAAAGGTAAATTGTATTTAGCTGGGCGCTAGGTGCGCCCGCCTGGCGATATATCGATCTCAGGAATCGAGTATTCGACACCGAGGCAAAGATGTCGGTTCAACCGAGCGGACTCGAGATCTGCTCGACTGCATCCAGCTTAATGCCGCCCTAACTCTAGCCTAGCACACCCAGCTTGGAATCTCGTCGATAATATATGAAAAATTAATTGTTTCGCGAAAACACCGAGTTTTACGCACCACCGCCTTAGTTCTACGCTGTCGGGTAGATGAAATTTAATATGAACTTGAAAGGAGCCATTAAATTTACGCTCGATTGATTTTGAGTAAAACCCTTCGGTTGTATAACACTAACGTCAAAACAAGACTAACTTTTTAAGAAGTTGTCTCAGTAAAGCGTTTATTTGGACACTATGTAAAATTATGTGATATTTACATTCATTGCAAATAAATTTTAGTAAAAAAAAACTGTCATTAAGGGCATCTCCTTATGTGTAAAAAAATATTTCAGATACCGTTAAGTTATAGTCAACCCTAAGCTTTTGGGGACCATCGTCGGAACAATGACGCCGAAATTAAACCAATAGGCAATCTAAAACGTTACAAAATAGAAGAGGACCGTATTTACGTATGTTGCGACACTTCTGCCCTTCCGGAGTCCCAAAGCATTATGCAAAGATCCCAAGTAGCAGGAACTTTAGCGTGGACATTATTCGAGATTCCTCCCACGCTCAAAAGGACAAAATAAAACAATTTCCTTAAACAGTACACGCTCACTGCGCTGATGCTCGTATGTGTGTTGACGTTAAATGCATTTTATAAGATTCTGCGTTTGTTTCCTTGTGCTCTTATTTCTGTTTCCTTTGAAATACTTGTAGCAGACTTCGGGCAGACGGCCAAATAGACAACTTTATAGAAGGATAAAATATCGTCGCTGTTTCTAAACGAATACCTCTATTGATGTCATGAACAAATGATATTCTTGTATTCTGTAGCGCAAAGTCGAAATTCGATAAAAGAGGTGTCTTGTTTGTATGAGCGATTAACGCACTGATATAAAAAGTTGAGAAGTAAAAGGCAAGCAAGTTTGTAGGAGTAATGCAGTGCGGGCGTATGTACGAACATACGTGAGCGATAAACGGAGGAGACAGGGGTGAGGGGGCGGGGGGGAGCTAGATAAGTTTATCAGGGAAACCTCTCGCCTTCGTATTGACAGAGCGTCGCAAGCCTGGCCCTGATTGCCGCTAAACGGAAGCCGGGCGTAGGAACCGGAGGCTAAGGTGAGAGCTCCCAGAATAACACGTCTGCTACGATAAAAATGTAAAGGTTACGTAACTTGAGAAAGATTTTCCGCGAGAAAGTCAGTGTTTTTTTTAAAAGTTCCATTGTACTTGGAGCAGATGAAACAGAAATCTTATGCTCAACAGGTCATGGATAATGAAATACTCCCGCACCCCTGGAGGTTTCATATTTACGTAGATGGTTGTTCGAAGGAATAAGATAAGCGGGAATCGACGTTTTATGTTGAATTTTGGTACAGTTACTTAGAGTGTCAGAGTATTTACCAAAGGGGTAAAAGGGGTGCGGTTATGCGCCTCACGTATCAAGGGATGTGCTAAACTATAAGGCTTCATCATCATTATCATTATCAACACCCTACTAGAAGCATTCTAATAGGATGGAAATAGGCCTCCTCTATAGAAATCCACGACAAACGATCTTAAAAAGCATCCATCGACCGATTTCTTATCTTTCAAAATTATAAAGCCTTACAAACTTGATATTTGGGATCATCGAGCAACATGGACCTCCAATGCTCTTAGTTTGGGATATATACTCGTTTTGGCTCCTAAGTCAGCTAGAGTAAAGAATTTTTCTAAATTCAACCCCTATTGTTATACTTATTGCTGTTTCAAAGTTTATATGGAAAAAATAATAATGTTTTTCTGCTTATTAATCTGTGGCATCAACTTGCCCTCTGAGTTACGTGAAGCACGACTGAACAAACTAGACTCATCTGTTGCGTATTCAGATTTTAACCATCACCGACTTTAAATTAAAGGCGGACAGAGTCGGGGGAATTCCACTAGTTGGACACAGGCGATCAACTCGCGACTGCCACCTGCAACAAAGATACACCTCCCTCTCCCCCTCTAGCAACTTGTAAATTGCACACATTTTATATCGAAACATCAGAAATATATCTGAGTGGTATAAAGCGAAGTTTTGCATGCTCTTGGTGCCCAATAAGTTTCTCGTAAATAAGAGTGGAGCAAAATGAGTTTTCCTATAACAGGTATTTCAAACATTGAATAAACGCTCTTTTACAAATGTACCTTATACTTGTTTTCATTATGTTATGTACATTTTTATAAGTTTTTTTATTACGGGCGAACACATTCTAATAAATCTACGATGGACTTAGCATTCCATACACTATAAACGTCAAAATAAAACCTTTGAAAATTCTAACGATGACAAATGAGTTCCAAACACTGCCAGTTCACACTCTAGTCCTTCAAATGTGTTCAAAAATCAAGCAGCAATGGAGGGATAACTTGTCAGAATTGTCCCTTTTTGTGCAATTTGTCTCTCTTTTGGTTCGGACACTTTTTGAGCTCTGACCCTCGTGGACCTCGGTCCATTTACATTGAGGTCTTTGATTTAAGGTTATTTATAGTACGAGTATGTAATGTCAACACATAATAATTAGCATATTCACTATCGAGACATACATTTTGATCGCACCGTTATTCAATTCTATGTTCAAACAAAGAAAAGTCATTACCGCAAAGTACACACTGCACACTGCAATGCCACATGGCACGAGTCCTTAAAGACATAGGAAATAATGCTTCATGTCACAGTCACTGTGAATTTTATATCGCTATGGCACACTCGCCGTCATAGAAATGTCAGCTACACATTAAATATTAAAAAGCTGCATACACGGCGCAGCGCGTATAACATTCATTGGAGTACTATCAAACGCCCACGGCTATTTCTGGGAAAATCGATCGTGGTCGATGGCAACACTGCGCGTCGCGGGTCGCCTATCGACCAAGACGTTTCACATTATACACTTTATCGGACCAACAATTGAATTATAAAAATATTCCAGTCGAAACGTGCACGGAACGAAGTAGATCGGTAATTTCGTGATTCCTTTCAAGTCGAAGGTGCAATCTCGATTACACCTTGAAAATGATTTAATCCAGCAAAATGGTAGAGCAAACGGAAATAGCAATTAAATTGAAAGCGACGGCTGAAGAGCGGCATTGGCAGACACTCAGCAGTATTACAGGCCGTTTGCAATTGTAAGCAAACACGATAACTCGTTGGTTAACTAATTCGCATCACGCTCGAGACTCCATTTAAGCATAAAGGTAAAAGAATATAACGATCGAGAGCGTCCAGCTTAGAACGGTATCGTACGGAAAACGCTTTGCTATAATGAAATCTGTATATTACAGAAACGGAAGCGAATACCTTAAAAAGTGTTTCCATGTACGAATTGAAATGCTCCGGAAAATTGCTCGGGTAAAATCAAATAAAATTGCAAACGAGGGTCTGAGGGAGCGTTAGAGGCATATGAGTGCAGTTTGCATTAAAGTAATTGTTGAATGTTTGCCGTTTGCGGTCGCGCTCTGTTAACGCAGCTACAATTTGTAAAATTAGATATTGCTATCAAAGTTGATCTTTCTATTCATAAATGCAAAATGTTTTCGTAATTAAAAATCTAAGCGTCACTGGAATAAAACGGCGACTGAATAAAATTAATTGTGTTTATGATTCTGTTAAGAGAAAATCCTTCTAAAATCTGCCAAAAGGAATTACTCGTACCTCCGTGGAAAATTGACAATCAGGAAATGCATTTAAATTTAAAGTTAGACTGGTTTGATGTGCTGAATTAATTCTCAACCGTGAGAAAGTTTATGACGCACGTACAGGTATAAGTCCCAGCAATTAGTAGTAATTAAGTAGGTGGATCGGTGCGGGGCGTCGGTTGGCGTCGCGTCGAGCGCGCGTGTCGCACCACCTACTAGATTAAGGTCTGTGGCACGTGGCGTCGCCGCTCCTAACTTGTTCTGCATGAATCTGTACGCGACTTTCATATGACTCTCCGGAGGAGCACATCTAATGTAAATGAAATTGTGTGCAAGAAATAAAGCAGAGCTCCTCGGCCGGTATTTATCGCCGCTCGCGTCTCCTAACTCCTCGGTAATGGGAATGTGGAGACGCCGCGCAGTAATGAACCGGCCTGCCCTAACGTATGGCCTTTATTGATGACGCTCGCGCCCTCGACGAGCTACCTACTACGCTTTATTGTCTCCCTACGCAGCGACACTGTTTCAATTACGCGAGTTTTCTTACGATGCTTTACGACTTGCCCTAAATAATTTCTCATAAGCCGAGCATCGACTTCCTCAATCTTTCGGGGATTTGTATTCCATCGTGGATTCCATCACTTTGTCGAAGCATTATCTTACGAAAATCATGTAAGTGATTCGCAGAATAATCTCCTATTCTCGTAGCGAAAGGCCAGAAAAAACTTTTCAAAGTTGTTACCTTTCTATGTATACGGGTTAGATTAATCGTAAGCTGCCTACCCGTTCAGGGAAAGAGGCGTATATCTATGTACGTATGTAAGTACTTATTTTTATTTCGTAAAAATCATGGAAGACGTAACATGTGTGACATTTTTTCGTCTCAATGCGGTCGCCTCCCACACTTCAAACACGACTCTCTCTTTGACAATAAAGGAATCTCGTCGACGAGGTTGTCAAACTGTCAATTGGTGCTTTGATAGGACAACTTCTTTGAAACTTTCGCTTTGTTGTGGACAAAGGTTTACATATGTGAAAGATTTGAGTTGAGTATTTCGTGCGTATGTTTCCTTAATCCTGAGTGAATTCATTTGAGGTTCTTCATCACTGATCCCAACCGTCGAGTTATTAGATGTAACAGGATTGCAGAGCTTATACGCCAGTAACTTACATCGTATTAAAGCATTACCCGGCATTATTCCGAGATTCGCGCGTAGTGTGGCGTGTGCACACAAGACAACAATTCGTCAAAAGGTGCGTTTTTAAGAAGGCTAATGTGTTAACAAGTCTACTGCTGACCGTTTTACGCATTTTGCTTGTAAATCAGCTTTTTTACAAACTTTTATGTAACTTGCAATGTATGTTTGTTTTAGTCTAATTTTACAAGCTGTATTAGAACCACTTCTCGACATCCGGTTGAGCTGAAATTTTGCATACCTGTCGAGTTCCGATGACAATACAATATTCCGGTGACAACGTGCTGATCTGATGATGGAGACGTAAATGTATGTTTGTGCAGGTCAAAAGAACCACTTTTTGACATCCTATTGAGCTGGAATTTTTTATACTTGTCAAGTTCCGATGACAATACAATATAATGGTGACAGCGAGCTGATGTGATGATGGATGATGGTGGGCAACAGAATTTATCGATGGATAATAGTAGACTGGCCGTGTTTAGGCTCATTTTGATTGGAGGGGGGGGGGGGGGGGGGGGGGCTGTTTTTCATCCTGAAACTACCCGTGCGAAGCCGGGACGAGTCGCTAGTAAATAAATATAATAACATAATATAGTATAAGTTCGAGTAGAAATCTTGAACGGCCGAAAAGGCCTGTTGAGTCTTAATTTATGTCTTTTCCTTCGACTTTAGTTGCGTCATTTTAGAGTTGCGTGCCGTGTGCTTTATTTCCGTTAAATTTATATATGTATGTACCTACATAGGAAATAAGGTAGTTGTTTAAACTGATTGCCGTCTGATTACGATCGGAATTAATAAATTTTTACTCAAAGTCCGTAATATTTTCGGTTCAAAATTGCCTTATGATATCAACTGCGTACCTAAATCACGTGGAATGATTCGGATATCTGTAAACGTGAAAGTAGGTTAACAAGGCAATGTTAATAGCTATAAAATTTTACGCGCATGCGATAAAAATATAGTGATTGATTTTGTGAATGCGTCCTTCGATTGGACATGGACATGCAAGTCTTTAGATACGAATCCTGGTTATAGGAATAGCAACAAAAGTAAGACAAACTATACCGACTGAATTTCATATGAGAATACTCTTTAGTTCATTACTGTACTCGGTAAATCATTAAAGGTTAGTACTATGGCGTATTATGAAAAACATTACAGGTTTTGTTATGAGAGATTATTATAAACAAAACGTGAGAGATAGTTAAATATTTTTGAAGTGCTGTACCAACTTCATCCTCCACTTCAAACATATTAATCTATCTCTACAGTATAAACTATCTGTTACAAAATTGTAAGAAGTAGGTGACTCAGAGTTTTTATTACATATAAGTACATAAGAAAGGCAACACACGCTTATCTACTTGCGGTGTGTAGGTAGCAAGATTGCATATCGCCCATCTATTGTCAGTCACCTGGGCAGTTTACTATCTACCCGGAAATTACACCTGAGCCTTACTAATTAAGACTGTATTATAGGGTGAGACTGTTTGAATGCCGCTTTGTATCTTATCAGACCTATCACAATCGCTATTTTCTTCAGCCCTTGATATTGTGCATTACTTGTATATAGGCCATCTAAATCTCTTTCAATTTCTTCCATGCTCGGTACGGTGGTGTCGTGCACTAATAGGTGTGATTATCTACTTATACAAACTTCTCTCATTGACCCACCACAGTTTGTTATCTCAGGAAATTACACCAAGGAACACCTAACCTAACTAAGACTATATTACCAAGACCAAACCTCGTTAGCGACAGGCGCATCCTGAACCCGGCTTCATATAAATTGCTGTAGTTTGTGTTTAATTACACAGGTGACAGTTTATGCTAATTTGTTTCTAAGCGGATCCTAGACGTATTTTTATTAAAATACTATGAGTTCGCATAAATTGGGAAAATGTGCTTGTTTGGATAATTCGTCAATTACTCGAAAGTACTTCAACTGGACGTTAAGCTTTTATTTAAAATTGGTATGAAGTTCACCTTTTTCGTCACAGTACCTACCAGAGCCGCACCATTAAGCCCTGAATAGAAAAGTTCAATAGAGACAAAATCTATCGGAATCTAACTTGCCAATTGCAAGTTTCAATGCGAGGGGACGATCAGACGGTCACACTTGGCATATTTTATGTGAGGCGCAAAAATGGGCGCGGATCGATGGAGCTTAGAAGCCTGGGACCTAAAACGGGAAGTTTATGGTAATCACAGAGAGGAGCCCGTGATTGATTGTTCGCTGAGGGGTGGACCTTCGGAGATACAAACATATAACGTCCTTACTGACGACTCATCTTTGGTCGCTCGGTCTGACAGACAACTCAGTGCTAAAACATCTCGTCATTTATTTTAAAATTTATAGTCTAAAAGTGTTTTTAGTAGAAATTTTTTGCCCAAGTTTATCGAACGGAACTCAAGTTACAAGTTTCAATAAGTTTTTGAACTTAAACAGTGCGATTATCAAGCAAAAGCAACGTAAAACACTGCAACAAAATTGTGAGTGACGTGTTTATAGTTACAGTGTCGCATTGTGCCGTCGTTTCTGTGCAGACCACTCTCGCGGTTATGCGCTTTACTTAACCGTGAAGGTCGCTTGCGCTGCAGGCGGAGCGCTTGCGCCGCGTCACAGGCAAAGAGTGTACAGCACAGAACAGTCACCTGCATACTCAACATCAACGTTGTCTCAGTGGGGCAATTTTTGATTTTGAATTTTTTATATTTTCTTGCTCACTTAAGCATTAACATGAACTGCGCGGGATGTAAGGAGTCAGTAAACGACTCAAATTCCATTAAATGCACATCGGACGTTTGTGATAAGGATTTCTGCATGCTCTGCACTAACGTGTCTTCCCTTAGTGTGACACGAAGGAAGCTCTGGAAGTGCCCCGATTGCAGTGCTGTGCACAGAAGGGGAGGGGATAACAGCCTCACACCGGCTCGGCCCGGACCTGATAATGTTACTGCTCGTAAGAAGTCTGACTCTACGGAATCCGAGATGAACCAGCTCAGTGCTGCGCAGAAAAGTGGAAGAGATAACAGCCTCACAACGGCTCGGCCAGGATCTGAGAACGTTACCGTCCGTAAGAAGTCTGAATCTACGGAATCCGAGGTGCACCAGCTCACTGAACAATTGCGTCAGCTAACCAAGGAGTTCTCTTCTGTGAAGACAAAATTAGATGACCTGACTGAGTCTCTTTCTTTTACCAATGAGAAAATGAACGAAATTATGCATAAGCTGGCTGCGAACGAAGAGCGTTTGAAGTACTTGGAAAAACGAGATGTTGTAGTCGAAAATTTGCAGGTTACTGTACTTCAGCTTAAAAATGAACTAAAATCGCAAGCTCAGGTTAATCTGAGAAATGAAATAGAAATAGTCGGAATTCCGGAGAATTCTTCAGAAAATCTGCATCATACTGTACTAGTGGCAGCTAAGAAAATGGGAGTAGAGCTGGAAGATAGAGACTTGGATTGGGTGAGTCGCGTGGGGCCTCGCCGACCACCGGTTACCGTGACTTTGCCTGAGGATGGAGCTAGAATGCCGCGCCCAGTAGTGGTTCGCCTTCTCCGTCGATCCAAGCGAGATCAGTTTCTGAAAGCTACAAAGTCACGGAGAAATACTAGCAGCGCTGATCTGGAAGTGGCAGGCGTATCACAAAAAGTATTTTTCAACGAGAGATTGACGAAGGAGAACAGGGTTTTATTTCGCGACGCAAGATCCAGAGCCAAGCAGCACGGATACGCCTTCTGCTGGTGTAGTCAAGGTGCAATCTTCGTCAGACAGCGGGAGGGAAAGGCAGCCATGCCCATACCGTCTCACAATGACCTGGATCGTCTGCTGCCTCCGTCCTTATCTACAGATAACTGATGAGTACTGTTATTGAAACATTTTTGTACCTGGTTTAAATGTTCAAGGTCTACATGGCTTCTACCGTGTATGGTTAAAGTTGTACTTAATATTTTTGAACTCTAAAGCAGATATTTCCTTTTTTTGTTTAGTGGTAAATCAGTTTTTTCTTAATTTAAATTCAGTAACTATGATAGTAAACTCTAACTGGGTAGTACTTACTGTAACATTACTTTTTTTAATGCTTATATTTTTAAATATATCCTCAGATTTACCTATTCTTGATAATAGCTGCCTCTCAAACTCACACAATCTATTCAAACTAAAATCTATATTTAGATATTTGTATTTGCGATACTATAGACTTGTTAGCTACTATAATATTGATTATTTATTGTCGCCCGCACCCTGTTCCTCAGCCTATAAACTTGCTCCCTACAATTTCCATTGCTTGGTTATGTCGATATCAATAAGTAAGCTGCGCTTAATAGAATGTGATATAGATAGAGCTCTTGTGCACTCTTACAGGTTTTTGGATAATTTTTATATACTATAATGTTGTTAACCGACGTTTTTGGTTCAGATTTGGACTCTATTAAGATTAATTGCGAGGTTATAAGTGATTCTAATAGATGCAAACAAATATTCACAGCTAAACACAACTTTAAACTGCTTTCACTAAATATTAGGAGCATTTGTAAAAATTCAGATTCCCTACTAGTAGCCTTAAAGTGTCTTGACATATCCATGGACATTCTGATTTTAACCGAGTGTTGGTTAAACGATTCTCTAATTATCCCACAAATCCCTGGATACAACTCATTTAATACCACTAAGCACACGAATCAAAACAGCGGAGTTGTTGTTTATGTTAAGGATGTCTGGAATGCGACTGTGCTGGAACCCCCCATAGATGATGCTGATAGTTTATCTATTTGTATTCCTAAAGTCGTTAATATTATCGGTGTCTATCGCTCACCATCTGTTAGGAGCTTGGAAAAATTTCTTACTTCACTAGAAACCTACATTAGTCAAATAAATAGGCTACCATTAATTGTTGCGGGCGATATAAATGTTAATATCCTTGGCTCTTTGGCGAATCCACAAAGCCTTGAATACCAATGCTTTATGGCTGAACAGGGGTTTCTACCGGCTATAACACAACCCACTAGAGAATCTTCATGCCTTGACCACATTTATGTCAAAAATATGAGAAATGATATAGCAGCAGTAGGCATTGTTTGCCAACTTGATATTACGGATCACTACCCAGTCATGCTCGGCATAAATCTCTCCAAGCCAAGACCTATTCGCCCAACTAGATTTGTTATAAAAAGAGACTATAGTGCTATTAAAAACGATCTTATAGATATCGACTGGTCAGTTGTAACCAACATCAATGATGTAAATAGAGCTACCGAAGTTTTCACAGAGCTCTTGTCAAATATTGTAAGCAAACACTCAAAAGAAACTAAAATAAGTAGATCTAGATTTAACCTGAAACCCTGGATCACTCCAGGATTAATGAAATGTATGAGAAATCGTGACCGCTTACATTCACGTGCTAGAAATGATCCGAAAAACTTAATCATTCAAATAACTTATAAGCGATATCAAAATTTCTTTGTCAACCTACTTCGTAAATTAAAACATGATTATGAAAATAGAGAGCTAAGGGCAAACAAAAATAATACAAAAAAACTTTGGAAATCAATTAAGAATATTTGTAACTTATCTCATTTCAACAAAGAACCCAACGAGCTATTGTCATTACCGGGTTGCCTAAACAAGCAACAATCTATTAATCTTACTAACAATCACTTCTCTACGATTGGGCAACGCCTTGCAGATCAAATCCTCACTAAGCTAAACAAGAGTGAAACGGATCTCGCAAAAGAGGTTAGCGTCCATAATTCTCCAGTTGATTCAATCTTTATGAGTCCTGCAGATTATGAGGAAGTCGAAAAATTTATAGTTAATTTGCAGAATGATAAAGCTCCAGGACTGGATGGTTTAGGCAACTCCCTTATTAAATATGTTAAAGATGATATCATAAAGCCGCTTATTTACATTTTGAATCTAAGTCTAGCTACTGGTACTTTTCCCAATGAATGGAAAATTGCGTCAGTATCGCCTATCCACAAAAGTGGATCAAGGAGTTCTGTAGACAATTATAGACCAATCTCGCTTTTAGGAACCTTCTCTAAACTACTTGAGAAGTTGGTTAATAAACGTCTGGTTAACTTCCTGGAATCCCATAATTTGATATCCTCCAAACAATTTGGCTTTCGTAAGGGTAAAAGTACTGAAGACGCAGTCACACTCTTAACAACTGTAGTGTCATCGCATCTCGATGATGGTAAATGCTGTGTTGGCGTCTTTCTGGATCTGGCGAAGGCCTTCGACACTGTCTCCGTTCCTATACTTCTTCAGAAACTGGAAGGCTCGGGAATCCGAGGAGTATCCTTAAACTGGTTTAAAAGCTACTTAACGGATCGGAGTCAGTGTGTGAGGATTGGCCAGACTACAAGTAGCTCACAACCAATTCGATTTGGAGTGCCACAAGGGAGCATCCTCGGACCTACACTATTTCTCCTGTACATCAATGACATTCATGATGTCCCATTAAGAAACGCCGACATTTTGTGTTATGCTGATGACACTGCAGTAATTTTTCATGGACCAACATGGTCCGCAGTGTGTACTTCTGCTGAGCGCGGTATGTCACTAATTTCTCATTGGCTACAGCAAAATCTCCTCACGCTCAATACCAGGAAAACTATGTATTTGTGTTTTCATAAGACTTCAGCATCAGCCCCAATTGGAAATCAATTTATTAAAATTCACAATAATACATGCAATAACCCTTGTGACTCCTGTGTTTGCGAATCTTTAACACGCACAAAACATTTGAAATATCTTGGCGTACATATTGACGAAAACCTGACCTTCAAAATGCATATTGAGTTCCTTTCGGGCCGAATTAGAAAGGTTATAAATGTTATGCGAAACCTGCGGTATGTTGCATGCTCTGACACGCTTCTATCAGTGTACTACGCCTTTTGTCAGTCTCTGATAATGTATTGTATAACTTGTTGGGGTAGTGCTGCGAAATCCTTCATTATTCAGGCTGAGAGAGCACAACGTTCGGTTTTGAAGGTCATGCTTCGTAAGCCCTACAGGTACCCTACCACAAGTGTCTATAAAGATGCTGGTGTACTCACAGTACGTCAACTCTTTATTCAAAAAACTTCTCTTTCGGTGCACAGATCAGTCTTTGTTTCCCCTGACTATGAGTTGTTAATGAATCGAAGAGTTTACAGAGTAATCACTCCATCCGCTAATACTAGGTTTGCGCAACGACTTGGAAATTTTGTAAAGCTTCATGTCTACAATAATGTTGTTAGAAATTGCGACATTAAAAGTAAATCTATTTCTGAAGCTAAACATATAATAAACAAATGGCTTGCTTCTTTAAACTATGACCAAACTGAAGATATACTAAAAATAAACTTTTAATCAAACCCTTTCGAATATTTTTTATTAAAACCCAACATAATATATAAATATATATATATATACCTATATATAATTATAATTTTATTTCTTATTTACCTCTATAATTTTCTTATTGTTTCTTCTTATTTTGTCAGTTGAGCAATTTTTGAATAAAATAATGATTTCCTCGTGTTCAGGTTTCCTCGATACAGGCCTCGCCTAGTGAGGAAACCGATAGATATTACCACCTAGGATTAATTAGTTGTCAGCGAAATACTTGTGTCCAATTTATGTACCTCTTAACTATGTTAAATTGTGAATATTGTTTGTTGGATGTGTATTTTGCTGTAATAAAAACATTTTTCATTTTCATTTTTTTCATTACTGCTGAAATTGCAGTGTGAATGATGACTCCAGCAAATCTTGAGTACTGACATAAAACCGTGTTGTTTTATTATTACTTGTGTTTGAAGTTTATGCGTTGTTTAGCTTATCAAAAGACGTGGAACTTTTGAAATGAGTTTAGAGTTAATGAAGCACCATTCAGCTACAACATACTACTTCCCTGGTATATGTCTGCGATAATAAGATACTAACGTAAAACGGTTCCTTCACCCTCCGCCCAACTGCCTTACTGATACTCCAAGAGAAATGGCGATTGAGGATCCCAAGATTTAAGTGGCACTTTCAAATGTGCCTACTTTTAGTGTTATTTCCTAAACGGAAACCATTTGTTTCCCTCATGCACGATTGAGGAGAAAAATGTGCGCGAAACCCTTTGCAAAAATTTAGGAGTGTATTTTCGATACCATGTCAGCTATAGTTTTCGGCGAAAGGACTAACAATATTTAATAAAACCAACATGTGCGTGAAAAATAAAAGAACTGGGTATGAATGAATAATCGAGTCCCGCTGTCACGTTGTTTTGGAAAACCATTACTTAAACGTTCAATAAAAAGTAACGCGCGGCGCAAAATAAAACCTCTACGAATTTGTTCGTGCGGCTTACACCATAAAAGTTGCTTATTCGAAGAACTTGGTCGATCTACGAAAACTTCTAACTCGGCTTTTGTGACAGATACAGATATTCCGTTCGCGAACTTAAAAAATAAACCCGCCGGTAAATGTATCGTGAAATTCCGATAGTGAAAATGCCGAGACTCTATGTAACCGTGTGAAACTTTTCAACTACCTATGCTAAACCAACTTACACAGGCACGTTTTATTACAATAGGAATCCATTACATACTAATTTTGGATACAGTCGTAGCACAGGAAATTTATATAATATACTAGCTACCCGTGCTTCGCTACGATGAAGCCCACTTACGTTTACATCCCCTCTTTACCCCTGTTAAGGGTTATTTAAAAAAACCCTGAACATAATTTCAGGATTTTTCAAAATAACCTATACTCATATTGTTGAATTATTTTGTATTTAATCCATACCAAGTTACAAGCAAAACGTACATACAAACTTTTCCAACGGTTATCATTTCTGCGAGCTATATGGCCTGCCCATTGCCACTTCAACTTGCTAATTCTGAGAGCTATGTCGGTGATCTTAGTTTTTCTACGGATCTCCACCTTCTTACGGTGAACGGTCTGTACCATTAACGCAAACACTTGTACACCAATTTCCTTAGCCGACCTAACAGGTGTGACCTCATAAAGAACACAGGTGGTATGTCCCAGGAAGCTTAAATCCGCCAAATATAAATTGATGGTAGAAGGTGAAATCTAAGTACACTATATTTTACCCATAACATTTTGAGGCGCGTCGGTGCTTTGTTGTTAAAATTCATGGTAAGCGGAAGCAATTAAGGGAGTAATGTGTAAGGACGTAATGGAGTGACGAGAATTTGTTGCGAGCGTTTTAATGGAGGCCGTATTTATGTTTCAAAATGCAGCGAAGCCTCCTGTCTCTCAGTGTTAATAATTATACAATCGTTTAGTACACAATTATACAAGATAGCGGTGTCTTGTTAAAATTACTCGTATTAAATCACGCGGGCCAAATTAAATGTGATGGAAATTACAATTGCTTTTCATTTATAATCACGTTTGTTTCTGAATTAACAAAGATTTCGTGAGAGGGGAAATTATTTCGTTTGTGAGTAAATATTTGAGGAGAGATAATGATTTTATAAAATGTACAATAATATTATATGGAATTTTAGAGTGCTTCGTGATTCCTCAATTTGAAACTGACTCTTCAAGTGTTTTCCAAGTTAATTATTTGCTAGTTTTCTCCATCGCGCACTCCGGTACGGAGCCCTGTAATGCTCTAAGGTTTTCTCACTATAAATTAAGTTTTATAAAGAACTTTTTTGTTATATAAAATAAGCTATAGTATCACCCTATCACTCTCATGCGGGAAGGCGGAGTAGCTATTAGCTTAACGACCATTTTAATATAAGAGATGACATATTAAATTTACGAGGGCAGCTACTCGCAGCAAAGCGTCGCTGCTGACTTGACGCCTCTGTGTTCTTTATTGCGTAGGTACGTAACTATAACTATTTGATGTGTTTATGCAATGCTGAAGTCTATTTTTAATGGAGCTATTTTGTTTACTTTACGAAGGTACACGTAAATAATCTAAGCGATTGTAACTTTGTCGGAAAAACGCATTTCTGTCATACATAGTCACAGTAATGCAACTTCTACATTGTTTACGAAAACTGAGTAAAGAAAAAGCTACTGTACATTGATCATGTTCCAAACACGCAACAAAAAAGGAGCGAAATAATAAGCGATTAGTTTTCTGCGTCGTCGTACGGAGATACGCTGCGAAACTCGCTTTATGCACACCTCTCGTTTCGCACGGAAGCGAACCGTAATTACTCTAAAACACTACCCATTTGTTTGATGTCTTTGTTCGTTGTTTGCTCCACTTAGGGCAAGCATCACCCTTGCGTTCCGCCGACACATGCCGCGAGTTTCGTACAGCCATTAGACGCGAGACAATGGCACAAGACACAAAAAACAAGCATTAATAATCAGAAATATGCATCGACGAGATAGGGTTTTCTCCGGCCCTTTCTACGAGACGAAAGATGGTGGCTATTAGATTGTGAGTGAGAAAGACAATATAGGTAGTAAAATTAAAATACACGCTCCAGTACGAGTAATACTGGAGCCCAGAATATTTCTTACTAAGATTTTGGCTAGTTCTGTAATTTGGTTGTTGTTTTCTAGTTGTAAATTATGGCGTAAAAAACCATTTAATACAAAACTATAATTTTTGGATTTTTTCTTTTACTTGTTGCACAAGTTACACCTTCCTACGTGCAGAATTTTAAGGTTCTTGGTCAACGGCAAGTATCTGTAAAACAATATGTGTCAGTCAGTGAATTGTTCAAAAGTACATAGACCTATTGTATTTTAAAAGGAAATCAACGATGACCTGTTTGATGTTCACATTCCCGTCTGACCTTTTCAGTCCTAATCCAAATGTTAGTATGCTAATTACTACCGCCATTGTAATTCAATGGCCAGCGTTTCGTAATACATTTTACAGCACTATAAAACGTCGCGTGAACAGTCACAACGAATTTGATTATGTCCTAAAATTTACACTAAAATAATAAAGTGGTAGACAGTGGTCGCTGCGTGCGACGAATGGTGGATAAAAGTTAATCGGAGCACGGTTTATGGGTTCACATGATTGTAATAGTCTTGTAAAGGGTGACTGGTAATGTATTGCTGCATGGGCAGCTTTATGCGGGAATGAACCAGGGATTTTATTCTGATTTGATTGATTAGATGGAATCAAAGATACTTGTAGTTCACACTGAACGTGATCTCGCGTGGAGTTCATCTTGGAACTTACAAATTAAATACACATAACCTACTTACCTACAAAGTTTCACCAAGATTGGACCAACGGTTCTGCAGTTATCGTCGGACAAACATATATAATTACAAACATACATACATACATACAAACGCCGCATCCTGCATTTAGACTCTGAGACATCGCTTCGCTCGGTCAATAATTAATTACTTACAAGTTCTTAAAACGGTGAAGAAAGCTGGGCAGCACTTGAGCCACAAATGTACCACCGGTTGGTATGCCAATAAGCAGCATATTATGCTTGAAACCCATCACCATATAAGTATAAGTAAGTATAAGTATAAAGTTTATTTAGCTCTTCACAAAAGGTTTCATTGACATCAATTAACATAACTCGTGCATAATATTACATTGTAGGTAAGCGTTATGAACCAAGAAAACCTGTTTTGCGAGAGCCTGGTGCCTGAGATAGGTTTTAGAAAAAAAACCCGTATTACAGGTCACCAGTGCCCCACTCCGCGGATTATACAAGGAACGTCATTAGGTACAATTTCAACAAGCAGACATATTTGGTTAAATAATTATAAATAAATAAAACTAATCATAATATAAATCAACTACATAATTTAAACTAATTAGGTACATTCAGTAACAAAAACAAAACAAAAACGTTGAATTTGACTTGTATGATGAAGATGTTTGGTTTATGAGTGTGTGAGCGTGTTTATTAGAAATAGGATGTGTGCAGTGTGAAAGGATGTGAGAGAAACGGGTCAGTCATTAAGAGAACATGCTTGTAAGTATGATTTGAAGAGAGTATTTACAAATTAGGGTTTTGGCTGAAAACGCGGTAGTACCTAGTAGAACGAACGTAGTGAACCAAAAGTCATTTAGAAGGGCGTAACAAGTTTTCCGTTTCTTCATAGCTTAAAGTAGATTATATTCGTGCTTCAATTGTTTTTGGAGTTTACTCCTTATTAATCATGCCCGCGATATCTACTCAAATAGATGGGAGAGTAAGTAAAATCGTAAAATCAACGAATGACTCAAAGAAGTCGTTTAGCAGACTAGTAGGTACGTGAACTTTATCTCAAGAATATAAATTATTAGTTGACTCTAATGTTACTACAGCCTTAGTTAAGGATATGGACATTCCCTCCTATTTGTTTTATTAACATCCTAATTAATACTTTAAACTTTTTTTGTTTTTGTTTGTATGGGTATTATTATTTATTATTACGTAATATTTATCGTTTTAGTTTTAATATTAACTCCTTAGTTTTTTTTATTTGTTGTTTACATACCTTGTTTGTAAGGCACGCCTCACTATCTTTTTGCATGTCCAGGACGTGTCATGACTGATAGATAATGCTATAAAGATTAAGTTCTCCAAGCACTGTTGTTTTGTGAAATAAAATATAATAAAAATAAATAATAATAAAAATAAGCGTTAACAAAAAGTGAAGTAGTTATGTTTTTACTTTATTTGTTATGTAAAAAACGCACGCATCTTATACTGAACTAGAATGGAGTAAACTCCAGTCGCGCATCGGGGCTGACAAACACATTTTTTTCCTTTATTGACTATGCGTAATGACACGAAATGCTGGAACATTTCCACTAATCAAATATTTTTAATTGGCTAAATAAGAAACTAAAACGTATAATTGTCCAATTATCCTATAATCTATCTGCAAAATTTCGTGGTTTTATCTCGAATGTGGCGTGTCAGTTGACGACCGTCCTCCAGTTTGTGGGGAAAAATCTAAACAGAGAATAAGCCGGGTTTAGTGGGGTTTTATTAGCTCCGTTTGGAGCAACGCCAGCCTGGGTTCTTTGGGCTCTAATTGATATCTGACCGACAATATAGAGAAACAGAGTCGTTCACGAGCATTTATATTGATTTCATGATTAGTTTAAAAGTTAAAGCTAAACCAGGGCTGTCTGATAACACCTTTTATCCGTGACTTGGTTTATCAGAGAGGTTATTTGGAATAATTTAAAATTAAATGCTGCTCTAGGAAGTAAACAAATATGGATATTATCTACATCTACTTTAATTTCATAGTAAATAACTTAAATAAAAAGCTGCAAGATGCTATATATCTTACAGCCACATCACCAGAACTGAAAACCGCTCCTTATAGCAATTTAAATCATTTTCGTTTCCCCATTCAAAGCAGCAAAATAGAACTTTAGGGTAGAACGAATAAATCTCCCGGCAAGACAAACAACAGGAACATGTAAGTAAAGAGATGATAATACCCCCAGCATTTACGGAAGTTTTAACAAGTGGGAAAACGAACTTTTTGTTGTTTGACTGACAAACTTTTCAAAGATACCATCAAATCGATAATAATGTAGGTATTGTTATCATGGGCAGAAATATGTAGGTTATCTGATGTGTTTATACATTGACATTAATTTTAGTAAGATAGTTTGAGTATATTTTGACGACTTCTGTGGCGCGGGTGCCGATGATGGTTCGCCTGCGACGCAGGAGGTTGCGGGTTTGATTCCCGCCTCGGAACAAATATTTGTGTGATCTGCAGATATTTGTTCAGGGTGTTGTGGGTGTTTACTATGCATAATATAAAATATCTATCAATGTAATGTATTGTATTAAGTATATCAGTTAACTAGTACCCATAACACAAGCTCTGGCTTAGCTTGGGACTAGATAATGTTGTGTGAACTTGTCCAGCATTATTTATTTAGTTATTTATATGGACCTTGAGTATTAATAAAAATAGTTACAATTAGTTTAATAATAATGATTAATTTTTTTTAATTATTTCTGACTACCTAAGGATCATCAGTGGTGGGCAGCAGCATCCACTTGAGTTCTCAACACAAATACTAAGGTGATTAGTATGATTATGGCAAATTGCATTCTATGGGGAGGCCTCGTCTACTGATCTACTGAGGTTGATAATGATCAGGGGAATCCACAACCCGCAGAAAAAAAGGATAATAAAAAAAAGTTATTTTTGGGCGAGACAATTTCAGTCTAGATGACGTCTTTGTTTTAACTGGGTCAGCTCACACTGGGACAGCTCACACTGGGACGCGACGACGACTTTTTAGGATAGCAATACAATATAGACCGTGTTGACTACACAACAAAGTACAAATGTTTAAACGACGTATCTAAGTAGTGCGGGACTGTGCAGCGGTGCAGCGGAACATATCGCCGGTCACCGCTGCGACGCGGCTTGAGAGATCACGCGCTTCAAACAGTGTTGCCAGGCACATCGCGGAGCCACCGCAGCTGCTTGTCTCCACTTCGTAGCGACCGACGACGCGTTCAGCTACGCAGCGTGCAGCGCTTCCTACCAATACTACACGCCACGCAAAGCCACGAAGATGCAATTAGCCGCTTTACGCAGCGCGGTTTCTCAGGCATCTTCATGGATCGTCACGTTGCGTCGTTTCTCAGTGAGAACTGACCCTAAGGAGCTCCACACACCGATCGCGGTGCGGTGCAGCACGGTGAATGTGGCTGCCGAATTTATAATCCATTTATATGAGACTAGCGACTCATCCCGGATTTGCACGGGTAGTGTCGGGATGAAAAGCAGTTAAAAACCCCGCAACCCCGCCCTTCTCAACCCCCCCATCTATCTACACACCAAATACCATGAAAATCCGCTAAAGTATTTTCCCCCCCTCACAAAACAAAATCCAAATTCCCTATGTTACTCGCTGATAAAGTAGCTATTCATTACAGATGAAACAATTTTTATAATTGGTTGAGTAGGTTTTGAGTTTATTCCTTATACAAGCAAACTTAACCTCTTTATAATATTAGTGTAGACAAACGCAGTGCGGTGCAGTGGGGGGTCGGCAAGTCACCGCAAGCGCATCTTGTCCACACTAAGTCACACTAAGACACTTTTAAGCGATGAAGAGGATACTGAATTATAGAGTAAGATTATGTATTTACACCTAACGAGTTTTGTATACACTCTGAACAAACCCATAAGGATCTTTGAGTATATAATAAAAAAATTGTGTTAATTTTTAAGATATAATAAAAAAAAAGTACTGTCACTATCCGCCAGAAGCTGGTGTGTGCACCGTGTGCTAGTGAGCAATGCTCCGCAGGTGTTTTTTTTTATAACGCAGCTGAGCTTTTCAAGCAAATTCTTGGTATAGGTACCTAGTTAGATAAGAAAGCATCCTAGTTCCTATTGCATCACCTTGCTCTCGGTAAACATGATGGTATCTCGTGCGCTGCGCTACAACTTTAAACGAAAGGCTTTGTATACGAGGAAAAGGAGCTTAAAGTTACTATGTACTCACCATTTTGTTGTTGATTTCGTGAAAATGTATTTCGCACACTTTATCTACTATGTCTTCACTTTGAAACGTGACGAATCCGAAACCTGGAACAAAATAATGCATCTATTAATTATATTTCAATAGAGATTTAATACTAATATGATTGTAAAGTTGCCAAGAAAAACGTTACTGAAGTACAAGGGAAATTAATAAAACTTGACAAAAAGTTTTGCTTCAGATTTTTCACATTAATTACAATCCACAATCAAGCCGTATTGAAACAGAACTTACAATCTCAGTGAGTCGTAAAAGTTTTCGTATATAACTTGCTTTTAAAGTCTTTGATATCGTTATAATTGAAGGCAATCCATGTCAAGGTGTTCTCAAAAGGAGTCAATCAAGTTTCGACAATACCTATGGAGCGAATTGTAGTAGGCGTAGGTACCTACTCGTAAATATTGTAGTGCAGGCATTCATTACGGACTAGTTTGTAAAGAGAAGGTAAATGTGCCAGGTACCCACAATAAACTTTATAGACTGTTTTTGATCGCATAACCCAGAAACCAGGACACATTTGCAATTTTTACGAAACGAATCGCCTTCGATGTTTACAGTGAAAACTCCCTTCCGGGCTTATTATAATCTTTCGTGTAAATAAATCCTTAAAGTTAGCAGCACGGCGGTACGTGGCAGCGCCCACTCCCGAGCATCGTAATCACCTGCCGTACAAAGTTCCCAGTTAAAGTTGCAAACAAAACAATGCGACTAGCAGCCGAGTTTCTGTCTGTTAACGATTAAGACACACACGCGTGACATGACGTGTCCAGGTCCACCCACCAGGACAAACAGCATTAGTGAGCCGCTCGACAAACAGAAGGTGGCGCCCGATTATGCTGACACGTACAACGGTTGCCCTCAGAAAGTTTCCAACCTCCCCTGCCCGAGTCCCATGCCCGCACGATACAGACACGCGTTCGCCACATACATCTTCATGACACCGGATCAACGTCACTTTCACACAACTTTTTGTCAGTAAACGCTACACGCGTGTTGATACTTAGTTCGGCTCTCTGTTAATATTTAGTTCATCACCTTTCTCGACTCTGGGTTGGCCTAAACAAACAGCACGATCCGTTCGCAGAAACTGGGGCGCATTTGGTATTTCATGCGCGGCTGGGTGGCTTTGCGTACGAATCGAGGCAAAGATAGTAACACCCCGAAAAGGCAAATAAGGGTTCAGTGGAGTTTCGTGGATGACCGTATTTTCTTTATGCATTATAAGGTCGGTGCGGTATATCACGTGAATCGTTCCTACGTTATTGCTTTACCGATAAAAGCGATCGGAAACAATAGCCACTTACATAAAACATTGTGTCGAAGGGAACGGACGGGGCTTGATAAAGCGTTAATAAATAAAACTGAAACACAAATTTGGTTGTTGATCTTCAGCCGCCGTAACCTGCGGCCTATCGCCAAACTCGAAACAATTCCGTTCGTATTTCAGCTTGGTTTGAGCTCAGATCAGTAGGATAGGATAGATATTATGTAGTTGTTCGCCGAGTGTAGCCAATTCGCCTTTATTTATGCGGGTCTACAAACCAAATAAAGAAGGAAGTAAGCAACAACGTCGGCCGTCAAGTAAACTTATCTGCGGGCGAGATGGCTAAGCAAATATCAAATCGGACCACGGTATCAAACTACAGGGCGAAACTCTTGGAACTAAATGTAACGTTAAATTTCTCGATGATTTGTTGCCATAAATGCTACGTGAAAAATAAATACAATGCCACTAAAGTTGGAAATGAAACGTTAAGAGAAAAGAGAGAAATAGCATTGTCACTGACCACGTAAAAAGTTTTGGGTTTCGTGTTGCCTTTGTGTGCTCTCCGTAGATAAATGGGGTATTTTCGTAAAATTCGTCCGCGTCACTTCTCGTAACAATGGGGAAGATAAATAATCTCTGCGTAAGAAAAGGATTCCGTAAACATAATTATTTGAACTTGCAATTGTAGCTGTGAAACGCTAATGAAAGTTCTCCAGGGCCGCTCCAGGAATTAGCATTATTTTTCCCCGCCTTCAATTAGAGCACTTTTATTTTTCAGGAAGAAGATAATGAAATCCGGAGGGTTACAGGTGATTTTCATGAAGTTCCGCGGTTAGGCTCCGGAATTATTTGACATAAGTAAGTTCTTCCTGTTCTTTATAAACGTACAACTGAAGCTAAGTAATGCTAAGGAATATTATATGATCCGTACAAAGCGTCTTATAAAGGGCGCAAAAAATCAATTAGTGCGTCCCAATTTCCTTCACTAACACCCCAAATGAGAATGTTTCTCGGTGCCCTCAATTGGATATATTATTTACCGATTCAGTAAGTAACTGCCTACCGAGCCGAATAAACGCGCACCTGTGTAAATCCCGGCCAATTTTTATTAATTCGCTCCGAGCTCGCACCTGCGTGACGCACGTTATTTTAATATAAGAAACGAGAGGTTGAGGCGAAGATTATGAATGTGTCTCCCGATATCTGATATCTCGACACATCTGTCGGGTGGCACGTGGAGTTGACAGTGGGCGCCTCCCCCTAGCCCGAAATCGGGGCCATAGGCAGTATAATCTGCCCCGGCAGTGTATGAAACACCGGCCGCTGGCGTTTATGACGCTATAATAACCGTATAAAACTCGACTTATTGTAGGCGTCGATAACTGACGTTACAACCTTAGGCCCCACTTTGCGAGGGCCGCGCCACCACAATTTTTGTAACACCTTTACGTTCGCGATGCTATAACCGAATTTACTGCTATTTCTTTCACTAATGTAATAATAGCGGGGAATTCATTCGTCTAATTGAATACTATATTACTTTTCTTAATGAATTATTCAAGGAAATACGCTACTTTATTGATGAAAACGTCTTTGTTTAGTAGAGTTTTTCGTTTCGATATTATGAGTATTTGGAGTGGTTGGTGCGGGCTTTGCTCAAAATAGGTAAAACTTGAAAAATTATCAAGATGTTTTGTATGCTTTGCTTGCTGAAATATTTACCTGTTAAATGTAATGTTGAATCGAACAAGTAGATCACGTCAAAGCACAATTTACTTAAAAAGTTACTATCGGGTGAATCTAGGTAAATAAACGAATTCTGATTTCAATCATTTCCCTATTCCAACAATGTAGTTATTCAAATATCCATCTCTTAAGAGCGGTCAACCTGGTCATAATTTCCGCCTACATGCTCGTATGTCGTTCGTGATTATGGAGTTGGCGTTTTTGCAAGTATATAGGCAGCGGAATTTCTCGAAGTTCAACCGAGGGTTCTGGCACTGTCTCTCATTTTTCAGTGTCTCTCTTTCAAACATTATATTGGATGAACCGTCAAGCTTCTAACCCAAACTGGGAAGGGCCCTCTTAATAGTCCGTTTCAATATATAATTTCGAGCGAATTTAGTATTTTACTTTTAAAACTATCGTGAATTAAATAAATTATTTTGTAGTTTTGTTAGTGTTAAATGGGTTATGGAGAGACTGCCACGTAATCATTCACACCCTGGAGATGACATAATGCGGAGGCTGCACCGATAGACCAGTATGTGAAAACTCCTGTTCATCTAATCCTATTTATATTATAAACTCCTGTTCATCTAATCCTATTAATATTATAAACTCCTGTTCATCTAATCCTATTAATATTATAAACTCCTGTTCATCTAATCCTATTAATATTATAAACGCAAAAGTTTGTAAGGATGTATCTTTGTTACTCTTTCACGTAAAAACTACGGGATGGATTTGAATGAAATTTGGAATGGAGATAACTGGACTCCGGGAATAACACATAGGTACATTTTTATCCCGATATTCCCACGGGATCGAGACTTACGCCGGTGAAACCGCGGGGCGCTGCTTGTTAATTTATAATTCAAATTCACATATTCAACTTAAAACTCCATCAATCTAACACGCTTAGTAACGTCACGCCAGTTTTATCATTGTACCTAATACCTTATCAACGTCAATTATATATACATAATTTAACCAGACTGGACTAAGCCGAGTTACTGCATGTCAAATTAGTCCTTGCAGCGTCCCGAATAAGAGTGATGTTGTAGTAACAAGTTTTGATGAGAACTTCAACAAGCACTCAAACGATCAGCTGAGTTGGACGCTGCCGTCCAAACTTTCGTTATTGTTCTCTTCATTATTGTAATACAAAATTCGCGACGCCGTAATTAAGTGATGCTCTGGAATCGTCCCCTCTGACGTCATACTTACTTATCCAAAACTTTTATATGAACTCGTACCTAACTCGTCTCTACGTCTTTATTATATTTTTTGTTAGTAATAAGGTAATCACCGTAGTTAGTTTCAAAGAAATTGCTTGTATGAGACGATCAATGCTTATTAGAAACCTATTAGTTGAACATTTTGTTCGACGACTGGCATACAAAATTAAAAGCACTTACGTAGTTTTCTTTAATCGAAGTGCCAATCAAAGTTTTTTTAGCGGCTCTTGTTTGATTAATCAATAAAATAAGTGTTGTGACTGGAATTATTATAAACTACATTTTTAGGGTTCCGTAAGCAACGGCGTTACCGTTGGCACCCGTTGGCGTTGTAGGGTGCCGTCACCCTATTACTAAGCCTCCGCTGTCCGTCCGCCCGTCTGTCAGTCTGTCTATTCTGAAACAGGGTATATCTCAGTAGACGAGGGAGGTAGCCAGCTGTAGTTTCCATTTTTTTTTTTTTTTTTTATACTACTTGTTTGACGGAACTAGCAAGAGGCCCACCTGATGTTAAGCGGTAACCTCTGCCTATGAACAGTGCATTACCTCATAGGTCACGTCCACCTAGGACGCACCCTATGTGGCATTGCACTGCGCCCGCCACCCTGAGACATAGATGAAAAGTCTAATGTGCCTGTAATTTCACCGGCACCCTTACCCTTCCAACCGGAACACAGCTATGCGAGCACTACTGCTTTGCGGCAGAAATAGGTATGGTGGTAGTACTTCCCCGGACGAACCCTTTCACAAAAAAGCTCTACTACTACAAAAAAGCTCTACTACTACAAAAAAGCTCTAATACTACAAAAAAGCTCTACTATTACAAAAATGTTATATGATGTTGGGGCATAAACTGGAATATATATAATAAATACATCCTGTGATGATTTTTTTTGGAGTATACGTATTAAAAACTGTGACTCAAAAACGGAAACCTAAATGGATTCATACGCATTTGGCAGGTTTATTGTATTTATTTTCTAAAAGGTTTTGCTGTTACAGCTGAACCAGGAGGTTAGCTTCATTCGCAAGACTTAGGAAAGTATATGCCACTAGCGACCCACCTCGGCTTCGCATAGGTGTAATTTAGTCCCATCCTGCCCGTGCAAAGCCAGAGTGGGTCGGTAGTTATATGTATAAACCTTTCATGAAAAATGATCTAACTGATGGTGAAAACCGCATCAAAATCCGTTGCGTGGTTTAGGAGAAGTTGGCAAATTTACACTGAAACTGACAGACACTGAAAGTGGCTTTGTTTTTACTATATCAGGATAAGGATATAAATGTCACACATTTTCCCCAGAAATATATTTAAATCAAAAACAATATATTCTGGGAATCATTCTGAATTATGATTGTAGATGACTTGGTTACAATTCAATAGATAGGTACTGTATTTTCTTTGTATCTCAATAGCCACCTATTTACGGATAGTAAATTGAGAATTAACTGCGGGTAATAATTTAAAGTGTCGGTTTGCATGTAGGTAAGAATAACAAACGAACGTTGTATGAACTTACGCTAATCTTACGAGAATGCAAGCAGTTTATCGAAATAACTGCACCGAATGACTGCCCCGATTTATGCCAAGATAAATAGTTGCACGGAGTCTAATGTGTTTGAATAGAGCCAGCAAATCTGAATGTAAACTTTCCAAAAGCTAAGAAAATAGCGCATAAAAGTTAAGAAGAATTGGATCTCTTACATTTTCTCTATTGTTAAGTTGAACGAGGAAATAACTATAAACTGTACCGTTGGAGTGATTGTGTGCAGACACCCTTTTTGTCTACGTACAGGTAAAATCACAAAATAAAAATAGTACACCTCTCCACTTCCACGTCAAGATGTCCTACTTTTAAATCTGAAACTTTTCAAAGTTGTCGAAACGTTATCTAGCTTTTGGTACGAGTACAATTTTTGGAAACTTTTATACTGTTCGCCGATTTATCTTTTTACGTATCTGTGTACAAAAACAGTAAATTTTTCATCTGTTTCGGAGATTATCTTTAAAAGAGTTCGTAAAACGAGTAAAGTATTTACTGGCGAATTTTCCGTGGAACTTATCAAAAGGCGTGAAAGGAAATTATGTCATAAATCAAACACATCGAATTTTTTAGGGCGATCCGTAACACGAGAAATATTTTGGAGAGTGGCCGTTACGCCACAACCGGCAGGACAATTTATCAAGGGTGACGGAACCCTCGTCCAATCGGTTGATAGCATTGCCATAAATATTTACTTTAATAAGATTCCGTCCTTTTTATTTGTGCGTATGTTGTTTTACGACACCGTTTGGCCCGTGATGGCAACCTGCCGGGCCCCTGGACCGGCGTAAGCGCATTGTTATTTTAGTGCTGCCATTTGTAGCTAGGTGTAAGTGAAATTTAGCCCGGTATCTTTATAAACATACGCAACCGAGAAGGCTTCTGAACTGAAGAAAGAACATACATAAAACTAGTACATACGTACTAAATACACTTATTTTTGATGACTTATAAAATTGAAGGAGGAGAATATTTCTTGAGAGTAAAAACATAAGTTACACAATAAAGTCAAGACTAAATTATAGAAGCCCAGTTCTTGAGCGGTATGTAGCGTCATTTGAAATTCCCGCAGGAGATAAGATCGACGAGATACTTCAGCTAGTCCGGCATGATTGCTGCGGTCATTCGGCATCGCAGGAATATCACGAGGTAATCCCGCTCGCCGGGAGACGTGCCAGGGACGGGACGAGCAGGATTTGCGGGATCATTGACAAGACTCGAATACTCTGCGGTTACAAAACTTGAAATCACTAGTTAGTCCGTTCGTTTACATAACAAAACAAAGCTTACTAAATTCTAATTTAATGGAAGTGCAGGCTCAATCATAGTTAAACACAAAAAACCTGTTCGATCAAATATGGGTATTGATAATTCAATAAAAATGCCAGAATTAATAATAAATGTAAGTAAAGTATATGAAGATACAAAATTTCACTTTATGAATGGTAAGATTCCAAAAGTTACCAACAAGACGGGATTCGAACCCGTGACAGTCTCCTTGATACGGAGATGCGTTTGACCGCCCCGCTACTAACCGCCTCCTTGACGTATGTACTCGTATCTATGCTCGGCTCAAAATGCCGTGGCTCCACCTATAGGGCAAACATCACAGTTCTCCAAGCAAAGTTAGTTTAGTTAAATGACGAGAGGTATCGCTTAGCTTAATCAATATTATTTAAATCTTATAATATAAATTGTAATTATTACAATCTTAAGGTTTTCCCAGAAGTGTGGGAAACACACACACACCTTAAAAACAAATAAATATAAGAATGATGTTATTATTTTCCGATACTCAGGGGTAACCGACAGGGCCATTTGCTTGTTCCGACATTAACGCAGTAAAAAAAAACGTTTTAATTGTAAATGGGAGTGGATCGCTAGTTCACATTGTGATGCTAGCGGCGAAAGATCGCGTTCCAAATGAAGAGGCAATACTCACGTACAACACGGTTCACTTGTTAAGGAAACCGCAGCGAGAAAATCTAATATTTACAATTGCATCCCCTAATACAAAACTTTATACTCGAAAGAGCCATCACAAAGTTTGGGGCATATTTCGACTGTCTTCGAGTGATCGGAGCTCAGTTTATTGCGAGCACTTGTTTGTACAGCACTACAGAACTGTTGCCTGGCGATTTCGGGCAATATCTGTCGAGCTACCTACGCCTACACTCCAAACTTTTCTTGTTTCATTTTGAAAACTCAAACATTTCCATTATATTAAAACCGTCATATGTTTTAAAACAATATTATGTGCAAAAATTCTATAAATCTGTAAGTCTCGTAATAAAAGCATCCACTCAACATCGTGATTCACAGGCTTCCTTCAAGTGGGATGAGGAAGTCAAAGGGCGTCCGTCTCATTCTAATCAGGGGGTGGTTGTATTTATTGTCTCTCTCTGTGACCGGTCCGCTCTGTCAGCGCGGGCTTAGTTTAAACGATGCAGTTTCTCGTTATCTCAATCCCGGGTTATGGAGTTTTTACTCGGTCGTACAATACAATAATGATGATAAGGTTGTTGTCATAAAGTGCATCCCTTTAGTGCCGCTTTCATTGGCTATCCGGGTTAATGAAGCGCGTAGTGCAAGGGCTTGGGTTAATCAAGAACTTATCAGAGACAAATGTAAGAGCCATAGATTATGTTGATCGCGTAAAGTAGCTCACGACAAGAAATAGGTATTGGTTCATTTGATAAGTACTGGCTTATCTAATAGCTCATCTTTTTCCATTACTTCTGTTTCTAAAGCTAATAATATGATGAGAAGTTGGTTTATTTATAAATCATTATTGAAGTTTGTAAAACGTATGTTAAGTTTTTTTTTATACTACATTGAGTGACTGAACAAGCAGATGATAACCTGATGATAAGCGGTACCCTCTGCCTATGAACAGTGCATTATCACATAGGTCACGTCCACCAAGGACGCGCCCTATGTGGCATTGCACTGCGCCCGCCACCCTGAGACATAAAGATGAAAGTCTCATGTGCCTGTAATTTCACCGGCAAAATTACCCTTAAATCTGGAACACAGCAATGCGAGCACTACTGCTTTGTGGCAGAAATAGGAAAAACATACGTTAGGTACCTATTTTTACCATCCAGGCTTAACTTTTATTACTCACGAGTGTCAAATCAAGCAAACTGCATCGAAATTAAAGTCTAAATTGTATTAAAAAAAAAGATTTTTGCGGTGGTGAAATGAAGCCGCGAAACCTAATCCTAATGACTAATGCTGACGCGTTTTATAAAACGTTTTTCAACACACTTGTGAGAAAAAAGGTTAATAATATCCCGCCTACTTATCCGTATATCTATCTCAAGGTAAATTTTCTTCAAATAAAGTTAAAGTAGATGTGGAGAGATAAGTATCCACTGCACGCCCTATAGACAATGTTTAAAAAAAACTCATTTGGAAAAGTAGTAAACTTTTTATTGGTCTGAAAAAATTAACTGCTGAAGAAATTATGAAGGAGTCTCGAATGTTTAGCCTTATTTTTTTACAATAAATATAGTATTAAATTCTGCTGTAATTAAATACAGCTTGCAATAATTTCAATCAATCTTGTAAATTAATTGGTAAGCTTAATCTATTTCTTTATTTATCATCGTAAAAAGTCAACATCACTTTTTTTTTTTTTTTTTTTTTTTTTAATTTTTATACTACTGAATGACGGAACAAGCAGATGGCCAACCTGATGTTAAGCGGTAACCTCTGCCTATGAACAGTGCATTACCTCATAGGACACGTCCACCTAGGACGCACCCTATGTGGCATTGCACCGCGCCCGCCACCCTGAGACATAAAGATGAAAAGTCTCATGTGCTTGTAATCACTTTATTCTAAACACTTATTATAGTAAATAATTTTCACTAGAAACGGGATATTTACCAAGATTTTTGAGTTTTATATGTTCCCGATATTTCAAATGAATGATATTTTTATTCATTTTATTTAATTATGTACATAACCATGATAGTTTCAAAAGTTATACTTATAGTAAACTTTTTTATTGGTCTGGAAGGAAGACATTTCTTCAATAGTGCGATATTGTATGTATAAAAAGTACGCATGTGTAGTATGCTGCATTATGATCCTAAAGACACTGCATTAAGGTACACATTACGAGCAAGTGTGTTGAAAAATTAATTAATATCCATCCGACGAGCAAACTTCGGTTTGTATATTATGTAGCGGCAAAGTTATCCTAAACTATTTATAGGTTTTTATCTCTTTGAAAGGAGCCTATAGTTTTGCGTAACAAAAAGGTTGTCCCGTTTTCAGAAGTTATATAAAACTCTTTTACAGCGAACACACAACTCGTAGCGATACCGAAGTCCAACACAAAACTGTACACGGGCATTATTGAAAAGCCGTACCCTTTAAACTCTATACCGCTTCATCCATTCGCTTTGTTCGCTATAAGGACTTGGGCACACAGAGAGCACCTGTTTCAAGTATCTAGCAATAAGTGCTGAACGTATTTGCGAAGCCCGATTACGCGTCGCCCTAACGCCGAGAATTGAGATGAACTGAGTGTGCTATACGTCATCGTTTTTGATTGCTTTTCATATTCGCATCTGGGTTATCAATGGGTATTGTGCAGATTTTATTGTTGCATTTACGTGCAATTTACGATTGCAATAGTAAAGGCGTTTGCAGACTTGATTGTAAACAACTGGGTGTAGCCTGTACTTGTGACGTGTTTCTTAGCCACTTGAATTAACATTGATCTAAGCCTTGTTTTAACAAGCAAAATAGTTTATTCGCATTTATCGCACAATGTTTTAAATGCAAAATATACAAATCTAGCAGATCAATGTGAAACTAGTAAATTTTTTATTTTACCTTCTCACATTTTAATTTTTGTGTCGTGTAACACAGTTCGTCAGAACAGAATGTTTATTGAGACACAAAAACTCAATCAAGATTCATAGTCTACTAAAAGCAAATAAAGTCCACCTAATCAGAACCGTTAAAAGGGCATCAGATTGCAAATTTACAGGTAGGTCGGCCGATAAAGATGAGCGTAAGAGAGAGTTAAATACGAAGAGTAACAGTTTCGTTTTACGAGCCCGATTTTGCATATCCCACAGATGTTTGGACAATAAACTGGAAGAGTGCTCATGCCAAAGCTAGCAAAAAAGGTATAGTATTAAGATACGATGTGGAGTCTGTGTGGAAAGTGGATGGTCCTGGGAGATGGGGCGTGTGTTGTATGCAACATGGTTCGGTCATTAGAGTTTGTCTTCAAGGTCTTGACAATCGTAACGAAATAGTAAATCATAAAGTAAAAATATTTTCTAAATAGTCTTTTATGTAATTAATTACCTGTACAATAACTGTATAATAAGTAAGACGTGTTAAATGAGGTTCAACGGAGACAATCGTCTTACTTGCATCCTATTAGTGAACCCAAAGACTGTCAGGCTACTTTAAACCGCCGAGGAGTCCATTGTCCACAATGACAACGAGCAGTCGCCATCAGATCAGCTCGTTGTCACCATAATTTTGTATTGTTATGCAAAATTTCAGTTCCATCGGTTTGATTTAAAATTCTGTTGCAAGATTTGACCACATGCTAACAAGTAAAGTTGAACACAGCTTGTAATAAAAATCTTTTAAACCTGCATTTGTTTTACTTGCATTGCTAGAAAAAAGAGGATAAAGAAAAACTTTTCTTAGTACATTGACAAGGCTACTTTTGATTTCATATACCTCATATATTTTAAGGAGATAGCAGCTGGCAACACGTCCTACTTCAAGTGTTTGACGATTAAGAGGATAAGACTTAACAATAAAATATAATCCTACATGGAGAAGTTGACTTTAGATAACAATAGCTTTCAAAATCGCAACAATCCTAAATTAATCCCACATTCAATAAACAGATTTTAACCAAGCATTAATTCTATTGTCTGTATTAAAAACTCTCACGACTAGCCAATAAATATTTGAATAGCTCAAAACAAAGCTATGAAAACAGCCTCAGTTTCATTTAAAAAACCTCTTTCATTCAAATTTGAAAAGTTGTCGGCGTCCGACCCGGCTCGGTAAAAGGGTATTACTTATGAATCAATAGTTAATGAGTATCAATGGCAGGCTTTTGAAGCTCGCCTGCCTCTGTGTGCATTCTCGGCACATAGGGCTGTGATGTGAAAGTTAGAAAGCCGAAAGAATTTCCATGAATTTTGTTTTTTTTATGTTTTTCACGACATACACGAAATCTTTGTTTTATTAATCAAAAATATCAAAAATAGCAGAGTTTTACCTACCATTAAAACTCTTATTTACTTACGCTTACGTTTGCACCTTTTATTCTCTTTGTTACCGCTACCACCATTTTCGAAGAAGGGGACGAATCCCGATCGCGCACATTAATCTCGTCACTACTATCATTCGACATTGCATTCGAAACTACAACCCTACAATTTATATATTTTAAACTCAAACGAACGCTAACAGCGTTTTATAACTAAAATATTTTTTATAATAAAATAATAAAAAATGTTACTCGCTGAAAATCAGGACGCCAATGATGACAAATGCGCGCGCACTACTGGTGAACATGCTGCCTGATCTAACCGCCCCCTAGTGCTGGAGAGTGGAACTACAACAAGAAGAAGAAGGAATAAGCTCGAAAATTAGGAGGAACAGATCTCATAATAATGTTTAAGGCTTCGAAGAATGGCGGCAGGACATAATAAAATGTTTTAACTGTTCTAGAATATCAGTAGTTCGCTCCGAACTGTGACCTCGAGATGTTTATTTTCGTAAAACGCTGCGGATTATCAAACCCATCTTTCTCGCCTTTATCTATACCGGTTAAGCTCATGAATTGCCAATTGTATTGATATCACCAGAATACTCTTTTACCTACCAAATTTCATGGCGATGACATGAACGGTTCGAAAGTTCTCGTCAACAGACTCCCATCAAACATAGATACCCATCCACATTAATACATACACAAGCTAATCCTCTCGAGTTAAAACTGGGACCTCGCATCGTTCAATTAAAATGTAGAACGCTCTAGAATTTTTATACTTTGTAACTATATTTATGTTAGTAATATCGTTTTAATTTAGTCAAAGCAAATTGCCATGTTTGTAATTAATAAGTATAATGCCCTCAAAGCTTGGCTATGCCTGTTTCAAGGCAAATAAGCCAAAAGTAAATTAACAATATTATTTATTTAATAAAGTTTTTATTCCTCTTAAATCGGTTTCCCCAGAAAGTATTTAAATTTTATGCCCATGCCAATTTTGGCTTGAAGCTCACTAAACGGTCAAATATTAATATAATAAATGCTAGTCAGTAAACTGTAAGAAAGTTGTCTAAAAGGCAAGTGCGAACTAGCTAGTATTAGTGGTTTAGTAGAGCTTTTTTGTGAAAGAGTTCGTCGGGGAAGTATTGCCACCATACCTATTTCTACCACAAAGCAGAGTGCTTGCATTGCTGTGTTCCAAATTCAAAGGTATGGGTGTCGGTGAAATTAAAGGCACATGTGACTTTTCGTCTTCGTGTATCAGGGAAGCGGGCGCATTGCAATGCCGCATAGGGCGCGTCCTACGTGGACGTGATCTATGAGATAATATATTGTTCATAGGCAGAGGGTACCGCTTAACTTCAGGTGTGCCATTCGTTTGTTTAGCCAAGTTGTATAAACAAAAAAGTAAGGTTTATACATTTTCTATAAAAAATGTTGGGTTCCTATCTACATGCCCGTCTAGATTGTTCAACTATGAACCGATTTCCACCATTACTGAGGGCGCATCATTAATATTGAAAGTAGCTCGTCGGCCGTTGTCTCTCGAGTGGCCGCCTCTTTGTGTATTACGCGTTTACGCCTGAAACGAACTACTCATTTCCTTTAACTCAAAACCTTTGTTTTGGAAATGCATTATATGTCTGCGAATATTTGAGATTTGTCTTTTTGTGGCCATTGAAGACGGTAGTGATATTCAATAATGATATCCAACAAAATAACATTAAAAAACAAACACACAAGAGTCAAAGACATAGTCCTGATCCCACACTAGGATTCTCTATGTGTGATATCAGGAACTACGAGTTCCTCATATACTACCACAGCACCCAGCTCTGGAACAAATACTTGACATTAATTGCGATTGGATTAAAAACCAAGTCCAGGAAACAGCTCATTCACAATAAATCTAAGTGAAACTTGTAACTATTTAAGTAGAACATGCTACGTAGAAATATCCATAGAAAATATCGGATGAGTTTTGCTACGCCATTAAAAATAAGCAAGCACACCAAGTCTCATTAATTTTTAGGGTTCTATACACCTAGGATGTGACGGAGCTCCTTTGCTTTCTTGCTTTCTCTCTCTCTCTCTCTCTCTCTCTCTCTCTCTCTCTCTCTCTCTCTCTCTCTGCTGACCAGCCGCATCCGTCCATCCGTCTGTCCGTATATCCGACCTTGTAATGCCCAAGATATCACAAGGTCCACATTTAAAATAGTAAATCTAGAACCGTAATAATAAACAAGAAGGGAATAAACAATATTTTTAATTTCCTCTCTTCTACACAAAAAAAGGATGCGAAAACTACGAATCCCAATTTTGTAATCAGTAAAAGGAGTAAAATTATTTAAAAAAAAACATAAAAGGTGTCGCTAAATTTAAAAACATTATCATAAATAGTATGTATCAGTAATACAAGTTTTCTGAAATAGTAAAGAACAAAGTTAGAACTACATATGTTGTTTGCATATGTCGCAGCCAACTGGTTCAAATAGCTGACTAATTGGACGGCTAGATCGTTCATTGAACAACGGCACTCAACTACATGTCTAGTTTTATAGTTGAATCAGTAACCGCACGAATATTTTTAACCAAAACGCAAAAACGACGGGGTTTTATAAGATCGACGTGTTTGTGTGTGTGTGTGTGTGTGTGTGTGGTGTGTGTGTGTGTGTGTGTGTGCGCGTGTGTGTTTGTGTGTGTGTCTGTGGCATCGTAGCTCCCGAACGGATGAACCGATTTCGTTTTTTTTTTGAAAGGTGAATTTGTCGGGATTGTTCATGCTATGTTTGACGAAAATAGGTTCAGACGTTTAATTGCGTTGAGGGTTTTTTTAATTTTTACTTAATTAATTACTTGTTTATTTATGAATTGTAGTGAACATTTGGCAGTCTATTTGAAAATCTGACCTCTTGGAAACGAAGGTTTTTTATTTAACATTTTTTTACATTTCCCATGGAATCCTCTGTGCATATGTTAACTCGCACTTCACCTAATTTATATATAACTCTAACGAGCCTTCCACGACGTAATTATAGCGATTCGGTTCATATACTATTCATTACAAAACGATGGATCGTCGTTGATATTCTGCATCATTTATTAAGCGTTAATTATAATAAGTTAGGAGACTTCTTTTATTTTTTTTCACTGTTGTAATAGCTATAGTTAATTATTAAGTTCAGGGGGGTTACCATGACTTATAGCCATTCAGTTCAAAAACTATTTGACGACCTCTGTGTCGTGGCAGGCGAAGGTTGGCCTGCGACGCAGGAGGTTGTGGGTTCGATTCCCGCCTCGGAACAAATATTTGTGCGATCGCAGATATTTGTTCAGGGTGTTCTGGGTATTTTCTATGTATAATAACAAATATCTAGCTTTTTAATGTATTGTATTAAGTATATCAGTTATCTAGTACCCATAACACAAGCTCTACTTAGCTTGGGGCTAAATAATGTTGTGTAAACTGTCCAGCATTATTTTATTTATTTATTTAGTACAAAATATCTGTTAGTTGCTGACATTCCCCATCATTGTAAGTCTATAGAGACCTTCAGCTTCTGTGCGTTTAAATATAGTTGCGGACATCACGGAACCAATATTTTGTACTGAACAGTTTTGAACTGAATAAATAAATAATGCCGGACAGTTCACACAATATTATCTAGCCCCAAGCTAAGCAGAGCTTGTGTTATGGGTACTAGATAACCGATATACTTCATACAATTCATTACATAGATATATGTTGTTTATTATACATACAAAATACCCAGAACACCCTGAACAAATATCCGCAGTTCGTACAAATATTTGTTCCGAGTCGGGAGTCGAACACGCAACCTTCTACGGAGAACCTTCGTCTGCCACGCCACAGAAGTCGTCAATATGAGGTGAACGACTAGAAGAGCTCCTGGTACCGCAGCAGAATAGATTGTCAACTGAATAATTTTGGACCAATCGTGGTAAGCCGGCAGTTGTAAGGATGTAGCTGTGGCTCGTGCCTCTCAGAGCGTGATACTGTACAATTTGAGTCGCCAGCTCTCGCAAACCGGTCGGTGCCAGTACCTAATTGTCGTAGTCATTAACATTTACGATAACGACTCGGTTTAGATTGACGTGAGTGGTTATCGCACGCTGTGATATCACTGCGGCGACGATACGATGCGTCTTGCAGGGTGTTGATACGGTATTAAGCTTGTAAGATATTAAGCTGTTATCATCTGGGTCGTTTAATATATATATGCCTCTTCCACACGGTACGAGTTACTGGAGCATGAGAAGGTGTAGGCTAAAGCCGCGGTCTACTTGCGCGGTCTATAAGATCTATTCACGACGACCACTGTGGCGCGGCGGGCGAAGGTTAGCCTGCGATGCAGGAGGTTGCGGGTTTGATTTCCGCCTCGGAACAAATATTTTTGCTATCGCAGATAATTGTTCAGGGTGTTCTGGGTATTTTCTATGTATAATAAAAAATATCTATCTATCTATTATATTGTATTAAGTATATCAGTTATATAGTACCCATAACACAAGCTCTGCTTAGCTTGGGGCTAGAGTATGTTGTGTGCACTGTGTCCAGCATTTTTTGTTTTTATTCAGTACACGATGTAAGCAACCTACGTAAAACAAATAATGATACAAGCTACATGCAAAGACTACGTGTTCGGGTTACAAGCCCCCCTTTTTATTATCATCATCATCATCATCATCATCATCATCATCAATAGCAGCCTTTAGACGTCCACTGCTGGACAAAACCTTTCTCATATAATGTAATGGGGGATTTGCCTAATCACCACGATTTGCAGGCGGATTGGTGTCGGGTATTGAATCAGGTCAGACAGACCACGCCTGGCGTGGTCTACGCTTAGCAAGGGCATCATAGTCAAATTGTGTTTTGGTAGCTGTATCATGTTTTTTTTAGCATCACACTTTTGCCATAATTAATTCATCTGTAAAAGCTAGACTCTGTTTCATCATGTATCTAATGAACAAGCTGTTCTCGTTAGCCTGCACTCGCTGGATGCGACTCATCTCGAAGAAGCCATCTGCATGATTTGCGAATATTAATAACATGGAGATGGGGCGTTTGTGTGCCTTTAGGTGCATATGTTCAACATTATGCATTATGTGGCATATGCTGCAGATAATGCATATGTTGAAAACGTAATGTCGGTTATTGCATCCGGCGCGGTTTACTTGCGTTTTCGTAATAGCGTAGCTAAGCTCGGTTAGTGCTACGATATCGCTACGCGGCGTAGCATGTTCGTAGATAGATGTCGTAGCAAAGGTATTTGCTACAAATCGTGAATCATATCCCACCTCAATTTATGACAGGTACTTCAATATAGGTACTTTTACTGGATGCGTTTAAATATTTGCCATCACAGTGGACTTTCACTCGAATATCTACTTGTTTGGTCATTCATAATATTGTAATTTACTTGCCTAGCCTAACCCAAAAACGGCAACAAAAACGCGTAAAATGTAGAGCTCAAAACAGTTGATACAGAGCATAAAATACTTATACGTATATTTATCTTAGTTTAATTTTGACTGAAATTACTGTAGGCTGGTAAAAAACCTTAAAGTACATTAAAAGCGTCGTGTTATATTTTAAAGTATAGACCCTACACTGGTTTTTAGGAACATATCAAGAAAAATAAGAGTTCATGATTAATTCCTAGGAAGAACTTAAGATACCTAAATGATATCCACTTTTAATTTTATTGAAACCAGTCTACCCTTAAATTCTTTAGAGCAAGCAAGACGTTTAATGAACCAAAAAGGAGGTTTTTCATCAAAATGAAGGCAAAATGTTCGCCTTTAAAAAGTTTTTCACGACGGCGATGGGGAGATGTCTTGTGTGCACTTCGGCAAAGACGCAGACCGCTAGAAGTAGATGCACTATGTAAACACACCTTTAAATGAGATGTAAGGCTGCGTACTGGATTGTAGCGGATAACATAACATCCAACAGTCACATACATAGTCCTGATCCCACACAAGGATTCCCTGTGTCGTGGCTATCAGAAACTAACAGTACCTACCAAGGTACCATAACACTCAGAACCTTAACCAATATTTGCAGATCAAATACAAACATTATACATACAAACATTAACCTAATTTTACATGCATTAATTTTCATACAAACATTAGTCCCGCAGCGGGAATCAAAACCACAACCTTCTGTATCTCAGCCGGCTACTCGCCCGATGCGCTACAGAGGTCGTAACTAAAGCGAATTTTGAATAAATCAAGCAAGTAAAAGTGATTTCAATTTGGAGTGAAGATTTTCAAGCACTGTATTGAGTGTGCAAAGAAAATAAATAAAAAAAACATTTATTTGTGTCAACAAACGCAGATAGAAAACGACACACACAGAAACAAAGATTAACAAAGAAAGATAAAACTAATTTGTGCCTCTCAAATAAGTGAGTTCTGTTTTCTATGAACATAAAATCCACAACGTCCTCAAACCAAACCCATGAGCTTGATGAATCAATAAAGTTCGTAATGAATTACTAAAAAACGTACATCTAAAAACAAATAAAAAAATATAATTTCACTACTCCTATGTGCACTGTAAATACACCCTAAGCTCTCCACTCCCCGCGGCACGCCACACGCCATAATGATGCATCTCTCGAGATGCGAGAAAGGCTTTGCGGTTTTAACTACGCCACGATATTTTTTCGCCTTGACGCGTTGTCACGCACGTTTTTATCTTGTGACGTCATTTTAAAGCTTTTGTGGTGAAGCACTATGCCTTGAGACACCTTTTATAGTTTTAGAGGATTTTTTAACGTTCTTTACATATGGTCCTTCCTTGCGTATTGCTTAGTAAATCTCTTTTCGCCGAATAGGCTTCTAGGTTTCAGAACCGATAACCGCTAAGTCATAAAGGTTCTGGCATCCACCATACGTTACCCTGAAGGTTGCCCCCCCCTTCTCCCCCACACCATGGACCGACACCTTAAAGCTAGGTTCATATTGCTGTGTCGGGATTCATGCGCCACAACACAGCACAACCTACTAATGCGAATCTAGTCATAGGTAATAAACGTAACCGATTGCGTTCTGGCGCGCCACGACACACCCCGACACAACAATATAAACCTAGCTTTACTGTTGTGGAAACACGTTGGATTGACATTATTCTGTTCAGAATTTTAAATTACAAGTTATGTAATAAAATAAAAATTACACCCTGCATCTTTATACCTAAAATGTATTTTATATCGAGATATTTTTTTCTCTGGATTTCTAGTACCATTTTTTCAAGCTATTTTATTAAAACAAGAGTAAATATTTAAAGGTAAACATTTATGGTAAACATTTATGGTGATGTAAAAACAGGAAGTACACGATAAAAATTGCAAAGTAACATATTTTTCGTAAATATTAACATGTTACAACATGACGTCGTGCCGATGTTATTGCGTTGTACATTTTAAAAGAAAAAACACGCAATATTTTTACAGTATTGACACTGTAACTGTCCGCAGAATATTTTATAAGCTCAGAGAATTGCAGCAATATTTTAGCTTCTACTTCAGTCGATATTCTGTTTTAGAATATTGGCAGGCTTGGCAGAAATTATAAAATAATCTAGAACGAAGTGTTCCACTTTGAAGCCAGATTTACCGTTATAAATAAATAAATAAAGAAGCTGAACAGTTCATACAACATAATTTAGCCGCAAGCTAAGCAGAGCTTGTGTTATGAGTACTAGATAACTGATATACTTAATACAATACATTAAATAGATAGTTTTTTTTTATTATACATATAAATACCGAGATCACCCAGAACAAATATTTGCAAATCGTACAAATATTTGTTCCGAGGCGAGAATCGAACCCGCAACCTCTTGCGTCGCAGGCGAACCTTTGCCCGCTGCGCCACAGAGGTCGTCAATGGTATGGACAATGTAATGGTATGGTTCATCTGTGAGTTTTCAACTCAATAAAAAAAAAAAAGAGAAAGGAACCTTAATTTATACGAACGAACATTCGATCAATATTGCGATAATTACGTTAATTTACTGTATGAATATTAAGTAAGTTGATGAACCAAAGAGCTTATAAAGACACAGCAATTGTTTAGATTTCCAACGATGTGTGGAAATTGTAACATCTGCTGTCGTTCTAGAAATGTGATTCATAGAAAACTTGTTAGTTTTACATATCAAAGGACATACAAGTACGTTTTATAAAAGATATACTTATATATTCAAATATATCTATATTTGTATATTCGAAAATTCAATATGAGTTTTTCGAACCTAATAATATGTAATAAGTAGAATTCATGTGTTTGCCGGAGTCTCCGGAGATTTTAAAGTACCTACCTATTTGGTAATTTCTTGTAAGAAAAAATCCACCATTTCGAAAAGACACGTATATCATTTAAATTTAACTACACCATACATGTGCTATTTATCCAAGTTAAAATGCCACCAAAATTACACGAAATAACTCGAAAAAACACATTGCAATTAGATAAAAATTAAGACATTCCTTTCAAAAATCGCAGATTAAATCTCCTATTAATATCTTATACACTTAAAACATGCTTAAATCGACATACCGCAACGTCTTTCGATCCGCGTCACTGTCAAAGTTTCACAGATGTTACCTTCATAAAGAATATATTTGCCGGCAAGTTCGTCAGCATCTTGAGGCATGAGGCGTGTTACAAATTGTCGTGCCCGCGGCAGCTTCATGTTATGAAAACTCTGCTCCACAGGTAAAGAGCTTGCGAGCAAACAATTTGTACGCCGCTTACACACTGAATAAACAGCCTTATCTTTCGCGCTGTAATAGATACCTACGATCTTTTACTAGGCTTGTTTCAGATCTACAGTACTTATCCTAGTACTTTGTGTGATACCTGATAAAGGTTATCTAGTTCAACTTCATGGTTATACTTGTTTAATTAAAGTTATATCAAATGGTAATTCAAGGACATTAAGTTATCGTTTATATATGAAAAGTTAAATTTTTGTTTGCTGGTAATACAGACGTGTAAAGACTAAAGTTGTGTGAGCGTATTACATTATCGGTAAGGTAAGGGTAAATTGGCAAAGTTCACCACTAGTTAAAAGTATTACCATGCAAAGGTGCGTTCCTGGGCCCGTGTCCATGGATAAATCTCGTCCAGGAGATGATGTCACATCTTGTGTGACGCCCATACAAAATTATTGTAGGGTTTCATACGAGAAGTCGTCTCATGCACGGGATTCTTCAGAGTGGTTAATTGGGTTTAATTTACCTGGGTGCATATATATATATATACTATTCATAAATTTTGTCTGCTTTTCTTAGCTAATTAGTGTAATTGATAAGATAAAGATAAAAATTTATTTATTTTGTAACCACAAAACAAAACTACTTCGAATTTGCTTATACATAGCTTAAAAACAAGTAAAAAAAAGGCTACCACTTAGCACGTGCTATGACAGAGAGTCGTGCAATAGCGCTGGTCTTCCATGGTCGCCCTAATGTGCGAGCGCATGATGGCTGCTTCGGCACATGACTATTATAATCGAAACATTACATACAATAATCCGGACTATACTATACGATTCTATAATATACAATACTATACGATTCTATACTAGACTAGAATACAGATACTAAGATAAGTTATACTTTTCTATACCATACTTGACATAATTGAAACTTCATAATACATTTTAAGCAATATTTACACGACAATAATAAAATCTAAATAACCTACCTAGTAGCGACTGGGAGGTAATAGACTAAATAAGTAGGTAGATGATTAAAATTACTGAATTTTTAGGCACTTAAATGAAGTCTACCGCCCTGATTTTTCCGAGAATCACCAACTACTCTAGCAAATTTATTACTTAGGCAGAATATAATACCGTAATATTCCTGTTTTGCAATTCAATAGGTGTATACAGAAAGTACGATTAGATTTCAATAAGTAAGCGGATTCGCGAGATAAGGAATGTTTCGGAAAATATAACGATAAATGTTTATAGAACCTATAATATGCAAAATAAAATGGTTGATTGTCTGTAAGGATCGTGTAATTTGCTACTGGTGTTCGTTGACTGCTTTGTTATTCCTTCAATAGTTATTCGCTAACCGTTATATAATCGTTTTACAATCCGCTGTTAACTATACTATATAACTTCATACTTTTGAGGGTTCCTTACCCAAAGAGTAAATCGGGACCTAACTCCGCTGTCTGTCCGTCTGTCTGTCTGTCTATCACCAGGCTGTATCTCATGAACCATGATAGTCAGACTGTTGAAATTTTCACAGATGATGTATTGCTGTTGCAGCTATAATAACAATATTTTATTTTTTATTTTATATTTATTATAAGGAAAACCAGCAGCACACGCATACAAAATAAATAAAAGAAGTTAAAGCAGAAGGCTATTAAAAGGTTTTCACGTTTAGAAATAATAATAGATACATAAAAAGAGAGAACAGGCTGAGTAGACTAAAAACCTATTATAAACTACAAACTGGTATACAAAACACATAGCAGAAAAATAGAATAAAAAATGAGAGATACAAATGATGATACATACAAAACAGAAAACAACAGTATAACTATAACAGTAAAAGTATAACAAACAGTATAAATGAAGGAAACAGATAGAAATAATAGTAAACAAAAAAAATAAAAAATAAGAATAAGAACCAAAAAAGAAAACCGCACCGATCTCATGACGAAATTGCATCATCCTCCGCGGAGGGCGAGAAAAAGACAGAACTGAGCCGCCGCCTCACGGAACCGACACTGGAGTAGAATAGGTCTAAACCTATTTGCTTAGATAATTTATTAAATTAGTTACCAACTCGCCATAAATAGGAGTTCTGGCGATAATTAGTTCTAACTATTGGCACATGAATAATCTCGTTATATCTAATTATTGTACGGGGAACAACAAGTGTAATTTTACTAAGAAGATCGGGACAATTAATTTGATTATTAGTGATTTTGAGCAAGAAAAGCAGGTCACCAATTTCACGCCTTTTTTTGAGTGGTAGAAGGTAGAATTTTCGACAAAGGTCAACATAATTAGCAGAATTATACGGAACCTTAAGGTGAAAGCAAATAAACTTTATAACTTCATATAACTTTTTATAAATTTGACTATAGTTTTTTTGCGAGTATATGTAATAGTAAAGCACTTAGACGGATTGAGATCCAGTTTATTACTAGCACAGTACGTGTCAAGTCGATATAAATCAGCCTGCAAGTCAAGCATATCCCGAGGAGTAACTATAGTCTTAAAAATCTTCATATCATCAGCAAATGAAAGCAGGTTACTTGTTAACAAAACAGGAAGAGATATCATTAATAAATATCAGTAAGAGCAAGGGTCCGAGCAGTGGTCCTTGGGGGACACCACTAGGAAAAAGAACCCAGCTGGACATATAATTATTAACAACAACAGCCTGGGACCTATTGCAGATGTACGACGAGAACCAACGGAGCAGATCTCCTCTAATACCCATACTAAATAACTTAAGCAACAGAAGGCTATGGTCAATCTTATCAAAGGCCTTGCTGTAATCAGTATAGATTACGTCAACCTGACAACCATTATCCATTGACTCACTCAAGAACTCATCGAAAATAATAAGGTTAGACACAGTCGACCACCCTTTAAGGAACCCATGCTGGAAGGGGGAGAAGTGCTGATGAAGCGCTGAATAAATCTGATTGTACACTATCCTTTCAAATAGCTTAGCAACTAAGCATAGCTTGGAGATAGGCCTATAGTTGATAATCTCACATTTAGAGCCCTTTTTATACAATAAATATATAATATAATATATATAATCGAATATATAAAAATAAGTCGGGTTTTCCGTCCTGACGCTATAACTCCAGAACGCACAAACCGATTTCCACGGTTTTGCATTCGTTGGAATGGTCTCGGGCTCCGTGTGGTACATACGTTTAAGTTACACCACTTATAACTAAAGAATGGGTGAACCGATTTGGCTGAAAATTGGTAGGGAGGTAGCTTAGAACCAGGAGATAGGACAGTGGGAGGGGTAGGATGGGGGGGGGGGGGTTCACTGGGGGCTACCCGTGCAAAGCCGGGGCGAGTCGCTAGTATATTTATAGATAATGGTACGGAACCCCTCGTGAGCGAGTCTGACTCGCACTTGGCCGTTTTTTTAGCAACTAAGCCTCAGCATCTACATAGAATTTAAATAAGTCATATTATGTTGTATAAAAAATTGCGAATATCCAAATGATTATTTATTGATTGATTCGAGCAGCAAAATAATGTACACTTAACTAAAATTAACTCAAACTGGTGATACCAGACAAAAACCAAGCGCAATTGCTATTATAGGTTTAGTAGTAGTAGAGCTTTTTTGTGAAAGAGTTCGTCCGGAGAAGTACCTACTTACCACCATACTTATATCTGCTACAAAACTGTAGCGCTCGCACTTGCTGTGTTCTGGTTTGCAGGGTATGTCGGTGAAATTACAGGCACATAGGACTTTTCATCTTTGTCTCGGAGTGGCGGGTGCAGTGCAATGTGCAGTGTGTGGTAGTGTTAAATGCAGAGGTTATACCGCTTAACATCGGTGGGCTATGGCTCACCGATGTTAAGCGGTAACTAGTTCCGTCATTCAAGCAGTTACAAAACATTCAGCATGCAAGGAGGAAAACAAGCGTGTAACTAAACCTAAATATAAAAAAGTTGGTGCAAACACGAAGACGTCTTAATTTGGATATTCGCAAGTTTTCACGGTTAGGTAAGGTTATTTCCATGTTTGAGCGTTCGTGCTTTATATTGTAAAATATTTTCAGATTTCAAATAAAATATAAATGTTTTGTTTGATTTTGCGATAAAAAATAATAATGCGTGATTGCAACGATTGCGATTACACAACTGCAACAAATTATTTTATTTTGATTTTAGACGCCATTTTGATTAAGGCTTTAGAAACGGATCTCTGGATATCAGATCCAGATAAGGAACCATTTGTGACGAAACAAATATAATATTAGTTTTTTTTAACTTTCGCGATCATAACACATATTTATTGATATTATCACGGATATTTATTTATAATTATGATATTAATGTCCACGTTTGAAGTCACTGGATCTCATAATAAGGAAACGTTTGTGACCAAACAAATATCACGTCGTTTAGTTACTAAATCACTTACGGTCACAACATTATCCGGCCCTTTCCGAAATCTCAGCTTAAATATTCATAACTTTATCGGCTACAACATAAGGTTGTAAATCACGAAACCGAAGGCTAGTAATGACGATTCAGTCTCAATTATTGCCATCCTGTAAAGCAATTACTGTAATAGTCTACTTAATCGTGGACGTCTAAAGCAAATATAATATACAGTTATCGGCGAATTCTGTATTTATGTAAACAATTATTTTCCCTAATTGCTACACCGGGATACCGGGTTCAGGTTCCTGTTTTAATGAACACAATAATGTAATAGATATTTTTTGACCTCCCATTATGATGTATCATTACTGAGCTTAGCTTTCATGACAGAAAATAAATTAAAATGAGATGATTTTCATGACATGATTTTTTCGTGGTTGTTATCATCGTAAGACAATTTCAAAGGAACCTACCGTTCCTGTTTTTGAAAATAGTTTTTGAAATAATTTAAAAAACTTATAATAGCACAACTTTGCAGCATCTTTACACTCACATCGCGCGTACGCGCCCACACTGCTCAGCCACTCTCAGATATAATATGATCTATATTATATATTTTTTGTTGTTGCCATAAACCTGTGTAGCTGCTGTTTTTTTTGTTGTTGTCATAGCTATATATGGCTAAGAATCATTTAAAAGAAGCCAATTGACTCTTGACAGCTTCTTAAGCCGTTTCAAATATTACCTATCAATTTATACCAAAGAACCCACCTGTGTTCGGTTAGGAGTGAACCAGAATAGTCCATGGAGTTTTTAGTTAACGATGATATGGAAAATATAAATTAGGACGCCCCTGCCAGGTGGCGGGATGACTTGCGAAAGGGGGCTGTCTAATGGATTCATACAGGACGATACTAATGATTTTTGATTCACATGAGTAATTAAAAAGAAACCCAATCGTTTTTTTTTTTGCAATTAACTCCTTATAGAAGATAACAGTGGATTAATAGCGAAATTAACATCGAAATTACTTATATGAATATAATTTTCACTAGAAATTACTAATTTAACTTTTTATTTTAAATAAAATCATGGTAAATATCCCGTTTCTAGTGAAAAGTATGTACATAACCATGATAGTTTCAAAAGTTAAAATTTCGATGTTACTTTCGATATTAATGGCGATGGTGAATTAATAGCGAAATTAACAACGAAATTACGTATATGAACTAAAATTTCGATAATTTAAAAAAACACGTTATGAATATTACTCACGGAAGTTTTAATAGTAAAATTTCGATGTTAAGTTCGAGATTAATCCACCGTTTTCTTCAACTAAATCTGATTTACCGCAAACAAAGACCAACATAAAAGCCAACAACAGTAATTTCAGTGTAAAATTATATTATTTTCGCCCATATTTGGAAAAATACATTAGTATGAAAAAACAACTACCTAAAGAATCGATTTTGTACGCAAATGGTGGGTGTAAAATCGTAAAATCGAGCTTTAACTAAAAGTGAAGAAGTGTGTGGTTCTCTGCTACATATTCAGGCATCCTAAACTCAGCTGCACTGGAGTAAACTCCAGTCGCGCTTCGGAGCTAGCACAATATATTTTGTTACAAAATCTAAACAATAACAAGAAGAAATAAAAAATAAAAAACCCCCAACTCAATGAACTGGCTGAACCAATTTTGATAAAACATGTCAAGAACCATCGCTAAAAAACCTGCTTCTAAATAAAAAAAGCGGCCAAGTGCGTGTCGGACTCGCCCATGAAGGGTTCCGTAGCAGCAAGTCACATAATATAAAAGTTCTTGGATGGATTACGATTAATGACGTATTAAAAAAAAAACTACTTACTAGATCTCGATCAAACCAATTTTGAGTGAAAGTTTACATGGTAATGTACATTATATTTTTTCTTAGTGTTATCATTCTCTTATTTTAAAAGTTATGGGGGGGGGGGGGGGGGGCACACTTTTTACCACTTTGGAAGTGTCTCTCGCGCAAACTATTCAGTTTAGAAAAAATATATATTAGAAACCTCAATATCATTTTTGAAGACCTATCCCTATGGATAATAATAATACGTATAGGTTTGATGAAAAAAAAAAATTTGAGTTTCAGTTCTAAGTATGGGGAACCCCAAAAATAAAAAACTACTTACTAGATCTCGTTCAAACCAATTTTGAGTGAAAGTTTATATGGTAATGTACATCATATATTTTTTTTAGTTTTATCATTTTCTTATTTTAGAAGTTACGGGGGGGGGGGGGGGGGACACTTTTTACCACTTTGGAAGTGTCTCTCGCGCAAACTATTCAGTTTAGAAAAAAATAGTATTAGAAACCTAAACATCATTTTTGAAGACCTATCCATAGATAACCCACACGTATAGGTTTGATGAAAAAAAAAAATTGAGTTTCAGTTCTAAGTATGGGGAACCCCAAAAATAATTGTTTTTTTTTTAAATTTTTGTGTAAAAATCTTAATGCGGTTCACAGAATACATCTCCCTACCAAGTTTCAACAGTATAGCTCTTATAGTTTCGGAAAAAAAAGGCTGTGACATACACGGACAGACAGACAGACAGACATGACGAATCCATAAGGGTTCCTTGTCTTTGACTACGGAACCCTAAAAACGGTCCGCATCCAAATAGGTTCACCCGTTTAAGAGCTACGGTGTCACAGACATACACATAGCGGTCAAACTTCTAACACCCCTTTTTTTGCGTCGGAACAACGGCAATCAAAACCATTTTTCACACGATTGCGTGCTTCTGTCTCATGCCCATACTTTGATCTATTCACCCTTCTACGCGATGATATCTTAAGTTATAGCTACACCAATTTGTTGAAACGTTAATTACACTCGGGTGTAAATGAATAATGTAAAAACCAACTATTTATTACACAGGTAAAAACAGTTTTTCATATCTACGGTCTAGATTTTTTAGTATGTGGGTAAGGTTACGCGTTGTGGGTTGCTCACGTGCGAAGTCAAAGTCAAAAGACTAACTCAAAAGTACCAGTAACTAACTCAAAAGTGACTTCTGATACCAACGTTTTTCAACTGGTGCTGTTTTATAAGCCTGAAATGGATCAGGAAATTATTTCTTGTACTCTAAACACGTTAAGGGTAATTATTTAAACTTTCCAGAAACATTTCAGCCATCAGTGAATCTCACCAAAAAAGAAATCATATTGCTTAATTCATTTCAAATGCTTTTTGTTCAACAAAAAATATTCTAAGAGTGTTTAAGAATGTTGATCAAAAACACATCCAAACATAACACATAAACATAACATAATTACAGATTCACAATTAAAAAAATTGTTCACTTTGACATGAATGAAGAACTTACTGTTCTTTTTAAATATATCTACGAAGATATCACTTGCTACGATCCTGAAATACTTTTGCTTCTATATCAAAGATTCTATTCAAAAATACTGTGGTGTGTCCGGCCTTAGAATAGTTCCTCTGTCTCCTACCGTGGATGTCGTAACTACCCGGACTTGTTCATAATATTCGTTGGTATATGATTTGTCCCGGCTGCTAGGTTATAATTGAATGTGTTATTACTGGAAGAGAGCGTTAGCCAAGTCTGTCGTGGGAAGCAATGGCAGCGATGAGCTCACCACTTGTCACGTCTATATTCCACGATGCTGCAACCCAATGTGAAAAGAGGCCCATTGAGGCTCTGCCTTCGAGGCTCTGCCATTGAGGTTTTGCCTTCGGGGAAAGAGGCGTGTGTCTATGTATGTATGTATCACTTCAAAAAATCCTTTCCTCGTTCTCCAGTGAGCACCTCACCTCACAAGGGTGTGTTATGAGCTCCGAACACGCCTCCGATAATTGCCGGTGGCCGCGAGTGGCGGAAGTAGATAAAATATGTTCACGCACGGCTCGATACCGAGCATCGTAGTTCCGGAGCTTAGCGTCTAAGGCTTTTAAGGAGAATGTATGGAACGTATATAATATGCTTGTATCTAGGTCGCGGTAAAATGCTGAATAAATTGGAGGTTAAATATTTGTAAGCTAATATTAGGTAGCGACTAAAACAATGCGTAGAAAAGATGTGTAAAATCGTCTTTTATAGGTACTCGTTTGGATGCGAGAATCAAACGATTTTATTGGTGGCTTTTACCATAGTATACATAACTTGTAATTATCTTCCCGCAATGGTTCAAGACTACATAACCATCTGACTAATCTTATTAGTCTAATTATTATGAAATGGGGAAGTCTCAATGTTTATGACATAGTCTTAGACGTGACCTAGCTGTCACCGGAACTCACTATCACCGCAATATTTCAGGACTACGTCTTGATTTTTTTAACCTATTGTTCTTATTCTGAAATAGCTGATTCTCATTGGTCGTGATGAAGTCACGGACCAGTCACGTGACCTAGCTGTAACCGGACTGCAATCCCAGGCGTAGTTTATAATTGTTACATGGCTTCTTATTAAGTCAAGCCATCACTGATATAAACTTCAGTTCAGTAAAATCTTGAAAAATACCGTTTATAAATGCAGCATTAACTAAAACTCATCATCATCAGCCGATGATCATCCTTGCTGGCCTCCTTAGGCTTCCTCATAGAATGCCCTGTCAAACAGTCTTGGGCCACTTCCATCCACCGACTTCCTGCAACCTTTGAAATATTGACATTCATTCAAGTAGCAAGCTGTCCTACAATGAATCGTCCGGTTTGGTTCGCAACAAATACGAATAGGCTAAAGCTGCATGTGACTTCTCAACTAGATACATTTAATCAAACTTTAAACAACTGGCTTCATCCATAAAAAAACTTAGATAATAGAATATTCTCGCTACAAAAATACTAAGGAAGCAGTTATTTATCTTTCATAGAAAAAGTTCTCGGTAAATGTTCATGAATGAATAAGAAAGCGGACTTAGTTCAGAGTCGTCTCAGCAACTATCCGTTTAAGTGGTAAGTCGTTGAATTGCTAAAAAGCACGTGCTTGAATTGGGTTCTGTAAATAGTTCTAATCTTGCGCCTAAAACTGGTGAGACTCAGGCGAATGCGGTGCAAAATGTATCTCAAAGTACGGCTGTGCGATGCTACTAGTTTTAGCTTTACTGCACTCTGTGACTACATTTCGCGACAAACGAAAACTCTTGACTCGCGGCGTGATTACGCACCGCAGTCTCTTCGCCTTTATTCAACTTTTTCTTAACTCCTAATAGTGGTAACATTGTGGGGAGTTCAAAAAAGCAATTCCGTTCCTCCACAGAGCCGCAGTTTATGGTAATGCCACTGTGTCCCGTCTATACTTACCTACTTTTGTTTAAAATTGTGCAATACTTGTTACGTAACTGCGCTAGCGGTTTTCAGGTGCCTTACACAATGCTTGGAAGTTAGTTTAGAAATCTTTGTTTGTTTGGAAATGTTTTTTAAATGCGGCTGTTTCTGGGTTTTATTAAAACCAAAATAAGTTACCTTCCTACTCTTTGAAATGCTTAGAATGCACCAGTTAGATAAGTACTCAAACATAGAACCATTGTTTGTACTCGTGGATTTTGTTGGTAATGATTCTGATGAATCTCAAAATATTTTAATATCTTAAAATGTGTTTATTTTTATAAATTTTCAACTTTTTTATAAAACTTGTGTCAAATTCGTCGACAATGTGTCAATATCATGGGAAGCAATAGCAGCGATGAACTCACCACTTGTCACGTCTGTTTCCCACGATGGTGCAACCCACGTGAAAAGAGGAACATTTGAGGCTTTGCCTGCCCTTTCGGGGAAAAAGGGTTGTGTCTATGTATGTATGTATGTTATGCTAAATTCCTTAAAAATTACAAAATCTCAACAACATCGCGACACAGTACCACCAGCTAAAATTGCTAAAAACAAATACTCCATAACTAGGTTGGCACAATCATATGTGCGCGTTATCGGCGGTGATAAGCCGAGCCGGAAACATCCGGAGCCGCGTCCGCCCTCGGCTATAGCAGGCTATAGCGAATCCTGTATCACTACAAATCGGCTTTCAATGTAAAATGAGCTTTATTACCCTAGTTTTAATGATTCGAATGCGAGCAATTCTGCCAGCCGGAAGATTGATAACCCTAGCCGCGCTAATCATTACATGTATTTTACACACTTTTCTTTAATTCTCTTTCAAGTTTGTTTGCTTGTTTGTTTTTTTCCTGTAATCATTTAAGAGCACTTTACGATATCCGATCAAAATGAAACTTGGCTTACCTGTCAAGTTCCGGTGACGCAAAAAGAGGGGTAGGTACTATAAGTTTGAATGCTTTAATGTTTTTTTTATTTTAATCACTAGGCTACATATTAGGTACCTACATTAAAAAAAAACTAAAAACTAAAACACAGGTTAAAACAATAAAATAAAACGGTGTGTGGGTCTGTCTATCTGCATGTGTTTCTGTCTGTGACACCGTAGCTTTTAAACAAGAGAACCGATTTAAACTTTTTGAAAGCAGCTTTTCTAGTTATGGTCAAAGATATGTTTTATTTATTTATTGCGTAGGGGTTTTTTTAAGTTTCTTTTTTAATTCATATATAATACAATAACGAATTCACAACCGTAACCTGTTTTCTTTTTAAAAAAATTTACTGAATTTACTGATAATAACTACGGTGCTTTATTGTCGCTTAAAAGTTGCACTAGTTCGGTTACCGGACTAACGGCCGAGCTCCTGCCACTACATCAATTATCATGCCAAACCACTGGTAAGTAGACCCAAAAGCCTTAATCCCCTCTTATAATAGTTAGCTTCTCCGTGTTTAATGAGAAGGATCATCTCTCTATCTATAGTGGGCATCTTGTTTTGGCCACCATATCTACACAACTACGGAACTAAATTACGCTATCTCCGTTTGTACTCACCGGAACTAATGCATCCCTTTAGTATAGCTCAGGCAAACGTCAGCTGGTTCGCTTGTAACGTACTTTCCTTTTTAATAACCTATAAACGATACCACAGCGTCCGCTACTATAAACAATAACGACTTGGACCTTCTAACATAGTATATTCTAATCATAAGTAGGTTCCACAACATTGATAAAAAGCATTTTTTTGTAAAAAAAACCTATTCAATACAAGTTTTATTAAAATAAGTGATCGGAACCGTGTGAGCCAAATGAGCCCAAACACGACCAGTGTACCATTAAGTAATTGAGGAGTTCCGTTGTAAAACTTTGGTCTCCATCATCAGATTAGCTCACTGTCACCATAATATTGTATTATCATCGGCACTTGACAGTTATGCCAAATTTCAGCTCAATCGAGTGGTTATAATTCATCTTGCAAGATTTGACCTAAACAAACAATGTAACATACAAGAAAGAAACAAACAATGCAAGTCAATTAAAAGTTTGTAACCAGTGTATTTATAATGTTACAAAAAAAACTCTAGTTGTGTTTCTATATACCACTTCAATTTGAAGGCGTAGGTAACTCCCAACTTTCACACTGGCCGATTCAGCATACCCCTTTGGTGGCAACGTTAACAACACATGTAACGTTAGCGTTACCTAAAACGCGAATTAAATATGGCCAGTTATGCTGTCAAGTTCGGTGGCCTCGTTAAGTGACCCAGCCGTTTAACCATGAGCCCTACATTTGGCGCCGCGAACCTTATCTACTAATCTCGTTAAAGAACATTGATCCCCTTTTTATAAGGCGATTGAGCAGAAACCAAGATAACGTATTTCCAAAATTAGTTTCCAACTACAGCGTTATCGAAACTTGTACACGGATTGGGCCAATCTGCGTGATATTACACAAGTTCTTGATTAAATTTAATAAAAGCAAGATGGTTAGGTAATTGCGCGGGAAGTTTCATTAACGACTGTTCGATTCGTACTGTTCCCGTCATCGGATCGACGCCGCGAGTTTGCTTAGGTAAGGGATTGTGGATTGATTACATAGAGATTTACACAGTTTGGTAGTCAGGTTTGTAGGAAGGCGTAACCTCAAATGAGAAAAATTTGTGTTAATTTATCTTTAGACTTCACATAAACTTTCTTGCTGTTTCAAGTCTACAGCAATATTGTTATTTTGTTTCACTTGTGCATGCAAAGTGACGTCAACTTCTTTTATTACCTACTCTTAACGCAAATGAAACGTCGATACGCAATCCCCAAGTTTTAAACTCTCTGCGTTGCAGGTTGCAATTAAATTACTTGGAAACTTAGATATAAATATAAGCAGAACCGTTGCCCACATAATGAGATTTAATAATCAAATCTGCTTTACCACAGCTTTAAGAGACCAGCCAGATCACTTCATCCTCGACCTTTACGCCCAAAATATTCACTAATACCATAATCACGTCAGTCTCACTGCTACCGCGCTTGGAGCATTTACTGTGCCATCTAGCAAATACAGTTGATCTCGTTACCATGTGTCTATGCGGTAGATTTCCCGGCCATTAATATGAAATTCTACGGTTGATTTTCTTATATCCTTTTGAAGAGTATAATCTTACATTGTTCCCCTAATTGCAAACGTAAGATGGTTATATTTTTATCAGTGCAGATTACATTGATTCTTGGTTCTTTTTAAACGTTAATTTTCAAAGCTAAGAGATAGATAGATAGATAGAAAATACTTTATTGCACACCATAATACAAAACAATTTACAAATAATAAAACTAAAACTAACTATGTTGTACAATGGGCGGTCTTATCGCATATACAATTACAAGATACAATTTCAAGTATTTAAGAAACCAATTCCTGACTGACTGACTGAGAGACAATGCACAGCCCAAACCACTGGCCCTAGAGACTTGTGGAGGTTATATTCCTTTTAGGTTGTACTAAGGAAGAAATTTGGAAAATTCGCTCTCTAAGTGGTCTAAAAAGCGCTTTTAATGTAAAACTAAAAAACTCTTTGTTCGGGAAACCGTTGGAAGGAAAAACATGAAGTTTTATATTTATATTCTTCAAAAAAATTAACAAACTCTCATTTTAATGGTAAGTACCTGAGAGTCACGGAAACGTTTTCCTAGTAAAAAAAATATTATCTTGCCCGATTTCAGTGTATTTCGACGTAGTAAAAGTTTCCCGGAGTAATTCTTTAGATACAAATATTTTCAGAACCGTAAGGTTAAAATGGACCCCTAATCTGAAAAACTTGAGTGTGATGGGTGTCGTTTCAAAAGTCGGACTCTTTTCAATTGATTTTATGAAATGTGTAACAGTAGATAATGGTAGTGTTTGGGCTAGAAAAGGTACAAAAAAATAACAAAGAATCATCTTCAAAATCAAAAAAGTGTTGGGTTTGGCCTTTTTAATTTTTTTTTTCTCATAATTATCGGTAGATGCTGATAGCTGATATGCTGATATGCACTCCATAGCTGGTTTCAGGAAAATCTTGAAACTATTTCCCAGTACAAAACTTTAAACCAATATTAATTTGTTCTACGATCACAAGTGTAGTATAGCTATCGTGTTAATAACTGTTGGGAACATGGCGCATCGGCTTGTTAGCTCGAGTCAAAACATAAGCTTAACGGATACGTTGGTTTAGTTAAGGTGCTTACTAACGAAAATAGATTCTTTCTTTCATCTAATTTTAGAAAACATTTACCGTGCTACCAATAAACACGAATTAAGCTAGGTTCATATTGTTGTGTCGGGGTGTGTCGTGGCGCGCCAGAATGCAATCGGTTACGTTTATTTCCTTTGCCTAGATTCACATTAGTAGGTAGTGTTGTGTTGTGGCGCGTTCTGTCGCGGTGACAATCGGTCGACGCTCGGTCGTGCCAGAGAGGAGGTGTGGGATCTGTCGCAACACAACACGCCACATCAATGTGAATCTGTCATTACGACGCGTAACTGCGAGGGCTCCAGTTCATTCCGTAACTAGATATTGAATTTTTTGGTTCGTTCTACTTTATAAAAATGTCCGATGAACTTATCGAGTTAGTACGGAAATATAGAGTACTCTATGACACTAAATGTAAGTAATACAATTTAATAAATATATTAAACGTATTCACACCACAACTCTCACACGATGAATGAACTGAAAATGCGCCATATTGCGACACAACACAACACATCAGTATGAATGAACACTCCGCGACACAACAGAAGGCGCCCCAACACAACAATATGAACCTAGCTTTATCCTTGAAACAGTTATAGGTATCGAATTTGAAACAGGTTGTTAATGCAAAAGACAAAACACTGTAACTATTAAAACTATTAGAAGTTGAGAGATATAATTAAGACCACAAAATAAGACCCTATTTCGCTGACTAAAATTTATAAATTTGCTTTCTCGTTTAGAAAAATTCAGAGCCCATAGCCTCAATAGGCCTCTTTTCACAGTGGGTTGCACTGCACTATCGTGGAATATGGACGTGACAAAGTACCTAGTGAGCTAATCGCCGCCATTGCTTCCCACGACTGACTCAGCTAACGCTTTCTTCCAGTAATAACACATCCATAATAAGCTAGCAGCCAGGACAACTCTTATACCAACGAATATTATCAACAATTCCGGGTAATCCTTTAGTCGGCTTCTACAACATCCACGGAAGGAGACGGAGAAGTCTATTCTTAGGCCAGACACACCACAGCATCAAGTTTTCAAAAATACATCTATAGTCCTTTCTGTAATTGGTTTTCTATTTTTGATGCAAGTCTTTAAAAGTTAGTCTTATGTTAGTATTAATATTTTTGGGTTCCGTACCTAAGGGTTGCCGGAAGCTTATTACCAAGCCTACGCCATCCGTCCGTCCGGCAGTGTGTATACTGCAAAAATCGATCTAGCTAGGTCTTATCTCTGGGAAAAATCGTTTTTCATCAGAGAACAGTTTTTTTTCGGTTCGCTATTCGCTTATCTGTGTCAGTCACAGAATATTGAATAGTTTGCTAATTCCTCGGCATTGCGAACGAATTCGAATTTCAGAAATTCAAATGACAATACCGGCTGAACGGGGTTATTAGATATTGTCACTTATCAAACAGCGTTCAGATTTAAAAAAGAAAACGACGATCGTATCTCTGTCGCATCCGGTCGCACCAGATATTTCAATAGGTAATAATATGACAATAACATTATATTTATTAGTGCTCTAACCATATTTTGAATATGACGAACAATTTCTACACAGTTAATTCTACTGCTTTAAAGTGTGTATACCCCTTAACCCTGGCGCGGAAACACTGGTTGCTGCTTATTAAAGTTCGTTTTACCTTGAAACGTAACTACATGTACCGTCTACTATCTACGTGTAAGTATGCGGTGTGGAGCACTTGAGAACTTTACTTGTTAAGTGGGTTTCATTTTGTTGGTTTTGAAGTGTTTGATGTTAATATATTATTTTACCGTTGGAATTGCTAAACAAGTGCTTTAGACGCCCAGTGACCAATACGCTTACCAATTAATAAATAAATCATATATACCCAAATTTACCAATTGCAAAATGACCAACATGCCAACCATTTATGATTAACCAACCTTATAGGCAAAATGAAAAAACGCGAAATTTTCATTGAAAAAAAAACCCTTACCTATCTAGTGATTGATGATTGCTTTAGCTAATTAGACGTTAGTCAATATGCGTAACTAAAATTGGTCCTTCTGAAGTTGGTCGTTTACCGTATGTAGGCTACGTTAGCCAAGACGCGGTCTCCACTCAAGAACTTGTTAACTCCAATGGATATCTGTTCTTCGGCAGTCATGACCGGCTCACTGCCACTTCAGCTTGCTAATCTCTGGGCTATGTCAAGATCCTAGGTTCTCTATTGGATAACCTCGTTTTGGATCTTATTTCTCAGAGAGACTCCATAGTATAGCCCTTTCCATAACTCGCTGAGCCTCTATATGCTTGTGGACCGTCACACCGTGAGTGTCCACGTTTAACTTAGTAATTCATAACTGGTAGGACGCACAGGTTAAAAACTTTTGTCTTAAGCCCTCTGGCTAGGTGAAGCAATGACTTGCGCGGGGTGGCTGGCGGAAACTGGATGATGAGAGCCGAAGACTGGGCTGAGTGGTGCGCCATGGGGGAGACCTATGTCCAGCAGTGGAATAAGCAGTGGACTGACTTACCGTATTGGTTGACGACCTCTGCGCCGGAGGTTGCGGGTTCGATTCCCGCCTCGGAACAAATATTTGTGCGATCTGCAGATATTTGTTCAAGGTGTAACTACCCAGAATATTTTCTATGTATAATAAAAATATCTATCTATTTTATATATTGTGTTAAGTATATCAGTTATCTAGTACCCATAACACAAGCTCTGCTTAGCTTGGGGCTAGATAATGTTGTGTAAACTGTCCAGCATTATTTGTTTATTTATTTATTTATTGGTCATTTTGCGTCTATGCCATTTGGTCGTTCTGCGTCATTTCACTTAATTCGTTTTGGTCATTATGCGTCTAAATTGATGGTTCACACTGACTTACGTAAAATTACAATAATGTTGTGAAAAAATTACAAACAACGTAACAAATAAATTTTAAATGAATTCTTGTAATTATCCGATACTATTCCATTTCACAGAACAAACCATTCACAGACAGATTCAATAACAAAATCGGAACCTAATGAAGTGAATTGCATATTTTTTATGAAAATTATTATAGCATGAGTGTGGAATCGTACCGTAAAAAAACTTCTCACGTCGTGGCGACCAGACCATCAGAGAATAATGGAAATAAAACCAGTATTAATTTAATCGAAACTCCTCTTCATTAGTTTCAGTCGTGCGGTTGAGTGGGCAAACAAATAAAAATGTTTGATCTCGCCCGCTATGCAATCGGAGCGATATTCGAATCATTACAATCGGACGGACGCCGCCGGTGTGGGAATGAATCTGGTATATGCATGGAATGCTCTTTTGTACAATGTTTTTGTTTCTGTCAGACAACATTGATTTACTTTTTGCACAGATAAAATAATACTACACTAGTACTTTGGTAAGGTTTATTAACGTCGATAAGGTAACGAAAACAAAACAAAAACAACGCAAACGCATAATTACCAATCTTAGATTCGATTTTTAACTGACTGAATCAAGTACAATATTCAAATTAAAAATATGCAGGGATACTACATTATAAAACCGACTCAGAAGAAGAACTAAAGCATGGAACTAAGGCTAAAAACGAACCGGTATCGATTATACCAGTCTCATTCTTTTATATGAATGTATTCATGTGTTCGAATGAGACAAGCATATATCTATCTATTTTTATTTGTGCAACTCGTACCAGGCCAAATGTCAAACTAGGTACCAATTACTACTACATTCATGGTACCAATCTAGGGAGATGTACATTCATGTTACCAATATTCAGGGAACGGAACGGAAAAACGACTGTCGTGTGACAATATATTTGTTTCTCTCTAACATAGGATAGCAAGCTATCTTCTAGGATAGGAGTAAGAAGGAACACTCTATGCTATTTTAGCACTCAATCCATGTAGTTCTTTATTCATGAATACCGATGGATCACCCAGAGAGAAAAACGACAGGACAAAAATTTCTCGATAAAAAAACCACAATATTGCCTCTAACTTTTGGCTAGATTCAAAAATTGGGTTACATTTGAAGTTGTTAAAAAATCCAGTAGGCTATATTTGGGATGACTTCGGTGGTATGTACGCCTTTCATTAGCTCATTCCCGCGATGGGCTACATTGGGTCAAAAATTGGATAAATAAGATCAATACAATAAAAAGGAGGGTACAAACAAGGAGTTTTTTAAAATTATCTGTATTTCACGAGATATTCAATAAAAACCGCTTTGTCGAGCAGCGCGTGTTTTTTTTGTATGATGATTTCTGCCTGGCGGTGGCGCAGTCTTAATACGAATTGTTGCGCTGCCGTTATGATTTTATGGCAAACAAAGCAGTTTTATTTAAAGGATGGTAAATGATTATAGGAAAAGATAGTTTTGTATATCCGCTACTTGGAAGCAAAATAGGTAGGTCATAAATAACAGTTCACGCACAGATAAAAAAATATAAGTATATTATAGTATCCATGCGTATTTTTAATATAAATAAATAAATAAATATTGCTGGACAGATCACACAACATTAGCTAGCCTCAAACTAAGCAGAGCTTGTGTTATGGGTACTAGACAACTGATACACTTAATACAATATATTACATAGATAGATATTTTTTATTTTATTATATATAGAAAATACCCAGAACACCCTGAACAAATATCTGCAGATCGCACAAATATTTGTTCCGAGGCGGGAGTCGAACCTGCAACCTCCTGCGTCGCAGGCGAACGATCACCCGCCGCGCCACAGAGGTCGTCAAAATATGAATATTGTACTTGATTTAGTCGAATTTAAATGTAGCCCAAAAATTCCGTTCCAGCGGGACTCGAACCCACAACCTTGCCTGTGATCGATTGTTTTTGTTTCTTGTGTGTTGATTTAGTCAGTTAAAAATCTAATCTAAGATTTTGCGTTATATTCCTTAACTCGCTACTAAAATACATTCATACTCGATTATACATACATAGGTACTTTTATTATAGCAAATTTCCGTCTTGTTGTCAGTGTAGATTAAGTAAGGAGCTAAGGAGTGGAATACACTACCGTCGTCTGTCTTTCCTGAAAACTATAATCTGGGTCTCTTCAAGGCTAGAGTGAATAGGTGCCTTCTAGACCTTTGTGCTCCATCTTCGGCCACATCGTCACTTTCCAACAGGTGAGATCGTGGTCAAACAAAGGTCTATCAAAGTTAAAAAAAAAAAAAAAGTACGATTTTGTCTGAAACATCGTCATATACTGAACAACACCACGAATGTACCACGTGGTGTAAAATGTATAACATGAAAGCGCCTTCATCCGAACAGGCAAGCCAGCGCGAGAGGACGCTAATAAGCCAAGGCAGCGCTAGCGTGCATACGTCAGCATACTCGAGCAAGTCGAGTGGCCCACCGCGTTCGTTAGCGGCCGCGTGACTTCCACTCGCCCGTTTCACTCTGTCCCACTCTTCAGGTCTTTTCATTAGGAAGTAATTCAGAGTGCCGGGCACTCTTACGCTTCATTCCTCCGTGTTTGTAAGAGAGTGCTTCGTTCCTTGTCGCTGAATCAGGTGACGCTTTTGTGACTAGATTAAAGAGAACACGTTTTCTTAGTTGCGACGTATTCTTTGCGGCTATATTTAGAAGGTCTTGAGGGATTGTTGGTTTCCGTGTAGCCGCCAGCGTTTTATTACGAAAATATGAAAATGTAAGATACCTAGGCAATGATAACAATATTTCTGCGTTTTATGAATCACGTTAGATTAATAAAAGTTTTTGGTTAGTTTATGACACAATAATTAAACATTTACATTGTGATGTTTACAAAATTAGTAGACGACCTCTGTGTCACGGCGGGCGAGTAGCCGGCTGAGATGCGAGAGGTTGCGAGTTCGATTCCCGCTGCAGGACAAATGTTTGTATGATCTGCAAATATTTGGACAGGTTCTGGGTGTAGGACCACGATACTCGTATTTCCCGATACCCACGACACAGAGGATCAGAGTGTGGGATTAGGACTATTTATGTGACTGTTGGGTGTCGTGTTATGTTATTGGTTAGGGCACTGCCGGGAGTTCAAAATAATAAGGATTATTTATTTTAAAACAATCTAGGTAAACAGTACATAAGCTCCATATAGTTTACTTACTCGTAAACCATTCTATATACTAAAATATCTCCTTTGCATACAACATTTATAAACAAAAATTTTAGAGTAGGAAAGCGTAACGCCATAATTTCAGATAGTTTTGCTTGCTCTAAAATGGTATTTTAAAGCAATTTCGTAATGCACTTTTATCTACATTACTCCTGTGTAACTTAAGTGATGGTTTGTATATGGAATCTGAGCTAAGATGAGCAGGCAAGAACATCTTGTAACGAGTTTGAGAAGAGCGTTTTTGTTCACAAATATTCATTATATTTGTTGTTTTCTGCACATTTTGATTGCAAGATTGTTGTTTATAGTGTAATACTATTTAACTAAACTTATATAACTTTTATGGACTGCTGAGTTTGCTGTTTAACTGTTAGACTAAATTATTAATGGCGTTACATTGTATGTTGGTCTTATTGACGAAGATTGGCATATTAACATGCAATATAAAACTTAAAACCATTTTATTATTTTGTCCTTGTAGTATCCCAATAAAAGAACAAGTCGTATCACGGAATTCAGATCTTATTTGGTATACTGGGTGTAATATTATATCCTTATAAGCCCGGGGAGGGGGTATTCTACACATAAGTGCGAATAACTTTAATTCTACGACTCTTTAAATTTTGAAGTTTTTCATTCATGAAATGCCTTGTAAGAATCCTGAAATTCCTCCAAACCTGTACGTGAAACAACATGAGGACGTTACGGTACGCTAGGATACCTTGCGTGGGGCTGCCTCATGTTCTGTTAGGTACATTTTCTGGAGGAATTTCAGGATTTTTACGAGGCACTTCATGAATGAAAAACTTCGAAATTTAAAAAGTCGTAAAACTAAAGTTATTCGCCATGATGTGTAGAATACCCACTCCTCGGGCTTATAGGGATATTATGTTACACCCTGTATATCTGTATACTAGAGCAGTACAATCAACTACACAAACCAAGTTAAACTACACTTAAAAGGCAAAAAGCTTTACGTGAAACTAAATCCCAGCAATTACACTAATGATTACATAACACCAGGGACTCGAAACAAAATATAAACAAAAGTCTAGTCGCGTGAGTTGACCCCTGCGCCTAGAGAAGGACTATTAAGCAGGGTCGGTTCAAAATTACCTCCGGGATTTCAAACCCCGATTTACTGGACATAGAATGAGCAATAAAAATATAATTACATTGTTTTACTCGGAATTAACGAATAATGTAGGAAAAAGCGAGAAAATTACGAATTTACGACGCCGAATTGGATCTAAATTACACTTTTGGGGGCATTATTACAAAACGTATTACTTAGAACAGTCTCAACGTGACGTAGTCCAGGACATTTAATGGCCATTGACTAACCTAAACTTAGTAAGCAGATGTAAAATAAACTTAAAGTACTTTGTATTCATGACCTTAATTCACCGTACCTTACCTTCATTCGTATACAATGAAGATTTGCTGAAAATGCATTATACCTCAGTGATCGCAATGGATTACATAAAGCAATGATTTAGCGTATAATGAAGCTAACGCAGACACGACTGATTAGTTAGGAAGGCGGGGCAACCTAGTAAACTAAGGCTGTATCGAGTGCACAAAGCACGGATACTTACGCAGCAAGCATATCACCTAGATCAATTGTACGTTTATCGCCGGACGAAATCTGTTGCGCGTGTGTAAAACACGTACCGCGATATCGCACTCGGCGATCGCGAAGCGAACGATATTAGTGCCATTCGTCTTTGTCGTACCGTTTCCTAATTTGAATAATCGCTGGTGAGAATGCAGAGTGATTTGCCGCAGCGGGTATCTCACTCTGTCGCTACTCGTATATAATTGGAAGAACCATTTGAAGAAAACAATACAAGAGATTGCAAAAAGAAAAACAAAGATAATTCACTAGCACAAAGGAAGGAGAGAAAAAAATGCGAAGTGTGAATTTTCTCATTACGCCACAAATCAACTGTTAAAACAAATATTTAAAAAGAGAAAGGAATTCGCAGACTATTCAAAACGCTCCTCATCCCTGGCTACTGGCAAATGCTAAATCCGATTTAATTTATTTTTATCGTGGGGCTTTATAATTTCATTTTCGCACTTTCCATTTCGAGAGAACGCCCGCGCGGACCGCGCCGCTCTATCCGAATGAGATCTCAACGAAATCAGGTACAAAAGAACGATAATGAACGCTCACTGCTTGCTACGTAATCTAAATTATTATACAAGTCGAAATTCTTACTTCTCAGCAAAAGAAATCGACTTTATCTCGGGCACCGGGAGATGTATAATAAAATTAAAATGTCGGAGTAGTGCCCTTTTCGATGTTTTCGACGCCGCTGTAAGAGTATTTCAATTCTAAATATTTTGTCTCGTATCTCTAGAAGAACGCTTTACTAGTACACCTGGATGGTGTCTAGGAAAACCCAGAGTTCATATTTTTAAACATATACCGATAAAATGAAACACCGTCTCAGCAAAGTATACGGCTTACTAACATGTTATTAAGATAAGCATTTCATATAAACTTAGAAGCGTACATTTTGACAAAAACTGAAGTTCGGTGTTCCGTTGATCAAGGTGATCAAGGTGGAACGAAGATAAATATAGTTGCGTTCCTATCTATATTTGGAAGTTGATAGCGTGTCTGTTTCCAGCCATCAAAATTATCGAAGAATGCAGTGCCGATGTCGGAGGCGCGGGAAACTTTAATGTTTCCGAAAATACGCGAACACGGCGGAGCCTCCGACTCCGCGGCGCCATCGATTCCCGCGACCCTCTGCACTAACTCTATTTTTCCACTTCCTTTTCCCTGCCAACCGTACGACTGACTTATATTAACTTCATAACTTGTTAAACACAACTTTTAGAAATATGAGATAAGTAAGAGCCCTGGAGAGATTTGAAAGAAATGTTTCGGACGGATCTACGTTACGTCCCGGAGAGTCACTTAAGGTTTTTTCGACGACAACGTATCGCATTACAGACGAGAAACGCTGCGTATTTTATTTAATAAGAGGTCGTGAGGATAATGGCAGATGATGTCTGGACCGGCCCGGAGCATAAACTGAAAGTAGGTACGTCTCGTGCTATAACCATTTAGGTAATCACGAATCGTCACAGTGAAGTGAGTTGTATGCACCATGTAACGTGAGCTCGGCGTGGCGCGAGTGAGCGAGCGAGCCTCGACTTTACCGTTATATTGTTCCCCGCAATGATTATACTACCGCAATTTTATTATACAATTAAAATTTAACCGTTCCTAAAATGGCACGGTACTCTATTTCGCCGGAGCGCTTCTTTAAAGGTAACTTAAATCAGAGTTTAAAGTATAATTTTCAGCTTAAATAAAAGCGTTAGACGAGCATTCATAAAAGTATGAAAAAACTGACAACCTCAGATAAAATCTGACCCTGAGAGCCAAGATTGAGTTGCAGAATGGAAAACAACGTGTATTGACGTTAAATATATGCAGGTTCAAAAATTCTTGATGTGAAAATTAATAATAGCATACACATAAACAAAGAAAGACGTTGAATGTACCAGATACATACTCGTTCTCCACATTCCGTTGAGACCAATTCGAGGTTCCAATGTTCTGGCGGCAAGTTGGAGTTTATAAAGCACATTCAAAATAACAATGCAAACGCCTTGGATGTCTAACTTAAATAAGATTTAATATTCCTATCCAACAGGGAACTTCTTGAAGGAGCGTGTGTAATCAAAATCTGTAGGAAACTTGGAGAATCTCCGAGCAAGCGCAGAACCTCGAAGCACCCTCGCAGCGCCCGGTAAAAACTCAAATGAACTTGTCGCTTAAAACTAAATTCATTTCCAACTCTCGTCTTAGAATAGTTTTTTCCCATACTAACTTGTTCACAGTTTAAAAATCAATTTCTTAGCGCTGAAAGGACATCTTGCGATGTGTTTACTTCAGCCCCACCACGAAGCGATGTGAACTTAAGTTAAACCTAGCTGCAAGAATTACTTTTTTAAATAAACCAACTTTAGGTAAAAAATTTGCAAACAAGTTCTCCTACACAAAAAAAGAGTTGACTTTCAACTTTAACCTTTCCACAACGTGCACAGAATATTATTTCAAAACTTTGCTACTTTACTGTGGTTATACGGTTGTTTTTATGAAGGAAATGTAACTTACGTTTTTATCCACCGCATTGTATCAATATTGTTCATATTCTGCCTTGCCAAGGAACATACTATTAGCACAGAATATATCATAAGGTACAATTTTTTTATATACTTGTCTAGTAGGCGTTAACTGCTGGACATAGACCTCAAAATGGATAGGTCCTAGATCGCGTGTTTTGGTTCGTGCTCGAGAACCTTTACTCCAACAGATGTAAGTTCTGCGAGCAATTTGGTTAACGGAGCAATTTGGTTTATCAACCTGCTCATTCGGTGAGATATGTTGGCGATCTTGGTTCTTCTACGCATCACTGCGTTTCGGATTTTCGGTTTTCGTTTGAAACTCCAAGCATAGCTCTCTCTATAGCGTCCATCAGTGCAAACATTTGAATTAAGTATTCTAGTTTCTTCTACAATGCAGAGGAGAAAAGTTTGAGAGACAGAATGTCTCCCTGTCTCACCCCTGTTTCGAATTGGTTTAGATTCGTGATTTAGTCAGATAGATGTTGGCCTTAACACTGCGATATTAGTGAATTCAGCACCGCTGCTGTAGATATCAAAACATTGCAGGTCTCAACTGAATCTAAAGGTTTCTCGTTGTTCACAAAAGTTAGACATAGCGACCAGTTATTATTATTAGTCTTCGGTCAACTGTAGAATCTTCCGGAGAGTAGAGGATGTAGTCTACTGTCTACTTAAGTAATTTCAGAGCCGAGCTAGTTCGGGGGTAGGAAGATATCGAGTCTGCTTGCAAAATGATTGGTTCGAAAACAGCATAAAGACGTGGCTCAGCAGCAAAATGGGCATACAATTGTTAAAGTGGGAATTGTCCCTCAGTCATGCTTCTGGTGTTGTAACCTCAAGTATAAGGGAATCTTCTGAAGAGCTATAGGTATCAATATTAAACCCACTTTCAGAAGCTCTTTCGTTATTCTTTCCTCACCCTGTGCCTTGTCATTCTTCTTCCTTGTTATGTCTTAGTTTGCGAGCCGTTCTTATCTCATAGGATCTCTGATCCCCGGAATAACCTCGGCGTAATGTTGGGTCCTGCATTGCTAGTCGTGCTTGGAGCAGAACTTTGCAATAAGGATTTTGTCCATGCCCTTCTCGAGCTCTCGTAGAATCTCCAGCTTCAACGAAGTTATTTTATTATTTATTTCTTTAATTTACATTTACAATATCATACCAGATTAAAACAATACACCAAATAGACCTTGCAAATTACAAAACTATATTTTAATATATAAACGGCCCTTTCGGTTAATGATACTGAATCACACTACCACTGCCGGTCTTCAATTTCGTCAGCTGACTTTGACTAATAGACTGATCTCTTACGAAAATTAGAACGTAATTTTAGTGTCTTGATTGTACTAGGTAGGTACTGCCTGTACTAGTAGATGCTTAATTCACAGACATCTATATATATATAAAACAAAGTCGTGTTAGTTACACCACTCAAGATCGGCTGGACCGATGTTAGTTATCTCTTTTTTGGTGGATTTTTCTCTGCTCCGAGTAGCAGAAAAAGTAATAAGGAGGAGGAGGGGGGGGGGGGATTCACCGGGGGCTACCCGGGCGAAACCGGGGCGAGTCGCTAGTAGTGATAATAAAGAAGATTTACAAAGATATATATGTATAAATACTGTAGCGTGTATAAATTTAAGATTTGCGATCAAGTTTGTAGTCTTGATCTCGAAACTGATTGTGTTCTAGATTGTGCTTCACTCTAATGAAATAAGTGCTTTCTCGGAGTGCGCCATCAGATAAATCCCTGCACAACAGAAAAAAACTATTAAACGTGACCAAGTACGTTTTGCGACAGAGCGAACGGAGTGGCCCTTGTCCTTCAAGAGCGCAATTAGTTCGCTTTTTGCTGCACTCAGGCGCTTTGAGTAATGATTGGACGTTGAACGCCAGCGAGTTGTGGTTGTTTACGCCGGCTACTAACGCTGATTTATCACCGAGGTCGACAGCCGAATAAAACTACTTACACGAAATCATAATTACACCAACGTTTAATATTAATATCTCGCGATCTAACACGATAGGGCCACCGTAAAACTCTATCTTGTCGATCAACAACGCCAGTTTATATAAGGTACAGAAAAAGATTAAAAGCACAATAAAGACGCATCCTTACATGCAAATGTGTAGGCGTGGCAAGAAACTTGGCAAGCGCACGGTCCCGATCCTGCAAATCTGCGCTGCGCTTATCAGCGGTGATTCATTTTATCCCGCACGAGCACCGCGCACAAATAAACATTATTTGAACGCACGTATGGCCATGTTACTTAGTAACTGCGCGCCACGAGACTTCATTTTATTTGGCAGATAAGGACGCTCATATGTCCCAGGGATTCACTGACGCTTTGTCGAGGAAGAAAAGAATAGATCGTGATGAGAAATGTGCTGGAATAATTTATCTTCGGGTTAGTTTAGGGAATGAAGCTCGTCTCAAGCGGCGGATGACGGCTTATTTCTAATTCAGGGACGCGTTTTCGAAGAAGATAAAGCGGGTGAATTGAATAACTGAATAAAAACGATGACACGCAAAAGTTTGGAGACAGTCAAAATATTGAGAACAATATCTGTGCGGCAGTTAGACAAAAGGTAAACAGGAAAATGGCAATTTAACATAGTTTTTTTGAGTTGCAGGTCGTTACACACACGGATATGGCGCACGTGCCGTTTATGGCTGAAGATGTTGAAAGAGACACGGCACAAAGCGGCCGAGATTTATTGGCCCACAGTAAACGCGTGCGAGGAAGTTTGTGCACGGCCGATCCACAAATAGCTATATTTAACGTGAAACTATTTCCATCAATTTGTTAGATCCTTTACGAAAAACTTAAATTGGAGCGATTAAAGCGTGACCCGCGTGATTGATCCCTCACATAGCGCCGCAGCCCAACTTCACCCGCGGCCGCTCTATTGTACCTCAGATTTATCTCTACTTCCCCATTTTTATTGCGTACTCCGAACTTATAACGAAATAGTTACGGCTGTTAAAAGGTTTTATTGGTTAACCTTCAGTGTGTGCGGGCATAAAATAGATTCGTAACCAAAGGAGCGTACGCATACTGCTAGATTTATAACTGTATCACGTGAAAAAGAAACAAATTTGCCCTGCACAAGGATATAAAACGAGGGATATAGCACAAATTTATCGATAAATTGTGGAAATCACGGGATAATAAAATATTTTCTATTGAATATTGTATGAAAAGAGTTTTACGGGTCCCACTCATTTCACTCCATTTTACTACCTACCTTTTTATGCAGGACGAGTATCGGAATACGTAATACCGTTTACGGCGGATGTAAATGGTGTTATTAGTGACGTCAGTGGAACTTACCTGGAACAAAAATACATGGATGAGCAACGGTCATAAATAAAACTGAAAGTTAATCTAAGAAAGATAGTTTACAAAACGTCACGCCGACGTCTTTTTTATATTATAATTACAATTAAAAATGTAATATCCCGGTGATCAGATTGGAAGTGGCTGAGACCGGAGCCCCTATTCCAAGCCTACGAGCAAATTCACTTAATTTACCCCTTCCCGCTAAACTTTACGCACTTAATAAACTCCGGGCGAATTAAAATTCCGTCGGTTTAGTAACAATCGTGTCGGAACGCTAACTCTTTCGAGTTATTAATAAGACACGCCTCACTCTGATTTATCTACAGAAATAAGGACAGGGTGATCATGGCTAACAAGTTTACGTTTAGCAGTTTCGCGACGCGATGCTTATTAAAAAAGGAAAGAAGCCCAGAAGCCTAAGAACCGGTGCCTTAGAGCATTGCAGGCCTCCGTACTCATGCACAGCTTAATCATTTCACTTCACTGGTTCTCTTAACCAATTTTAATAATATCTGTCTCGTCAGATCAGATACTGATTGAACTGCTCTCTGATACCCAGCGATAACAGAAAGCGGGATACAATGTATTTTCATGCAACATTCCTGCACTGTTGTTATATTCAATTGTACTTATTCTTACTAACTATAGTGTAGATAGACATATGTGTTTTACTAACCCAATGATCCTTGTAGATTGAATAAATAAAGGAAATATACAATATACTGCTTGATGCTTGCGTTTTAAGTAATAAATAATGAAACTACTTCGAAGTTTTAAAAAGAGTTTAGATTGTTATCCACAGAACCAAGTGTGATGAAAGGATTTGCATATGCGCCGCTGCAGAGATAATTCTTTCATGCACACTATTGGAGTCACGCTCATGCTCCAAAAACGCCAGTCCTCCACATATTCACTGTGTACCAAAATCTTAAGCGCAAACAAATCGTCTATTCTATTTTGCTCTGGGGCCGATTCCAGAGTGTTAGACGGGTGGGAATAAATAATCTCGTATTTAGACGCTCCTTCCTGGAGGGTTGATCGTAAATCAGGACGAGACGAAATTTCTGTCTTATGTGAATGTAAAATTTACAGAGCAATGCCGCTGTAGTTCTAAACGAGATCTCTTAAGTTTTGATACTCCTTAGCGGTTATGTGTAAGCCGGAGCTAATATAATATTTACTCTCAATTATATTCATGAAGATAGCTTATAGATACTTTAATATAATTGAACCTAGATTAGGTCTTGTGGGATCAATGACAGATGTATTATCTAATTGTTACCGCCCAAGAGCCTCTTGATACCTGTTGACGTTTTTTTTACAACATAAAAATCAGATTTATCGGTGTGGCCAAACAAATGTCAACAGCACACTGTTGTGATCATAAGACCATCTTCCTTCTACATCAGCCTTAATTAATCTCTAACGACCTAAGTAATCGAAATGAGGCTACCTTGCATTTGATGTAGTCAGTACGAGGTTAGAATCTCCTTGTGAAGGTAATAATAAAACCTTTTTGGTTTGGTTTAGTAGAGTGACGTTTTCAGAGAACTTTATGAAAAAAAAAAAGCGGCCAAGTGCCTGTCGGACTCGCCCATGAAGGGTTCCGTAGCAGCAAGTAACATAATATAAAAGTTCTTGGATGGATTACGATTAATGACGTATTAAAAAAAAACTACTTACTAGATCTCGTTCAAACCAATTTTGAGTGAAAGTTTACATGGTAATGTACATTACATATTTTTTTTAGTTTTATCATTCTCTTATTTTAGAAGTTATGGGGGGGGGACACACACTTTTTACCACTTTGGAAGTGTCTCTTGCGCAAACTATTCAGTTTAGAAAAAAATTATATTATTAACCTCAATATCATTTTTAAAGACCTATCCATAGATACCCCACACGTATAGGTTTGATGTTTTTTTTTTTTTGAGTTTCAGTTCTTAGTATGGGGAGCCCCAAAAATAATTGTTTTTTTTCAATTTTTGTGTAAAAAACTTAATGCGGTTTACAGAATACATCTACCTACCAAGTTTCAACAGTATAGCTCTTATAGTTTCGGAAAAAAGTGGCTGTGACATACTCGGACAGACAGACAGACATGACGAATCCATAAGGGTTTCCGTAATTTTTTTTACGGAACCCTAAAAAGACATTTGGTTTTATATGTTTTCAATAGTAGAGGATTAACCGACTAACCAGAGGATTAAGGATTGACCAAATATAACCATTACGGTCATAATTATGGAATATTAGTGAAAATCGCAAGAGGATCGAGAGCTCGCATTGAATTCATCCCGTTTATCCTGTTTCCGTTGATACTGTTTGCCTACCCCGACAGATGTAAGCCTTGTTACCAAATAAAGCCTGTAAAACATGAAGACCAAAATGTTATTAATGTGTTCTCGACGAATCTGGCTAAAAAGTAGTAAAGAACATCACACAGACTATGTAAACAAAGCTAGGAAATACTCTAGACGTTATAAACCAACTCGACCCATCTGATAATATAAGTGTGACCAATCGGGGATGATATTTAAAGACATTAATGTAAGTGGTCCGGGACTAAAACCCACTACTTAAATATAGGAAGTCCTCCTAGCGTAACCATCACTGCAATGAGACTACTAGTTCACCTGGTTAATGTTTATAAACCTAAGTTTAGAGTTACTAAAAACCTCGTTCGGAAAAATAACTATCTTCATTTGTATATTTTACAACACACTAAGATATAAATCCGCGTATTTAAGTAGCATTAAGACCGCGTAGAGATACTCTATAATTCCAAAGTTAGTCGGTCTATTGGTACGTTTGGTGCACTAAGCATTAATATCTTGGGAGAAACCAAGAACTTGTAACCGAATCCGTGTAATCCTCGAGTGAGATTTATATGAGACCGCGTAGGTAACGCAGTGCGGCTACGTACCGTAACCTTGTAGCCTCGTAGCAAAACGCTACGCCGTAGCCGCCACCGTAGCGATACTGTAGACATTTAAGCTTAAAGTGATTTTGGGATGTAATATTACTGTGTTTATTTTATGGGGATATCGTGAGGTAAAGTGGGAATTTGAGCGTAATAGAATACATAATTTTATAAGCTTTTTACTTGAACTATCTGAGCTTGCTAGTACTCACGTATAACGAAGTAGGTAAAATACGAAAAATATATTTTCTGTTTAGTGAAGATTAAAGAAAGATACTTATACGAGTATACAAAAACCTCAATCGTAGAGTTACTAGAAAGTATAAACGAGCGCTATATTAGTTGTCTATGTATGTTATAAGAAGTTGTATTGGTAAAAATGGCTTTAGAATCTAAAGCCATTTTTCAACCTCTCTAGAGAGACTAGTGATGATATTAAATTGAAATAAATTTATTCAATGAGTTGTTTCATAAGATAAAATATAATAGGTATTAGTAATGATGATTCATAGTAGTTCCATAACCCCTTAAGGCGTGCTTTTTTCTATAAGAGAGCTTAAGCGAAAGTGCTCTTGAATAAACGATTTCGCTATTCAGCTCATCGTTTTCCTCCATCATTTTGCAGACATTCAGAGATCATCCGTACTCACTGCGTAATCGAAAAAGTCGACTTAGTACGAGATACAGAGATAAAATAAAGGCTTATTTGGCAATAGGGAAGCATTTACATACATGCAAGAAAATGATCCGTGTAGAACGTATTTGTTGGCTTCCTGGCAAGAACGCTAAGTGAGTAGATCATTTTTGAACATGTAGATTGGTATTTTAGAATTATTACAATTTATCCCATACAAGATTATTTGGACAGAAATGGAAGTCTAAAGGGATTTGTAACGAGTGGGCTGTTATAAGTAGCCGGCTGAGATGCAAGAGATTGCGGGTTACATTCCCGCTGCAGGACAAATGTTTGTATGACCTGCGAATATTTCTTCCGGGTATGTGTGTTGTAGTACCATGGTACTCGTAGTACATCGTAGAGGACTATATATGTTACTGTTCAAGAGTATATTTTAAGAGTTTTTGTTTTGGCATAGCCCGGCGCATAATAGTGAATCACGATATCAATATATTTTCAAGTGTCAATCTTCATAAAAAAATGGTAAGAGAAAAAACCGCAAACTAGTCAGAGAACCCTCATGTTAATTTTAAAATAACCTGCTGAAATACACATCACAAAAAAAAAATACATTCAGCCATACAAACAGAATCGTTGATAAACATTCTTAATCTTCCACACTAAGCAGTCGGAAAAAAATATCACAATATAACACAGCGGATAAACTTTTCCCCCAATACTTTCTTAATCTTTTAAATTCTTATAAAAATCACGCAATGTTGTAGTATAAAAAACAAAAATAAACAAAAAAATATCCAAACAAAGTAACATGTTCTTTAAGTACATTCCCTAATCCATAGCGAAGGTACACAAATAAAAATAGGTATAACACATCACCTGCCACCATATGCGCCTCTCCCACGCGACCCACTTCCAGCAAACGCTAATTTACTTTTGTTCTTACCGAAATACCGAATTTACTTAGCTATTTTGGTAAGTCCTTGTATCATTCGAATGTATAAAATGTTTGAAGATTAACGTACGCTTGAACAAACGCGAACGGGTTACGTTTGCTAATGTTGTGTGTGTAATTTCTAGTCTTTTAAAGCCGGTATTAAAGTGGTTTTATGTTTGAAAGTTGGAGTGTATAAATTAAATAGAGATATTTCTAGGGTTTTTGTTGGAATTTAAATTTTAGTAACTAAATAACGTTGTTTTTATGGGTTTGAGCGAAACAGGTCAATTTGTACAGGTTCTTTGATGCAAAATGTTTATCTCTAGCTGTATGTGGGGAAAGCTTTAGTTAAACAAATATCAAAACGAAACCCTTGCCAACTGATAGATTGTATTCTTTATATTTCGTTTTGGCAAAACTTGTATGGGCACTATTACGGCATAAGATTGTTGACAGGAGATAATAAAAATCCCCTTCCGCAGTTAACAAACTTAACCCGTCATCCATTAGCCCACAAAAGTCAGTTGGTATTATCGTTCGAAAATTGTTTTCTAATATATTGGCAAGCACTGCCATCTGGTGTGACGCCATGACAGATTGATAGATGGCACTAGTCAGCAGCCTGATTGATCGCTGACGTCTCTATGACTCGGCCTGACTGAGGTCACTCATCATAGTATGCTGTTTGACTTCCTGAGATCATCATCACCATCATCATCATCTACTTACTGCATTCCACTGCTGGACATAGGTCTCTCCCAAGGCTCGCCACTGAGCCCGGTTTTCGGCTCTCCTCATCCAGTTTCTACCAGCCACCCCGCGTAAGTCGTCACTACACCTAGCCAGAAGCTGCCCTACACTACGTTTGCCAAGACGTGGTCTCCACTCAAGAACTCATTTACTCCACCGGTTATCGGTTCTTCTGCAAACATGACCGATCCACTGCCACTGAGAGACTGCCATGCCACTGTACTGAGATAGCAAAACTTAAATTAAATAGGTACATAATTGACATTGAATTAGGTAGTTATTTTTACTTTTTAATATTTTTGTTCGATCAAGAGATTTCAAATCAAGTGGCCATATATTGTAAGGTTGGCTGAAGCTTAACAAATCTGTTAATAGAATCACTTTCAAGATGACACGAAAAGTAATAATAGACACCAAAACGTGGAACCCAATTTACTCCGGTATTGGCTCTCCCCAAACACACGCACCTAATCAAAACTTAAGCGCTTCTTGCAATCAAACAGAAGGTAGTAAATTTCGTGTGAAATTAGCTTTCTATCTCGAACTCAATCACCGAACTCGGGACGTTAATGTCTCCGGGCATAAACTATATTCGATCGATAGAATTGAAATGGGAATGTTTCTAATTGAAGATTCTCGGATAGGACTGCGGGTAACGAACGCAATTCTACCGATTAATGATGCGAGCCTAATCCAACTAAGCACGGAGATGGAAGGTGTCACGGGAGTAGTCTGCTCCCATCACTCCTACCGAACGTTCTCGAACAGTTTAGAGAGAGAAGCGTGTGGTGAGTTTCAACATTTGAATGTAGGCTTACATTTTCTGATTGGAATTTGGATTCGATTTCACAAATAGTGAATTATGCTTTCCTTTTCCCAGTTCTACTTGTTTCGCAACAAGTGGATTAGTTAGGTGTTTACATTTTGTCTTGCAAGGTTTAAAGCAGAAAGTCAATAAGAAATAAATTTTACTTTCCATCAGTTTCTACATTATTTCCTTATTTTCACTGAAACAAGTTATTGTGGATGTTAAAATACGACTTAATGTTTTACTCAGAAACATGTTCAAGTAAAAGTTAGAAAAGCTTTCAAATCAGATTTCGTGGAAATACGAATCTTATTTATCTGAAAGTGGTTGTATTTCTTACAGATATATTTCTACTTAAATTGTGGCTATATTGTTTTATGAAATTACTCTGATAAATTGTAACATTTTACCGTTTGTATAACCATAAGTATATTACATTATGTAATAAATATGTGTATATATATAGTACATCTATTTTTATTTAATTTTAATTTGAATAGTCATCGTGTCAAAAAAAGAAAGCCGCGGCAATTCTAGGGTTAATTATTTTTCTTCAGAATATGGTTTCAATAATAATAGAATTTTTTAAGTGTGCGTTTTGTTACAATAATCTTGAACCATTGGTAGCACAAGGACATGTTACTTCATTAGCCCGACAGCATTAGCTTATGCTTTAATAATTTCACGCTCGCTTTCAGCGTTTCCGAAACTTTAATGGCAAATGCCGACGTAATTTTATCGTGAGTAGTTCAGAGTAATGAGAAACTAAAGGGCATATACCAAAAAAATACACACAAAAACACACATAATTTATACGTAAATAACACGCACAAATTAGAATCTATATAGATTATTAGTATTTTTGTAATGAATTATTTGTATCCCTAACCCAAGAGCGCAGTCTACGGTCTTATTGCAGATGGGCTAAACCCCGGCATCACAAAGTTGTATCCTTAGAACGTCGACTATGACGTAAATAATAACTACCTTTTTAACCCAATATACTCTATGGTTAAGGAAGGAAACAATGTATATAGTGCCACCAACTTATCTGTAGAACGGCCAAAATGGAAACTATTGAAAACGTCACTTCGCTGTCAGTGGTTGTAATGGGCTGCCGCTACAGATCAGTGTTACCAGATGATTATTAAATAAATTCCCGAAATCGTTGTTTTTTTTTTCTGATCCTGTGTATAATAAATAATAATGGTTAATTGTGTCAAAAATGATTATCTGGTACATGCTTATGCATGCTTATGCTTATGGTACATTATGTAACTTAAATAAATAAACTGAAATATAGTACCACGGTTAGGCTCTGTCCCCACACTAAGACTAAAAGCCTGTACAGCAGGGCCACAGTGATTCGCCACGGACTCTCATTCGGTATTAGATATTAATATGTAGATGCAAGGTACGTACATTGCGAAAAGGTACATAGGATACGTTTTAGCAACATAGTTATTATATACTAATTCTAAGAAAAAAAGGGTTAAATTAACAAAAGCTTTAAGCATCCTAATAATTAGATGGGTAGTAAGTACTACTTGTCCTACTCTCTACACAATGCTAAACAATATTTTAAATCAATAGAGGTCCATTGTGTGAGAGTGTATTTGTGGGTGTTTGAATGTGTGTATACTACTACAATATATGTATATATATGTATGTATATATTTCCGCAAGAATTATAGTATTAATTTGTTTGTGTGTGAGTTTGGAATATGTGTTAGCACTATGTGGAAGTGTGTTAGTGAGTTAATCTAATGTATCTATTAAATCTTTTGTCTTGCCGTTGTTTAGTTAACTTAAGTAGTTTCTTCAATTCCACTTCAATTTATGTATGTTCATATCAACGATACTCATTTCTTTACTTATCTTGTTATAGAGCCTGGGTCCAACATTGAAGTTGATACCTTATTTGCACAACATGGTCACAAATGCTTATGATTGCCAGCGTATCACTGTGACCTAAATCCCATAGAGATGATATGAAGTTCCATGAAAAGGAAAGTAGTGGACGTAAATATACTGTTACTGTTAGCCTGAATTATCCCATTGTTGGGCAAAGGCCTCACCCCATATCCTCCAGTCACTACGATCCTGTGCTATTGTTTGCCAATCGGTTTTAAAAGTGTATATTTCATCGCGCCCTCTCCTGCGTAGCTTCGTGGTCTGCCGCAACGCCGTCTCGCTGTGTCAGGGCTCCACGTAGTTGTTATTTTGGCCCAAAGCTCATCAGGCATGTGACAGACATGTCCAGCCCAATTCCACTTCAGCTAGGTGGTTTTTTCTCCTATGTCGGCGATTTTAGTTTTGGAGCGCAGTATGGTGTTTCGAATCCGGTCGGTTAATGTAACTCCCAGAATACTGCGCTCCATCGCCCGCTGGCAAACCATGAGTTTGGATTTATGAAAATTTGTCAATGACCAAGTTTGCGAGCCATAAGTGAGAATGGGAAGAATGTACATGTCCATAAGTTTGCGCTTTAATATTATGGGAAGAATTTCCCTTCATCAGCTCTTTCATCGACCAATAACTCCTCCTGGCGTTCTCAGTGCGTCTCGCAATTTCTCTATCCTGCCTACCCGCCTAGAGGGAAACTATCTGGCCGAGATAGATGTAATCTTGGACGTAGTGCATTGCTTCACCGTTGACTGTTATTTGATGTTGGTCATTACTTTGGTCTTTGACATGTTCATCTTCAATCCAACCTCACGGCTTGCATTGCTCAGGTCTTCGAGCAAGGACTGTAGTTCGGATGCTGTTGAGGAGAAGAGAACAAGGTCGTCAGCGAAGCGAAGGTTAGTCAACCTTACCTAATTCTTACAATTTCGTCAGGTGCGTGTACAACCATGTTTATACCGATTGCAGCAAAATATTTAATAAGTGGCCACCCTTTTCGATGGTGGCGCCCTCTAATCATTCTACAGGTAAGTTGGTGGCACTGTAGTTCTAAGTCCATGAAGTACAGAATTGGGTGAATAGTCAAAAATCGAAAGCCCATGGATTTTAGAGTTTCGTGTCACTGTTCTCAATATTTCCAATGACAACCAAATGTGTTCTATGAAGCATCGAAACCCCAAGCTCGACGGTTGTGAGACGGGTACAAAGTGAATAAAACGTACGAAGTATAATAGTATACTATTACAAAAAATTATGTTTTGTTAAGGTGGGGTATGCCGCATAATAACTAGTCTTAGGTTTGATTTATAACAGACTACAGATATTCAAATTATAAATATGCGTGGATACTACCTTCCTTACTCTGTGATACTACATTGTAGTTCCGAGGGATCACTGTAACAGAAACCACAATATAAGTCAACATTTTCTCAATAGAAAAAAAAAACAAAGTTACCTCTAACGTTTGTCTAGATTCGATTGTTTATTAAAATGGTGCATAGTATTGGGTAACAAATTAGATAAGTAAAATCAATACAACAAAGCCGAGGGTTTACTGTAGGGCTTTTGTAAAATTATCTATAAATATTACGAGATATTCAATAAAAACTGCGGTTTCGTGTGGCGCGAGGCGTTTTTTTTTGTATGAAGATTTCTGCCTGGAGTTGGCGCAACCTTAAGATCTGTTGTATTATATATGCAATGACATTTGGTAGCGAATTCAATAAGGGGATGGACGCTATTCTAGGAGGTCTCTAATCAAAGTCTAACCCAAGACAAAGTTAGCTTGTGTAAATTATATTCAGGATTCCATCGGTCTCCTCTAAGCTCTTACTTATTGTTGGTGTTTGAAAGATCAATTCTGTAATATTAAGTATTTAAACTAAGCAAAAAAATAATAAAATCAATAAACCTAAGAATGCCCATTGACCCAAATCGGAGGTTTCACCTAAATTATTTATTCTTAAAATTATGTCTTTTTAAAAATACATGTCTTTTTTTAGGGATCCAAAGGGTGTTAATAGAACCCTATTACTAATGCTACGCCACTCTGTATGTTTTTCTATATTCTGTTACAGGGGTGTATTTCGTAAGTTGTAAGAGGTAGCTATTAAAATATTCATAGATTATGTGTCATTGCGGCATTAAATCTTTGCAAACAATAAAAATACTAACAACAAATCTCAAGAGGGGACCCCGTACAAGACTTATTCAACCAGGGAATAAAATCTTATTAATGGTACTGCACAATAAGCCTGGAGACAGGAAAATTCTTATAACAACAAAAATTGCCAAACATGTCTAGCTATAAAATGAAGAAATATTTTGACATTAACATGGGATATCTGAGACATCATGGGGGATCTGTACTAGATTAGGCATTGTTCTTCATCAGATAAGTATGTATATATACAAAGCTGTGATGAATCACGTTGAAACCATATTCTCCCATCATAACCTACAACTTAAACTATCGAGATACTTTAAAACATCAATAAGAAATTTATTTGTAAAGAAAACTGCGGGAATAAACTTTTTAAACAAGGTAATAAAATTCTTAACTGCAACAAGAAGTTAGTCGAATACTAGTGAATAAAACATGTTTCCATCCGCATTATATATGTCACCGGCAAGAAAAGTAGATTTATTTTAAGAAAATGAACGGTTGGTATATTGTGTTACAACGTAATCCTTAGTTTTACTGAGAGGCTCGTCCTGAACAATTTAATCACGAATTTACCGTCCCCGTCACGTTTCCAAATCGGACACTTTTATGACATCAGACACTTCGCGTTAAATACGGAGGCTTAAAAAGGGTTGATAGCGCGAGCCCTGTCACCTGAAAAAGCTTGGGACATAACGATACCTTCATCATCGCACCGGACGTTCATTGATAATTAATGGGGCATGCCAGTATAACGAAAACAAACGAGTGGAGGCACGCGCACGATAACGATTAATATCACTGCGGTGCAAAAACAACTCCGGTGGCCTTACTGTGATAAATCATATCTTCTCAAGGCGCAAAAATAAATGAACCCAATGATAAATGGCGACGAATTCACAGTACGGCAGCGTCTAGATTGAGTGAAGCGATAGGGTACGACTCTGTTCTAAAAACTCCGAAATTGTACAGTTATTATCGCAACGGTCCTCAGTTATGTTACAGTACCAGGAACGCGAGTCGATAATTATTTTTCTCCTGACAGATTTTAATATAACACGAATACTCTACAGACAATTGAAAATATTTCACCCAGCACTGATTTAGCATCGTTCTCTACTCAGTTAAATTTACTAAGAAAATTTCTTAGTAACCTTTTTACAATTTCTCCATTGTCCCTATCCCATCGTTGAAATGTCAACGTATAGATTTGCTACTCCAATATCCTTGATAATCGTGACTTCATTTTCTACGATGTATAATAAAATAAGAGGGAAGAGACAGTGAAGTTATACGGGTTCAAGTTAGGAAAAATTGTCGCGTTATAGAAAACTTCCTTTATAACATAACTCTATATTGGAGATTTAGAAGTGAATTTCGGCAAAAAGCCCCGCATATTGTCAATCATCCAGCGAGGAAATTTCCCTACGAACTGTCAAATATTTATCTTTTTCTCTTATTCTCACAATGTCAATATCGGCCTGGAACGCCGGAATGTAGGTAGGTATACAGACTTTATCTCGCGAGTTATTTTACGATTTTGTTCTTAATAAAATAAATAAGCTCGTTTTTGCTGTTTTAGATCCATAGACAGTGAAAGTATCTTCATAAGCTACGATAATAAATATGTTGAGTCTACCGAATGAAGTCAAACTTGACCTGTATCCAAAACATTTAGTAATCAAAAACGGATCTATAGGTACAAGTGAGTTTAGCATTAGGTACTTGTTATTGTAACTTTAATAATGAAAACTCATTAACGCTATAAGTATATTACTTTATTTAATTATAAAGTAATCGTAAGCAAAAGGCGCAGAAACATTCCCACCGGTACATTTCAATCGTATAATTCGTGATGAGACTTTATTTGATTCTACGATAATGGCGCCAGCGGCCGGTTGTCCCCAGGTACCTTCTACATACAGTCTCGGAAATTGCACTAACCACATCAGAGTACCAGGAAATTAGAAACGTTCGAGGATATAATCGAATGCCTCTCTCTAGCATAGAAATAAACTGACCGTTTTATCGGCGACGAATCCTCTAGTGTGTGGTTGACTTGATTTTTGGGACTTCCGTTTGTGGAAAGAAGTGAGCTATATTTGCTATTTTTATTGAACTATCCACTTAAAAATCTAAACATAAAGGCAAGAATACTCAAAGAAATATTTGTTAAACTGTGCAATTGTTTCTAATATTGTCCTTCTCCATATACAGATATTTCTTACAAAGAAAGTTTTTTCCAGTCTTAGCTCTTGCAAGCAGCATATAAAATTTGTATTCTAACAAATCGGTTCACCGAAAAACTGGACAGCAAAATGTCCCCAATAAAAGAGCAAGCGAACTTCGAAATGCGAGTTCTATCATCGCCACTTTACCGACTACCTATTTGTACAACACTAATACTTTCTGATTGGTCGTCCAATACATTTTTCTGAAGATTAAGTTAACGCCGCCGCCGGTCGCGATGTAGACGGCGCAGGGTGCGCTAATTACGTTAGCGATCCCCTCCCTCTCTGTAAACGACTCGGCTTTCAATGTAAACAACCGCTCAAGTTTAGTAGAAAAAATTCAGAAACGCACTTATTTACGTCCCAGAGGTAGAGCGACCGACGTAACGGTAAACCGTACCGTCTGTAAGAGGGGGCTTCATGAACAGATGCGCTTACTTAGAATTTAAGATAAGTAGGTTTGTAGTGGCTTGTTTTGACAGATAAATCATAATAAATGATTTTTAAACGGTTTTATTTAGCTTGTCCGGTTTGTTTTTGTTTGTTTGGGTCAGATTTAGTAATTTAAATTTGTTGAAAACCCTTTGTTGACCGACTGTTATGAAATTTGGTAAAAACCTTTAGTTCTGATGACAATACAATTATGTGTATTCAGTACCATTGTAAATCCAGGCTGGCCAACGGCACCAAATGGCGTATTATATATATTTTTTCAACCTCCTTAATATGGGTATCACATGGAAGGGCTAGACTAGTAGAATGGTACAACATGACACAATTCCAAATGATGGCCACAACCACAAAATGGCACAAACATATTTTTAGGATTATGTATTGAGTTAAATTGCAAAAAACTGACAGGAAAGAAACCTTGTAATAATGAGGCACTAAATTAACAAAATAGAATGAAAAGTCCTGAGTAACTAAATAAAAAACGAAAAAAAATATATGTAAAAATGTTTATTTTAAAATCAAATACTAAAATTGCGCTATCTGCCTACTACGCCCAAGTTTACTCAGTTCTTAATTATTGCATAGTCATGTGGGGTGAGAGTGTACATTTTGACCAGCTTGTTGTCATGCAAAAGAAATGTATAAGAATACTAGTTAATATTTCAAATCGTCAAAGCTGCAGCCCACATTTTATAAGCAAAGAACTTTTGACACTTCCATGTATTTATATTTTACAAGCAGTGATATTTGTAAGAAAGCATAGAAATTACTTTAAATCCAAGTCTGAAACTCATGAAAATTATAACAGAGGAAATAGAAATAAGCTAATGACAACCTCCTAGAACTTACACACGTTTAGTAAGAGCCCCCTTTCTAGACTTTTCAGAATTTATAACTAAATACCAGAAGAAATAAAAACCGAAACCAAGGTCAATTTATTTATTAAAAAAAATACATCTTTATTACTCATAAAATGTTATTACTTTGTTGATGAATTTATCGCTGACAAATTGAAAATAACCAAATGTACCTACTCAGTTAAAAGTGCCTTGTTTTTGTGAACGATCTGTAGTGCTACTATTCTTTTAATTCTGCTAATTTTTTATTTTTTTATTTGATTTAGGACATTATTTTGAAATTGCTTTGTTTTCTATACTTTACTACTAGTTGACATATTGTAATGTGGTCGTGCGTGATCACAAAAATTACAGCGCCCTAACGGGGCTCATGTACCTACTACATAACTAACAGTAGAAATAAGACCTTAAACTAACAATATTGTAAGTACATGTAAGCAATAAATAAATACAAATACAAATATAAAACTAGAAAATAAAATACGTAAAAATTAAACAGTTTCATTGAAAAGAAAGATTTATAGTTTTTATTTTTGATCAATGCCCTAGTTTGATGAGGAGAGTGGTTTGATGACTGGTACCCAGGACCTACCTAATTATTTTGTAGCTTTTAGTGCATTATCTACATCATTATATCTTTCTTTTCAAACTAGTATTTTTTTACCTATTTTATTTGCTTGTTTATCTGAACAGCCTAGCCAATACACAAATTAATCAATGTATATTTACATATTTCTAACTTATTTATAATAAATAGTTGTCAATTAAGTCAAGAATTCAAGCACAAACAATCACACATTCTTCTCACAGAACCCCAGCACTCCTAAAAAATCACCTTCAAACTACTTGCAAACATATCACAATCAGAGCTTGAGTCCTGGAGAGCACTGAGTACAGAGAGGGTTTGCGAGATAGGGCGTGTGCTACTGTTCAGCAAGACGGGTCCTAGGACATTTTGTGTCTCCTGCCTCAACAGTTGTTTGGGAAGGTACAACCTCGACAGCTCATCATGGATATCTTGAGCATCAAATAACCGAACAGGATGATACAGTGTAGGACCAATCCGACTGATCGAAAGACCGATGATATTTTAATGAGCGCAGGTTTTCGGTGGATGGAGGCGGCTCAAGAACATTCGTCGTCGCATTATATCGGGGTGGCCTATTTCCAATATAGTAGAGAGCGATATTCAAATCTGTTAAGAATTTATATTATTAAATGATATTTAAAGCCCTTGGAGAACTAAATTCTAGTTATATCACGGTCTTCATTCCACAAAACAATTTTTAGAACGATATTTAATGTTGACCTCGAAATGATAACTATTCCCAGAGCTATGTAATTTTAATATCAGACTTTTAATTTATATTTTTAACAAGCTTTTCAGTTGTACTAAGCATTTTTCTTAATAAGATTATTGCTTTAAAACGCGCGAGGTACCCACGCGTGTTGTACCAGAAAATTGTGTTGAGGATTCTTGCTACTACATTTATAGATGAATAATAAAAAAATACAAAAGATAGATTCTGAAATCGAGCGTGACCTACCCAGATATTATATATCCGAATATATTGATCCCCCAGGATCAGAGGATGTTCGGTTTCGTTTCTGTGGAAGTTTTCTATCCCTCTGCGTTTAGGGAGTTGCACTGGACAATCTTATCAAGGGGAGGGAAGGGAAAGATTTTCCACTGTCCGGCGCTCTCTCACCTTGAGGGATTTCCCTCAGCGCGTTCAGACTGCCACCGGATTTCAGCTTCTGAATGCGTAGGTATATTCCGCCTCTTGAAAAAGTTTTCATTTTTTAGCATTACGTATACTTGTAACGGAATTATAGGGGTTACGCGGGCCTCGGCGATGGGATTTGAGATTGAATACTTAATATTCTATTTCGGGAAAAGGTTTCACATCTCATTTAAAATATGTACGCTTATCTGATGCCTACAATAAGTGGATTACTCCAATTTTATTTTGGTAAACATTTTTATGAAATTATGGGAAATTCCATACATCCTGCAAAATTATTATTATATAAGGGTTTTTTGTTTGGATTTTGTCTGTCAGTCAATTATGCTATAAGTAGGTAAACCGATTTCGATAGTAGTCTCAACTATGGCTCTTACATCGAGTCTGAGGCAAAAACAGCTGCCATGAAGCTAGGCATCCTGAATAAGGTAAAGCGTTACTTCACACCAGGACAGCTTCTCAGTTTATATAAAGCACAAGTCCGGGCTGGTATGGAGTACTGCTGCCATGTTTGGGATGGTTCGGCCAAATACCAGCTTGCTGCCTTGTACTCGATCGAACGTAGAGCTTTCAGGCGTATAGGTGAGCAACATATGGCGGAGACTAAGATCCAGAGTCTCGAGCACCGCCGTAAGGTCGCATGCCTTTCGATCTTCTATAGGTTACATTTCGGGGAATGCTCCCAGGAACTTCATGATCTGATCCCACCATCTCCTTTTCATCTTAGGACGAGCAGGCGCACGGCTCGGTACCACCCTTACCTCATTAGTATACCCTCTATTCGTACTAAACGTTTCAGTTCTACCTTTATAATGAGAACTGCTAAGGAGTGGAATACACTACCGTCGTCTGTCTTTCCTGAAAACTATAATCTGGGTCCCTTCAAGTCTAGAGTGAATAGGTGCTTTCTAGACCTTTGTGCTCCATCTTCGGCCACATCGTCACTTATCAACAGGTGAGATCGTAGTCAAACAAAGGTCTATCAATGTTAAAAAAAAAAGAAAAAAAAAGAGTATATAATATCTGCACCCATTTTTTGTATTATTGCCAAATTCAGTTTCCGCGTCTGTTTTTATTAGAATTTAAGCTACATTTATCCTTTCTTACATAATGATCAGGCGTGTAAATGAGGACATACGTTACTGCAAGAATGTAATAGCAACGTCGAACGTCTCGCTCGCATTAGAGACCGCACGGCCCAGCCGAAGATAATGCCATTGCAATACCTCGATCCGATTGAATTGGCAAATTGTATCAAATGCAGCGCTCTACGGACAAAAGATAAGAACCGGATACGTGGGGAGGTAATATTATGTTGCCGTTTGCGGCCGTATCGCCCGTCGGGAGCTGGCAGCCTGGCGATTCGACTTAATCGCTTCGTATAGTTCCCAAACATTTTTATATTGACGACCTCTGTAGCGCAACTTGCGAGTAGCCGGCTACCATGCGCGAGGTTGAGAGTTCGATTCTCGCTGCGGGACAAATGTTTGCATTAATGGTTTGTGTGTTGTGGTAACATGGTACTCGTAGTTCCTGATGATAACCACGACACAGGGGATCGTAGTGTAGGATCAGGACTAAGTATGTGACTGTTGGGTGTTATGTTATGTTATTCTTATATAGTCGTATATTTTACGCTCTTGATTTAACGGAATATCGTATTAAATCATTCGCTACTTATAAAATGTTAGACTTAACGCAAAAACAAGACCCAAATAAATAAAGTAGATAAATGCGGATTGGGTATAACTGTTCGAATCAGAAGTCGCCAGAGGCAAGGTATGGAGCTTATTATTGTGAGAAATGAAAATATGTAGCCAATGTAAACGACAATGCAGATTATTAGTGCCCTACGGAGACGTACAAAGCGTTATAGGAAGAGATATTGCGTGCTTTGTTTTGACAGATATAATTTTTTTATCGTTTCTGTTGAATTCAATTGGCAGAGCGTCGTCAGCGATTCAGTATCATCACGATGATCATGCTCAAACAGCGGGCCTCATTTCGCCGTCGTTACGGGGTGAATTTTAAATTCCCTGCGAGGGTGTACCACTCAACTATGTATGAAGGACCGGCCCTCCATGAGACTCGCATCCGGTCGCACGCATACTCTATGAACCTTCATTGTCTGCCAGAACTCAAGGTAAACCGATTACGTGCAAAAATTCATAAAGCTATTGTCGTCTTCCTACAGAATAAATGGGCTGTTCCTGAACTCAACGATTTTTTGCTATTGCACGCTTAATGAGGAAAATAACCGCAAAATCCTTTTAAAACGTCACTTTAGATAGCATATTATAAGATAGGAAAGTTTAACGGGGCGGCGCTAATAACGTCATCGACCTCCCATTGTGAACCGAAATCTGAATTGAAACGTGATAAACATTAAACAATACGGCCCGTTCAGACTTATCTCCCCTTGACTTATGATATCATTATTTTGCGTTCTGAAAAAATTACCGAGCAAAAACAGGAGCGCGGTGTGCATACTAATTTTATTCCGTCAATATATTGATAGCGTGGACCCTTTAAAATTCTAAAAGCGGAGTCTTACAATAAAATAGGAACAAGCAATTTGGTTGTTAAATCTCATAATTCAAATTGTTTTCCGTGAACATTGTGAAACTTGGGCGTATAAACTCTCAAAATGTACCCACATCCGCGACGAATGCTTGCACTGTTATTTATAGCAAGCCACGTTTCATTGTTGTTTTCGGTTTTCATTTCAACGCTTAATTGTCGCTATTAAGATATTTTTCTGCCTACGAATGTTTTTTTTATCGTTTTCTCTTTCCGCTTTAGTTTGATTTGATCTTTGATTTATGCTAGATTAATTTTATACGAGGAAAAAGAAGACAGTGTTCAAGACGATACTCTAGATAGATGCTCACAAAACTGCAATTGGAAAAGATATTTTAGACAATCACTTACACGATCTCAAATATCGTCATAAATCTCTTAGCGTCTTCTTCACTCAACGATGTATTCTAGAAAGTTTGATAAAAGATCACAGAATTTTCATCAGAAATTCTGAAAATATTTATTATTTTCAAGGATTTATAGCTGTCAATAGTTTTGCTGATGTTCGGCAGCTATAACTTAGTCTAGAGCATTATAATGTGATATTTTAACAATATCTGACTCTATGCGTAAAATAGTTTTACGCTGGACAACCATTGTTGAGTTAAGCTTCACAGTTTCTCGCCTCAATATTTCATCGACAAAGTAGACGTATCAAAGGCCATGTTGAGTCGATAGTATTCTACAGACTACTCCTTTGATCGTCTCAATGGTGCTTAAATTCAGAAGGGTTAACGTTTTTGTGTGTACAAGCCGGAAGCACCCGTGGAATGACGCGGGGCCCCCTCATACATACTCGAGTACCTACGCTTTAGTATCATAAAAATGTAATTAAAATTCACGTCATCCGCCCCCGCCTTAGTTGGAGAGCTCAGGATAACTATTCCATTGTTTTGCTCTGTAGGAATTTTCGTGCAGTTTTGATTTTCTTTTAAAATTAGCGACATACGTTTTTTGAGTTCAGTACCCAGAAGGTGCCAAAATAAACCTTATTACCTACTCAGCGTATGCCATCCGTCCGCCAGGATTCTTCCACGAGTGTAGCAGTCGTAGGCCGTAGTCAGTTGAAATCCATAGTCGCATCTAGGCTTTGTTTGCGTGGGGATATATTTAAACCGAAAATGTCTAAGCTGCTACACTTAAACTTAAATATCTCGGGAACAACAAGTCCGATTGCAAAAATACAAAGTGCGTTGTGATATTTAAAACAAAGTGTCTCCAATTACGAATTTTAGAATACCAGAAGCTTTTAAAAATGTTAAGTGCCTCGACCTAATCGCGATAAAAATCGAACCGAAAATTTCAAACTAAAATCAGGCAAATAATATGCAGAACGTCGAATGTATGTATGTATAGTTTTAAACTCAAATAAAAGGAATCGGCTGAGAACCTAGAAAATACCAACCATTTGTAGATTGACGAAACTCCGTAAACCCTTCATTCCTTCCAAAAACACAACACAGGATCATATAGCCAAGGGTTATTTTATGAACTACTCGTATGTCCATGATTTCATGTCCGACGGTAGTCTTACGACTAGCAAGTTTATTTTGTTTTTACTCTTTACTCATAATGGCAAAAACGTAATGGACATATTATATCGATCAGCGTTTGAACCCATTCTATCACTGATGTTAAAAGCTCTACAAACTTATTTCTATGTTACCTTGCGCCCGCCAGAAAGTACGTACCTGAAATCAAAGTAAAAGTTATAAATAAACAGAGATTTGTTAGAGAGACACGCGAACTGGAACATTCGTAGATAAGATTCGAAGTGAAAGATAGGTAAAGACAACGGTTAGGTGTGGTTGGAAATCATTTTTCACGAGCAAAGTCGCCTGATAGCAACTAATGCTTTACACCGCTACTTTCACTAGGGTTGTCTCAGCTCTGAATTCCTTACTTTTTTTTTTGGATGTATGATAACTGGTTTATAATACAGTTATGATAATAAGTGTTTGAAATTAAATAATAATATACAAGAACTTGCTAAAACTTCAAGAAAACAATGACAAACAGACAAAAAGCCCTTCATAATCAATGCCCTTATTTCGTGCCTCTGCTAGGCACAGAACGGAAAAATTATTGATCGAACGAGCGAAGCGAGCAACAGCTGACAAAATTTGCTTTCATCTATGTATATACATACATAAATCCGTTTGTTGGCACTCGCGTACAGTTCGTATTTTTCAAGTAATCTTGACGAAACTTGATTACAGGTTCTAAAATTTCATATTTTTTTTTTTGTCGTCGTTGATTTTTGATTCGAAGGTATTTTACTGTGGTGCCATTTACCGGCCGATTTTGATAATATTTGGCAAAAACATTTAGTACTCAATTTTATACAATAATTTCGAATATTATTAGCAAAATAGATTAAGAGGCTATCTAGATATACAGGTGGTTTTTTTCCAGGGTAATCAGGTAAAGTCTGAAACCGTGAGAGTTCTCGAAATATGATGTTTGGAGTTGCGAGCTCGACTTTAAAAATAATAAGTCCTGCATTCAAAAAGTTTATTTCTAGATTTTCTGAAAAGTAAGTTCAAATCAAAAAATAAATTTTGGTTTCTTTGTTTGATCATTATGGATCGACATGATGCATAGCTTTAAACAAATTTGTGCTCGTGAAATCTACTGTTCTTAGAACTAACAATAGTCGTAATAATATCTCGTAGGGACTGCTATGAACGTATAAAAATCTATTGAGTGTATTGGAAAATCGGTCACAATAAAATAGTCACATTTTTGGAATAGGAAAAGAGGCTTGTTTCAACGCCAATGTTCCTTCCCCTATCAAAGCAAATCAAATTGATTTTTGGCTGTTGGGTGGCAACCCTAGCAGCTTCTACCCGCGGGGCCCAACCGCCATTTTGATAGATAGGAAATGAAGACAGATTAACCTCGCGTGACTTTACACAGCTCCTGTTAACTCAGAGACAAACGCTTCGATAAATACTGCGTTCCGAAACTCTGGGTTTACTGCAACTTCGATTTATATAACAACCAAACCGTGCTATAATAGATCCCAAAAAAACAACAACTACTTTTACAAGAAAACGCTGTCAGTTGATAAACACGTACCTTTTTTGAAATTATTTCAGTAAGGTAATATTAGGCGAAATAATATACTAGAAACTCGCCCCGACTTCGCACGGGTAGTGACAGGATAGATCCCCCAACCCTCCCCCCTTCCCAACCCCCCATCTATCCACACACCATATACAAAAACCTTCTAAAGTTATTCCCCCTATGTTAAATTTTTTGTCCACCTTGGCTTACATTATTGGAGTTTTAGTAAGGATCCCTAATGTTTTAAAAAATATAATATAGCCTATGTCACCCGGGGATAGTGTAGCTTCCCAACAGTGAATGAATTTTTCGAATCGGTTCAGTAGTTTCGGTGCCTATTCAATGCAAACTAACAAACAAACAAACAATCAAATCGTTTCTCTTTATTATTAGTATAGGCTATTATTAAATCATGTCTATATCGTTAAACACTTTTTCACAGTTCTTTATAAGACAATATTGTCGCGCATATGATAAAATCTCATCATTTGTCAGCGATAAACAGTTATATTTTGTTTTGACGACCTCTGTGGCTCAGCGGTAGCCTGCTGAGATGCGAAAGGATGCCTCGGGACAAGTTTGTGTGCTCTGCAAATATTTGTTCCGGGTCTGAGTGTTGTGGTACTATGGTACTCGAAGTTCCTGATACCCACAACACAGGGGAACCTAGAGTGGGAAGTGACTGTTAAAAAAAATGGTATATGCATGTTTTTTTTTATATAAATCAAATTGTTCTAGCTCATTTGCATGAAATCTAATTGAGACATTCCTCCCTAACACAAATTTCACTATAACGATGACAACACCTCAGTCTTTCATAAGTCAACAAATTCAAGCTTCATCGATGTTCTATTATAGGTTCTGCATACTATATTTAGTAATTTGTGTACTGTATTGTATTTAGCAAAACAACAGGTGGAACTACTATTAGTTCGAAATAAAATTCCCCAGCAATGCATCCTTGACTATCATTACTCTGTGATTGACCATTGACAATTCGTTATAAAAGTAAAATTGTTGAATAGTTTTGGTGAAAAGCTGACATACAACGAAGTGATCCTTATAGTGTACCAGCTTTTCAAATGTAGTTTTTTTAGTGATACAATGTTAAACAAGGGGCGTTTATATCAAACTACCAGTGCCCGCCCGCGGCTTCACTCGCGTTATACCAGGATAAAAAGTGTCATAACAGCTTAATCAGGTCATTAATCTGTCATTGAAATTGGTTCTGCCGTTTCAGAGTGATTAAGTTACAAACATCCAAACATCCAAACTATCGCATAGATATTAGTGGGATTATACGATTGACAAGCTAAAAATATGACGAGTCACTAGCGTAAATGTAATCGTAAACCCGAGGTAGGCTGACCCATATTACGTGAACGTGGCTACCTGGGCGTAGCGTGCGTGCTCACAATCACGGTTTATAATGACTTTTAATGTCTACACATACAAGGTTTTTTTTTTTGTATCTACATAAGTACCCGTTCTGTCATAGTTATTGCTCTATTAGTAGCTTTTAACTTTTGAACGGCATTTAAAATAATGAATAGTAAACATTGTTTTGAATTGTTTAAATTATGATACCATTATTATCCCGTGAGTCATTATATTTTTTCCATTCATTAATCGTTAATTTTGAACGACCGGAATCACCAACGCTTTAATGAATAAAAGTTACCGCAGCGTAACGTTAAAAATTAATGCCGAACGCGAAACTCTCGTTTATTTTTATTTTGGGAATCATTTATTTTCGTCAAACAATTAGGCAGCGGGCATCGCGGGCAAGGCCGGCGCGGGTAACCGGAAGAAACTTCACGTCACATTCACATCGCCCGAAAAAAGGGTTGGTTTAACGCAAGGTTTTTTGTTGCATAATCCCACGCAACGCGCCAATCCATTCTGGATAATGCGTGCGGCCAACCGTCGTCGTCGAAAAGCGAGTTTAAAAATGTAATTCCCAGAGCTCTAAGTAAATCCAGATTTGGTTCTGAGTGACTTTCTAATTCCGCTAGCAGGAAGAACTTTGTGAAACGTATACCGTGTTCATGAGACCTGCTAGTGACCGCGGGCACCCCGCAGCCTAATCCGATCCGCGGCCGAAATTGTTGGAGAAAGTTGTGCCGGAAGCGCGCCCACTGCCCTCTGTCACCCTGCTTTATAATCGCACACTACACTGCGATATACTTTGATTAATTTACACCACAACCGAAATAAACTTTTGCTTGCTAAAACGGAACCCCTGTTTCGACTTTAATCCCTCCCAAACGGCAAACGTGAAAGTTAATAGTTAATCTGTAACAGATACTTGTTTGTTATAAAACAGCGATAGAGAAACATCATTTGATAAAGTTTCGCTCACTATCGCCAGTAGGTAATCCAATAAGTCTATGAGCGTGATTTGAGCTTGGCTGAGCAATATCGCCCGAAAAACAGAACAATAGGATTGTTCCTGCTGTTTGGGTAACAAGACAACGGAATTCTCTTTTGGTTAGTAGTTCGACAAGGGTTTTACTAAACCAATCAAGATAGCTTTGTCCAGACTATATAATATTATAATAGGTTGATTATATATATTATATCATATAAGTAGATGATTCAGTATACGACATACTATTTTATTGTAAAATAAGTAATGGTAACTTACTCTAAATATTATGATGTACCAACGATAAAAAATGGTGATCTTTGTTGTGCATGAAGTCCAGAGTAGAGAATGATAAATAAAATAAATAAGTGATCTAATTTGTAAAGGTATACAAAAATAACTAAGCTAAATGTTTATTTCACTAAATAATAAAGGCAATGATAAAAATGCCTATCATTCAGAATTTTCACTATAATTTTCTACTCCTGTATTCGCACACACTTCTCCGATCCGTCTCTAATATGATAGATTACAGAAGTAATCGATTCATAGGTCAGTGGGAAAGCAGAATGGGTAGCTTACAAGGCAATCAGCGGGCATCGGAGTCTTTATTAACCCGTCAAGGCAGTGCGGGCCCGGCTAATCAATCGTCGCTCGCGTGTCGAGCACGCTATCTGTCTTTCCCCGATTGGCCCCAGATAACACCGACGCAAGATTACCTATACGGGAATGGCAGAATGGCCCATTTATAAAATTAACTTCTTTTATCTCCCGAATAGATGGCATTAAGGGAAGTAAATAAGTCCATGCTGAAATTAATAGTCGCATATTAAACGCCCGGTCGCGTTCCGTTAATGTTCTCGCGAAGTTATGATCGCCGAATTTAAAAGTGCAATTTACAGATTTCGGACGTTGTTAATACGGGAAAATATTTAAAATAAATGCAGATAATACAAAAACAACATTGATCGGCATTATTTGTACATATCAAATATGAATACGCGGTGAAATTCACTGTTTTTCTTCAACAAATGTTGTTCAGAACATGGCCTACTATCTATAATATTTATATATCATCGAATACGTTAATTAAAAACTAAACTAGGCTGTTGGTGTGTCTGGCCTAAGAATAGACCCCTTCAACTCCTACCGTGGATGTCATAAAAGCCGACTAAGGGATTACCCGGACTGTTAGTTAGATTCGGTGGTTGATTTGTCCTGGATGCTAACTTATTAAGGAATGTGTTGTTACTTGAAAAAAGTGTTAGCAAAGTCAGTCGTTGGAAGCAATGGCAGCGATGAGCTCACCCCTTGTCACGTCTATTTCCCATGATGGTGCAACCCACAGTGAAAAGAGGCCCATTGAGGCTCTGCCTACCCTTACGGGAAAAACGGCGTGCGTATCTGCATGTATGTATGTAAACTAGACGTTCTCAAATTACTCTAATTTTAGAAATTATCGTGGTTATGAACCTAATTTTAACTATAAACGAGAGAACTGAAGTCTTTGCGTTCTTTGCGTCTTACATTCTTGCTTTAGCAGATTTTGATGGTATTTTGTATGTGGATAGATTGGGTGGTTGACTGCTTTTCATCCAGAGGCTACCAGTGCAAAGCCAGGGCGAGTTGCTAGTAATTTTATATCGAAACTTACTGATACATGACATCGTTAGATGTAATAATGGAAAGTACTTTATGGACTTAAGAAATTTCTAGTTTCCATAAATCACTGCTCGCTGAATGCCAGGGGAGAAAGTTTAAAAGTGATGTTGGGTAAATTCTCAGAGAACTTTCCAAGAGATAAAACTCATAATTCACTTGAATTAAATTATTTTTTTCTGCAAATGTTAAGTAACTATGACAAAAGATATGTTTTAGTTGAATTTCAATAAATATTAAACTCTGTAACATCCAATTGCAAAATAAACCTATGGAGTACCGTAAGCCACTTAAAACGTTATCAGGCCCGGGAGCAGCTGGCTACTTACCGCACAGGATGTATCATTTTTTCAACCCTCTCCAAGTACCTCGAGATTGCTACACTTAGCATTAAATTGTGAGGGCTCTTAAGGGGCATTCTCGAGGATTACCAGAGGATTTTTTCATTCTAGATTGCGGCCGTTTTGCTTTGTAAACACCTTAAAGGTATCGGTTGGCGTAAACTGGCGGCGATCCGCGCTGACGTTAATGAGCGTCCTTTCCCTATCGCGAAGATGTACGGTTATGACGGGTAAATCCGCGATACTATGAAATTATCTCGATTAGTTTTTTTTTGCACTTCAATTTTCGCTGAAATGAGAGAGAGGTAAAGTGGAAGATTTATATTTATTCTGGCCAAGAGAAGTTGTGCCAAGTAACTTCTTTATAACACGCTTTTATTTAACTTGAATTGAATGTTAGTGTGGGCCAAATCTTGAAACTGAATTTTGAACCATTTAACCTCGACAGATTGAGTTGTAATTTTGCATATCTGTCAAATTTTGGTGCTAATAATATATTATAGAAACAACGAGCTGATCTGATGATGGAAACGGAAGGTGGATTACGAAATTCTGCGATGGATTATAGTAGACTGACCGTATTTATTCTCATTTTGATCAGCTCACGGTTAGAAATTTATCGATTTTGAAATTTCTAATATTAGAAATGCGTGTAGAAAACACATCCATACATAAGCACACGCCTTTTTCCCGAAAGGGTAGATAGAGCCTCAAATGGGGCTCTTTTCACCGTGGTTTCCATAGTGGGAAATAATCGTTTTATTACAAATAACAATATTGGGATATCCTGAGATCGTTTGCACCTGGGCTAGTTAGACAAAAACTACTGCATGTATGTCTGTAAATAATAACGTAAGCTCTACAGGATTAATTTAAATGTGATTTTCCTGTCGTTTAAACTATAGGGTTAAGTATCTTGAGTAGGTATCCATAAAATTATACAATGGTTAAGAACAGTATTTCGAAATAAATAAAAAAACTTGTGAAAATTGTGGCAAGAAAGACAAAACTTTCACTTTGGTCAGAACTAAGATAGGTAGGTTACTGGTGGAACCTTGTCTGATATTCGGTTTGCTTGTAAACATTTTTAGCTACTCGCGGGCTGAGCCAAGTGATAAAACTAGTGAGCATGCCAGTGAATTTAAAATTTAAATAATGTGATAAACATAATCAGTTTTATTTATCAAAATGTAAGTACTTACACTGTTTGGCACAGTTTATTGGACAGGAAGCTCGTTAAGAGGATGAGCGGTAAAGCCTTCCGTTTAAATTATGCGCGTGTTCTAGTAATTCATGCTTTTTACACTTTTTACAAATTTATTAAATAAGTTTATAGTTGCAATACTTAGTAATTGAATTGATTGCATACTTAAAACAGTTTTTTGATCGTTTTGATTTTTGTGCGTAGTGTTACTTTCTTTTTGAGCGTCTATAAGTAAAATCTTTAAGGTTCGAGCGTCTTTTATTTGTAATTTATCTTTGTTAACTTTATAGCTTACTTTACTATATTCTATTATTTTAGATGGAATCCTTTCGTAGACGGAGTCACATCAAAATGATCCTTAAAAAAACTAAACCGACACCCTGTTTATACCGTATTAGTAATGAAGCTACAAAAATCCCGTAAGGAAAACAAGGGATACCTTTTAAGTGCTCAATCCCTTCCACTATAAAAGAGAAATAACTCGAGCAAAACAAGAAACGGTTTTAGAGCTACGCAATAATAGTAGGTATCGTAATGGCCGGCTCTGAATTAATTAACGGGTCTAGTACTGTGCGGAAAAGCGGCAGGAAAACCGACAGGTGTGCCCGCGGCTTTATAACACCTTTATGTTACAGGGTGTACACGGGCCAAACCGCTTGAGCGGTTAACTGTACAACACACCCTACCTATACCTCAACTTTTATAAAACAAACCTTTTGTACCAACTACTTTGTACCAACTACTTTGTACCTTTTGTACTTTTAGTAGTAGTAGAGCTTTTTTGTGAATGAGTTCGTCCGGGGAAGTACTACCACCATACCTATTTCTGCCGCAAAGCAGTAGTGCTCGCATTACTGTGTTCTGGTTTGAAGGGTAAGGGTGCCGGTGAAATTACAGGCTCATGAGACTTTTCATTTTTATGTCAAAGCGTGGCGGGCGCAGTGCATTGCCACATAGGGCGCGTCCTAGGTGACGTGACCTATGAGGTAATGCACTGTTCATAGGCTGAGGTTACCGCTTAACATCAGCTGGGCCATCTGCTTGTTCCGTCATTCAAGTAGTATAAAAAAAACTGTATAACCTTAGAAAACATACTAATGAACAAATAAATCTAATAGATAGATAGATAAACTCTTTATTGTACATCTAAGAAAAGTAAAATAAAAGTGACAAACAACAAACTAATTAACAACGTAGAATGGGCAGTCTTCTCGCTAAAAGCGATCTCTTCCAGACAACCTTTAGATGGACAGGATAAAACAATAACATAAGACGACGGTGTACAGGTAACAAATACATAATATAACATACAACAATATAACATCTTGCGGTTATATTTATGCACTCTAAGTCCAGACGTTAATATGGTACAAATAATCGGAGTATCAGATTGAAGATCACTGGGAAAATAACAGTGTAATTCCTTATTACAAGTAATTAATTTTGTAAAAATTCAAAAACTACCAGCGCAATAAAACGGCTGACCCGATTTTGATCAAACATAGCTAAGAACACTCCCGACAAATTCACCTATCAAACAAACAAAAAAAAACTAAATTGGTTCTGACAAATATCTGCAGATGGTACAAATATTTGTTCCGAGGTGGGAATCGAACCCGCAACGTCCTGCGTCGCAGGCGAACCTTCGCCCGCCACGCCACAGAGGTCGTCGATAAAATAAGTTTTTTTTTTTTTAATTAGTACTAAAGACGGAAAAACATGTAGGTACAGTGACATAGTCAAATTGTGATTACTTGCGAGAATGGAGGAAGCTTTACGTTTTTTGGAGAGAAAAGGAGATGAACGGTTATCTACATTTGTCAATTAAGACGGTGACCTATATTCAAAATGGCCAGTATCTTTACAGCAGGAGTGGAGACAAGTATGCATACATTCTAATATCTCTACTCATGTCAAGCATTGAAGACACGAGTAATCCTGTCGGTCCCACCAGTGGAATCAACAGTACGAAACCATCATGCCGATGTTAGAATGTCAGGTACCTTACAATGATAATATTAAATAAGATGTTAGATGAATAAAGAAGTTAGAGGTAGACCAGAGAAACGATGGATAGTTTGTGTGAAAGATAACATGGGTAAGAAAGGAGTTAGAATTGAGCGTCAAACTCGAATAGATGAGAAAACATGCTATCCTATCCCTACATTATGTGAAATGAGGGCAGTAAGATGATGATGAAGTTATTTTTTTATGCAAACAGGGTGCTTATTTAAAAAAATGTCCAAAGACTAAATCACATTAATCAAAACGTTTCTCGAATCAATGGAGCGTTGACGAATCAATAACCCAAATTCAATTTACAATTCTACGTACATTACTGACGTATCAATTGTTCAATCTAAGCGAAGACAGATAAACGCACAGATCCACCGATCGCTTTCCGATGAAAAAGACTCGAGATTCATCGATAGGATGCGCGAGTCCCAAAGTGAAAAATGTACATTTGGATGGCGTTAATTCGTTTAATTTCCGGTGAGAGGAGGGTGGGGTAAGGGGGCGCAGTCCGCTCAGATTAATTCAGCGCCGAGGCTGTCACAGATAAGGACACTGAAATAAATTGAAAATGTTCAGAGATTGATTTGAATCTCTTCGAGGATATATCGAAGTCCACCACCGCAAAAATGACGTCGCATTCTTATCGGGAGATTTTCATTCCATCGATGAGGCGGAAAAAATTGAGGCCGTAATGAATAAATTACACTTCTGTTCGACCGCCAGGAATGAGTGAGCGCTCAATTTTAAATAGCTTGAATAAAATGGCAACAATTTTCAATTTGCCGCTGGTACAAGCAGCTGTAAGTACTGCACCAATATTTCTTATCGCAAAAACGCGATATTAAAATGTTCTACAAATTATACAGTGCTTCCTTTCAGATTTTCGCAAATGGTCGAATCTGAACATTGTCTATTAAATCGTTTATAAAATGGGTAAATTAATGCAATCGGCTGGAGCGAGCCGAGATGGGAGACGTCGTTCGAGGCGTCCGTGATCCGCATGTCGAATGAGCACAAGTGGCGCTCCGGACCCTCAGGATCGGCCTCGCGCCGAGAGCCCGGCCCCACATTTACATATTACGATTCTGTATCAATTACAATTAGAATACCTACATTAGAATTACGGCTATTTCGTAATCACTGTCTAAGTGGTAGTATAGCAATGAGTTTATTTTATGTATTTGTTGTAAGTTAGCTGTGCCACTTTATACTAGTCACTTCGAACTACAAGACTGTGCAAACAAACAATTTCAACTTGCAAATGAAAACGCGCCACAACGAGCGCACCTCTACATAGACAGGAGCACATTCGAGTGAAATTCAGAGAATCAAAACGTCCGGACATGAAGCAAATTGATTGATGCAAAGGTGTTCAAGCAACGTCGAGCTCGCTAGTGAATTGGTAATAGCGCATGCTAAACTTATTATCCAAACGGAAAATGGTATTAGCACACTGCAGACTGGCCTCCCGTGAAACTTCATTGGTAGGTACGACAAAGTTACCAGTTGTACGTAAGTGATTGTTGCCGCCAATCAAACGCCAGCTCTACTGATTTGGCTGCGTGCAGAGGACGAACGTGTAATCCGAATTGAAAATGTAAATCTTGTTAAGAGGCGAGGATTGACTGGACGAACCTCGTGAAAAAAGTGGGAGTTTTAATTCGGGAGATAACAAACGCCGACGTGGCATGGCTTGCGAAACGTTAAACAATTTATCCTAGGTAATCCAGGAGTGCCAGACGATAATATGAGTGACATTTAGAGCGCTCGAGCGCGGTTAATTCTGCAGGCAGCGGCGACCGATTGTGACACAAACTAAGCCTTGTTGCCAACAGTAAACCCATCAGGTGCGAACCCACCCTATCAGACCTAATATCACACTGACTGACAGTGAAACTAACTTTGTTTAAAACGGGAACTGCGTTTGTATTTTTTTCTAATTCTTTCATAACTCTGTAAAGTTGTATTACCTATATCCAGTATTAAGGGACCAGTTTTTTTGTGGCAAACTTGTTCTATTATAATAATAACATTACAAAAATAACTTGAAATACGTCATGTTTATGTAGGGAACTGAACCTAAGAACCCACTAACGATGTTTAAACGTTTTTATCAACCCAGACACCCCTACGAAGCCATTAACTAAGAACACAAACTGTCCCATTACATTAGAACTACACGATCCATATTCCGACGGTTATGAAAGCAATATCAATAGGGCGTTATTTGATAACGCTATGAAGTCAATTTATGTTAATCTAGGAAATATAATGCATCGAAAAAGAAAAATATAAGGTTTTATTGAATGGATTTGACTTTGACTATTCTAAATGTAATGTTTTATATTTTAACATTATAAAAAAAACGGAAGTGGTGAGAGATATTATACTGTTACGAGCTAGAAACTACTCACTGAACTCCGGTTTCCACAATTACACTTTGCATAAAATTATTAAAAAACACCAATCCACTCTTCACTTATCACACTCAAGTCACTTGATTTATTCGCACTGAATGTCAGTTTAAGACTGACTGATTTTTAAGCAATCTCTGCTTATATACGTGAGCAATCGAAACCCAGTATGCTACCACTGTCGAGAATTGCGTAGAACCCCCTCGAACTATCTAAAGACGTTAGATGTATACATGTGTTCTTCTCTAATCACGCAGTGCTCTAATCACATAGTGCGCCTACTCGATAACAGATGGCACTAACAATTCCACATTTCCTATAGTGCGTCCACTCCTCAACAGATGGCGCTAGGAGGCTGTAAATTCGTTAACGCCGATCGGGCGGCGTAACAACACGATATCATGGCTAATGTTTTACAGACAATACTCGTCCTGCTGCAAACGTTACTGCTGAGGACTCATGCGAATGATTAGTTTATTTTATATCCCGTACGTAGGGCATAAAAAGCTCAATGTGGACCGCCACTCAACTGATCAGCTGCCCAGTCCAATTGTTTAGACGCGTAAAGTTGACTTTTAATAGTAAACTGTATAGGCTAATAATATGTGGCTAAGTAAAGCCATTTTATCGCAGAATATCTCTGTTAAATGTTGCCTTAATATTTGGATATTGCACTAACAGTTTAAGCATTTTTTAACCAAAATAAACCTTGCAAGATAAGAAAGATAATTTTAATAAGCTGAAAGATGTAAGAAACTATGATTTTCAAAATAAATATAAATTATTTCAAAGAAAACAACTAACTTGACTGTTCACCTTTTCAAAAACCCCTGTTTTTCGCCCCGTCAATACATATAATATAATATAGACGCAGCGATAAGTACCATTTCTTAAGTAAAACCGTATCTGAGCGCAACTAGTGATGCGGTAAATCCTAGGAGTATGGTAACAGAATAAGTGTTAGTGCTTACGATGCAAACATCCACTTAATACCGACCGAAACTTAAATTGTTTCAACTTAAGATGAAGATAACGTAGACTTGGTGGAGTTACGAGGACCTATGTCAAACTACTTGGCAATAAGAGCGTTTGGGTTTGTTTGTACAAATAATTAGAACTAAAAAACATTATTCAGTTTCTACGAACACCTCGTCGAACTTTTCGTCTGAATTAAGTTTCAAGTCAAAATATAGAAAACCACGAATTTGTCTTATCCGATTATATCTACAAAAAATGATGAAGATCTAACTTGTAGTTAATAAATTAAGTGGAAACTAGAGCTAGACGGAACGAAAAAAAAAACAGTTTTTCATAATTGTATTAGACTTTTCAATGTTTGTCATGTTATAGATTTTTTAAACTTATACCAGAAAAACTGTAACCATGATTCAGCGGAACGGAGCGTGCGGGGTACAGGATGAGTGTGCGTGCGTTTGTGGGTGTATGTGCGTGTGTGTATGGGTGTATGTGCGTGTGCGTGTGTGTGTGTGTGTGTGTGTGTGCGTGCGTGTGTATGCGAGCGTGTGTTTTTGGCGAGCGTGTGTAGGTGCGTGCGTGTGGTGTGTAAACGAATGTTCGCATTTATGTTTAGATAAAAAATATATATGAAAGATGATATTTGCGAGCTGGTTCTTAGCTTTGTTTGGCGGGAATTTGTGCTGTCATTTCCATTCCAGGATCATCAGCCAGCAAAAATGCTTAAGGGAGACAGTTGCAAGGAATGCCAGCTGATAGCGCGTTCTATTTATCCTGTGGTGACATCTAGTCGTGAACAGAGCTTAGGAACCCTGCGTTATGCGTGCTAGACATCGAAGTGCTGAATAAGTGTTCTTGACCTGATAAGTGCTTGAGCTGATAAGAGTTTCTTTATCCAAATTTAATAGAACACTGACAGTAGTAGTTTTTTTTTTAAAACCAATTAAATTGTTTTGATAACGATGTCAAAAGGCTGACCGAATAAATAAACTTAAACTAAATTGATCTCATCAGCCATTCTCCGGTCATCGATACGAGAGCATAAAGCCACACTTCGCGTAAAAATAAAATCTCATTTGGTCCCGACAATTCTATTTTCGCGTAGGTAACATTATTTCCGAGTTTTAAAACGACTTTAGACAATGATTTTATCTCTGAGCTGGCTTCTTCATCGAGTTTTCATACAAAGCTCGTAGTAGTGGTTACAGGGATGTTGGCCACACAATTCCCTCTAAGGATTACAGCAGAGAGAGAAAAGTAAGACGATTAATCCCACTGGGAACGGTAGCTAGAGAATTTATTATAAAACGATTCCACTCCTGACTGAATTTACGACAGTGTATTCACATCACAATGTAGAGGAATCGATGGCGGGTGAAATTATTTAAGCGAATAATAATGATACATGGAAACTGCGCACTTTCGTGGTTCCGTACCTCAAAAGGGAAAAAAGAAACCAATATAGCATCACTTTGTTGTCCGCCTGTCAGTACCATTTTTCTCGGGAACTGGATGGACCCTGGACATATAGGATAAGTAGAGCTTTTTTGTAAAAGAGTTCGCCCTGGCAAGTACTACCACCATACCTATTTCTGCCGCAAAGCAGTAGTGTTCACATTGCTGTGTTCCGGTTTGAATGGTATGCCTGCCAGTGAAATTACAGGCACATGAGACTTTCATCTTTATGTCTCAGGGTGGCGGGCGCAGTGCAATGCCACATAGGGTGCGTCCTAGGTGAACGTGACCTATGTGATAATGCACTGTTCATGGGCTGAGAGTACCGCTTAACATCAGGTGGGCCATTTGCTCGATCCGTCATTCCAAGTTGTATAAAAAAAATAGGTTTCCCCTTAGAATGCCATGACGCATGGTCTTGAGCCGCCTCCATCTAACCGACTTTCCTGCAACCTTTATGTCGTTGGTTCATGGCCTTCCTACACTTCGTCTCTCTCAGTTTGTGGTCGTCACTCTAAAACATTAATTCCCCAACGGTAGTCGGCTTTTCGAGCTATATGACCTGCACATTGCCCCTTCAACTTGCTTGCAAATTCTGAGGGTTATGTAGTGGTTCTATGTTAGGGATTCTTGTAGGGATTCCCTCATTTTGAATTCTATTATCGCGTAATTAAATTTAAGCATAGCTCTCTCCATTTACCAAAACGAATAGGAAATACAATATATAGTGTCATAATCCTATCAATTTAGGCTTCTAACTTACTGGAATAAGAAGATCAGTCAAAAATATTATCTGGGATACAAACTGAGGCGTAACGAAAAACTCTGGATTTAGTTATCCCAGGATGTTGAAAATAGTCATGAAGTGAGCAAAAGGACCAAATATTAATGAATTCTATATCCATAATTCTCTCAATAACATGTGCCACTTATACATTCATTTTTCACTTCATGCCTTAAATGGAATCAATTTTCTCCAAGATTTATATTAAACATGACTCGTAATTTTCCTTGTTGCTGCTAAAGTTGCGTGTCAAATAAACAACTATTAACCATGAAAGGTCATTTCAGCGTTATCGATTTAATATAGCTTCACAAAAACTTCCTTAGCTCAAATGTCAAGCTCCCACCTGTGCAAATGCCAGCATAACAATCCATCTTACTCCCAAGTAATATTAAATGCCTTACTGTTTTTAATATTTATTGAGGAATTTAATGAGGAAGCTCATTCAAATAATAGGGCTGCCAGTAATGTTTTCTATTAAACCGCGAGTCCATTATACTATACGGAAACGGGTCTCAATATTCAGAATAAACAAAAAAAAAAAGATTTGCGGCACTATTTTACTATTAGGATACAATATTCACATAAAAAATAGTTTAGTTTTTTCGTCCATTCCATCAATCATCGTGAATAGGGATTCCATAGAAAATTTGATGGGTTTCGGATTCTGTGAAGCCCATGGACCAAGTAGTGAAGCCCACGCATGCCACTTCCGGGTCAGCAGTCTAATCCGATGAATACGTTATGGTCAATTGTTGTCTTTGTTCGTACTATTGTTCGTCGTATGGTGACTTGGCAGTCAAAGTTCTTTCAAGGTCCATGATTCGTACCTACAGTTTCTAATTATACGGACAAAGATACGGATTGTAACGAAATCTTACGTTTTCCGAATCAGATCGGATACGGAAAACGTAAGATTTAGTGAAAATTTATAGGTTTACGTTTAAGTTGCGCTTAAATTGATATTTTAACGAAATAAGTAATAAAAACAAAAGAAACGAATCAAATACTTTGGAGGGAAAAAATTATATTCAGAATGAGAACGATAAAAATAAAGACTTTCTAATAACTCTACGATGGACTTAGCATTCCATACACTATCAACGTCAAAGTATAGCAACTTCGAAAATTCGAACGATGACAAATGAGTTCTATACACTGCCGATTCATACTCTAGTGCCTCAAACGTGTTCAATAATCAAGCAGCAATGTTGAGCGCTGACCTGAAGTTCATTTACTTTGATGTCAGTTGATAAAAATAAAACTGCTTTAGCAGATTTTGATCGTATTTGGTGATAGATAGATGGAAGAGGCAACATTGAATATTGTGATCAACATTTTAGAACCAGCGAGACCTTCGCAATAAATCTTGAGTTAACCACAAGTAAAACTTGAAAACTCATAACTTTACACCTTAGAATAAGGTGACATACTAAACTTCACTATGTACTCAAAATAAACTAAAAACGAACACGCTACGTGTATTTGGGCAAAACTTGCAACTAAATTTTGAACCAGTTCTGCCCAAACATTTGAGCTGAAAGTTTCCATACCTGTCATGTTCCAATGACGGTACAATATTATGGTGACAGCGAGCTGATCTGATGATGCAGACGGTAGTTGGACAACGGAACTCTGCTATGGAAAATAGTAGGCTGCTCGTGTTTGGGCTCATTTTTGACAGCTTCTGTAGCGCGTCGGGCGAGTAGCCGGCTGAGATGCGAGAGGTTGCGGGTTCGATTCCCGCTGCGGAACAAGTGTTTGTATGATCTGCAAATATTTGTTCAAGGTCTGCATGTTGTGGTACCATCGTACTCGTAATTCCTGATACCCACGACAGAGGGAATCCTAGTGTGGGGTCAGAACTATGTATGTGACTGTTGTAATTTTGTTTATCTCACAGGTTCTGATTACTAATTCATCATGATCAGTGGTACCTATTTTTATATAAATAAATTCACCACTGTTACTAGCCTAATTCTTCAGTCTTACTAATAAATGGACCTGTTTAAATAAATTATAATAAAACGCTTGTTTTTCATCAAAAAACTTATTTTATTTCCAAATAAAAAGTAAATCAATTTTTTTGAATGTAGTAGTCGCCATTGAACGTCTACCAGAGGCCGTAGGACAAAGTAACATTCGAGCGTTATAGCGATGACGCTTGTAGAAAAGCCAAAAATGTATGAGATTGACGTAAGCTTTCGAAATGTCACGTGGTCATTTGTATTGTATTACAACTGTAGAAATGGAATCGCTTCGATGCGAATGCCATTTAGCTAGGCCGGCAGGTTCGTTGATCGTTGTCAGCCACTTGTCGAATTTCAATACTTCATAGTTTTGGCCCACAATAATGAAATTACATTTTATCACACTCAAGTGGCCGTCAACACGAACGGAACTAGAATCTACAAAAAAACAAGATAACGTACCGTATGTATTATGTGTACGTTGACGTCACAAGGATCGTTTACGCCAAAAAACAATAGAATCCACTCAATCCGCACGTATTCATTTTCTTCAGCCTGACATTCTGATTTAATCCTATATGTCACTGTCAAATTAGAAACACTAAACCATAGGCGTATCAGCCACAGTGACATTTCTAAACATGAGGGGAACAAATGCTTTTGACATTCAAGTGTACACGACCTTGGCTCTAATGTAGACTAGCAGAAGGGTTGGGCCTCCAATTAGGGATATTTAACGTAATATTATAGCTAAGTCGTTTATACAAATCCTCTCTGAAAATTGAGTGACATTGTGGATTGTTATTGCTGGCAGTTCTCCGGGACAGATGTTTTAGTACCTGTTTTGTTAGCATTGGTTTATTTGGGATTGTTGCATGATCATCATCATTCTAATTATCATCGTCGTCATCACCATCATCATATGCCATGATCACCAAGCTTGGGAAGTGATCGCAGTAAAGGTGTTGGGTAACCAGGTGGACACTCCTTCTCATCCCCTGGTCACGCTTAGTTTGCTTTAACGATATCCATGAGAGGGGATGGGTATATTCTTCGGCCGGAACGTCAAAATTATCCTGGTTATTGCAATTGTAAAAGGTTTTTTTTTTGTTATTAAGTAGGTACCTAATAAAGGTAGTTACTAGTTTAATTCAAAAATAAATTCATATTAGATACTAGTGGATTGCCCGCGACTTCGTTCGCGTTGAGTTTTCTCATACAAACTTCAACACCTCCTCAAATTGAGTATCAGGAATTCTTTTCTTATAGTGCAACCCTAATAGGCTACAAAAAGAACACACCCTCCAAATTTCAGGTCTCTGGGACTTACGGTTTAGGCTGTGCGTTGATAGTCAGTGAGTGAATAAGTCAATCAGTCCGCAATTTATTTTTTATAGAATGATGAATAATTGAATAAATTTTAACAGCTTCCAGGATAGCTTAATTTAGCTTTTTCAATTTACATAGATATTGACAGTGAGCTAGTATAGATTTTTTAACAAAATACCTACCCTCTCTTTAAAATGAAAATAGCTCATGGAAATGAATTCATAGTGCAGCAGATTTATGACAGGTTGTAGGTGGCATCCATTTTTAAAGCGAGTTTAACAAACATTGGCTTTTCTATCAGTTTGCTGAAGTCACCAACGAGCTTGTTTATACTCGTATACGATAACATTGAATATGAACTTAAAAACAGTCCACAGGACCAATCATTAAAATTATAAGTATTCTGAAAATTTGAACTGATCCAAGTACTCAGAGACCTTAACAATGACCTTGCATTTATGTAAGTGTTGATAGGCACAAATAAATCTAAATAAAAAAAAACTTATTGGAAATAACTTACAATTTTAAACTATCTAGACAAAGATAGCAAGTATTATTCTCGGAGGAAGGAGGCGGTGAGAGGGAGTAGGGGGGACCAGTGACGTCACGGCTGACGGTGTAAATAATTGCTCTGTCGAACACACCTGCCGGGGAAAGAAAATTAAGCGAAACGCAATTTGACTGAGTGATGAAGCACCTACAGTGGATCACTTTAATGAGAAGTAACAAACGAAAATTCTGCTTTGTTTAATAAATAATAAATAATTTGTTCACATTATAATAATGGCCCAAAAAAATTTAAGAGGATTTACTTCCTGGTAGAGATTTTTATTATTGTTTCTTGCTATAAATAATAACTCGGATTCAATTTGATTAAACTAGTCGTTTGTTATGAAAAACCCTTGTCTTATATTAGTATTGATAATAGAATGCATTGTTCGTTTCATATAAGAATTAGAAAATGTAAGAATAATAAAATAAAAAATGAAAAGTTGTTGACACAAAGTGTTTTACTGCACGTATAAATATTGCGAGTGCTGACAGCTACATTGTACGAAAGCAATGCTACTATAACATTTGTCGCGCGACACACGAATCACGATCGCGTTTATGTCCTTCTTGCATGATAATACTCCTTAAAGACGTATACTTACGCCAATCCAGTCCCGAAAGCTCGTAAAAAGATACTCTTTTATCCAAATTACTATCGGATTACTTTTTATTCCGACGAAATAACCCACTCTGGATAATTAGCTATAACGGTTACGGTCTGTAGCCGCGACCAACTTTTGTCGCGAATTTTCCACGCCTAAATTGCAAAGGTAACAACGCCGTGTCCAGTTGTTTATTAACAAATTCATAAACATTGACTCGCGAATAAAACGGTGGCGAGCCGTGCTCCCGGCGAAAGCAAACACGCTTCATATTTTCATGGGATTCAAATAAAAATAAAGTGGATGACCGGGGGTGGTCTAATTTAATATGAGCGGGGACATCTCGTCATACGGATGATGTACCTGCTTTTTTCTTTTTATTGCTTAGACGGGTGACTGAATACAAAAATGTTTGAGCGGACTCGGACAGCGGACAGCCGGCCGGCCGACGATTGTCAGCTGTTAAACAGTTTTATTATTGCCGGACGAACATCGCGCAGCCTATTTGCATAATTGAACGGCCACTTGGAGGCACTAGCATTGTTATACTCTGCCGTTCCATTTGTCAGATTTGCGTATCATTTATGCATGTGGCTCATAACGAGAGCCGCGCCGTTTTTCTGGACTAGGTATTCATTATTTTGCCTTTTGTGTTGTGTGTTATCCGTCTGGCACTCGTGTCCTAAGAACGGTCGGCGTAGAAAATATGTAACACAATGCCAACTTCCCTCCCTATAGACACAAACGACCGCATTTTTGTTACATGAAGTTGAAAGGGCTTAATCTGGAATTTGGTCAGGTAAAATAAACATTTGCTTTCTGTTGTCCTCCAACAAGTCAAAGGGGCCGCAATAGCTTCAGTACAAGCAAAACAAGGATAGGTCGATTAGAATAATAAATCCGACCTACCAAATTGTAAATAGAATTTTAATCTGATTATTTATTGGAGCACTTTCGAAGTTCCGTTAAAAGTATTATCAATGTTAAAAATCTTTAGGGATGTGCTGTGTACCTTTGTAAATGAGGTTAAGTGTCTATTTAAAGCGATCAAACGACTTAATCGGGCATTGTTTGTTAAAGAACTAGGTGCTCTAAGCACGGGGCATCTGATCGGGGAGCAATAAAAGATCCATAAAATCTTGCAGCGCTATACAAAAAGCTGGCGTTATCTTCGAGGCGTAAATGTTTAATGGTATGATGTTGCCCGTCTGCGCACCTCGTGATCTGATTTTAAAACGATGCCTTTTAAGTAGTTGTGACGGGAATAACTTTGACTGTAGCCTATTGAGATAAGTTCTATATATTGTACGCTATAAGTTGACGAATGGTAGATTACTTATATTGATCCAGTTCACGTACAAGCAGGACAGTTCCAATAAAACAAGATGTAAAATTATATGTATGAATCTACTGTAAGAGCCATGTTTCTTTAAAATTGTTTTTTATTTCGATTTGCCAGATGATCTATTCATCTGTTATTCGTCCACATATGCGGTAGCTCCCATTTGTTCTATAGGGCTGTTACGTCATAGAACTGGTGCACAAATAGAGTGCGTAAGTATGAATGAATACAAAAATAAAAAAACAACACTGCAATTTTTATTAAGAAAATACTTACAAAACTAAACAAAAACATACTCATTAATTTGGTCGAAGCTCATTAGTATACCTTCTATTCGTACTAAACGTTTCAGTCCTACCTTTATAATGCGAACTGCTAAGGAGTGGAATGGTACACTACCTTCGTCTGTCTTTCCTGAAACCTATAATCTTGGTCTCTTCAAGGCTAGAGTGAATATGTGCCTTCAAGACCTTTGTGCTCCATCTTCGGCCACATCGTCACTTACCAACAGGTGAGATCGTGGTCAAACAAAGGTCAATAATTGTTAAAAAAAAAACTCTTTTCTTGAAAACTAATTTTTTATTTATGTCTGCTTAAATAAGTATTTCCACCAATTCAATAACAAATTTCCTATTTATACTAACGTAAAATATGCGGCATACACGAGCATAATATAAAAAAGTAATTTAGTATAATTTTTGGTCAAGCAATAAACGTTAGTGCGGTCAAACGGTGGCTTAGTAATGTAAGCACGATTACCTTGCCTTACAACTCCCTACAGGGGTGTATTATCTACTCTAATGTTGTTAGTACGTAATATTTAATTATTTATGTTGTTCTCACTGCTAAATATTCACTAAAATGTAAATTTGATTCGGTCGAATGAATTTTGATTTTACTGTAACGCAGCTTTATGGTTTGTAACGAAATCAATTTACCTTTGAAATAATTTATTTACAGTTGAGTTATTGGACTTATTTTATGGACTAATTTTTAATAAACATTTTCGTTTTAGTTAATAATAAGTTCACGAATGTGTGAACCAGCCTTGAATTAAAAAAATAAACAAATTCTTTTATTGTGAAGAGTTTATAGAGCGAGAGAAAAGTTTGGCTACTCAGAAAAATGGCAACTTAAAATAACAATCACATGACAAACATTTTTGTCTTTTTTTTTCTTCGCTTACGTAATTATGCACTCTGATATGTTATAACATTACAATCTAATTATAAGGCGATTTAAATTTGAAGAAGATTTATAACAAAAACTATACCTAAGAGGGCCAATGTATGTCAGAGCCTAGAATATACCCCATTTTCCCCTCCCCAATCCGCCTGCCAAGCGTGTTGATTATGGAAACACAGTGCAGTGCAAACACTCGTCCAGCAGTGGATGATAAAGAAGCTGATGAAGAAGCTGAAGTCTAATGGTTGATGAAGAAAATACCTAAGAATGTGTCCATTAACACTGTTGAGCATGTGTTCTTATAAGCATTATTATCTAGCAAAAGAACAAAAAATAAAAGTTTTTTTTTTTATATACTTCATTCTTTTACAGTTGTTTATTGACATTATTAGCGACCTCTATGGCGCGGCCGCGGCGGGCGAAGGTTCGATTCCCGCCTCGGAACAAATATTTGTTCGATCTGCAGATATTTGTTCAGGGTAATCTAGGTAATTTCTATGGATAAAAAAATATCTTTATAATATTGAATCTATATCAGTTATCTGGTACCCATAACACAAGCTTGCTTATCATGGGGCTAGGTAATATTGTGTGAACTGTCCAGCGTTATTTATTTATTATACATATCGGTTCACATGTGAAATCAAACCAATTCGCTTCATCAATTGTTTGATTAGGTAACTATGTAGATTTTAGTCTCTTATAGAAAAACGTAATTCAAAATCTTTACACTGGTTCCCAATGTTTTCTCGAATATTTTTATAAGAGTCGAAATTAATCGAGGGCCTTTTCAGACATCAAAACAACCCCCGGCCATTGTTAGAGATGATTACAAGGGTAGCTACATACTTTACAAAGTGAAAATGTTAATTTTTATTACTCTGATATAGAGCACTTTTATGTTTATAAGACTTTTAGGGCTCTCTGATATTTTTTGTTTGATGGTATTTGTATATTTTTTTTGTGTCGTTTTCTTTATGCGTGTGAGGTCATTGGCTCAGTAGGCTTGAGATTTGAGACCTTAATAAAAAATGCTTGTAAAAATATATTGTGCTCTCTTATCGAAAATATGTACCTACTTTAACAAGGGCATCAATCACTGATACTAAATTAATTATGGCACCACCGTTAGTAGTCGCAGGTTCAAATTCCACATTGTTTATATTTTTTAAATTACTACTACTAGGTACTTAGTGATCTGGTTCTTTCTTGATCATTCTGTTTCAAAGACCAGGTCCAATGGTGAAATAACCAGTATGGTGAAAAGATTCACTGCGTCTTGCAGAGGTTCCTTATCAGGGTGACGGGCGCAGAGCAATGCCAGATAGGATGCGTCCTAGGTGGACGTGACCCATGTGGTAATGCACTGTTCATAGGCATACGGCACCGCTTAACCTCAGGTGGGCCATCTGCTTGATCCGTCATACCAAGTTGCGTATAAAAAAAAACATTTCTTCAGATTTTTGGTTTTAGGACACCGTGGTTTCAACTCGGCGTTTTTTTTCACCGTTTGAGAGCCTTAATATTGCACACATACATTTTTCGAGTGGAAAAATCCACGGTGGACAAGCCCGGAGTTTGACCCTGACCTCAGGACTGGAATTCGAGGCGTAGTAAACAGAAACCTTCACATAAAAACTGTGCAAAAACATACATGTAGGTACCTAATAATAGGGTTAAAAACGTGATCACTTCAATCTTTCATTAATAATTGTACACTTACTCATCACGTAATGAGTTTGGAAAAATAAGTCATAGATAACTTTATTTACTCCAAACCCATTACGCGACCGCAATCTAACAATCGAAGCGTATTCATAAATTTTCTTACAATACAATGAAATACGAATGAATGAACGCAATTACAGCGATCGCAATTAATAGTCTCGAATAATGGTGCCCGTGATTTATCAGTAATAGCTGGCTGATTGACGTTTTTAATTTACCAGCAGGGGGCGTTAGGGTGCAGCTTATAAGGGTGAAAGCACTACTACTTGAGAACTGCTCAAAGTCAAAAAAGTATAAGTAAATCAAATTATAAATTTACAGAAAGAAAACTAAAACAAGTAGGTATTCCAAAATTTTAAAAATACATTTGAAACAGTAACGATCTAAAGGTAGCTCAACTGATCCAAATCACTACTACCTATATAAGCATTTTTTTTACCCCTCCTAGGCCCCACTACCTCAACAACCCCTCCAATAATTTAGTTTCTTACCTTACCTTTCTAAAATTGCATGAAAATCGCATGAACGGTCGAAAGTTATCGGCCGTTAGCCGTTAGTTAGGCCGTGGCAGACCGTCAGACAGGTGGGCGAACGACATTGAGGCCGTAGATGGAAATACCTGGATACGAATCGCACAGAACCGGTTGGAGTGGCGTTTGAGGGAGGAGGCTTATACCCAGCAGTGGGCTATTATTGGAACATATTTATTTACATAAAGAGTAATACAACTAATAAAAGTAGGTATGTAGGTAGGTACAAAATAAAAAAATAAAAAAGTTTTGCTATCTAAAGACCGCTGCTAACGATCTAACTATAGTTATCTATTATTTAAGTTGCCAGTGATGATGATGATTTGAATCTTTGCATGCATTAATCTAGCTATTCGTATTAAAAGCTGTGTCGGGGTGTATTCAGAGGCGCGTCGAGCCGTCAAAGATGACAGCAAATTCTCAGTATACAGACAGTACAGACACCTACTTGTACGTTAAAGCTACGATAGTTCTTGTCTGACTTGTCTGCTTCGGAATCAGATGCGTGTGGGTGCGGTTTGGAAAGGACTAGTAATTTACAAAGTGGGTATTCTTTCGCATAAAACAATAACGCTATTAATCTGAGTCTGTCCACACAGACTGATACAGACACGTATTAAATGGTGCGCATTTAAATTGTATTGTTTTACCGAAAAGCTGCTTTAAAACCTCGTCAGTGCTTCGTCATTAAATGAAAACAAAAAGAGAATCTGTTTAATTAACGCTCGCGAGCGTCAGAAACCTTGTTATAACGGATACAGTGCTGGACAATTCAAGGGATCCATTAGAAACCGAAGTATAAATGTTTTTTAACGTTATTCCAAAATCAAGAAGTAGTAGAGCTTTTTTGTGAAAGAGTTCGTCCGGGGAAGTAATACCACCATACCTATTTCTGCCGCAAAGCGGTTAAGCTCGCATTGCTGTGTTCCGGTTTGAAGGGTAAGAGTGCCGGTGAAGTTACAGGCACATGAGACTTTTAATTTTTATATTTCAGGGTGGCGGGCGCAGTGCAATGCCACATACGGTGCGTCCTAGGTGGACGTGACCTATGAGGTAATGCACTGTTCATAGGCAGAGGGTACCACTTAAAATCAGGTGGGCCATCTGCTTAATCCGTCATTCCAAGTAGTATAAAAAAAAATAAGAACATGTTCCCTGACCACCTTGAGCTTCCCTGAATTTTTCCTGACTTTCCTTGATTTTCAAAGGGGACACCCTGATTTATGAAATTAGCGATCGGAATTATAATGAGCCCAAATAAACGGCACAAAATCTGCCACATTTGTTATATAACTGCACATTTATGGTTGGAAAATAAAGCCGATGCAACATCTGAGGTGTGCAGAACTGTTTGAATACCACGTCGAACAACACTCGAAATTAACAAAACCATTATCACCAATATGACAACGCACAACATCTCGTACCCATTTACCGTCAATAAATCCATTTACCGTCCGCCTGCTATGTTTTCCAACAGATAATAACGTTAATAAGGTATGCAAATGCGGCTACATCTAAATGATCGGTCACGAGTCCCGCAAATTACTTTCGCGAAGCACCTACTAAGTGAGTGTAAGACCCACCACGACATCAGCTCAGCGACCTACAACTGAAAATCATTCCCAAGCAACAGATTCCTACAAACGATTCTGGTAACTAAGCTTCATGTTTTAGAGTCCACGTTTGATTGATTAGGACCAGTAACCTCGATTGTTGTTCGACTAACGCCAGTCAATTATAACCTTCTATTCGATTTGATGCCCGTTGTTCCCTTGGGGTATTCGCCGCTCGCTTTGGCAGCAAAGTTTAAATTAATTCTCGATTGACACAACAATCTCGCCAATATTGTGATTTAAAACCTCTACAGGCTTTTAATACAACGAACAAAGTTATATTTGTAATCGTGTTTGTAATTATGGAGGTTGGTTGGGTGGGATGGTTGTTTGCTAGATGTTAGTAGTAACATGCTTGCTCTATTTCAACTGCAGGCAGCAATATTTTTGTCTGGGGCGTGTGAACGTGCACTGCGAGGCAAGACAAACGTATAAATCTGGACGCACACACACATACGTTGCGTGCTCTGTTCTGTCTCGGATTTATGGGTTATGCCACTTACCGCAAGCCTCTGTCGAATTTTACGAAAAATAGCATACGGTCATTTTCACCAATTAATTAGGACACACACTAACAAGACACTCACCTCATAGAATGGTTTCTATGAAAAATATGTCAATTTGATATGAGTTAAAATATCTTGTTTTTACGTGTAGGTATCCATTAATTAGTTAGGAAAAATAAGCATAAGTTCGGTACCACAGATATGTGTCGTAACTGTTCAACTATTAGTCACATGTATAGTCCTGATACTGTCCTGATCCCATACTAGGATCTGCTGTGTCAGTATCAGGTATCAGATTGGTATCAGGAACTACAATGGTACCACAATACCCTAACCTGGAAAAAATATTTTCAAATCATACAAACATTTGTCCCGCAGTAGGAATCGAACCCGCAACCTCTTGCATCTCCGCCAGCTACTCGCCCGCCACGCCACAGAGGTCGTCAGATGAAACAAAACTGGATTGAAATAAGAACAATTTAATTTGTGCTTATTTATATTGCCACGTTTATTTCACATGAACAATTTATTACCAATTTAGGACGAAAATAAGATTCGAATTGAATTTAACCTAAACGAGGGGCGCGAAAAGCCCTGAACTAAAGATACACCTACATGAATTTCCCGATGTAAGGCTGAATATACACAGTCCGATACGACTTCGTATTTTTTATGCAAATTTCCATTTGGCTGGTTGATGTTCGCGACCCAATGAGTAAATTCGCAGCGTATCGCGTGTGACATTTAATTGACAACTGAACACAAATGTGACGTAGTGATGTTGACGGAAACACTGAGCGTGTTGTGAGCATGTAGTACCCAACCGTGAGCCGCAGGCGCGAGCACCCGTCAGCAGAATAATATAAAAACAATTTAAATCGTCCGCGTAAGGGCGGTCCATCCGCGGTCGCACCAAAATATTGTTAATTAAAATTGATTTAATACTTTGTTTAAAATGGGAGATTAACATCCTGCGGTTTTTGAATCAATGTTTGCATTGGTGCATTACCTAGGCCTCAAAATGCTAATAGCAGAATATGGCACTTATGTTTTGAGAAGTCAATGACTATTGATGCTGTTTTAATTTTATTGAATTGTGATTTAAAAAGTTTTTGTGAAAAATATATTTTTCAATTATACAAGCTTTTATAATCAAAATGAGCCTAAACACGGCCAGTCTACTATTATCCATCGATGAGTTTCGTTGTCCACCTTCCTTCTCCATCATCAGATCAGCTCGCTGTTACCATCATATTTTATTGTAATCGGAATTTGACAGGTATGCCAAATTTAAGCTCAATCGTTTGAGGATAACTGCTATAAAATTCAGTTGTAAGATTCCACCCGGATTCGACCCAGACAAACATACATTGCAAGTTAAATAAAAGCTTGTAAAATAGTTATTAAAATATGTAGTTATTTTTTACAACATTTGTATTGGTCAGATTTAAAGGTGAATTATAGTAGTTGAGATGCAAATATCCGTAAAAACATAATGCGAGCCGTAAATCTGGGCTGAATAAAATATATTAAATCCTGGACATAAACATGGAAGTGTAAACCAAGAGTCATGATAATTACGAGTCTCCGACGGGCTCATCCCGCGCACCTGTTGCCAACGACTTTAACTAAAATTTAGTGGCATACGTGTAACCAGCCTTATACGCGACACTTGTATATAATTTTCTAGCGGTTAAGTGATATTACTCATTTGTGCACAACATTGTACCAGACATTATTATTTTATATCCCGCAGTATAAGTAAACGTTGTAACATTTACCGAGAGGAATAATAATTACAATATATATCTCGCTCTTATAAAAGATTTTGTGAAAGAGTTCGTCCGGGGAAGTACTACCACCATACCTGTTTCTGCCACAAAGCAGTAGTGCTCGCATTGCTATGTTCCGGTTTGAATGGTGTCGGTGAAATTACAGGCACATGATACTTTCCATGATTATGTCTCAGGGTGGCGGGCGCAGTGCAATGCCACATAGGGCGCGTCCTAGGTGGATGTGACCTATGTAAAAATATAACCTAAAATCATAACCTTCTTTTTGCTTTGCCGTCTGCCGATATAATGTATCAAAGCTATTTGAGTTATTTCAGTTTATTTTATCGATAGAATTAGCGAGCTCAGTTTGTTAACATTTTGTACGGAGTGTAATTATAGTGGGAACAGCATTTTCATAAGAAATATTCGTCTGTCTTCACAGCTCTGCATCAGTGGTTGTAGAATGTAGAACAAACAACGTTGCCATTAACCTGGAGTGTAACAAGTTGTAGTGTAGCTTAAAGGTAGTGTATCACCTGGCTGCGCATTCGTCTCGCCCCGAGTGCATTCTGTTATGTCCTTCACTGTCACACTGCCGTGTTCTGCTTATGAAACGGGTCTCGAACTACCGGCAGTAAAACTTTCAGCGGATTGTTACATTGGAGCCAACTAAATAAAGGTTTTGCACCCGAGCCTTTTCATGGGCGTCGTCTTTACGCCGATTTTATGTTGCATGAGCAAAATACAGCTGTAATTTCAACACGGGAAAATGTATATTACTCCGAATCCTTAGTAGAATCTGACAATGCGGGGATTTTTTGAAAGAGCCTCAGGCTAGGTGAGGGTGGGCGCGACTCCAGTTTGTTACATAACAATCCCTTTATCGCAACGTAGGTCGACAGATTACTTTCTTGTTAAGAGGATGAAAACAAGAGTTAGTTCGTTTTCTACAAGAATATAAATATGAACTTTTTTAGGGTTCTTTTCTTTTTTTATAACGGTACTGTACATTTTAGCCGCCTTTTATTACACTATTTCAGTACAAACGGCCGAAAAGAGAGACCCACATTTTTTACCGTTTTGCCGGAAAGTTTTACTGTGCGTTACTGTGTTAGTATTTTTGTGAGGTCAGAGCGAAACATAGTGTAACATTGTTTCTTTTGTTTTCGATTTAAAATAGTGGGCGTCCTGTGATGAATAATAATGTAATCAGTGGATTTATTCATCCGGCATTCTGGAATGATCTCTGAGCCGCGGCGGCAAACACGCAATTTGTCGTCGGTGTTAAATCGACCGCAAACAAAACGGTCGGTGGCCGCACCGTCGCGCCATCATTCACCTGTGGTCGTCCATGGTAATGAGATGGACCTACTGTTCAACATATTAGGCTGATTGCAATTGTGCGCGCGCCGCGTGGAGCGACGACCGCACCTACCCGCATCACGATTGAAACAGCACGAAGCGCAGGAAATTCGCCAGTGATTCAATTATTGGATAATGTAAATTGAATAAATCTTCCGACTGGAAATGCAATATATTTTGCGAATGCTCGGGCAACAACGAATTCTAGACAATTAATAATTTGACATTATAATTTATATTGTGAATTTTAATAATAAAATCATTTATTAAAAGAATTTAGTAAAGTTAAACGATTCCACCTTCAAATAAATTTAGAAATGACGAAACTGATAAGAACCATGTAAGCAACACCAACTAATTAGCAGTTACGAGCGACCCTCGAATTGCATGGCAACGGACCATTACTTGGAATCCGCGATAAACATCAATCAAAAGAACAATTTCACGATAGAATAAACAATGGTTGATACATAATGCGGATTCGCGTTTTGTTTGTTGAAAACCGCAGAGAGCAAGCGGGTATAGCGTGACTCGTGCGTCATTACTCAGTTGTCGGTCGGTAGGTAATGAGATAGCCCCTCTGTCTATTGCATACTCACTGCCCAAATATCTAGAATGTTTCAACAAGTAATTAATTTTGTAAAAAATAAAAAAAACCCTCAACCCAATGAAACGGCTTAACCGATTTTGATCATACATAGATCAGAACACTCCCGACAAATTTAACTGTCCAACATAAAAAAAAAAAAAAACATCCGTTCGGGAGCTCCGATGCCACATACACAGACATGTCAAACTTATAATACCCCGTCGTTTTTGCGTCGGGGGTTAAAAATACATTAAACTGTGGTAAGTACTACAACTTTTTCAACTTTCCCCTTTAAAAATCATGGTTAGAGTACAGTGAAATTTCAAGTTTTTGATTGAGATTTGATTTTTTTGCATTTGGAATTTCCCAAATGCAAAAAAACAACAAAAATGGGTATTTATTTCGCCTCATTCCTGCCTTATCAAACGTAGCCTTCAACTTCCGAAGAATAAAGGTGCTTTTGTATATCGGGAGCATTGCTTTAATTTTGGTGACAGTTTAATTTATTGAGGCCGTAAATAAAAGTAATTGTTAAAAACAGACGAAGATTTTTTCTCGTAATTTTATTACGAAAAAGTTGAGGACATTAAAGAAGCCATTTGATTATATGCGATGGAAACTCCAACGCTATAGCGTAGACTCGTCGTAATTTTCTCAAAAAGCGTCAGCATTAGGTGTTGTGTTGTATATTTAAGTACATATTAAGACCGTCACCGTAAGATGGCACCTGCCTGGGTTGGTACACCGACCAGGTGCCATTTACGGTGAACGAGTTGTAATACCTACGTGATTTTTGAGTTGATAGACAACGTGGTATGATTAAATGCAGGCCTATATATTTTGACACTAGTTAGGTACTGTTAGAAGCTAAAGCGACGATCTAAGTAGGTACGGTAGAGAACTAGAAACAAAATAAAAATATTGTTTTGAATTTTTCACTAAATAATTAGTCTCCTAATAATAATATTAAACCGAAGTCTTTAAAGAGATTTCTACAAACAGCTCTAAATTAGCGGGATAACGCTCTTTAGGCGCTAAGTTTCACCCACTGTAATTAACTTGGCCTCAGTAATAAAGATGGTTAATAATGGGTGCGTAAGTTGCTTTGTGATAATTATTCCAGGAATCCTTTAATATAACCAAAACAAGCGTGAACAACTTGCACTTAAGTTCCGTGTTAATGTGACAGTGGGACCCCAGATATGCGGAGAGGGAAACTTTAAAGCAGTTGTGTGGAATTACTTTAGTGCGGATCAGGTGTCGTCTCCGCTTTGTGACGGTTTTGTCACTTTGTTTTAAACACCTTGTTGTTTTGAAGTGAATTTTAACCCAATAGTATTCACAATGATAACACCGAAAACAACAAACAAGATGGAAGAAGCGGCATAAAAAAATCTAGCGGATTTTGATTTGTGACAACACATAAGGTGACCCGTATACATTACCCTCGAGTGTATAATATAGGCGAATCAAAAACGCATTCTTATTTAAGAAAACGAGATCATTTAATCCATTAACGCGTATTCAGCAGCAGATTTGTCTTATTTGGAGGCTTTCAGGAGAAAGCCTATGAGGACATAGAGGAGTCAATGTTATGTGCGGAAAAAATTATGTAATTCATTGATCTTTTATTTGTAAAGTGAACGTATAAAAACGTTCTACCTTTTCCATGAGAAAAAACAACAAAGTGCAGCTGTTTTCGACTGAAAAATTTATTCAACTTCTAAACGACTTAGAATTTCGTACTTTTTCTTTCACCTACATATAGGCAAAAACTTTACCTTCAAGTTGAACATTATGATTCTATGATGCGACGGTATTTCACGTGGCAAATAATTGTTTTTAGTGATTTTCGATCACTTTTCGTTCCGCGAGCGCTATTCTGTCACTTTATAAATTACTTCTAACTTATTTCTAACTTTAATAAGTTAGAAAGTGACGGACTTTGGCTGTTGGAATGCGCCTTAATATTGCAAAACTGATCAAATTCGTTTCCTCATCCTTGTTTCCTCCTCATACCACAGAATCTCATCATTGTTTCCTCCTCATACCACAGGAGCTCATCTTTGTGTCCTCCTCATACCACAGGACCTCCTACTTGCACATATTAAAGTGTGCAAGGTATCTCTAACTAGAAGTGACACAGCGTAGATGGAAAATAATTACCAAACGTGTGGTTAATCTCCCACGGGTGACTTGCGTGGCACTCCCTGCCAGATAGAGAACTGCTAACATAGATCGGTGGCACGTTGAAATTGCCTATTAACCAGATTACACCTAACCACTTGACAGCACCGAAAATAGCTTTAGGATTTTATGGTGTGTAGACCGCGGGAATGACAATGTTGCATTTTAAAATTTGTTTTGAAGAGAAATTCTAATTTGCAGGCATGACAACGTTTAATAGTTACTGTTCTTGTAGCACATAGACCGATATTAGGAGGGAAAACAACCAGAAAAAAATAAATTACATCCTTACAACCTCTAAAAAGTCGTCGGTATACCCAGAGATGGCATTCTTACTGTGCCGTTAATAGTATTTATTTTAAATATTTCAGGGTATCTGTGGGTGGTGCCGGCTCAAGACAATCATAGTGGCATTCTATGGAGAGGCCTGACTTTAAAGTTTTATAAAATTATATCTTGAAAAAATAACACAAACAATATATTATACACTCAAAAGACCCTTATGGGTTTGCTCAGAGTGTATATAAACCTCCCTTACTTTGTAATTCAGTATCCTCTTCACCGCTTAAAATAGCACTTCCACAGGCTGATGATAAATATCGGCTGTACGGCTACAAAATTACTGAGAGGAGGTTTTTGAAAACAAGAGCTTGGACTACGAGTACACTATTGACTGCAATGAGGTTCCTTACAAATCGCGACACTTGAAGAAATAAGTTTGATGTTGTAGTTACGTTTTATTATCGGTCCCGATTATCGGAATTTAGTTGTTATATCCACAGATTGTATACGCTACTACGTTATTATTAGGTACTTGTATACTCCGCACGATAACAACTTGCACTTGTAAATAGTTTTTTTTTATACAACTTGGAATGACGGATCAAGCAGATGGCCCACCTGATGTTAAGCGGTACCGTCTGCCTATGAACAGTGCATTATCACATAGGTCACTTCCACTTAGGACGCATCCTATGTGGCATTGCACCGCACCCGCCACCATGAGTTATAAAGATAAAAAGTCTCATGTGCCTGTAATTTCACCGGCAACCGTACCCTTCAATCCGGAACACAGCAATGCGAGCACTACTGGTTTGCGGCAGAAATAGGTATGGTGGTAGTACTTCCCCGGACGAACTCTTTCACAAAAAAGCTCTACTACTACTAATAATGGTCAGACAGAATGCACATAAAATATTTTCTATCACTGACAAAGTTTCCTCAAAGTTTTTATGGTAAACGGTTTTGGACCATCCAGCACCTTAAAGCCTTTAGTGAGCTCAATCTTCAAAAACCTTTGCCAGATCATTTGACCATAAATATATACCTCCTACCTAGATGGACCTCTAGCTATCCTTCCAGGAAAACTGCAGTGTGGTTATGTACCTATGTATGTATATAAACATAAACTGAAGTGAAAATCAAACCAAAAGATTTTCGTAACTGATCTCCGTTACGCATCAATAAGTTCTTTGTGAAAAATATTTTTTTCAATACAAGCTTTATAAAATTAGCAATCGTAACTGTGTGCTAATCAAAATAAGCTTATACACGGCCAGTCTACTATTATCCATCGTAGAGTTCCGTTGTCCACCTTACGTCTCCATCATCAGATCAGCTCGCTGTCACCATCAATTATTCTATTGTCATCGGAACTTGACAGATTACCAAAATTTCAGCTCAATCGGTTGAGGATAACTGCTATAAAATTCAGTTGCAAAATTCCACCCTGACAAACATATTCCACTTTATATTAACACTAGTGGAATGCCCGCGACTTCGTCCGCGTGTACTTTTCCATACAAAATTCAACACCCCGCTGACCCCCTTCGGGGTTTAATTTCTGGAATTCTTTTCTTAGTGCACCCCAAGACTACAAGAGGAACGTACCCTCCAAATTTCAGGTCTTTAGGACTTACGGTTTAGGCTGTGCGTTGATAGTCAGTCAGTCAGTCGGTCAATCAGTCACGCAACGATTTTATATTTATATTGATTGCAAGTTAATATAAAGATTGTAAAAAGTAAGAGTTTTCAAGAACATTGCAAGCTCATACTGTGAGACAATGACTATTCAATCGTTATTTACCCTGAGGAGGTTGCCAATGGGTTTCACTGTGTCATTTCCTCCACTTATCTACTATTTTTTTAACCGGCCTTTCATCGTTCGGTCGCTTCGGAAGTGATTTGCTAAAACACACTCTTAATGTATTATTGTGAAGGCTTCAGCTTTTAATGCTCTATTGAGGATCAATAGTGGTTTCGATTTATAGCTATCCGTTCTTGAGAGGCCATTGTTGGCCTCCAATGGAATTAGTGGGTGTATTGAGCGCGTATAATGTGATTTTGTTTGGTTGAATTACGTACGGACTATCATTGTCAATGACGTATAACCTGTCGCTACCAAATTGTATTCGACGAATATTGATATGAAGTTTGCAAGCCTTACTTAATACGTGACATTGGCGAACTAGTGGCAACACCACTCCATGCCATTCATGAAAAAATTGAATTGAATTTTGATATAAATCATTAACTTTTCAGTAAGCTCTGTTCTCACTGATGTTGAAACAAGCACTGTAACTAACAATTAAGATCATTTCGTGTTTTTTTTGGAATGAAATCCTTCCATAGCATAAAAAAGCAATGATTGATGAAGCTAACTTTCTCTTATTACAAAAGAAATTCATCCAAAGTTCCATCACGGGCAAACAAAACGATGCTTTAATATTGTAGTTATCTTCGCTCACCACTTCTCGCCGCATAGCCCGCCGGGGTTTGAGCCCTCCCACTAACGCGTAAATGGACTTATTGCATTGCGATGCTTACCTATGGTTAGAACCAGCGGCTCGTTAATATTTTAGCTCGGGTTAGAACGAATAATAGGTTAGTTTTAGGATGTTTCTCTTGTTAAATTAAATTTATGATGAGGATGTAAGTAAGGGTTGGCCTGTATTTATTTAAAATTTAACCTTATTTATTGAGGTCTGACTTGAAGTAACCTTTTTGTAAGTTATTGTTATAGAAAGTCGGAAAATGTAACACCGATAAAAACCTTTTTCCTCAATTAGGAAGCAGAGCGTGTTTATATTGTCACTGCTTTACATCCGATCATCAAAATTTGATCGGTCCCTTATCATTTATTGTCACGAAATACTCACACGCACATCGCACGTCTGAATCTGCAGTAAAACAATCTTGAACTCACAGACCCGGCAGGCTGGCCGCAGGTATTACTTTTAGGTACAGTTTTACCTAAAATATAAGTCCGATTGACTGTTTTCGTTTGCGCATAAAAGCGCAGACTGATATCCGACTGTAACCGAACGTATAGATAGCTCTGTCCCGTAGCTCTGTCTCGTTCACGTCTTAGAGTCAACTGATGAACAAGATGCCGCGATTTTGCCCTGAAATCGATTAACCAATAACAGCGCAAGATTTTAGCGTGTGATTGCTATTGGTAGAACGTAGGTTCCCGCACTTTAGAAATTGGTCTATGGCGCAGGTACATCAGGGCGACTTATATTTTGGGTGAAACTCGATGGTGAAACTGTACGCTTTTCATAAAAATCAGTCACCGGGCTTAAATTGTTTGCCCCCACACGTCATCATCCATAATCTCGGAACGCTGTTAGTAATGTATTTGTTTTATTATTAGATCAGAATCAGTATTTTTTTGTGTTACCATGTAGGTAGGTACAGAAATTTAGTGAAATGTAACAAAAACTCGGCCGTTACGAAGATAACATACATTAACCTACAAAATTAGTAAGCTGAAACTTAAAATACGTAATTACTCATTAAACAGAAATTCTTAATAGAAACTGTGTTCAAAAACTGTCAGTTTTCACATGATTTTATGAAGTTCCGTTGATTTTATTTGGTTGAAACCGTTAGATCAGCTTAATTTCTCCTTAAAAACCCTGTCGGTACTGTAAGTAAATATTTTTTTAGTGAAATTTATTTTTTTCAAAACAAGGTTTTATAAAATTGGTGATCGTAACCGTGTGCTGATCAAAATGAGCCTAAAACTGCCAGTCTACTTCCAGTCTACAGTCTACTTAGTAAGACGAGTTACGCTGTCCACCTTCCATCTCCATCATCAGATCATCTCGCTGTCACCATTATATTGTATTATCATCGAAACTTGACAGGTACCTATGTCAAATTTTAGCTCAAACGATTGAGAATAACTGCTATAAAATTCAGTTGCAAGATTCCAGCCGGATTCCACCCAGACAAACATACATACATTGCATGTTAAATAAAAGCTAAATATAAATAAGGCATGACGTAAAAAAGGTTACAAAAAAGTACTCCACGTTTTAAATATTTCATAACACTTCTTTCCTGTGTCTTATTGTCAAATTCCTACTCACCCATTTCTGATCAAACGTCGTTTTGGTTTATTGCAAATAGTGTTTTACTGGAATAACATTGTCGTGTCGAAACGTCTGGCAAACCGGTGATTACTGCTTACTCCCGTGAGTTTATCTCACTTCCCGGTATCCACGCGTCACGAGATGCATTCCAACCGCGACACCCGCGGGAAAAGGATCCCGGGAATTGGTTGCTTCAGATATCGACATGTCGATTTTCTGTTTTCGCTTCGCTATATTGAACTGTAATCACGTCTACTACACGTAGTACTGTACTTTTTAGGGTTCCGTAACCAAATTACGGAACCCTTATAGATTCGTCATGTCTGTCTGTCTGTCCGTGTATGTCACAGCCACTTTTTTCCGAAACTATAAGAGCTATGCTGTTGAAACTTGGTAAGTAGATTTATTCTGTGAAACGCATTAAGATTTTCACACGAAAATAGAAAAAAAACAATTAATTTTTGGGGTTCCCCATACTTAGAACTGAAACTTTTTTTTTTCATCAAGTCCATCCCTGTGTGGTCTATGGATAGGTCTTCAAAAGTTATATTGAGGTTTGCAATTTTTTTCTTTTCTAAACTGAATAGTAAAATGTGTCCCCCCCCCCCCGTGACTTCTAAAATAAGAGAATAATAAAACTAAAAAAAAATATAATGTACATACCATGTAAACTACCAACGAAAATTGGTTTGAACGAGATCTAGTAAGTAGTTTCTTTTTAATACGTCATAAATCGTAATTCATCCAAGAACTTTTATATTATGTTACTTGCTGCTACGGAACCCTGCATGGGCGAGTCCGACTCGCACTTGGTTTTTGATTCTAGTAGTATTTTCTACCATTATTTTTTTTCTTTTGGTATTGTTAGACCTTTGTTTTACCACTGAAGTAAGATACAAGTCTCTAAACTAGGCATATCTTAACAAATCGACATAGACACACGCTGTTTCCCCGAAAGGCTACGCAGAGCCTTATTGGGCTTCTATTCGCAGTGTATGGTGGGAATATAGTTATGAGAAGTCGTGAGCTCATCCCCGTAATTGCTTCCCACGACTGAATCTGTAAAGCTTTCTTCCAAGTCTATAAACAAGGCATATCTTAACAAATCGACGTGCAAGTGTTTATTTAACCAAACGTCCATTTTTAACCATTCTTGAGTATTATATTTAAAAGTAATTCTGAATGCAGTCTGTAACAACTGCATTCAAAATATAAATGAAATCAAATTAAAAAAAACTTCTGTGATATTATTATTAGCAGATTGGATATTTAGAATTCAGGTAACGTGATGTAAAATAATTGTCACGGACGACGAGCCCTCTCATAGAAAATAGTTAACTTTAATGTACTAGGAAATAAGAACGCCGAGCGAAACGCAACGCATTATAAAATTTGTGCTTGCCCGAGCCGCAGCTAGGCGCGGGACTCTAGTTTGTATAAATATTTGATCATTTTTAATAAATTGTAACGTTTCCGACCAGTCTAACTTTGTAACACCTACCTTTAAGAACATGTAAATAGAACTTAGTGAACCGACCAATATACAGTCCATACCAGCTTGAGCCAGAGTTTAAATCAAAGAACCCAGAACATTCCCGATAGACCAGAGCATCACTCATAGTTTGGTCCTATCGGAACCGGATACCAAGAACCAGAGCAACATCGCAGCGCCGGAAGGATATCACTCATACCCAGGGTGCCCCGAAGACCAGCATCCGAGCACGGGTGTGCTTGAAGATCACCCAACGGTGCGACGTGCGACGTTGTCAAGCCCAGCATCAGAGCACAGGTGTGCTTGAAGGTCACCGAACGGTGCGACGTGCTACGTTGTCAAGACCAGCGCCAGAGCACAGGGTGCTTGAAAATCACCCAACGGTGCGACGTGTGTGCAGCGTAGCCGTGAACAGCGCCGAACAAGGAGGATACAAAAGTGTTTCGTACGTATTACGCGGTTTCCCGCGGCCTGTTCGTCGGCCGTAAGGCTGGTGTTTCGGGTTGGTTGTTTCTTTGTACTACGGTTTCTTTGACAAAATAACACTGTTTCTTGGGGGAAATAAGTTAGGAGAGTCATAGTACGAGAATGGCGTCGAACACCAGGAGCCGAACCGCTGCCGAGGACAAGAAGGCACTACGCGTATACGAAGATTATCCCGCTTCACCATCAGAGGATACCGCGCCGGCGCAAGGAGCCGCAACAACGGAACCAGGATCCGCGTCGGCGAACGTACTTCCAGCCGATATGCCACCCGTGACCACGACCAACGAGCCACCGGTTTCAGCACCACAGCGTCGAGAGCGAGCACTCTCTGTCCGATCACAGAGCTCTGCCGCTAGCGCAACGGCACGTATCAGACAAGCTGAATTTGAAGCAGAACGACAACTTGCCGAGATCAAGAGGCAGGAGCTGCAAATTCAAACGAAGCTGATCGAGAAAAGGCTGGCGGCTGACGTTGCTATGATACGTGAAGAAGTTGACCGAACTAGCGTACGCGCAGCGGAAAAAATAGAAACAGAGAGCCGAGTCACGGACTGGCTCCAGATCAACCAAAGACGGGGGGAGCCTAGAGATTCCGAACGAATGGATGACACAGATGATACAAGGCATCCTTCATCGAGCAGGGATATGACATCCGAGCGATGCCCGCCGATCACGCCGAACCGCGTCACTTTTGAAAACGAGCGACGCCCGAGATCCCCTACGCCCGCACGATCGCGAGACCGAGGGATCGATCGGCTAGCCGACGCTCTAGAAAAGATGTCCCGACAGAGGGCGCCACCGAGGCAAACGACAGATCTGCCCATCTTCGGTGGAGCTATGGGAGACTGGTTACCGTTCAAAGCGGCGATGCGAGAATCGACGCATCTACAAAAGTTCTCGCCGGCCGAGAACATCGCAAGGCTGCGATCGTGCCTACGAGGTGAAGCGCGCCAAACAGTGTCGGCGCTACTGTATACAGCCACAGAACCGTCGGCTATTATGCAAACATTAGAACAATGTTACGGACGCCCAGAGATGATCATAGACCAAGCGCTTGAAGACATCAAGAAGCTTCCACGATTGGGCACATCCGCTAGCGAACTGAACGCTTTCGCTATCAATGCTACAAGAACTGTGGAAAAAGAAAGTAGACTGGGATGAACCACTACCACCCGAAGAAGCGACGACTTTCAGTGAATGGCAAGACGACTTGAGATACATAGCTGACCTACGACTACCACGCTGCTACAACACAAGATCAGATACGACTCAGCAACAGCTACACGTCTTCTGCGATGCCAGTGAACAGGCATTTAGCACAGTCGCGTACTGGCGTTTCGTAAGCAACGAAGGCGTGAGCGTAACGCTAGTCGCAGGGAAAGCTAAAGTCGCCCCACTGAAGTCGCAAAGCATACCTCGGATGGAACTACAAGCCAGTCTGATCGGCGCGAGACTAGCCACAGAAATCATCAAAAGTCATCAGGAAAACACCGAAGTGATCCTGTGGAGCGACTCGAAAACCGTGCTGCACTGGATAAGAAAAGATTCAGCGAGATATGCTCCGTACGTCGCTCACCGGCTCAGTGAGATCGCCGAACTAACACGGCCCGAACAATGGCGGTGGATACCTACGGCACACAACGTAGCCGACGACGCAACACGCTCCGGAAAGACGCAAATGCTAAGCAGCGACCGATGGTTCGTCGGCCCAGCATTTCTATACGAAAACGAAGATCGCTGGCCCGTGGAAATCGAGTCAGATCAAGAACCCGACGAAGCGTTAGTGACGTACGCGAAAGAAAAATCACCGCTCGTAGACATATCGAGATTTTCATCTTACGAACGCCTGATACGAACGGTCGCCTATGCACTCACGTTTATAGACAAATGTCGACGACGCGCTAATGAGCTTAACATAAAACATATAAAACAAGCGGAACGCCTGCTCATTAGAGACGCACAACAAGAGAGCTTTTCCGGCGATTTAGAACGCTTAAAAAACGGAAAGAACATCGATCGCAGCAGCCGGCTCTACAAACTCGATCCGAAATTAGCCGCTGATGGGATAATCCGTTTAAATAGCAGAACGAACGCCGCGACAATACCCGACCACACTAAGGACCCCCCTATATTAGACGGAGCGCACCAAATGACACGACTACTAATCCGTCAGGAACATGAAAAAAATAATCACGTCGGCCGGGAACAAATTGTCCGCGACTCGCGAAGATGATTAGATGATCTTAAGAAGTTATTTTAAGACAAACATGAATAGGTATCATAACTTAAAAATAGTTGGCTGAAATAAACAATTCTCTTTATTATTAGCAATAGGCAGGCTTTAGTTACTTAGAACATTGTGAATAAAGGACGTTGGTGCCACCATAGGTTAGGGGTAGGCAGGTAGATGCGTTTCTTTAACCTCACCTTCCTGTAGGGGTATGAACCGCCCGGTATACCAGACAGGTAACCAGACGCGAAGGTCTGGAGGTAAGTCTGGGGGCGAGGTTCTGGTCAAGGTGCCAGAGTACCACAGGTAGTACCTACTGGTACACAGGTACCAGCAGGTAAAAGGTAAAGTAGGTACTTAGGTAACTAAAGGTAATTGGCACAGACTTGGTAAAGGATTCTCAGCTGGTGGTACGTGGGCACGTCAAGAGTAAAGACCTGGTGAGCTGCTAAGCCCAGGATAGCTGGTCTCCGTCAGTAGTGGCACGCGCGAAGGTCTGGCGCATACTGAGCGGAGACACGGCGGACCGCTGCTAATATTTATAAACTCGGTCCGGCGCGCCCACTGTACTAAGGTCGCATCATTAAAATCCTTCTACCAAGGCCAATTATCGTCTAGACAGCATCACGCTAGTGTCGACGCGTGCGCAAGAGTAGGCAGCGTCTTGTTGACCGGATAAACCGAAAGGCAAGTCCGGCCAACAAGAAATATAAGGCTTTCTAAGTACATTTACTATGTAACAATGTAAAACTAGCGGATAAGAATCGATATAGCCACCTAACGAGGGACCTATGTACAAAGATTAATCATATGGTAGGTAGCTATACCTAATAGGTACGTAGAAATAGTAACCAATGTACTTAGATGTAAGAAAATAAAGAGATATGGTCAGAAAGGTTGGCATACTGAGGTCCAAGGGACAGCGAAGATAAGGCTGTTTACGTTCAACTTTCACCGCTCTCGTTGCGGTAACGCCCAGGGGTTCCTAAGTAAATTGGCTTGTGGGAGCATCAATGAGTGTTTTCCTATATGCGAGAAGAAGAAAGAAATAGTCTGGAAGAGCGAAACAGTATGAGGTGCAGCCCATTGAACGCTTCCACAAGTCATCCAGTACTACGAACAGGAACGGACCCGACGAATGCACGGTCTGCCAGCCTCGCTAAGCACCATTCAACCAACGGAAGTATCGTTTCAATTCGGAAGAATCCCACACCCCAATCGACTGTAGGCAGGACGAGGCATCACGGCTCGGGGCGATACAGGCTCCCTGAAGGTCATCTACCTTCCTGTCTCCCATCATCTACTCCGGACAGCGGAACGGGACCAGCCAAAACTAGGCAGGCGCCATCACCATCTACGCCTGGAGCACGTACCTACGGCAAGCAATATAGGTATCGTAGCTCGGCGCTACCCTGCCGCCCCACATCATATATATCTGGTCCTTCGAGCGCCGGATACCGTACTGCTGGAAACCAGAGCGGAACCAGGAGCTGCTGTGACAACCACATCGAGGGGAAGCGGATCTTCTGACCAGCCAGTACTGTCCAAGTGGATCACACCACGACCGAAGTACTGGCGCTGCGTATCTAATCGAAACTCATTCGATTACTGTTCAATTTCAGTTACCTACGGGTGCTCCCTGATAGCGGACCACTGGACCACTGGACCACTGGACCAACGGAGCAAACCGGATCGGACCGAAGCGGATCGGACTGAAGCGGATCAAGCCTGAAGCGGATCAAGCCTGAAGCGGATCGAGCCAAAGCGGATCGAGCCAAAGCGGATCAAGTCAAAGCGGATCAAGCCAAAGCGGATCGAACCGAACCGGATCAAAGCGGACCGAACCGGATCATCGACCTGGGCCATCGGAACATCGGACCTGGACTGACGTACTGGCGTTTATGTAAGTCGTTGCTGATACAGACACACCAGTCACGGGATGCCAGTAACCAGGAGCCAAGCAGGAACATCACGTCGACCACCGATGGAGGAGCCAGTGGTACCCCAGCCAACCCCGACGGAGGCGTCGAGGCCTACACCAGCCCGACCGGAGGTTCCGGTCCGACCAGCTGTGGGTCAGGGACTGATGTCCGAGGACTCGGACTTCAGAATCTCAGGGGTAGCCAGTAGCTCGGATACTACTAAAGGTACGATGACAAAAACGACAGGTACCACTGATAAAACCATGGAAGCGCAGCCAAGTGAGAGGAGAACGAGAACAGTTGGTAAGTCCAAGGCCCGCCCTGCCTCAAAGAGTGCCTCGCTGGCGGAGAAGGCGAGGAAGAGACGTGAGGTAGAGCTGCGAGCAGAACTCAACCGCCAGGTGCTTAGACAAGCCCAGGCCGCCGCCGACCTAGCGAGGACGGACATGGAGCTGTTGAGATTGGACGAGGAGGACGCGGCAGACTTGGACTCTGCTGTGGACGAACCTGAAGGTAGATCTGAAGGTGTCCGAGATTGGGTGGAAGCTACGGTAGGCAGGATGTCTGGTGGAGGACATCAAGGGGAAGAAGGGACGTCCGCGGAGGGGCGACCAGGTGACGTACTCGCGAAGGAGTGCGCCATAAAACTTCAGGATCCAACTGCCACCGCCGGCGTGAAGCCAGAGGACACAGCACCTAAAGGTATGGAGGCTAGTGGCACTGATGCTCTAGCCGAAGCGATCGTGAGGGCCATCACATCCGCGCCGAGATCAGGGACTGCACATCAACCGGTGTACATGCATGAACTTCCAGTCTTTGACGGCAGCTGTGGGGAATGGTTGGCCTTCAGAACGGTGTACGAAGACACCGCGCCGCTATTCAGTTCCGTGCAGAATATGGCACGGCTGAGGAAGGCGATCAGAGGACCGGCCAAAGAAGCGGTAAGGAGTATTTTATATTCTGAGTGCGCACCTAGTGAGGTGCTAGAGTCACTACGCCGCAGGTATGGGAGGCCGGACGCCCTAGTTCTAGCAGAATTGGAAAAGGTAAAGAACCTGCCAAGAACAACGGAGAACGCGCGAGATGTGTGTGTGTTTGCCAGCGTGATCAACAACACCGTCGCGACGATCAATGGGCTAAAGAAACCGCATTATCTGAAATCACCGGAAATGATCAAGGTAATAATTGATAAATTACCCATGGTACTGAAGTACCGGTGGTACGACTTCGCAGCAGAGCACGAGGACCCGGACTTATCGCTGATATCACAGTTCCTGAGCAGGGAAGCTGAGAGATGCGGCCCGTATGCCTCCCAGGAGGCCACAGCTAAGAAGGTAATACACCCTCAGCGTCAAAGCGCACATGCCGCTAAGGAGAGAGAGACGCAGCTACATACGTGCCCGCATTGCGAAGGAAGTCACTCACTAGAGGAGTGTAAGAAGTTCCGGCAAGCTAGCGTGAATGACAGGTGGGTCATAGTGAAGAAAGCTAGTCTGTGCTTTAAGTGTCTGAGAACCAGACACAGGAAGGAGAGCTGTCGAAGGCCACCGTGTAAGCAATGTAGAAGATGGCATCATCACCTACTGCACGAAGAGGGTAAGCAGCCAGACCATGGGCCCAAGGATCAGAGCAGTTCAGATAATAGGAAGGAAGGGGCCAAGGAAGTGGCCAACAACGTTCATCTAAGCCAGGTGAACGCTACGAAGGGCGCGAGAGCGTATTTAAAGATGGTGCCTGTAGAGATATACGGGCCCAGGGGGACGGCCAAGGTAATGGCCCTTTTGGACGAGGGTTCAACAGTGACCCTTCTCGACTCGGCGGTGGCAGAGGAAATTGGACTTCACGGACCCAAGGAAGCTCTCTCAATAGAGACAGTCGGCGGTAGAGTCATCAAGAAGGACGACTCTATGCGGGTGAACTTGAAGCTTAGAGGCCTCCACCAGAGTCAACGGCGTAAGATCTGCGGGGCTCGCACTATAGATCGGTTGCGACTGACGCCTCAACGGATCGACAAGTCAAGGTTAGAAGAGTGTATGCATCTGCAGAAACTGGTAAGCAGGCTACACTACGCAGAGGAAGCTCCGAGACTGCTCATCGGGCAGGACAACTGGGAGCTGATAGTATCACGAGCGACACGTAAAGGTAAACGTAATCAGCCAGCTGCCTCACTGACGCACCTAGGATGGGTGCTTCACGGTCTGGATGGAGGAGCGGCTCAGAAGATGAACTACCTTACCTGCGCACACGTCTCTACTCGTGATGATGAGCTGGACCAGCTCATCAAGGAACACTTCGCGATTGAATCATTGGGGGTTCAACCGCGTCGACCGAGCACGGACTCTGAAGAACGAGCCGTGCAGATACTACAGAAGAATACTCGAAGGTTAGAGAACGGACGCTTCGAAACAGGTTTGCTCTGGAAGAGCGATCTAGAGTCGATGCCGGACAACTATGAGTCCGCGCTCAGCAGACTTCGGAACATAGAGCGGAAACTTGACAAGGATCTAGAGCTGAAATCGGAGTACCAAAGGCAGGTAGAGAACCTCTTCAACAGCGGATATGCCGAGGAGGTGACTCACGAGTCGTCGTCAACAAGGAAATGGTACCTACCTCACTTCGCCGTGACGCATCCCACTAAGAAAAAGAAAAGGTTAGTCTTTGATGCGGCGGCTAAGTTCAAAGGGAAGAGTCTCAACGACGCTCTACTAGCGGGACCGGACTTGCTTCAGTCACTGTTTGGAGTGCTTCTTCGCTTCAGACAGAGACCGGTCGCCGTGGTATCCGATATTAAAGAAATGTTCCTTCAAGTCAAAATCAGGTATGAAGATAGAGACAGCTTGCGTTTCCTCTGGAGAGGAGCGGAGCGAACCGGAGCGCCGAAAGAGTATCGTATGACGTCAGTCATCTTCGGCGCCGCTTGTTCACCGAGTCTAGCTATCTACGTGAAGAACCTGAACGCCCGAGAGTTCCAGGAGAGATACCCCGAAGCAGGTAGAGCAGTGGTAAGAAACCATTACATGGACGATTATCTTCACTGCTTTGAAACGGAGGTAGAGGCGCTTCGAGTATCGAAAGAGGTAGAGACCATCCACCAAAAGGCCGGGTTCCAGCTGAGGGGATGGGCATCGAACAGAGAGAGAGTCCAGAAAGGACTCACCACAGAGGTAACCACGCAGGTAGAGCTCGGGTCGAAAGAGGAAAGAACCCTCGGGCTGCGTTGGTTCACAGAAAAGGACGAGATGGGATTCAGGACCCATCTAAGAAACGTAAGAGAGGTCGTCGATCAAATGGAGACTCCGACGAAACGTCAAGTCACGAGCGCCGTAATGTCAACCTTCGATCCCTTGGGCTTAGCGTCGCCTGTGCTAATCCAAGGGAAGAGACTGCTTCAAGACATCTGGAGGAGCGGCGTCGGTTGGGACGAAAAGGTAAAGCAGACGGACGAGTCTTCATGGCAAACGTATCTTCAGAATTTACACCTACTCGACGATCTACGAGTCCCTAGATGCGTCTCGCCTTACCAAACGGAGGGAGAGCTACATGTCTTCACAGACGCTAGTGAGGTAGCTTACGCGTGTGCAGTCTACTGGAGACAGAGAAACCAAGAAGGTCAGTATACGGTGACTCTACTAGCCGGGAAGGCTAGAGTCACTCCGTTGAAACCAGTCTCTATACCACGACTAGAGCTGCAGGCTGCACTGTTGGGAGCGAGGTTAGCGCACTCTATCGACCGGGAAATGGACTTAAAGGCGACAAGTAAGACTTATTGGACAGACTCTAGCACGGTGCTCTCTTGGATCAAAACGGATCCAAGAACCTTCAAGTCTTTCGTGGCACATCGTCTGGCGGAAATCGAAGATACGACAAGACCTCAACAATGGCGCTGGGTACCTACAGGTCAGAACCCAGCGGATGACTCTACTAGAGACATCCCTAAGGACTTCAACGGGGGGCATCGATGGTTCATTGGCCCGGAGTTCTTAGGAAAGGAAGAAGAAGAATGGCCGGCAGTACGCTCGTTCAAGCGAGAGCAATCAGGAGAGGAAAGAGAGCTGCACATCACTGCGGCAGCTCGGGTCTGTGAGTACTCTACCCCTGACCCTACTAGATTCTCGAGGTGGACGAGACTCCTGAGAGCGACTGCCCGGATATACCAGTTTATCGACTTATGCCGCTGTAAGGTAGAGCTCGTGCAAGCTGCAAAGGAACAGGACCCTACTTGGAAAAGGGTCTCTAAGAAAAAGAGAGAGCAGCTCTACAAGAGGCCTACAGAAAAGAAAACTGGTAAGAAGTTTCTGTCTCTAGACGCTACCTACGTAGAGAGAGCCGAACGGGAACTTCTAATGAGAAGTCAACGAGAGAGCGACTTAAGGTGGGAGAGCCGCCCTTCACTAATACGGGTGTGGACTACTTCGGCCCCATGACAGTGACGGTGGGACGCCGCCACGAGAAGAGATGGGGGGCCTTGTTTACCTGCTTAGCTACAAGGGCAGTGCACTTGGAGCTGGCTGCTTCTCTGTCCACAGTTCAATTTATTTTATTTCAGATAGGTTCATCAAAGAATGAATGGACACAAGTCCAATAAATTAGTTACCGCAGGACAGTTACCGAAGGATGGCGGCCAGACGGGGGATGCCGCGTACCATGTTCAGCGACGACGGGACGAACTTCGTCGGCGCTGACAGGGAGCTACGGGGGGCTGTCGAAGAACTCAATTCCGACAGCGGCCTCGCGGGAGAGGCCAAAACCATGGGCCTGCGCTGGAAGTACATCAGCCCGGGGGCCCCGAATCAAGGGGGAGCATGGGAGCGTCTTGTTCGATCAGTCAAGACGGCTCTAGCGGTGACACTGAGAGAGCGTCACCCCAAGGAAGAGGTCTTACATACGCTACTGCTAGAGGCCGAGCACGTGATCAATTCGCGACCACTCATCACCACTGATGACACAGAAGAGGAGGCGCTTACACCAAATCACTTCCTCATGGGGAAATCCTGCGGAGCTCTAAAGATGGGGGCTTACACCGAAGCGGACCTCAGCGGCCGGCGCTCATGGCGGACGGCGCAGAGACTAGCCGACCACTTTTGGGCTAGATGGGTGCGAGAGTACCTACCAACTCTCGTACCTAGACGAAACAACCACAACATCACTGAACGAGACTTGCAGTGTGGGGACACGATCCTCATAGTGGACCCCACACTCCCAAGAAACACCTGGCCTCGAGGCATCGTGGTCCGTACCTACCCTGGACCCGATGGCCGAACGAGGAACATCGAGGCACGCACGTCGCATGGGACGTTCAAGCGACCCTGCTCCAAGGCGATACTCCTGGTCCCTGGAGACAACCCTCATGTCTCTCAGGGAGCCAGTGAGACAGCAGACACCGGTCATCGTGTACCCCGAGCTAGGACTTCACTTCACTCCGGGGGGCTGAGCGACGGTCTTCCCACTACAACGACGCCTCTACATATCGAGAGCCAGAGCGACGGTCATCCCACCACGACTCTACCGAGCAGCGAGTAAGCGGCCAGAGGACAATGCCGCGCATCGGGGGGAGGATGTCCGCGACTCGCGAAGATGATTAGATGATCTTAAGAAGTTATTTTAAGACAAACATGAATAGGTATCATAACTTAAAAATAGTTGGCTGAAATAAACAATTCTCTTTATTATTAGCAATAGGCAGGCTTTAGTTACTTAGAACATTGTGAATAAAGGACGTTGGTGCCACCATAGGTTAGGGGTAGGCAGGTAGATGCGTTTCTTTAACCTCACCTTCCTGTAGGGGTATGAACCGCCCGGTATACCAGACAGGTAACCAGACGCGAAGGTCTGGAGGTAAGTCTGGGGGCGAGGTTCTGGTCAAGGTGCCAGAGTACCACAGGTAGTACCTACTGGTACACAGGTACCAGCAGGTAAAAGGTAAAGTAGGTACTTAGGTAACTAAAGGTAATTGGCACAGACTTGGTAAAGGATTCTCAGCTGGTGGTACGTGGGCACGTCAAGAGTAAAGACCTGGTGAGCTGCTAAGCCCAGGATAGCTGGTCTCCGTCAGTAGTGGCACGCGCGAAGGTCTGGCGCATACTGAGCGGAGACACGGCGGACCGCTGCTAATATTTATAAACTCGGTCCGGCGCGCCCACTGTACTAAGGTCGCATCATTAAAATCCTTCTACCAAGGCCAATTATCGTCTAGACAGCATCACGCTAGTGTCGACGCGTGCGCAAGAGTAGGCAGCGTCTTGTTGACCGGATAAACCGAAAGGCAAGTCCGGCCAACAAGAAATATAAGGCTTTCTAAGTACATTTACTATGTAACAATGTAAAACTAGCGGATAAGAATCGATATAGCCACCTAACGAGGGACCTATGTACAAAGATTAATCATATGGTAGGTAGCTATACCTAATAGGTACGTAGAAATAGTAACCAATGTACTTAGATGTAAGAAAATAAAGAGATATGGTCAGAAAGGTTGGCATACTGAGGTCCAAGGGACAGCGAAGATAAGGCTGTTTACGTTCAACTTTCACCGCTCTCGTTGCGGTAACGCCCAGGGGTTCCTAAGTAAATTGGCTTGTGGGAGCATCAATGAGTGTTTTCCTATATGCGAGAAGAAGAAAGAAATAGTCTGGAAGAGCGAAACAGTATGAGGTGCAGCCCATTGAACGCTTCCACAAGTCATCCAGTACTACGAACAGGAACGGACCCGACGAATGCACGGTCTGCCAGCCTCGCTAAGCACCATTCAACCAACGGAAGTATCGTTTCAATTCGGAAGAATCCCACACCCCAATCGACTGTAGGCAGGACGAGGCATCACGGCTCGGGGCGATACAGGCTCCCTGAAGGTCATCTACCTTCCTGTCTCCCATCATCTACTCCGGACAGCGGAACGGGACCAGCCAAAACTAGGCAGGCGCCATCACCATCTACGCCTGGAGCACGTACCTACGGCAAGCAATATAGGTATCGTAGCTCGGCGCTACCCTGCCGCCCCACATCATATATACAAATAGTGAATAACCTTCGTCAGCGATTTTGGATACTGCGCTTACGACCGGCAGTCCGAACGATAATAAGCAAATGCACAGCGTGCAAAGCAAGGATGGCGAGCCCCGCGATACCGGTAAAAGGAAACTTAACTGAAGCTCGCCTAAGTACCTACACCCGACCATTTGCACGCTGCGGAATCGACTGCTTCGGCCCTATGTGGGTGACGATTGGAAGACGCAGAGAAAAGCGATGGGGAATGTTATTTACATGCCTAGTGATAAGAGCGATTCACATAGAACTAATCGCTAGCTTAAGCACCGATTCGGCTATTATGGGCCTCAGACGAATGGCGGCCCGCCGAGGAACTCCAGTGTACATCGCATCGGATAACGGAACGAACTTCCATGGATCAGATGTGGAGTTGAACAAAGCCTATACCGAATGGCTACCTGCTTTAAAAAACTACGCACTCACCAAAATGATTGAGTGGAGATATATAGATCCAGGGGCTCCGAATCAAGGAGGAGCTTGGGAGCGCATGATCAAGACAGTAAAAAGCGCCCTCGCTGTTACTCTCACAGAACGAGCCCCGAAAGAGGAAGTCTTAACCACGTTGATGACAGAAATTGAACATACGGTGAATTCGCGCCCGTTAACGCACGTGTCTGTGGAACCAGACGACCAAGAAGCGTTGACTCCGAATCACTTTCTGTTGGGCACCGCAGTCGGCGTACCATACGTAGGAGAATGCGACGTAGCCGATAAACGAACCTGGCGCGCCGCACAAGCTCTGGCGAACACGTTTTGGGTACGCTGGATCAAGGAATACTTGCCTACACTGGCCCCACGCGGTGACGTCAGACGAAAACAAAAGAACGTAAAACCGGGCGAGATCGTCATCATAGCGGACGGATCGCTACCGCGGAACGTATGGCCTAAGGGGCAAATCGAGCGCGTATACCCTGGACCTGATGGCGTGGTGCGGAGCGCGGAAGTTCGTACGAGGGGAGGAATCTTCAGGAGACCTACAAGAAGACTCATCGTCCTCCCGATTAATGAAGAAGGCTGCGAAGATCTGCGCCGAGGGGAGACTGTCACGGACGACGAGCCCTCTCATAGAAAATAGTTAACTTTAATGTACTAGGAAATAAGAACGCCGAGCGAAACGCAACGCATTATAAAATTTGTGCTTGCCCGAGCCGCAGCTAGGCGCGGGACTCTAGTTTGTATAAATATTTGATCATTTTTAATAAATTGTAACGTTTCCGACCAGTCTAACTTTGTAACACCTACCTTTAAGAACATGTAAATAGAACTTAGTGAACCGACCAATATACAGTCCATACCAGCTTGAGCCAGAGTTTAAATCAAAGAACCCAGAACATTCCCGATAGACCAGAGCATCACTCATAATAATGAACTCACAAATTCAAGATAGCTCAAACCAAATTAATTGTAATATACGTTATATTAACAGGGGCTTTTGGTTTCCCGCAAGATGCATCTAAACCCCGTGTATTCCCGTCGCTCCCGAGGGAGGAACCACGTGCAGCCACTTAGCACTCCGAGAACAGACGTACAAAAACATACACACAACTCTTATACCGCAGAGGGAAAGGCTAAATTCCTTTGTGCCGAGACGCCAAGCTTAAATGCAGCCTTACACAGTCTGAGAGCCCTACTTCAGAAGCTTTACCAGTATTAGAATTGCCTCGACATGTACAAAAATAGCAAAATTGAAGTGTTTCGTGAAGTGAATTGAATACAAATAGAGACAATATAGAAATCAACTGTTTACCCGGACTTGTTTGTAAGATTCGTTGGTATAAGATTTGTCCTGGCTGCTAGCTTATTTCAGGAATGTGTTATTACTGGAAGAAAGCGTCAGCATAGTCAAGTCGTGGTACGCAATGGCGGCGATGAGCTCACCACTTGTCACGTCTGCTTCCCACGATGGGGCAACACACGGTGAAAAGAGACTTTATTTATGCTCTGTCTACCCCTTTCGGGGAAAAAGGCGTGTGTCTGTATGTATGTACCTACCTATAATAGGTACTGAATCTCGTGTGCTGGGAGGATTTTACATCTACACAGGTCTAATAATAATAAAAAAAAAAATAGATAAGCCTTTTACTGCTCTCGTGATCGATTTATGAAACTTAAATAAGTTACCGATCCCCTCGCCCGATTTAAATAATCCTCGATAGGTATTGAGATTAAACAGTAACTTATATACAAGTACCTAATGTTGTGGTTCACCTTTTTTTTATAACTTTTTACTTGTTAACTCATAGTTATTGTATGGTACTGGCGAAAACGATAGCCATTTATGATTCTCGCGATAGGCGTCTTTACATGTCACGAACGGCGTCGCATGAAATATAAATAGTTTTACTCCTGTAAGGTGAGAGGTGAAATTTTCACGGCAGCGAGGCACGCACTCGGCAGAGATGCGTCCCTCAGCGCACAAGGTGGCTCGTGCGTCCAAATGGAATCCACCCCGCACAGATTGGTTGTGCTAGTTTTTTTTTCTTTAATATTTATGAGCTCGTAGCGTGCCGCATTTTGCTTGCGTAATGGCATTCGGTTCAGGCTCCGCTGGCACCTCAAATGCCAGACGAACGTGAACACACCCTTGGTAACGCCTTGTTTGTTATCGAATGATAAAATATGTTTTGAATTTACCATAGCTTCCATTTCATATTCGCCATCATATTTGTTTAATTTTAGGCTTTACGTACAAAAGGGGAAAAATATTTTTTAAACAGGAGACAATGGAAAGTATTTTGCGAGGGGACATCGTTAATTATTTTTTTCAACCAGCAGTGGTCGTAAATAAAAGTAAAGGGTGCTATTAACCGCATTATTCTCGCATATTTAATGTACTGAAAAGGTTGAAAGGCAGGTATTTTTTCATTTTTTCCACACATTCAACAGCTTTGCGTATGGAAATCTCTCCATGCATTAAGTCATTCAACACGTGAATTATGATCTAAACAAAATTTGTAAATAATACGATTTAGAGTTAAGCGGTTGTTTTTATTTTGACCACTTATTTAAAGGTCTATTTAGGAGGGCACGTTAAGCTGTCGGTCCCGGCTGTTATTGATTAATAGCAGTCGATAAGCCAAGTCAGAGGCCCTCGGGCGGCTTGACAAACTCCGACACCAGAGGCCAGCACTACCTCATACGAAACGAAACGAAACGAAGGTCTATAAATTACAAAAAGCCCAAGAAGCTAATACCATGGACTGTTCAGCAGGAGACACTAAAATAGTTGCTACTAAAAGGTCCGAATACAGGCAGCATGTTGCTGTATAGAAATGTTATTCACTGTAGTAACAAGTAAATGGTCTTGATGGGTACGCGTTACTTGGCCCTCTGTAACGCAAAATAGACAGTAAAATGTATTGAAATGGCTGCGGGCCGGCTTATCCGGTTGAGAGTCAATGAATATTTGATTTCAATTTTTTTGGCCCGACGTCGCCGTGAAGAATTCACGCCATACCTAATTTGATTTTCGCCATTCCGCCCGTTCGCCGGGCAGTTTGCATTCATATTCAGTTTGAATACGCGTTTGGGTTGCCTCTTGCCCAAGTTTGATACAAATAAACAGCGGATATTTTTACATTTCTTGCAGGATAACCCGACCCAACTGATTACGTTGCGAGGATAATAACCCCGACAGTGGTATTAGGGGAGGCCTAAGGAATATTTATATTAGATTATTGTGTGAGCTATTCCACTTACATTACTTTTAATTATATGGATTCGGTCGCAAGCTATTTGGGGGAATTTACAAGTATTGATTTTCTGTAACCAACGTTTTGTTGGACTTTTTCTGAGGAAAATATAAAGGCTCAATACAACGCCTCATTAGCGTTTAATGCGATCCACATTTCTTTGTTTATCTAATTAGAAGCCGAGGAAGAAATATCATCCAAATGACACACAAAAGGCAGCAAAGTAGGAAGTGGAAAATATCACATAAATCATTTTAGATCGTATTACAACAAGAAAGAGTCGTTTTTCCTGTGTTTTTTTTAATGAAACACGATTCATTTTTGCAAAGTTGCATAAATGACGGCGCAACGATATTTCACCAACCGAATATTTGGGTCAACGTGTTTTTGTGTAATGGGGATTACGCAAGAAAATTTAACGTTGTATTTGCAGTAACTGTTGCAAGGCAACCTCTGTTGGAAGTAAAAGATGGCTCGCCGTGATACGGTTTTTGTACATTTTAATTAAAACTGAACGCGTGGGAAAGGTAACAAAAAAAATTGCGAGATTATATGAGTAAACATTATATAAAAGCATTGTTAAAACTAGTTTACGACCTTACTCATTTGACATAGTCATTCGTGCTACAGTCAGTAGGTGGTTTGATGCTAATTATAAAAGTATTATCATATAGGTACCAAGTCTATACATCCTACAATTTACATTGGTAGATAGTAGGTCAAGAGACCCAGCAGTGGGAAAATTATGGGCTGATTATGCTACCTAGTCCTTCTAGAATCACAAATCATGCACAGGTATCCCTTCCGAATGACTCCTATGAGAAATGGTCCCACAATTTATCATCGGAGACAATACTGTCGCAAATATATGGACCAACCATCACTGGAATTGAAAAAGGCAGATTTCAAGCGAAACTTTGCTTTTACCCGAACAATAATACAAAATCTCCACCGAGGAAACCGTATATTTTATCCAAGCGTCGATTTGTTATTTATTAGTCGGGAATAGTCGTAACATGGGGAGGGAACACAATACCAAAAATGGTGTTCCTGCTTAGTGACGATGCCACCTCGAACCTACGTTTCTCTTTGCTTCGGATCAGTCGTACATCATAGACCAGCGCTACTTGGACTCCCCCGTCTCCTATGCCATTTAAAGAGGCCGATAGTGTGTAGAAAATTCTACAGAATTATACGTGTCTACCTACAGCGGTTGATTTCGTAGAGGGTCGAAGTGCGTATTTATACGTTGCTAGTTAACCAGCGCCGACTTTGTGGCGAAGACGGCTGGATAAATGAAGCGAAACGTACAAAAATGATACATTTGTGTGTATGACAGGAGGTTGTAAAAGTTCCGTTGTTTGGATGAAGGAAAAACAAGATGACATGCCAGCCGTGCGTGACTTTCCCGATTAAGTTATTGTCAATTGGATGATGTATGTTGTTGTTCACTGAAATTGATGTTGGGCTCACACCTGATTTGTAAATTTTAAGTGTAATTCATACATCCTTTTGCGCATGAGGTTTTCTTTTAGAAGCGATTTTTATAAAAGATAACTTCAATCAAACTTATAGACATCATTCCAAATAGTTGCGCCACGTCCCACCTTTTAACATGCCTCTGCTCTACTGATAAATCAAATATAACTTGAATGCACATAGGTCAAAATTACAATAAAAATTATCACGACTATCTACGGATCTACTCAGTAAACTCGATTTACGTTCACTGGGTCAACTTTAATGTTAATGTTTAATGACTTTTATTTTTTAAGCTTTTGGGGTTAAAAGGTAGGTGATTCTACTGATTGTATTTTTAACGAACCTATAAAATAAAGTGACTTACCTCTGTGCCTATTGGTCTGTTTGTCGAACATTAACATGGCATCCTCGATCTGCAACAAAGAAAAAACACATAAACTTGAAATCCTGAAAGATCGCAAGGAAAAGTAGCAAAAAAACAAAGGCATCGTGCGCGATTTGTGCCCCGCCCTGGCAATAAAACACTCCAGCGTTGTAATAACGAATAAGCACCGGTACAGAGTAAACCACACGCTGCAAATAAACTTTGATAAGCGCGGGCGAGCAGGTAATAACGTATTCATAGAGAAATAAATGGAAAGTCGGCGGTTAGGACACGAACAATACACGCCAGAGATGTGCTGTCACCGCCTAACCCGACTTGCCCGCACACCTGAATCCACCCACGAAGAAGCATTTTAAAAATTCCTCGTTTGCAAAACAGTGATAAATCTGAAATGGAACAAAATTGCATCGTAAATATTCATGTCGACGGCGACGCGTGACGCGCGTATGACTTAATTATAAATTCCTTATTAACTTTTCAGTTGAGTTGGAAATAGGAGTCGGAACGTCTAAAATGGGTCGTGCTTAAAAACGCGCGTGTTTTGTACGCAAACGCAGATTGGGTGTGACGGAGGGGGCCCGTGGGCTTTGTCTCGGCGTCTGAGTTGCCGCCGCGCCGGTGACGGGCCGTCCCCGGGGCGACATTACGCGGGAAGGTCGACGCAACGGACTACCGATGATCGATGTCGAATACACGTAACAGGTGACCTTTCCTTGAATTATTTCTACCTGTAGAAACATTTGTTTAGTGGTGATTTGTTTGAGTGGGAATTGGCACACATTCGCTATGCACAGTGGCCCACTTTGCGGTGAATAAAAAATAAGTGCTAATTTTTCCAAAAACGCTGATTTATATTTTTGCCATCTGTTCTGTCCCTAAAACACGTATTAAGCACGCAAGCATACATAGATTTACGAGCCATGGAGACTGTTACGTTGAGTCAGGAAGATTAGAGCATAAATACCTACCTACTAGCTAGTTACGTAAAACTATGTGTCTATAACATTGGTGCTATCATTATGAACCACTATTTCTTCTAACAAGATTTAACAACTTCAAGATAAAACAAAAATTCGGTCCTAAATACTTCAAAATACAAGTAATTCTTTTTCCATCATTATAACATGACGACAAAACTGACTGTAATACGAAATCACAAAGAAATAAATATCTATTAGCTTAGATAATGACGGGATTTATTGCCTGAGTCACAAATACAGAAATATAGACCAATCACAATACATTTCATCATAATACGCCGTCGGCTGTCGTCGTTTGGCTGAATCAATAAGAATTATGCCGAAAAATATAGATTATTCTATGCTCCTGCGACATAGATTGTGACCTAATGCGGCATTGTTACGGGCAATTTGTGAGAACTATATCGGTCGGTGCCGTCTTACGGATAGGTGATGGAGTGTGTGTGACAGGGACGGCACACGCCTGTTCTGGGTCACTCCCCAGGGCGACGTTACCGTGAAACCGAACTTTGGCTTAGTGATCAATGTTGAACCTCTAAGGTGTCTTTTGAGTTAATGTTCATTTGTGATTATATATCGATCTTCTCTTGATTCGATTCGAAACTTTTTATGAGCTTACCAAGAGTTCAGACAGCATTTTCGGAAGCTAACGCTATGATTAAATCTAATTTGGTCAGAAAGGGAAAACAGTTTTACCCCCAAGAACGTGATAAGAAAAACTGCACAGATTATAACTATATAGGCAGTAAATTCTGTAACTTATTGGCATAACTGTTGCCCAGGGTTGTCAACATAATGTTGGCGCAGTAAAAAAGCTAGTTTAGAGCCGGTTACAGTCACGAAAGCTAAAATGTTCTCTAACAAGAGCCTAATAAGAACATTTATGGACATCGACGCGTGGCCAGGGCTGGTCTAATTCGTCGTTTAATATTCGGACAATGTGTGGCGAGACACTGTTGAAACTATAAGGTTCTAGAGACTATACCGCGATCTGTGGCAGGCCCGTCATGTGTTATTCCTGAGAACTTTGGTAATTCCACTCGAATATTTTTTACGTGGCGGAAAAGGGCTGGTAACTCATGTTAGTGTGCTTTAAAACTGCACGGCTATCATGGATATTTATGTTATCTATGCATATATTGAGAGTTTATTACCCGGCTACGGCAAAGCCAAAAGGAAGAGTTACATTAAAAGATAAACGGCTAATTACCACTATTATTCGTCACTTTGCTGACGTTTCGAGACTGAGTTCAGAAGCCTCTTCATCATGAGCACCGCCCGCGACCGCGTTCGACGGTATAATAGTGGTAATTAGCCGTTTATCTTTTAATATGATTCCCAACCACGATAGTTTCAATTCTAGGAAGAGTTATGTTTGTATTTACGTAAGTTCCATCGTACCGCCTAAACTACTCATCCGATTTTGATGAATGAGCTGTCAACGGATTTGTTATTATGGTCAGTGTGACACAGACTACATTTTATACGAACAAAATCAATATGATGGATAGGTTCATCCAAAAACGTAGGGGCCCCTGTTTTTTTTGAAGAAGGAAGAATGGAAGGAATTTTTGACCAAGCTGATGAGAGACGCTTCGATCGCTCGGTTAATTATGAAGGTTTTTCATTTTACCAAAACTCACTTCAAGCTAATTAATGTATTGGCTACTTTATATTATTCATATACCACAACGAATAATACCCAACCGGAGTAAAAAAAACAACTCTCAAAAGTCCTAAGATCAAACGAATTACACAATTCCGTATAATATCAATAAACTCACACTTGCAACAAAGGGCACAATTTTCTTTAATGTCCCCACGTTTGTACTAAGCTCTATTATTAAGTATTTCATTTAAGGGGAGACACCCAGTCCGTCCCGGGAGATACCTGTCGCGGTAATTTGCTGCGTGTACGTTTCAGAGTACCCACTTAATTTTTTCCCTTTGTTATATAAGATTTAGTGAGACATTAAGACGGATTTGTGGTAAATACTATTATTTACTGTTGGGTTTTCAGCAACTTTATCAAGGAATTTGCTGAATTGGGTGAAATTGTATGGCCATTTACTACCAAGACAGTTTCTAAATAATTTCAGTAAATAAAACAGTTTTAACAAAACAAAAACCAATGTTTTAATAAAATATTATTATAAATTTGAGTCGAGACTCCCTAAATTAAGGTACAAATTTCATAGTTCTTGCAAAATTTATTAGGTTAGGGGACTTTCTTCATTAGACCTTTTTTTCCGTTGCTAGAAAAGGTCATCTGAGTAGTAAAAATCTCACAGTAGTTACAAATACATATTTCATTATACATACATAGACACACGCCTTTTTCGAAGGGGTAGGCAGGGCCTCAATGGGCCTCTTTTCACAGTAGGTCACACCATCGTGGAATATAGACGTGACATCAAACTAAATTAATCATTTATGGTGTTCACTTTTTACTACGAGTACCATGGTACCATAACACACAGATCCAGAACAAATATTTGCAGATCATAGCTTCTAAAATTTGTCCCGTAGTAGGAATCGAACCCGCAACCTCTCGCATCTCAGCTGGCTACTCCCGACGCGCCGCCGTACCGAAACATCCGGAATATCGTATAATAGATCGTTCAGAATGTTTCCGTCGTCAGTACATCATCGCGCTGAGTGGAATTATCGTTATTACCCATTTGACCCCACAACACATAATATCGATGCCTACCTACCTACCTACTAAACCAGATTTTATTTTAGTTTTTATTTAATTTTATATACTTACCTGTTATCCAAATTATTACATATTACTCATTATTTTTATGTTTTCATTTGTTATGTACCTATGTGTTATGTCCTTTAGAGGAAAAAAACAAATTTTGTTTCTTTTATTTATTTAGGTGTATTGCTGAAGATTTCAAAATAGTTTCATGATTCTGAAAACATTGTATGTACATTCATCGGTAGGAATATAAATGTTTTGAGCCTTTCAACATTTTTGGTTCTTTCCATGTGTAATCGGAGAAATGCTGGATAAAACATTAAAAATTCACAGTTTGCGTTCAAAGTTCAACATAATACCATAGAAACTTCCCACAGTGGGAAATTTACAAAGCTGGAAGAATACTGACATAAAGTAAGGTGGTACTTCTAGCTTCCGTAGCTTAGGAATTTTTCAAGCTTGGCAACGTTGATCCAGGCAGATGTTCTCGAAACGAATAACTTTTGTTATAACACCTTTTCAAAGACGCGAAAAATGCTCAACTTCCCATACTTACCTATCCACTCTCTCGCATACTTACCTATCCACTCGCTCGCATTCTACTTGATCACTTCATTCGTTGTCTGGATTTGGCTGTTCAGTCGAATTTGTGAAGTAATTTTTTGCATTCAATGGTGCTGAAAATGTTGATTGTTAGGGTTCCATACCCAACGGGTAAAACGGGACTCTATTAATAAGACTCGACGGTCCGTCTGTCTGTCTGTCCGTCTGTAACCAGGCTGTATCTCATGAACCGTGATAGTCAGATAGTTAAAATTTTCACAGATGATGTATTTCTGTTGCCGCTATAACAAAAAATACTATAAAACCGAATAAAATAAATATTAAAACGTGATTTTTTTGCCGTTTTTATAGATAATGGTATGGAACCTTAGGTGCGCGAGTCCGACTCGCACTTGGCCGGTTTTTTTATTTGAAAGTTGCTACTGCGATTATGTTGATACAATCTATGCTACAGAAACAAAAGAGCTATGTGATGCATATAGTCCTTTAACTTTTGTACCTTTTGTTGTGTTCAGCAATTAGTCCACACACTAACAAAGCGAGACAGGCAATAAATAAAGTAGCATCATTATAGCAAGATATTGTAGCCGCTACCAGCGCATTACATGCACTGTAATCCATCAAAGCGGGCATGCTATATCGCGATCGCTGGCCCAAAACAACCACCATCGGAACTAATATTCTGAACAATCCGCTTGGTATTTGCACTCGTGTGCATTGCGTTTGTTTGTTTGTGATGCGTCTATGACTACACGGGTTTTTTTAAATCTTTATTTATTTGAGAGGGTTTAGTCATTAGATTATTCCACCGTCAGAACGGCACTTACAACATTTTACATTAATCGTTTAATACCGATTTTAACAAATTTAAGTAACATTTTCGCTTGTGCCTATAAGGTTAAACAAGGACAGTTTGATTCTAAACACTTGCACTCTGTTTTTGCCACACAAATCTGATGAAACGAGAAGTGTTATCCGGGCTGTTTTGTAAAGAAACCGATATCGCCCTTTTTTACTCCACTACTTTTTACACTTACCCGTATTGCTGTAAAATTTGAATTATCATTGGAATTGTTACTCAGTGTTTTGTCCTTTGCACTGCCAAGCAGTTTTAAATATGATCGAATTAGACAAAACATGGAGGAACCACTGAAAAAGTAGGTATTCCGCGTTTATTAGTAGCACGGTACAAATTTAAACAATTTAATTCATTTACTTACGTGTTTTATATGATTCAATGCGTCTTATATTTTATCTTTTATTTTATCAGCGCACAAGACGCCATTAAGTCGCTAACCAGAGAAGTCACAGTGTCAAAATATTTTTACCCGTTTATAGATGCTTTCTCATTGACAAAGCAAGTGGAAAAAAGCTGAAAAGTTACCGCGTCGCTTTGACATTTTATTATCAAATTCTGTGTTTGATTTAATGATCTAACGTCGTAAATACTCGACAATAAACCACTAGACTGCGAGTGGAAGAACATGAGCAATTTGCTCATACTCTGGCTACATGTGCCACGCTTTCTTACCTATTCTCTTTACTTCTGATATCTATGGTTCATCCCCACGGCATCGCTGCCTGACCGGAATGAAAAACATGTCTGGAATTAGACCACTTAGGCCTAAAACGGGCCCTCTGCCAGAGTTTGTGCAAGTCTGGCAGAGGGCACTATTTAGGGCCCTATTTCCTGCAGAATCGGACCGTCTGCTGAAACCTGTACACCACTGAGCTTTTTTGTGAAAGAGTTCGTCCGGGGAAGTACTACCACCATACCTATTTCTGCCGCAAAGCAGTAGTGCTCGCATTGCTGTGTTCCGGCTTGAAGGGTATGGTTTCCGGTAAAATTACAGGCACATGAGACTTTTCATCTTTATGTCTGACAGGGTGGCGGGCGCGGTGCAATGTCACATAGGGTGCGTCCTAGGTGGACGTGACCTATCTGATAATGCACTTTTCATAGGCAGAGGGTACCACTTAACATCAGGTGGGCCGTCAACTTGACCCGTCATTAAGAGTTGTACAAAAAAAAACCTCACTAGTTTTACAATTTTCAAATACATGTAACTTGTAGACTCAAGAATTTACATGACGGGCGTGACATAACGTTAAAACATGATAGAAAAAAAAAACTAACATGCCTTGGCCGCCATCCGGCGATGATTTACTCACGTATGTGGTTCGATCATCATTGCCAGAGTTGCAGGCCTTATTACTATGACTCGCAAAACATAATATTCTCGTCTGCTGACCATATCAATATCCAACTAGCGTACCTACGGTATAGGTACTCGGGATATAAGCACAAGGATATTCTTCCCTTGCATACCTCCACTCACACGCCCTCATACCATACCCACAATAGCTCTCACAAACTGCACTCATTTTCACTCACACACATACTCTCACTCTTCCTTCACAAAAAGCACCGAAATGCTCTTATTCGCATTATTATATGAATATGTATATATTTGTAACTGCTAAGAATCACATCGATTGCAGAGCTGGGACGATATAGGCAGAAAGATGAAAGGGGTATGTACCTTGCTGATGAATGAGCTTGGTGGTGAGCCGGATGATTCGCGTGGATTATGATACACTTATCACAGACACTCGTAAATTCCTTTTGCTATCACTGTTTATGAGTTATGTGACACTGAACAACACCAGGAAATCGTTTTGAATGAGAAATTTGTAATGTGAACTAAGTTATTTATGAGCTGATTACGAACACGTCTGTCGCCAAATGCGTGATGCGAACTCAACGGTTGATACCCGCTGTATTGGCTGCCCCGCCGCGCCCACATCGTTCCGCTGCGCGCAAACAATATTATTTTATAAATATTTTATATTAAAGTATTTAAAAAAAAAATAAGAATATTAAAGGATTATATATATACCTTTTATTCTTATATTTAATGGCTTTTAACTCTGTTTAACGTCTTTGGAAGGGGCACCTACAGTACAAGTCTATGACTTAGTGTAGGGTCTGAATACTCTATCATACAAGCCAATTCTGATAGATATAATTACTTCTCTAATGTTAATACTTTTTGAACCCTGTAATTTATGTGCTTTAAATACATAGACAGACGCCTTTTTCCCCTTTGGCCCCTTTTCAGAGTGGGTTGCACCATCGTGGAATATAGACGTGACAAATGGTGAGCTCATCGCCGCTATTGCTTCCCACGACTGACTCGGCTAACGCTTTCTTCCAGTAATAATACATTCCATAATAGGCTAGCAGCCAGGATAATTGAATTGTACAAACAATAAAATCAGTTTCTGGACTTTTAACGCTTAGACGCATTACATAAACCTACTCCACACTTGCTGATTGTCATGTCATGCTCATCCCATTACGAAATTCCACTCTAATCACAATAGCTATCAGTCATTCTAAAACTAATACCCACAAGTTCCAAGGATCGCGAACAATGCGTCTTGTTTTCCCAGTTAGAGTCCTGTGGTCACTTAACTTGTACAATCGTCCAGCGGCCGGCCACACGTCAATCAACACCAACTGTGTTGGTCCAACACTTCGTCTGTCAGTCGTAAGACGGGTTGGTCGTAAAGTGGGAAAACAATTTGGGAACTTAGTAGCTTGCAGTTTAAGATAAGACTGTTAAATTATCAGCTTGTTTAATTGAGTAAACAGGAAGGCTAAAAAAACCTTGCAGTATCAATTTTTTCCCCTTTTAAAACAGTTACTCATAGCAGCAGGCTACGACGCAAACAACATGGTTGCGCAACAATTGACGACAATTGTCGATTGACAATAATTGACGACCTCTGTGGCGCGGCGGGCGAAGCTTGGCCTGCGCCGCAGGAGGTTGCGGGTTCGATTCCCGCCTTGAAACAAATATTTGTGCGATTGCAGATATTTGTCCAGGGTGTGGGTTTTTTCTATGTATGATAAAAAATATCTATCCATGTAATATATTGTTTTATATATATCAGTACTCATAACACAAGCTCTGCTTAGCTTGGGGCTAGATAGTGTTGTGTGAACTGTATAGCGTTTTTTTTTACAATACATTACTTTTACGTACACACAATGTACCTACATACCTACATACATACACACACGCCTGTTTACCCGAAGGGGGTAGGCAGAGACTCAACGGGTCTCTTTTCACAGTGGGTTGCACCATCGTGGAATATAGACGTGACAAGTGGTGAGCTCATCACCGCCATTGCGTCCCACTACTGACTCTGCTACCGCTTTCTTCCAGTAATAACACCACTGAAAAAAAAAACAGTTCGAGTAACCCGAAAACCGATAAAAGTTACCGTTCTGCGAGGTTAAGAGGGAGCCAACACATTAAACACGTTAGCATAACTGAAAAAAAAACAGTTAAAGTAAAACAGTTCATTTTACTGTCTTATCCGGACTGATGTTTAACCGTTGAAATTTAAATTACTGCCAGGATACGTTGTTATTATTGACCAAAAAGTTCCTGAAACCGTTTATACATATTTATTTACTGTTTGCTTCCTAACTGTTTTTTTGCAGTTGCCCCAACGGTGTAAATTAATTAGATCTCAATGAAAAATATGTTGTAGCAACTGTGTAAATTTTAACAGTGCACTTTTTGCACACAGTTAGATATTTTTTTTTTCAGTGACATTTCATAATAAGCTAGTAGCCAGGACAAATCTCATACCAACGAATCTTATTAACAAGTCCGGGTAATCCCTTAGTCGGCTTTTATGACATCCACGGGGGGAGACGGAAGGGTCTATTCTTAGGGCGGACACACCACAGACAACGTGCAATAACCAGTAGTTGCTCAACATGTCAGGCGATGTCTCGCGTTGCAGAATAAACGTTGCTTAAAATATAATAAGGCTGTAGGGATGGCTTTGAATCAAAACAATTTTTAACCCCCGACTCAAAAACGACGGGGTGTTATAAGTTTGACGTGTCTTTGCGTGTGTAAGTGTGTGTGGGTGTGTGTGGGTGTGGGTGTGTGCGTGCGTGTGTGCGTGTATGTCTGTGTGTGTGTCTGTCTCTGGTACCAGAACGGACGCACCGTTTTTTTTTTAAAGGTGAATTTGTCCGGAGTTTTCTTTGCTATGTTTGATCAAAATCGGTTCAGCCGTTTCATTGCGGTGAGGGTTTTTTTAATTTATACAAAATTAATTAATTCTATTTTAAAAGGTAAGATTTTTAAGGTATTTTTTCCACCTATATTGATTGATATATTTTCAGCATCAAAGTTCAATCAGTTACAGGAAATAGATATCGAAATCGAATAAAATTCTTCATTTAATTTTATTATATTCATGTTATTATTGAAGATACATTACCAGGCAAGGTACAGGCTACGCGTTCAGAATCAAATTCATTCCCAAGCGTCTAATATGAATACCCGTACCCTTCTAATATTATCTTCACAATTCAATGTGACTCTATTAAAAATTCCATCAGACTTAATGAACCAAGTCACAATAAGGATATTCTTCTGAAATTGTATGAAGAAAAAGTTTTAATTTGTTTAAATATTTCCGCGGGCTGCCTCAAGTTCTCGGGTTCCGTGAGGCGTGCCACTTGAAATCAGCTTGTAATGGAAAATCAGCTTTATGTTTCTGTCTTTTGATTCGATATGAGGATGGATGCTAGCTTTTTGAATCATGAAAGCATACTCATGGGCGCTTTACCTATTTGTTTTTGTTTTTGTCATTATAATGTTTCCGAAAAGACATTTCCATGGGAGTCTTCATGTCCAAACTGTACCAATACTTTTTGTCATGAAAAAAAAACCAACAAAATTGAGCACTTATGTTTTTTTTTATTTTAATACATATTATGTATGTCACAGTCAACTGGTTGAATTCAGCCCTGAACGGCTAGCCCTTTCACAACGCCATTACCTACATAAAACATTCTGGGACGTCGAGAAAATAGCTGTAATTATCATCGTGAGATTGTAGTCCCCAGATAAGTTGTTAGGTTTCTTTTTTTACTATATTATTAGCCTTTCTACATACTAAAATATGATTTTATAAAAAAAAAACAATGAAATGGCTAAATAAACGACTGGAAAGGGTTAGCCGTCCAATTAAATGCCTGATTCAACCACTTGGCTGCGACATATACTATATGATAAAATGTTCTATATACATAATATATATATAAAGGGTGGAATTTTGAAGTAAAAGTACTCTTTATTGAGATAAATCTGCAGATAAAAAAAAATACACAAAGAAAACATCCCTTTATTTTCGAAAAAAAAAAAAACATTCAAAGATTTTCGAAAATGCACTTGCCACACCGAGGTATCGAATTAACTAAACTTTGTAAAAATTACACCCTGCATATACATATATCAAGTTATTTCAAGTAGATATTTAATTATGTTAATGATTTAATCTCGAAGTATATGATTCACAATAGCACCACCACCTACTTAACATTACACAAAGGTCGCTAGAAGCTGCTAATTATCAATAACCTCGTCTATGTGCCTATTGCTTTTTTGTGTTGTGCAATAAATATTGTTGTATCAATTTGTATCGCTCGCGTGTCTGTTACAAAGTGATACATAGGTCCGTCGGAGTGGGACTACTGTGCAATCTACTAATATTTCTTCCGTGGTTTCGTGTCGAGACATTAGCCTGCCCCCGGCGGGGTAATGAGACAAACCACCTGCTCTTAAAGGCAACATAACAATTAACTTGAAGAAGAATATTAGTGGAGTTAATAGAGCCAGATACACTCTGGCCTCTGGCCCCCATAAATAACAACCCTTCTCTCCGTAGGTAGACGCAGTTTTTCGTAATTATTTGAAGCTTGGCGGTGGTTTACATTGTAATTTTTATGGGATGTTCTTACGTTTTATTAGTTGGGGTTTAAAATGTCACATAAATGTTGGAGACGCTTTTTACGGCTAGCTGGCCAAAGAATGTAACAAGTGAAGATCTATGTTGATACCTATATGTTATTACTAGTGTAATGCCTGTGACTTCGTCTGCGTGGATACAAGTTCAACACCTAACGGCACCCCCTTAGGGAGAGAGTTTAGGTAATTCCTTTCTGAGTGCTCCCTTAGACCACACCCTTAGATTACTTATGGTTTAGGCTGTGGGCTGATAGTCAGTGAGTCAGTCATTCAGTCTGTTCTCCCGCGGCTTAGCTCGCGTTAACTGGGATAAAAGTAGCCTATAGCCCAATCCGGGTCATAATCTATCTTTGTACCAAATTTCACCAAAATTGGTTCAGCCGTTTTGCTGTGGTTGAGTAACAAACACCAATTTATTTGACATTTATGATATTAGTGGGATTTATGTGGTATTGAGCTAAAAGCGCGACTCTTGTCTGTGTAACCGATAAAATCTCTCAATTTCATAATCATTCCAATGCAGTCTCTTTTCACTTTCTAATATACACAACGGTTTTCTATAATCACAGAGCCTCGAGTCTGCATGGAGATGTTCAGAAGTGGTATAATATTCCGAGAAAATTCCAGCAGTTATAAAATATATCTCAAAAAAAGCTTATTTATTGGGCTACTCGATTATATAAATTTTATATTTTATAAAACCTCCATTTCCGAGAAAATAAAAATAATGTTCTTGAAACATAATGAAACAAACATGCCCCAACCACACGTGTTTAATAAATAAATAATGCTGGACAATTCACCCAACATTATCTAGCCCCAAGCTAAGCAGAGCTTGTGTTATGGGTACTAGATAACTGATATACTTATAATACAATATATTACATTGATAGATATTTTTTATTATACATAGAAAATACCCAGAACACCCTGAACAAATATCTGCGATCACACAAATATTTGTTCCGAGGCGGGAATTGAACCCGCAACCTCCTGCGTCGCAGGCCAACCTTCGCCCGCCGCGCCACAGAGGTCGTGACTGTGTGTGCCACAGGTCGTAATTGTGTAGTCTATGCAATACAAAAGTAGTAAAGCTTTTTTGTGGTTGTAGTAGTAGAGCTTTTTTGTGAAAGAGTTCGTCCGGGGAAGTACTACCACCATACCTATTTCTGCCGCAAAGCAGTAGTGCTCGCACTGCTGTGTTCCGGTTTGAATGGTAAGGATGCCCGTGAAATTATGAGATGGCACATGAGTCTTTCATCTTTATGTCTCAGGGTGGCGGGCGCAGTGCAATGCCACATAGGGTGCGTCCTAGGTGGACGCCAATGCTCTGTTCATAGGTAGAGGGTACCAACTTAACATCAGTTAGGCCATCTGCTTGATTCGCCATTCAAAGTAGTATTAAAAAAAAACAATATATTTAGATTTTTTACTGAAACGAACTACGGAAAAATCACGCTAATGTTTTACAAACTCAAACAAAACATAACTATCCTCCATGTATCACTGACAGTAACGTTCTATTGCTATTTGATAATGTGTCTTGTAAACTTGTTTAAGAACTGAACTGAACTTAAAATTATTATTTATACCTCATATAAAATGTTATTTATAACATGATTGGAAGTATGTAAAATGTAGAGGAGGACATACATCGCCATCTCTTGGACACGTAAACAAGTTGATAGTGCTATCCCTTCTTTTATTTAACACGAAAATTTGCCATTTTGTCTCCTTCTGCCTGTGCCCAAAGATATGATGACTAAAAGATTCTCCTTGAATGGAATACGTGCTAATACATAATTTACAATCAATTTATATGTGCCCTGAGCTACCTGAAAAAATACAAATGTTTATAAGGAGGCGATGAATGTAGGTACCTATGCGTATTGCGATAGTTACTATTATCATTATAGGCAGCTCGTATCTATTAGTGAACTTTCCAACAGTGTAGGTAGGTACCTACTCAGAATGTTTCCTGAACCTACACAGAACGGATAAACTAATAAGTGAAGTATTAGTAGTAACGCGACACCACGGAACGAACCGCCTGTCTCACTAACTAGAGAGTATCAAAATTCCTTAGTCTGCCTGCCAAAGAGCGTCAAGTTCACCTTTTGGGAGTGTTGCAAGTTCTAATCTTTATTTTGAAAATCACAACAAAAGAATCAAGTTTAAAAAAAATGGAGGTACATTTATTAATTTTCCTTAGCTTCAAAATAGCCAAATAATATGCCCTTCCTCGTAAATAACTATTATATTGCTTAGAATTTCTAGTTATTTTTATACCGGCCTCCATATATTTTTTGGACATCTCCTTTGATAAGCAAACTACACAGGCGTGTTGTGTACACTACACGGATTTTAATATGGAGAATCCGAATAGCGCCCCTAGCGGGCACCTTGAGAACCTCAAATTCCATACTAAAATCCGTGTAGTGTACACCTCACGCCCGTGTAAGTTGCTTGTTACATTTGCAGACTAGACCCTCAGGAACAACATAAATGTCAAAGTTACGATGTTTGTTATTCAATTCAACCGAAACGGCTGAACTGATTTCGATGAAATTTAGTACAAAGATAGATTAAATTGAGCTTAATTAAGTTTTTTTTTAAATTTATTTAGATTAGATTAGATTATAACCTGGACTACGTTATAGGCTTCTTTTTCCTGGTAAAACGCAAGCGAACCCACGGGTGGACACTAGTTACTTATAAATACTTTTACAACCATTATTTATCCAACTAGCTCACTAGCTCTCTGATTCTGGACCATCCCTCTTAATAGGCAAAATTGATTGGGAGTTGGAAATAATCTCGGGATTGGATTAGTTGTCTGGATAAAGTTTTCCCGACTCAGCTTTCTTATTAACATACCCCCTAAGAATAGTTTATAAGGCAACAGTAATTAAATATCTGGAGTTATCGGGGCGATTGTATCGACCTAGCTGTTTTCCTGTTCGAGAAATACCGACTTGGTTTAATAAGTAAATCAGTAGAGAGAAATTGCGTTTGAATTACTGTTTTTTGTTTTTACTAAATTCATCATTCAATCGGTAATAAAAAACAAGTATGCTGCTTTTTTTTAAACATACATAATGATGATGATACACCTGTCCCGCTCTAACAACAGATAGAGATAGCAAATTTTGGGCTACTCGTCGTTAGATGGCGGTAGAAACTCTATATTTACTACACCGCGATGGTATAGCACGTCTATTCGTCAACAGATGGCGCTACGAGGCTCTAAATGCGTTTACGCCAGTCAACCGGCGTTACAATATCATAAGTATGAGAATTTTGGGCAACGAGTTTCATAAATACAAAGTACGATGAGCTGGTGTATGATGAACGCAAATTTTTACATTTTGCTTACATGTATCATTCCATGCCATTTAAAAATCACACCTCTACGCATCCATCGACGTCACAAGATGCTGGAGTAGGTACTAGTTGGTCACCCTCTTACGAGCCCATACTCTGTGCTGCCACGTTTGGAGGGAGTGTTTTTGGTTGGCTTTTAGGCCAACCACGGGATGGGCCCTTTTGGGCACCGCGCGAGATGGGCACCGGTGCGTTCTGTAGGAGATCCCTGAGCCCATCGACATGCGCAGAGGATGGCCACTGGGGTGGTTTTAGTGAATCTACGAGTCCGTGAACCTAACATAACCGTATTGCACCCTAAATGCAATACGGTCTCTGAAAGAAGATTTCCACCTCGTCAACAAGAAAGGGTACTAGTTGCTCAAATGGCTATCAATGACGCACGATGTTGCAGACAACCCACGATGCAGAATAAGTCGGTATGTATATAATTTTGTACGTATCGCTTTACGTATCAATAGACCAGCCATCTGGGATTTCTGAGTCGAACTATAAGCTATGGCACAAAAAAAGAGATGACTAATTAATTTCACAACCTCACGAACCCCTCGTGTCTGGAAAGCTATAGCTATTCACAGATGTCGATAGGCTGGTTAGGGTAAGAGATGGATTGGGGGAAAATTCACCCCATGCGCGATGTCAGCGTGGATCCTAACATGGCCAAAAAGGATTAAAAACTTAGATATCGCTAAGCAGGTGTCAATCTCGCTTGAGGCGCGTTTTTTTTTTGTGTTTTTTGCCCATTTCAGCTCATCAACACTTCTTCAGATAGCGAAAGTTGATTTTGCGTGAATAAAGTGGCAACCACAAACCAGACGATGCAAAATAAGAAGGCTTCTCGGTGGACTAAAGGCATGAAGGTCGCAGGAAGTCAGTGGGTGGAGGTGGCTCAAGACTTCCTCTTTTCCATGGGGAAACCCTAAGTCCAGCAGTGTACTTTATATGGGCTGATGATGGCAATGATAATCTAAACTTGAATAGATTTTAGCATGCCTGGTGTGCAACGTTTATTTTGTTAAATATTTTTTCATAATTTACGAGTAGAAACATAAAGTCATGCCTTTTTCCGGAGGGGTAGGCAGGCAGAGACTTCAAGTTTCCTTTTTCTACATTCCTGTCATAAACTTATACATAAATAAAATATCTAGCGATTGAAATAAAAGAAAAAAATTACAGTTTTTTATGATAATTGTGACAATTATTTTCTTTTTTTACTAATAGCAACGTTTGGTTGTAAAACTAAGTATGAGTAATTATACTAATTGAGCTTATTGCTTAAATATCAGATCATATTTCTAGGGAGCTCATAAGTTAAATAATGCAGAAACCCAGAAAAAAAAGTATATATCACAAAAACAAATAAAATAATATCGTAGAAAGAAAACTTACAAACAATTACGAATTTCTCGAACCGTGAAAAAACGTGTGAATAAAATATGAGAGAAAGTTCAGGCAAACCCAAAGCGTTTTTCGAATTTGAATAATCACCTTAACAAACAAAACTCGGACAAATTTGGTTCATTACTTATTAACCTGTGCTTTGACAGAAATGGAGTTCTATACGAAGAGAGAAGTATTCATAGAAGTAAATAAATAAATAATAAATAAGTAAAGCTGGACAGTTCACACAACATTATCCAACCCCAAGCTAAGCAGAGCTTGTGTTATGGGTACTAGATAACTGATATACTTAATACAATATATAACATAGATAGATATTTTTTATTATTCATAGAAAATACCCAGAACACCCTGAACAAATATCTGCGATCGCACAAATATTTGTTCCGAGGCGTGAATCGAACCCGCAAACTCCTGCGTCGCAGGCTAACCTTCGCCCGCCGCGCCACAGAGGTCAGAGGAGGTAAGTACGGCATTTTAGTTCAGACCTACATCCCAAATAAACAAATAATATAAAAGTGTATTGAATAATGATTATGTTTGGACGCGTATTGATCTTTCGTGCCGAAACGGATTGTTTTTTTTGGATGAAATTTTTTACAGATTAAAACCTGGATTAGACATAGGATTTACGAGCATGTGTCGAAATTGAGTTTTCTCTGATATGTAACGCCTCCACCGCTACTCATAAAATAAATTAAACCAAGTGCGAGTCCGATTCGCTCTCGCGCAGTGGTTTCGTTGTTATAAAAGTTAGGCAATTTTGTATAAAAAAAATTGTCCCTTTTGCCTTAGATTTTTCCAAACTCTTTTCGAAACACATTTTTGCTGAAAATTAAAATATTCTCCAAAATGTATTGAGATTTGGGAAAAAGGAAAATGAAAGAAAAAAATCAAATATAAGTAAAAAAAAACGATTAGTTGCTGGGAAATAGAGTGCGATAAAACAAGGTGGAACACACGGACGGACAGAAAACCAGCCGGCCTAGCGGCCTAGTGGCGCTCCATTTTTACAGTCGTAATTCAATACAAAAGACCACGTGGCATTTCGATAGCATACGTCAATCTCATACATTTTTGGCTTTTCTACAAGCGACATCGCTATTCGATTGTTACTTTGTCTACGGCCTCTGGACTCATAAAGGTTTGTATAGGTAACATAAAAAATAAAAAAAACTGTAGGTATATTTCAATGAAAGCGACGTGATAAGTTCTGCTACTAATGAAACACTTCAGAATTAAAGTTATCAATGGTCCGTGCCGTAGGAAACGTTGAGACTTTTCAAAAACACACCTCTAAAAACACAAAAACACTAATATCCTTAATGCTGAATAAAAGTCGCCATCATCAAAGGAACCCTGAGGCTTGTGGAGAATTTTTCCATTTCATAATAACATCGGTATTCTTCATTATTCGAAAAAAGTTTATTACAAGGGAGAAAACGTTCAAATTCCGTCGAGTTCCGTACCATAATGATTAATTCAATGTCTTTAAAAAAGTTGTGATTTGAGCCTTTTTTAAACGTGACTCGTCCGATCATACAAAGCAAACAAAAAGTCATGTTCCTAGTCGAGGGGCTTTTAATTAGGGGGGAGGGGGGAGGGGCACATTTTCCAAACTTTTAGAACACTTCCAAAGTTTTGACTGGCCGGACCACCCAGTGTTAATTACTAACTTTTTTAACTGCAACTCATAATAGACAGCTCGGGCGAAAGATGAATGATGTACGCTTCGCCATCTTTTAAAAAGGAATGCGTAAAAATGTTGCGGATTAGAGTGAGGCCACATGATAATGTTGCCGGTGCGTTATGACCATATACGTAGAATTTTCGCTAGATCTATGTTTGCGACGTGCGCGCCTGAGCGACATGCCAAATGGTACGTTGTGACGACGTGTTGCAAAACACACGCAACGGACAAGGGGACCAGAGAGACGGAAGCGGGGAGGGATGATGCGTTGCAGCGCCGGAGCGCCATCGCAGAACACTTTTCGCTCCATTATCGTTCAAAGACTGACACCCAACACCGAGACACAGCGACGCCGACGTCGTAGTAGGCGTCGTTGCGACACTGCATTGCTCGTATTGTACTCAGTGCGTCAAAATCATGGCGATTCGAACACGCAATGGACCAGCAACGCCCGTGTGGACTAACTCATACGCTGGAAAGTATACTCAACCATGTAAGCGGGTGGGTATTAAATGCATAGGTGAGAAGGGGTACAAGTTTGACGTCAAACAAACCAGGCAACAAGTAATTCATTTTGTAAAAATTAAAAAACCCTCAATGCAATGAAACGGCTGAACCGATTTTGATCAAACATAGCTAAGAACACTCCCGACAAATACACCTTTCTAACAAAAAAAAAAGAAATTGGTCATCCGTTCGGGAGCTACGATGCCACAGACAGACACACACACACACACAGACACGTCAAACTTATAATACACTGTCGTTTTTGCGTCGGGAGTTAAAAAGATGCACTGCAATTTATTTCAATTAAATTTTAGATCACGCTTACCTTTTTTTTTCAGTTTTATTAAAATTCTAACATTACCGTTACTTCTGTGTTTACAAGCTTCCATCGTATCGCACGAAACACCAAGCTTCTAACCAAAGGAGCTAACAATCAGCTGTACATATTAAATTATTCAAAGTAACATATTTACCTACTTTACAAAGACATCCGCCGTGTAAGCGTATCGTCAACGACAAAACGAATTCGATTCGTTCAAATACAAATTGCTTTTAACTAGACACGACATAGTGGGGAATTTAAAATTCGAATGTTTTCGATATAGACCATAGAGCGTTCAATTATTATCATTTAGTAAACGTAGTGATGTTTACCTCTGTGTCTCGCATATGAATATATATATATATATATATAACATATTTGATAGAATAAGCGTAATTAGAAGTATCACTGTAATAATATGACATTGAAACTAATACCCATATTCTTAGTCGTTCCTTGAACCTTTCTCCAGTCCACTCAACTTCACTTAAGGGAAACTGGTATTCCTTTTTAAACATTCAAATGTATTACAAAATATCTTCGTGTGAGGTAGAGTCGAGTGGAGGAACAGAACAAGCCCGTAGAACAAAACTAAACTGAATCAAAACTCAAGCATATACTTTTTAGATATGTTAAATGAAAAACTGTTACCAATTCTATGCTTGATTTCCGATTGACACTTGAGCATTGTTATGGAATAAGTACCTTAAGTTTCAATTTGGCAAAATTTAAGAAGCAGTGCCGTTAATTCGCGTCCACCCTATTATTTGAGTTATATATTCACTCAGCATCCATTGGTATCGCCATAATGAATCTTAAACCAGCGCAAGAAAGCTCATTTTACATTTCGAGCCAGGCTAGAGTGATCCAGGCCTACTACTTAGAATATAGAATAAACCAGAACCCATGTCACGCGTAAAATCTGTCACCACGCAAACTAGTCTGAGTGAGAATAATTTCAACCAGTCTGTCTGTGGTCGGCCGTACCGTTCAATCTCAGTAGATTCATTGTTCAGATCTATAGGCGGCTAGTCGTGTCGAACTCGAATGATTTTCTTGTGAATATGGCGTCGTGTGTCTTTTCCACATGTAAAAAAAATGTTAGCTGTAAAACGAAATTGGATAGAATCACATTTCATACGTGTAAGTATTACATTAACATATCTTGTTGGTTTAAATAATGAATTTTGTTTACGATTCATTCTTTGGAAAAAAGTCAAGCGTCCATTTCGTGATTGTAGCCGACATCACCAAATTATTACCCGTACTGGCGGGAAGTATGATAGGCGCGGGGGAAGCATTGTGTTTTGGCGACACAGCGCCCCGTACTAATAGTATCGTATGCACCTTCTGGTTTATTCTATATTCTTAGGCCTACTAAATATCCTTATCAGTTATAATATAACACTATACGAGCAAGCCGGGTTTCGCTTTATTAATTGAACGTGTCCGGTACTAGGATAGTATAATGATAGTCTAGCTAGATTATGTGAGTAACAAGTAATTATTATTTTTAAAATTAAAAAACCCTCAATGCAATGAAACGGCTGAACCGATTTTGATTAAACATAGCTAAGAACACTCCCGACAAATTCAGCTTTCTAACAAAAAAAAAACTAAATCGGTTCATCCGTTCGGGAGCTATGATACCACAGAAAGACACACACACATACACACATACACATACACACACACAGACACGACAAACTTGTCAAACTTATAACACCCCGTCGTTTTTGCGCCGGGGGTTAAAAATGACTAAAGAAGTATAGACGTGTGAGTTCCAGAATAAGGGTCAAACTACAGTACCTACATTGCGCGGAACACTTTGTGGCAGTCATCGTATAAAAATATAACATTCCATAACATATATCAAATGCTCAACCCTAACGAGGCACTGAAGTCTCACTCGTTAGTCTTGTGTTACAGCCATTACCTATGGGAAAAGTGTATGCTTCATATTCAGTTCCTTTTTTTTTCTTTTTTTGGTTCGTAGTACCTCACTTCTTTCGCTTAGAAGCTTAGTACTTGAATTACGTAGCGTATCGTGGTCGACACTCGGAGACCTTATTTCTCTAACAGTTGTAGGTTCTGCGATGAATGAGGCATGCCCATTGCCACTTCATCTTGTTAGCTCTCAGAGCTACCTATGTGTTATCAGAGTTCTTCTTCGGATTTCCTCTTTTCTGAATTTGTCGTGGGATTTAAGGTAATATTACAATCAGTCAATATACAGGTACTTTCATGTAAAAAAGTATTCTTTTATATTAAGGTGGGTTATAACGCAAAATTACCAATCTTAGATTTGATTTTTAACAGACTAAATCAAGTACAATATTCAAATTATAAATATGCATGGATAAAACCGATGCATTATAAATCCAGGGGATCGCTTTACCAGAAATACGATAGGACAATATTTTCTCGATAGAAAAAAACCCAATGTCATTATGTATCTTTTGGATAGATTCGATTGTTTATTTAAATGGAGCGTATTATTGGGTAAAAAATTAGATAAATAAAATTAAAACAACAAAGCTGAACTGTAGGGGTTTTGTAAAAATTTCTATATTTTACGACATATTCCTTGGATAAAATATTTTTTCGAAGAGATATTCAATAAAAACTTTTTTCGTACGGCGCGAAGAGTTATTTTGTATGAAGATTTCTGCATTAAATATTTTTAAGAGATTTATCTCAAGCTAAGGCCAATCCAACGCGTTCAGCCCGCGTCCGTGGTGGCGTGCGCGGCGGCGATCTATTGTCTTACCATTGATCGCCACCGTGCACGCCACTGAGGACGCCGGCTGAACGCGTTGGTCTGACCTTAGCCTTACTGATGATCTAGAGACAAAGTTATTATTATGACGAATTTAAAAGACCCCTTTTCACATAATATTAATTTATTGTTCGAATCTGAATTGTTGAACATATGTATACCTACCACTGACGCTCTCAGTCTCGGATACTCATCTTGAATAGACTTGACATCCATTGTAATATTTTATTATTACTCTGTGAAATGCAACGAGGCGGGAGAAATTGTTAAATCCTTACAATGGAGCTCTGTCTCAGTCGGGTCGAGTGCGCTAAAGTTGAACAAGGATCTCAGTTCTGACGGAAATGTAAAGGGAAGGGATTAATTGTATAATCTTCAAATAAGACAAAGTTGAAGATGGTCCGCGGCGGTCGGCAAGCAGGATTATTTATGTGACGCTCGCAACTCGCAGACAGGGTGGCGAGGGCACGAGCCGCGTGACGTCACACGCCGCGCCCACGCCGACACTTCTCTCCCAATCTGCATATAAATCGAATATCGATAATGACGTCGCTATCGCAAGCAACCCGAAATCTGTTCAAAATCCGATAAGCTTGCCCGTGAAAGCTTTAATCCACAGAAGTTTGGATGACCCCGATAGTGGATGAACCCACCAGTCTTCTATTATGTAAATTATCGGCCACACGAAAATTTCTACCGACCGCTGCGGCCGCCAAGTTTTCGGCCGAAAGTTACGAATCGACTTAGGGCCGTATCTGGTCGAGAGATCGAAGCCCCACCGAACAATAGGGTGGTAAATCTCTAGTAAATATTTGATGTTTTGTTGTTAGTATAGTTGGGTAAAACTTTGCTCGTGTAAACAAGTAGCACGTGTTGGAAAAATGAATTTAAACATTTATTATGAGTGTAAAATACCGTGTGAGAATGAAGAGGTCATTGTGCGTGTGGGGACGCCTGCTGTTGGTAACGACGGGCTCAAATGACCCGCGCGCAAAACATAACCGCGTTCCGGTCCCCACAACCGCCTTTCACAATGTTTGCCAATAACCAACAACTACGCCTCGTATTCATGACTTAGTTCATTGAATATGTTTAGAAAAAGTTTTATAATGCAAAATCAGCAAAACAGTGCAGCACTGCAGTATACTATCTTAATGTGACGACTTTCTTCGTTAAAGCGATCGCTAAGGAGAGTAGGTAAGTTATATTCAAATTCTAAGATGATAAGGTATAGGCATATTCTATAGGTTTAAACGAGCAATATTTGTATAAATATTATATATATTTGTATACCTGATAGCACGTTCTTGAAAACGGCTCCAACGATTTGTTATATTGAGGTTTCTGTGGGCGAAAAATCGATCTAGCTAACTCTCATATCAAGGAAAACTAGATACTTCACAAAAAAAAAACTCTTTTCCCTATTCGCTAATCTGTGTCAGTCACATAATATTGAATGGCGGAAAAAGCAGATAGCCCACCTGATGTTAAGCGGTAATCTCTGCCTTTAACAACGCATAGTAGTATATAGTATATTATAAGTATATACTATGTATAGTGTAGTATAATTAATACATGTGTGTAGTATAGTAGTGGGTGTTGTATAATATGCATATAGCAGCTAGTTCGCTGTATTATAGTTTACTAGCAGCGCCCCGCGGTTTCACCCGCGTAAGTCTCGATCCCGTGGGAATATCGGGATAAAAATGTGCCTATGTGTTATTACGGAAGTTCTGTTATCTCCATTCCAAATTTTATGCAAATCCATTTAGTAGTTTTTACGTGCAAGTGTAACAAATTTCCATCCATCCATCCATCCATCCATCCATCCATACTTACAAACTTTGGCGTTTATAATATTAGTAGGATTATTCAGAACGCCTTCTGTAGATAATACGCCATATCCTCTCGTCACAGATACCACTTAGTCTCAAGACGAACGTCTATAATCAGCGCGTGTTGCCAGTTGTGACTAACGGCACTGAGACATGGCCGCTAACTATTGGCGTAGAATAGCTCAATGTTGCCCAGTGTGTTATAGAGAGAGCTATGGTCGTAGTTTCACAACGTGATAGAATCCGAAATGAAGAGATCCGTTGAAGAACGAAGATCACCGACATAGCTCTCAGAATTAGCAAGTTGAAGTGGCAATGGGCAGGACATATAGGTCGCAGAACTGATAACTGTTGGGGAATAAGGTTCTAGAGTGGCAGATACAAACCTGATGACGCAAAAGAGGAAGGCTTATAGTATATACAACTTATATACATACATACATACATAAACAAAATAAATAAATTTTGCTGGACAGTTCACACAACATTATCTAGCCCCAAGCTAAGCAGAGCTTGTGTTATGGGTAGTATATAACTGATATACATAATACAATACATTACATAGATTGATATTTTTATTATACATAGAAAATACCCAGAACACCCTGAACAAATATCTGCAGACCGCATAAATATTTGTTCTGAGACGGGAATTGAACCCGCAACCTCCTGCGTAGCAGACGAACCATCGCCCGTCGCGCCACAGAGGTCGTCCACATAGACACATGCCTTTTTCCCCAAAAGGGTAGACAGAGTATCAATCTGAAATGGACCTGTTTTCACCGTGGGTTGCACCATCGTGGGAATATACGTGACAAGTGGTGAGCTCATCGCCGCCATTGCGTCTCACGACTGACTCTGCTAACGCTTTCTTCCCGTAATAACACATTCCTTAAATAAGCTAGCAGCCAGGACAAATCTTATACCAACGAATCTTACAAACAAATAAGGGTAAATAATTATAAATTTTACCAATGCAAATAATGGTGAAGTAATACTATCCATTGGCATTTTCGAACGAAACTTTTTAAGAGGCCACCCATTGGGTGCAAGTTACTTCCCTTTCAGACCCAAGCACTAGCAAAGTGATGTAAATTTCGCGTGATTGGTCGTTCTTCGGCCGCTATTTACCTGACGAAATTAAATATGAGTAGGTACCTAGTCAGCTAGGTATGTATCACTGAACTTTTTCAGAACCCATGTGAATTATTTTGACCCACGTAAATAAAAGAAAAGGAAAAACGAAGGGTTATATTTTTAGCAATTTATGTTTTCACCGTAGCGTAAACTTAACTAGCGATTTTGGTGAATGAGGTGTCAATCGATTTGTTTTGTAGTCCGAGTGACACATGCTACATTTTGTACGAACTAAATCAAAATGACGGATGTTACAGCCCAAAAAAGGAGTCTCTGTTTTCTTAACAAGCTTTACTGCGTCTGGATTGTTCCAAGTTTGGCAGCTACACAAGTTTGGGTAGACGTAGTAAAGTTCGAAAGTTTGAGCTTTGGTAAATACGTGTGCTTGGTAGACGCGGATGCGGAGCGAGCTAGAAGCGGGTGCGCAGCGAGCTAGACGCGGGTGCGCATCGAGCTAGACGTGGGTTCGCAGCGAGCTAGGCACGGGTCTCAGCGAGCTAGACGCGGGTGCGCAGCGAGCTAGACACGGGTGCGCAGCGAGCTAGACGCGGGTGTTCAGCGAGCTCACATCGTCATCGTGATGCAGATGCCGCGGTCCCAATAGTATCATGCTCTACTAACTGAAGCCTGAGGCATGTTCTGATAAGTTATTGACAGGATAGTATGATGAATTATGATGAATAGGGTCTAGGGTGCAATGGGTGCTCCGTTTTTTTTTGTGTTAATACCTACTTGTCTTTGATCAACTGAAAATTGTCTGGGGTTTTTAATTTTGTACAAAGTTTACTTGTCTTCTGCTTGCCTTGGACACTTTTTAATAGCATCTTCATTAACGTTATTTTCACTTTAACTATTCCAACTTCACTTGAGTTGCATTTATAATTTTCCACCGTTTTAGAAAAGCCGAATCAATGTTAATCAATACCATAAAGGTATAAAAGTACGTCATGTTTACGGTACAGTTGGGCATATTACAGTCGTAACTTGCGTACGCGATCCGATTGCATTCATACAGTTCCGGCATAAGAATCAGATAGATAACAGAATGGGTACTTCGCTTCCCTCGTTTACTACGGGAGCACCCTGCCGGATCACGTTATTTTCATAAGGCATGGGCCTGCCCTGACCCAATTCCTTTTAATCCATCGCTTACCTATAAGGTTTTATTGGCAATGGCCCATTACGACCTACATTATCAACATCATCATCCGATTTTACTATTTCCAGTCACGTAAACTTGAACGACGAATATAAACCATACGGCTATAGGACAAGTTTGCGTAAGGTTTTCTTTTGGGGAGAGTGACTGGGGTTCATCGACCGATGGCGGCACGCCACTCTCGGCTTACAGGTTGTTCCCTATAGGTGGGAATATTACGTGGTTGCCCTGACCGGCTAGGCACGGGTCTTCCCCCTGTAATTCGGGGGTAATTTCGGAAATCTGTTAAACTTAATATGTAAGCAATAATTTCCCTGCATGTTAAAGAATTTTAACGAACTTACTTAATTGAACCAATTTGATTATGAATCGAATACACGGAAACCTAGTTTGGTAATGTGAAATAATTCTCAAAACATGAAGTTGGGAATCCGAACAGAGTTCTTAAAAACGATAATGAAAGATAATAAGAAAGAAGATTTTGTACTAATTTTTTGATTGATGTACACTCTCACATCTTTATATGTTTGGTATTCGTACATTGCGTTGGTACTCAAGTCGACTCCTAAGACAAATATGAATAGGGTAATGAATTATATGGAAAGCTCCTTCCGTGTGACGTGTGAGAGATTGCGCCGCTTTGCGTCGACCTCCGAATTTAACCAGTCGTTTGTGCCGCGCAAAACTTGCCTCGAGGTTACATTAAGCCGATTGCCGGCGTCAATCAAACCAGCCTTTTTCCGAGATACCGTAATGTACGCGGCCGCGGCGGTACGCACCAAACCGCCACTTTGGCTAATGTCTTTATATCGTAACTTTCCCAGGATTTGTTATGTGCTAAGTAGGCATCTAAATGCTCATTGGTTTCGTAACAAGATATTTGCCCGTAAAGACCGTGTCGAAACTAATACTTTCAGTATCATCCTTAAAATAACGACATTGGCGATTTTCCGGGCGGGTGGCCGATCGGGCCGCAACCGATCGAGACGGGGGGCTTGATAAATTGCAAGTCTTAAAACCAGTGGCAGGTAATTCGGCACAAATTCCAGGCTTCTGGCCCTCCGGCCTGCTTCAGGAAAGTTTCAACGATTACTTTTACTTGTAATTTATGTCTCGGGTGCCGATAAAACGATGGCACGAGAGGGTCACAGGTGAGTCACTGTGGAATTTCCCAATTTTTCCAGTGACTTTGTAAAACAGATCCCTAAGTGCTTCTATTGTTATAAAATCTTTCACATTATATGTTTAGAGAAATAAAAATGAAACATCTATAAAAAGACGTTGATATTTCAACACAAATCGCGATACAAAACCTATTTACAAAATTCCACAAATTTATCGTACTCATTAAAAGGTCACATGCTAATGGTATTTGTAATGAACTGAAAATTGAATCAGATAAAAAGAAAAAATACAGGTCGTCAATTTTCAACGATAAGTACGTCTGTTGGGAAAGAATAAAATTAAGAGGTCCGTAGGTTGTGAGCCTGATTAATATTCGGGAGATGAGGCGAGGGTTTCGTACGTAGCGGCTGATATATAGAGTGTTCATCCATCACGGGCGGTGCATGCGTACGCACGCACACTCGGTAACGCAAACACGGCTGGTTTGAACGATTGGTCCGGAATCGAGCATTTTATTGATGACTTGTCTTGGTGAGCAGTTGATTCAGTTTACCTAATATAATATTGGCATTTGCGAAAAAAATGGCAATTCAGATTATTTTCTAAAACCGATCAAGATAAACATAAAAGAAGGGTGAAACTTTATGTCTCTGCACTTAAGATACTTGTATAATATAGAGAGCAAAAACTTTAGAATAGGCTTCAAAATATAAAAGAACCATTACATTTTACTGAAGCTATTTCATATGAAGTGGGTTATGGTTACTTTGCCTATCGAAGAATAAAGGCCAAGGCTGTAAAATTCCTTCGAGATGAAAGGCAATTCACTGACATGACTATCTAAGCACTTCTAGGAAAAATCTCCTTACAATGGCCTTTTATAAACCACTTTCATCTTTTATGTAGGACAACAAAAAGCCGGAAAAGTGAGTTTTTTATTTTTGTAGATCAACAACGTATACATTCAGTCAAGCTTGCCTATTTAAGGTTTTAATATATTCAGGGAAACATTTTTGAGACTATATTGTTGTTTTTATAGGTAACTAGTATCCGTCCGCGGCTTCCCTCGCATGGTACCAAGATAAAAGAAGCCAATGTGTCAATCCAAGTCATAATCTGTCTTACGATCAAGTTAATGTTCAGCTGTCACGGCATGATTTAGCAACAAGTAAACAGAAAAATTTGGATATAAAAAGGATATGCTGATCCTGACACTTTCTGTAATAACTTGCTAAGTAACCGTGTTACTATATAACTCTGAATATATATACAGTTACGCAGTGTGTTCTCTTTTGCAATGACTAGCGGTTTCCAACTCTACCGAATGAGACAAAATAATATGTACCTACCTTATCCGAAGGATATTCCACATTAGTTGCACGGTAAGAGTGTAAATACATTCTGGTTAATTCTAAAATGTATTTTATTTTTAAATTGACTGTATCTGCATGCACGGCACTCAATCGGAACCGAAGCGGATATCCGTGGTTCACTCTGGGCCTCAACGGAAGATCAGCGCTGGGTTGCCAAACGCGGCCTAGCAAACGCTGAGTTGAGGACCCTTTTGTGGCTTACGTCAGGCACACACACAAATTGCCTTATTTTTTATATCTGTGTAATTTGTTTTTGTTTTAGTTTTTTATTTTATGATGTTTGCTTTTGCGTGTTGCATGTGTGTGTCTTTGATTGTTTAGTCATAAATAAACGTTTCTTTCTTTCTTTCTTTCTTTCTTTAACCAATTTTTTACTTAACCTTATTACTCGCGTGAGGTAATATTGGCCTCCAAGGTTTTGTAAACAATCATATTTCTGTAGTTTTAAAACTACCCTCTTGATTTTTCAGGTAGCTTCCTATGCCTTACTGACCATCAAAGCTAGTCACAGAAACGTCGCTGTCTAGAGCGGTTCTAGCAGAAAAATGCGTTTGGGGTCAATCTGACCCTTAGAGCATTGCAGGCCTCCGTGTTGCCACAGATTATATAATAGTACAAAAGTGTTGCTCGATGATCTGACCTAACGCTATTTAAATTGGTAGAATTTGCAGTATTTTATAACATCTTCTCCACAAGATGGCCAACGTTAAATTCGTGCCACATTGTCAACGATACAAGGACAAAAAAAAGGATTGTGTTGAGGTTGAGAAATGCAATAAGCAATGAGCACCATATCGTGATACGTCAAAATAGTTGTGATGAAAATAGTTAATGAAATAAATAATAAATAATAATTTATTGCATGAAATATACTATAACAGGATGAACAAAAAAGATTAGATAATCTTAGGACCAGCATATTTCGCCATGAGTTAGCATGCAATAGGAATAGTTCATTAACAATAGTTATATTGGAAAAAGGAATTTTCTAAGCTGTGCTGGATTATATAAAATAAAGTGTATAGTAATTTCATAGTAATTTTGGATTAGATTAATATTATAGTATTGAATAATAAATGATAATTAAAATAATAAATTAATATTGAATAATAATAGATTAAGCGGTCTTGTAGCGGTCTTCAGGTAGCACAACTGTTTCATATGTATTTTGTACATACCTTGTATTATTCTTTCTGTAAATAAATGTAATAGATTAATATTGATGATAGATAATCGGGGTCAGCTTGACCCTACGCGAGCTGTAGTGAATTTTTTTCAGTGCGAGTAACTAAAGGTAGTACCTATAACATACTATGAATACTAGTATAGTATTATTTTATCTGTGCTATGAACTAAACCGAGGAAAATCTAATAGGTATTCCAGTCGAGACAAACAGAACATGACAGCCGTATAAATAAAAACCCCGATAACACAACAAGGTTTGTGAACAATGTAATCCATTTACTGGGAATGAAATAAAGATGGCGAGATTGGCCAGATCGCAACGCACTTACACAAATTTCGTTCCCGTGTCTTCGACGATGCATAATTGATGTGAACTCGAGTTTAGCCTCTTTGCCTACTGTGCTTCGATTTGTGAAAACTGGTGCGCTTATCCGTTTAAATTATTATTGGTAAGTTATTATTTGAATAATAAAAATAAATAAATAATGCTGGACAGTTTTCACAACATTATCTAGCCCCAAGCTTAGCAGAGGTTGCGTTATGGGTGGTAGATAACTGATATACTTAATTCATATATAGATATTTTTAATTATAAGTACCTACATAGGAAATACCCTGAACAAATATCTGCATATCGCACAAATATTTGTTCCGAGGCAGGAATCGAACCCGCAGCCTCCTGCGTCGAACCTTCGCCCGCCGCGCCACTGAGGTCGTCATGAGGATTTGAATGGTTTTTGACTGAATTACATCACGACAAATTCTGACGAAAGCGGAATCTGACCTAAGTGAACCAAATCCCAAATCCAAATTACCTATATATTTCGTCGCAGAATACCAATGCAATTTCTGTCGCATTTCAACAATGCCAGAACTATTCCTGGTATTCTTAAAGTAATCTTACCTAAAACCATTTAGTCGATTTGAAATAACATAATGTTCTAATCCGACACAGTCGTATAGATTTCAGTTTGGAATCCACTGCTGAATGCATGCATCGGAATTATTTGACCATTTACGCGCTCCCAGTGTTGCGGTACATTGGATTCACTCTATAGCTGGACTAGAGATTAATGTGCGGCATTCAATATATCTATTATCTTGTTTGTATATATACGACAAGCGATACCTCCCGCGGCTCCAGCCATTTTCACAGCGTATGAATGCAGTGATTGCGATGCGCAATCTGGCAACGTTTCTCTGAAAATACATTCCCACTGATAGGTAAATGGGATTTTGTTTTGTAAAAATGGGTGGCACATTTCATGGAGTTACTTTATAAGCGAAGCACATCGGACCCGTGCAAATGGCGCGAATCGACAATTTTAAAGCATAACATTAAACACCATTATACGTAGATATCTGGCGTTCGCACGTGCGCTGCGATTACGCGCTTGCCGCTCCGAGCGGTTGTGTGCCCGCGCTTTTAACGCATTACCATGAATAATATATACTCAAATTGAAATGTCGCATTCGTGTCGCTCCGGCTGGCTGTCTGCTGCTCTCGCTTCCCGCAGCCTCCTTCTATATTCTGCCCCTCGATTCTGCCAATAGGCTTTACCTTTTATCGACATCATCGAAGTATTTTCTTGGAAGATTTAGTAAAGTGGGGTTTAATTGATTTTCATATCTTATTCGATACACAATATGATGAGGCCTGAGCGCCATTTTACTTTCACAGATTCCTCAAGAGGTTGCGTTTAGAATTATTAATTAAAATAAATGAATTATAATTGATTGATTTTATTATAATTGACAAAACAAAATTATAATTTGACGCATAACGTTTCACTTAACAATAGCAATACAACGTGCTTGTTAAAGCAGATCAGAGATCATTATTGCAAGATCTAAGGATAAGGTAACAATATACTTTTGAAAATTAACTTCCCCAAATAGTCTTCTTTGTACGCTGTATAGATTATTGCTTAGAATTGACACCATTTAACATTTAATTTGGTAGGAAAACTATTATAAGGATCAATATGTCTATAATCTTTAAGATACGTAGGTACATGCTTTTGATAAGTCAGTTTGCGAATGTTTTAATACACCACGTGTAGCTTTAGAAACCGTAATTTATAGAGGTCCCGATTAGTATTAGAGATTACGTGATCATTATGCGAATTAAGTAAGATTTCCTCAGTAACTATTAAAAGGGATCTCACGACCTCCGACCCCAAAGAACGTGGAGGGAGGGTCACCTTCAGAAATCAAAGCCGGGGTCTTATTTATGACCTGAACTGGGCTGTATTTAGCAAGATAAGTCCCTGTATTATACATAACTGTATAAGTTAAAGTTAAGGCCGACACCTTACTCCATCTGAAGATAAAATCTACATTAGTCGTCAGATCTTATTCATCGTGTGGAGTCGAATAAACTTTTCTAGGGAACACAAATAGCGGCGACATCTGATACTCACAAAATGGGGGATAATGACACATGTTTTAGAAAAGGAAATATAAAACTATGGACCAAAACACATGATTGACCAACAAAGTTATTGTGACATTACCTTTATCTGAATAAAATAAAATAAAACGTTTTTGTTACAGACCGAATATCAAGGCATAGCCTGAACAGTAAGATCTAGACCCTAAATAGATCAAACTCATCTCTGAGAATGATCTTGAAATTTTGGAATTATTGAAATTGTAATAAATTTGAGGACGTTCTCAGACTTGAAAGATTTATCAATACGGGCCCTAGAGACCTAACATTTTGCGAGTATCTTTGTTGGTGTAAGGATGCAACAGAAAGGGATATTCAACATTCAACCCGTAGACGCTGGAACGGGTAGCTGAAATGTACATGGAAAACTCAACGCAGATATTCCTCTAGTAACTGGCAAAGAAACGCAAAGCCAAATTTAATTTTCATTGGCTATTATTATCCTCCCATTTCATTTATTTTATTCTAGATAAGTGATAAGCTCAGAGAATCAGAAGTGATTATTCAGAAAGATGCAAGCTCCCACTAGCTGAATACAATTCGAGGTAATATTTCAAAGCTGGAGCCCATTATATCAAACAACCGCCAGAGCTAATCAGATTTTTGAGAGAGACTCTAATTTGGAAAGAGAGTGATGGTTTGTGTTATTTATTCGGGCCTTCGGCTTGCGGTAATCTACGAGCGAGAGGGCTTCTGGCTAATCCGAGGTCCTACATGAGACAAATAAGTTTGTTTAATGCTTAGATGTAAGCATTAGTGCCGAGTGTTGCGTCGGCGAGCGGGTCCGGAGTAATCACATTAATTAGATGATTTTGCGAGCGTTATTAAAAGTTGAGCCGGCTAAAACGCAGCTCTGTTACCTCCACAAGATAGCCAGCTTATGCCCGCGTGTACTTACTACTTAGCGGATATTATACGTACGCCCGGAATGCTCTTTAATGTTTTAGTATTTTCGACTGAGGTTGCGAACTCGGTGCCGTTTTGTTTGTGCTCCACAGTGGGCGGCTGGAATAATTCACTTAAGCTTAACTGGGAAAGATAATTAGGATTCTACAGTTGATGCCAAATGAATGCGAAAAACAAGGTGGAAGGTTTTTTGTGCTCATCCAGAAATTGAATTTTGTATTTGCGAGCTAGAGTTTTATCGTGATTAACATAAGCACGGATTAAATACTGGCAATTCTCATAAATAGAACGCCAGCATTGCTGAATAAATTTTCTTGTGGTGATTTTTGCTAGGATGACTTTTATGAAAGGTTCGATGGTTCGAAGCTGGATGTAACAAACGTATTCAGAGAGCTTTTGTATTATGCAACGTGTGACAATGTGGGCAGGCTGACCCGATAGGCAGCTCTCTTAGTAGCGGATCACGGATCGCTGGACATGGAACGCGCGACCGAACACAGCCCGTGTGCTGTCAATCATAAAACAAAAAAAGTCACTGAAATTCCAGAGGCTTACTCCCTGTTTAGTGTAGATGGACAACTGGACGCGCGAGCCTTTTAGAACAAAGCGACTGGAGTTACAAACGGTGGTGGTGGTTTTGTTTTTTGATACAAAAACAAATATCAAACTGATCCCGCAGAGTCAGTTTTGTATTTTTATTTGTTACAATCATTCTTCTATTCAAGTGGCTTTTTCCTTTAAGGAGTTCGTTTTAAAGGGCGATCAACTTCAGCCTCACGTGTTCGAGTCCAGCCGATAATGCGCTGTACAGCGATTCGTCTGGTCCGTTCTTTTGTTATTCCCCTTTGTTCCCGTGAAAGGTGCCCGTATTGTTTTCTCGTCGGAATGGCCAGAGATTGCGCTAAGAGTCGAGATTAGTGACAACGTGACGCGTGTGTGTAAGCACCCTAATTTCGTTTCGATAACGCTTAACCGCACATAGTTGGGACTTGTTTCGTTTCTGGATAATGTATTGAATACTCTAGTGATTAATAGATAATTAGGGGGTTCCTTAATTGCGAGGGCTGTAACATACCAATGTTTTTTTTGTACATCATTATCATCAGTCCACAGAAGTGCTGTTGACATACGGAAATAGCCTCCCCCCAGAATGCCACGACAATGCCTTGAGCCACTTCCTTTGACCGATTTCCAGCGCCCTCTATGTTTTTTTAACTGTTTAAATTATGGAACAAACAGAGACCCACCTGGTGTTAAGCGGTAAGCTCTGCCTTTAACAATGCATTATCACATACATAGGTCACGTCCACATAGAACGCACCCTACGTGGCATTGCACTGCACCCGCCACACTGAGACATAAAGACCAAAAGTCTCATGTGCCTGTAATTTCACCGGCACCCATACCACAGAATAAATATTAGTAAAAGTACCCATACCCTTCAAACTGGAACATGGCAATACGAGCACTACTGCTTTTCGGCAAAAATAGGTATGCTGGTAGTATTCCCCGGATGAACTCTTTCACAAACAAGGTCTGCTACTAACAACGTAATGTCCATCGAGAGGGGGTCTCGAAACAAGGCCTTCCTCTTTTGCGTCATCAGGTTTGCGTTTGCCACACGAGAACCTTTATTCTACAACGGTAATCAGTTCTCGGAGTTATATATATGGCCTACCCATTTTCACTTCAAATTGCCAATTCTGGGAGCTTTATCGGTGATCTTGGTTCTTCTACGGATCTCCTTAATTTGGATTCTCTGATAATAGCTCTCTCCATAGCTTGCAGCGCAACTTTAAGATTTTATATGCAGCAAATAGGTAGCGGCTATGTCTGCAAGTGCCGTAAATCATCACTGGCACTTCGTACAATTATAGACATTTGTCTTGAGGTCTTGAGGCCATATCTGTGATGATAAGATATGGCGTAGTTTCGCCAGATTCTTCAGTAGGTATACAGATGTTTTGTTTGAGTAAATTTTTTCGCACATGATAACTTTATTTACATAATTTTTAGTAGCTTCTGTGGATCTCTTATATAGAGAAACTTTGCTAAGCTTATAAGCTTATACTTATAGAAGCATTTTTTACTATACGTTTCAAAATAATGATAACCACCAATAATTTATTTCTAAAGGAACAAATACAAAAGGTTTATGGATAAACGGCTTACATAACGTGGGTGCGTGCCATGCGGAATTATTGTACGTCGAAATGGACAGTCTGGGCCCCTTGAGAAGCCCAAAGGGTTCTGTTTTCGCAGGCACTCAATAATTGAAGTCGTTGAAATTCCGGGTGGATTGTTGCGGTGGCACCTGGCGCTAACGGGAAACAATAACGTTAATGTTTATTATAATGCCCGATTTATTGGCGATTCTCATTTATGAGCTGAAACTCTCGCGAGCTTATTAACGCACGATGCGCTCATTAACGAGGGCTTTAGCGTTCTCAATTAAAGCTAAAATGCAGCGTTATATTAAATATATCGTTCGGGTTAATCAAGCATGGTGCTTTTTGCGGTAACGATCGCGAACAGAGATGGGTATCGGAGAAACTCCAGACGACCGGTGGCCGTGCAATGAATAATAATTAAACGGACATTAAAATGATGGAGGTGGGCCGTTTCTGAGGTAATAGCACGCGTGCCACGCTAAGCTTGCAATTATTGGAGTTCATTAGTATCGGCCTCATATTTTTAAAAGTATAAGTTGTTAAGTCGCTACCCGGTAGCGGGTAATATAAAGGAGTGCCGACTTATCTGGTTAAAAGTCCCAACTATGAGGATAGCAAGCACATTTCGCTAGCCATAAGCAAACAGTACGTACACACAACACAACACAACAACAGAAACAGAAACACATATATTCAAAACAGATATATTGGAAACAGATAACTAGTAGTAACTAGGAATATATCTGTTTCCAAAAGACGATGATTGCCGAGGCCCATTACTTTCTTAGTACTATACATAGTAGGTATACTTTACGAGAGTATTATAAGCTTATAAAGCTATCGAATTGTCTGAGAATCTGTATAATGATGACGAAGGATTTGCAGTCGATTTGATAAGCGCTAGAAACTTTTACTGAAATATTGCGTGTCTCACGTAACACGTTGAAGATTGGATGAATATTGACTAACATTACAGGAAACTAAACGTATATTACTTTTGAAACTATCATGGTTATGTACATAGAAGAGTGAGAAAGAGGGTAGATCGATATATCTGCCAATAACATCTACTCGCAAAGACTTTAGTCAGTTCTCCCGTGATCATGGCGCATGCAACTGTGCCGAAATATCGGGAACATATAAAACTCAAAAATCATGGTAAATATCCCGTTTCTAGTGAAAATTAACTAAACGTATGTTATTAATACTGTATATTCAAATGAGCTAATATTATGTAACATTGAATTATGATATGTGACAGCGTCGTGCCGGGTCAAGAACTAGAATGCGCAATGATTGCCAATTACAATTATTATTATTATATTTTCTGGCTAGATTCTTCAAGCAATTTTGCTGGGATGAACGGGCTTATTATCTACTTGAAATTTGCAAAGTTGTAGAAAATGTTAGCCAAAACCTAGCTAAGTCTACCTAACCTATGTTAGCGGAATACATTTGATAAGGGTTTTTCTTTATTTTTAATTTATTTATTTATTTATTTAAAAACTTTCACACAAGACAATAGCTCAAGGAGGACTTAATGCTAACAATACTTAAGGCTTAATGTTAATTCTACTTGAATGACGGAACAAGCAGATGGCCCACCTGATGTTAAGCGCTACCCTCTGCCTATGAACAGTGCATTACCTCATAGGTCACGTCCACCTACGACGCACTCTATGTGGCATTGCACTGCGCCCGCCTCCCTGAGACATAAAGATGAAAAGTCTGCAATTCTGTAGTTGTAATTGTTGTAGTCTGTAAGTCTCATGTGCCTGTAATTTCACCGGCACCCTTACCCTTCAAACAGGAACACAGCAATGCGAGCACTACTTACTGCTTTGCGGCAGAAATAGGTATGGTGGTAGTACTTCCCCGGATGAACTCTTACACAAAAAAGCTCTACTACTACTGTCTACTACTTCTGTAGTCATCAAAACAAGGAACCTTTAATAGTTTCGCCATGCCCGTCAGTCTGTCTACTCACAGCTTCGCTCAGAGACTCTTAGTTCTAGAATGCTGTATTTAATTTGGCATTGGCTTACATATTAATCACTCCAAAAAATTGGTGGATAACCCAAGAAAAATATTTTTTTTATGATTAAATTACTCATAAAGTTGTGATGTTTTTTTTCTCGTCTATCCATGGTGACGTGATGGTGGTCATCCATGGTCCAGCTATCTTTGGATAAGTCGTCAAAAATATTGCGGGTGTGTGAAAGTATGTTTTAATTCAGGGATTGATTTGCGAAATATTAAGTTTTAACGTGCATTTTTTTTTGTTTAGAGTCATGTGGTTATATGGTTTTTGTCGTGGAAAAAACACGGCAATTGTATATATAACGTAGTTATAAGGAAAACTATCACAGCTAAGTAGGCTTTACAAGTTAACGAGTATAGTCGAACAACTTATAAATTGTGAAGTAAAAAGGAAAATTTCATACAAATTCCATTGAGTGTTACTTATATGAAGTTGGTAGTTATGTGAGACAGGGAAACCCCGTTTGATGTGCGCATATAGTGACGGGCAACTACGGAACCCTATAATGCGCGTGATCCGATTCGCTGCTTTTATTGATAATTTACAGGTTAAATAAAATTAAGTAAGGCACAGTTTTAAAAAAAAGGCGCTGCTAATTTGGCATGTTAATTGTGGCCTAAATACCAAATTCCTTAATGATAAAAACGGGCATTACAAAATTGATTGAATTAAAAAAATATCTTTATCCTCAAAATTTTTCTTTATGTTCATAAAAAAAAACTTAATAATTTTCTTTTTATTCTTTCGCAATAACTCTACGATGTTCATATTTGGAATGTGAGTACCTTACTAGAATAGATAATACAATTTATTGTTTATTTTAAATCTACTATTTCACCTTACTCACATTTTTTAGATAATATGATTCACTCAAGTCGGGTGTTTGACTCGGAACAAGTACCTACGTGAGTTTTTACCGGTTTTTTCAATTATGAATATGATTCACATATTCTTTTATTTTCATTTATGCTTTCATCATCAATTTCCTTATAAAAGTTCAATTTTCCTCCGGTAAAAATTGAGTGATAACTGCCCCAATAAAAAGCGCATTACGATAAAAAACAAGAGGGGTTTATATGGCCTTTTCGCTTCAAAGGATAATCGTTCACACGTCTAAGGCTTCGGGTGTGGGTAAGTGAATTTATGTGCAAATACGCCTCGGGACTGGCCAATGTGCTAATGAAAGGTAATACATTATTCAACCCTTGAATTATACAGTGGCATGTAAATCGATATTTGCACCGCATAACCACAATTACTGTTACTGCTCCCTTACTACAAGGTTCTAGCGCTATCAAATTTGTACTGAGAAGTTTGACGCAAATGTCAAAAAATCACCAGTTAACTAAGGGCCTTCAAGCGTGCTGGCGACTCGAAATAATGTTTGGTTTAAAAAATACGCCTGACAAATGCAGCGTTACAAATCGTCAAAATAATCAATTTGTTACTGAGTATAAATTATAACTTTTGAAACTATCATGGTTATGTATTGAGGATAAATTGTATTGAGGATAACAAAATTATGTAGTATAGGTACTAATTGTGTTAGGTTAGGTTGCCCTTGGATCAGATTACTAAGTTTTGTTTGAATATTATAATTCCAGGACGGTTAAATTCAGCGAAATTGATACTCGACATTTTAATTTGAACGTTCCTAGCTTGAGCGGAATTATAATACATATTCAATGAAAAATTTGTTAAACCAACATGTTGTACTAACAAATTTCAAATTTTTTTTTTTTTCTTTTTTTTTTTAACTTTGATAGACCTTTGTTTGGCCACGATCTCACCTGTTGGAAAGTGACGATGTGGCCGAAGATGGAGCACAAAGGTCTAGAAGGCACCTATTCACTCTAGCCTTGAAGAGACCCAGATTATAGTTTTCAGGAAAGACAGACGACGGTACCGTAGACATGGACATTTGTTTCCATTGTAGCGATTCCAAGGACAATCCGTGTTTATTAGTACGTTAAGAGATAACTGCAATAATCTAGATTTTGATGAGACGCAGCTAAAGACAAAGCTTGGAGTATTGTCTACCCACACTATACAATTGGATTTCAACTCTAAATGTGTCGGACTTTTCAGCAGCCTGTAATACCCTGGCTGCCGAAAAAGCGTCATCTGGATTTTGATCAGATATATCTTCAATAATGGCTTGTAATAACACCAAACAGTCCCCTGTGTCCCCTGTGTCGTGGTCATCGGGAACTACGAGTACCGTGGTACCATATCACCCAGACCCGCAAACACTTGTCTCGTAGCAGGAATCGAATCCACAACCTCTTGCGTCTCAGCCGGCTACTCGTTCGCCACGCCACTGGGGTAGTCAGTAAACTAATAGTCAATAGTATCTACACTATAACACCCCCCCATAACCCACATAACAAGCTTCCTTTCTCCCTACTTTGCCTGCTTGGAAATGCGGCAGCTTTTGAGCAGGCAAAATTACATTATGTAGATAATATTTGTAGCGGCCATTCACATCAAAATCAAAATGAGGCTCTGCCCAGCAGCCAGGGTTTTACAGGCTGTTGGGAAGTCTGGCAGGTTTAATGCTGACATCCCAATTTTATCTCGTAGAATATACACTTCCAGCTTTCTTTTCAACCATTTTTTATAACAAGTAATTAATTTTGTAAAAATAAAATAAACCCTCAAAGCAATGAAACGGCTGAACCGATTTTGATCAAACATAGCTTTGAAAACTCCAACAAACTCACCTTTCAAGCAAAAAAAAAACGGTTCGTCCGTTCAGCAGCTACGATGCCACAGACAGACACACACACACAGACACGTCAAACTTATAACACCCCGACGTTTTTGCGTCGGCGGTTAAAAATCTAGATGAGTGCAGCCATTTCTCCAGTTAATTTCTCTTTTTAATCAATATCGATTCTAATATCAAAAACAATTGCTATCACTATACAACAAACCGAATAGAATATATTCTGTGACATTTAAATGGAAAAAGCCACTCGACTGGCCATGTACGGGTGTTGATTAGTCCGTCCTGAAACAAAAACTAAACCCAAACCGGGTGCAATAAACGAAGTGGAAAAAGTCGATATGAGAGAGGTAGCCGATCTGACTATAGGACGTAAACGGTAATCGCTGAGATGCATATAATAGTGAATGTGTCCTGTTTTCAAATCATAACTGTCCCTCACCTCTAACGCTGTATCTACATGAACAAGCTTATTCTCGGAAACTTTTTAACACTTATTGACTCACAAACATGTATGTCAAACAACAGACCTAGGCATCTGTTTCAGAAAAATAACAAAAAAACATGTCTGTTGTATGGGAGCCCCCTTAAATATATATTTTATTCTGTTTTTTAGTATTTGCTGTTATAGCGGCAACAGAAATACAGCATCTGTGAAAATTTTAACTGTCTAACTATCACGGGTCATGAGATACAGTCTGGTGACATACGGACGGACGGACAGCGGAGTCTTAGTAATATGCTCCCGTTTTACCCTTTGCGTACGGAACCCTAAACATCTGTAAATGAGTTGAATTAAAATACAATTTAAATGGCGGTTGGTATAGTTTTTTGATTACTTGTTTCTTTTTCCGGGAATATGAAGCTGTAGAATTTAATTTGCTGCAGTAACTGTGGCTAGAGGTTACATGGTACCTATTATTTAATCTGTACTAGAGGTATTTGACTTCTAGCCATTCCTGACAGACGGACATCAAGGTGATCCTAAAATGGGTTCGTTGTAAGTAGATTTTTATTTGTATAAGTGTCACTGGTACTCGTATATGTCAAAGTTACGATATTTCTATGTTTGTATGTTTGTTACTCAATCACGCTGAAACGGCTTAACTAATTTCTATAAAATTTGGTAAACAGATAGATTATAACCTGGATTTAGCTACAAGCTACTGCTTATCATGGTAAAACGTGGGCGAAGCCGCGGGTGGATTCTAATATATAACAACTAGCAGCGCCCCGCGGTTTCACCCGCGTAAGTCTCAATCTGGTGAGAATATCGGGATAAAAATTTGCCTATATGTTATTCCGGGAGTCCAGTTATCTCCATTCCACATTTCATCTAAATACGTCCAGCCGTTTCAGCGTGAAGAAGTAACAAACACACTCACACACAAACTTTCGCACTTATAATATTAAGTGTGATTTTCCAACCCTACTTATTATACCTAAGCATACCCCAAAAGCTAGTACTAATATTCATAATTGTATTTATATTAACCTCTTATTTCAATACAAAACAAAATCCATGTAGCTACAGCCTTAGGGCTGCATCTGTACCCCGTTGAGCTCATAACCGTTGATTGCTTCTATCTGTACAATCGGACCGCAGTTCACAGCACGCACAACCCTATTACAAAGAAATGTGAGGCAATTACGAAAAGAGATACGACATCAAAGATTTTCATTATCCGTTTGAATTGGATGAGATTTTTAGTTTGACGCTTTATAACTTGCCACGATTGAAGCTGAATGGAAATTCCTTTGACCTTGTAACTTTGAGCTAAACCTTGTACTCGTAACCTGGACCTGAACTCCTTCAATAGGGAATGGGTAGAGCTGGCCGAAGATTGGGAAGAGTGGAAGAAAACGGGGGAGACTTTTGCTCAGCGGTGGGACAGTACAGTTTAGAAAAAAAAAGCTTATAACATAATATGTAATATAATTTATCTGCTAGGTTAAAAATTCCAAAGTAACCTCTGACGACGAGTAGGTTCGATTTCCGCTGCGGTAGAAATGTTTACACGATCAGAATATATTTGTTCCGGGTTTGGATAATGTGGTACCATGGTACTCCTAGTTCATGATATCCACGACACAGGAAATCTTAGTGTGGGATCATCATCATCATCACCTACGTGTGTGACTGTTATTGTTATGTTATGATGCAACATGATCAAAAGGCTTAATAAAAAAAATGGTGAGTGACACTCCGACGCGAGACCGAAGTTTATTCCAATCCTGTTTAGTATAAGCTGCGCGAATATGTTGCATAGGGGAAAAAGATAACGCCTTCACTTTTTACTAACACTCCATTTTAAGATTTTACTCCCCTTAGGTATATTCGTTTACCGTGGGTTGAAAATCGATTCTTAAAGAGCAAACTCCAGAAAACAGCTGCTGATAATTTGCTATGCAGTAGCAATTTGATATTTTAAGCTTTCACAAAGGAGGTGGGAGTAATTAGTACGATTCTAAATGTTGTTTTTTGTCGATTTTTTCTAACAAACATGTATATTTTTTGAAGTTGGGAAGCAAATGTTGTTTTTCTAAATAATTAAATAAATCAACTCATTGCATTTGCGTGAAACAAAACGCAACAAGCTTCATTACTTTTCCACAACTTCTAGGCAAGAAATTAAATTAGCATCTTAACATTATATTATCAATAACCAAAAGTATCTCAACTATACGTTACGTTAGTCAAAAAAGTTGGGTCATACAATATATGGGGAGTTGCCCATGTTCTTTAGAGCGACACTTGCAACAATCCCGCATTCTAAACACAACATAGACAATAAGTTAAAAAGTAACAAATATATGAATGAAAAACCATCACTGGTGACTGATGCGAATGCATTTTTCATATATGTAAAATGTTAAAGCATTCATCTATCCGCAGGTCCACAATACATAGGCGAATGGGGAGCGCAAAAGCTGAAACGACAGCGGCCTAAAAATCAAAACATTTGATCAAAATAAATAAAAGAAATCGTGTGACATAAGCCGTACACGTATCATTTTGCTCTCCTTGGCACCCGCTTACTACTCCCGCCCCGCAAATAATCAAACCAATGTAACTCCAATTCAATAGTAAAATGTATCATGACACGTCCAATGAGCGCCAAACATTCCTATCGCATAAATAATTGCACACAATAACTCTACCATGTAATCACGTATGCAGTTATACATCACGTAAAATCTTGAAGATTATACCGTCGTAAATATCTCATATACGCACGGCGAATACGAGAGAGACGCAACACTCTAAAATGGCACATCTATTCTAAACGGAAGCTAGAGAAGTCAAGTTACAAATCCTTTCGAAAATCTTAGACATAGTTGGCGGTGCTCCAATCGAGAAGTGATCATAACTGTCAATATTCCTCGAACAATATATGAGTTTAAATATTTTCTCGTAGAGCGAAATAAAAGTAACCAGAGCTATCTTGGTTACTTTGAAAGTGTTAAATTGGAAATCCTTCTCCAACTGGTGGGCTCGAGTCGCTCTTAATCTAATTATGACGATTCACTGAGTTAACATTTCGCGGAGTCGCAGCAATTTCTTTTAATAACTTGTCATTTGAAAGCCTAAAACAACTTTTTAATTAAAGATAATCAGACTGAATCGTCAGCAATAACGCTGTGACTCGGAGGCGACCGAGAACTTAGGCTAAGGTCAGATCAACGCGTTCAGCCCGTTTCCGCGGTGGCGATCCATCCAAAGCGTTCAGCCCGCGTCTGCGGTGGCGTGCACGGTTGCGATCCATTGTCTTTCCATATTGATCGCCACCGTGCACGCCACTGTGAATGTGGGCTGAACGCGTTGGTTTGGCTTTAGCTTTACCATTTTCCACCGTGTACGCCACCGAGGACGCAAGCTGATCGCGTTGGTTTGGCCTTAGCTTTAATGATTCTGATGTGGCCCTGGTTGATGCGCTATCGTCATGAACACGCTTTATTGGTAATAATGGCAAGTGGAGCTCAAGAAAATGCATATTCGTAGAGCTTGTAGTCGTGTTACTGATTCTAGTTAAAAACAGATGGGGTACTTCTTCTGAACGTAGATGATATTGCTCTTGTATACTGTTGCCGTGCAACAGACTCCATATTATACTAACCGACTATTTGACTTCCCGAACGTGGATTGTAGAACAACGTAACGCAGGGACCATTGCCTTGACACTAGAAGTAGATAAGTGCACAGACGACAATCTAAACAATTTATTCAAACAGTCAAAGTTGTTGTAAACTAGAGACTCGTATGTTTCGGTGTTACCTAGTCAGTGCAACGTTACCCGTATATTTACAGCGCTGTCGAGTTGTCAAGTTGCGCGGCAACATTTGGCCGATATTTACATACAATTTCATATTCATATTGGAATTAGGTGATTCGAGTAGAGCACTGTTGCACTGTAGTACTACCCGTGATATCCGCTTGACATAAACGTATTGAATCAACACTTCACACGGCAAACAAAAGAAGAAAAACAATTTTTTTTTGTAGATGGTACAATGTCTAGAATGCTAATTACTAAAAAACAACATAAACTTTCACTTTTTCACTAAGGCATTAATATCCAGACTGAAATCTTCCTATAAAAAAGCCTCGCACTACTCAAAAAAGTAATTTTAATTGAATACTTCGTAAAATACAAATCGTTTTAGCCTCACAGTAAACCTTCGGGTTTTATTAAGTTAATTTTATTTATGTAATTTTTACCCAATAATCTTCACTATATTGAAAAAAAAAAAACAATCTTGCCAAAAGTTAGTGATATCTAAATAGTTGGTAGTTTAGTAGTAACTAGTTTGGTTTTCATGATTTTTTTTCTTGCGAGGTAATATTGTCATATCATGTTTTTAGTACAGTCACAGAATATATGATAGTACTTGGAATTATAATGTGGTATCCATGCATATTTATAGTCTAAATATCACACTTGATTAACTCACTTAACAAGTAATTCATTTTGTAAAAATTAAAAAACCCTCAACACAATGAAACGGCTGAACCGATTTTGATCAAACATAGCTAAAAACACTCTCGACTAATACATATTTCAAACAAAAAAATACAGAATCTAAATCGGTTCATCCGTTCGGGAGCTACGATGCCACAGACAGACACACACACAGAGACACGTCAAACTTATAACAACCCGTCGTTTTTGCGTCGGGGGTTAAAAATAAAAACTCCGATTTGTAATTTTGGTCCCCCTCCCCCTGTCCCCCTTCTGATGAAATTGTAAAACGTTTATACAATATCAGTTTGCTTACATTGTCCAAGTGCAATATTATGAATAAATAACGACGTGTTCGCGTATCAATGTGAATATTTAATAATGCCAATGATATTTTTTACAGCGTTAACCAACAGCGTTCATCAACAATGAATTTAGAATTATGTGATAGATAAATATTTAGCTTGAAAGAAATTGTGTCCATTAGATTTTATTAACCACAATTGAGTGTAATAATAACTCGTGGATCGCTGATGCGAAAAAGAAAACCTAAAGATCTTGCAGTGCAAGCTTTATTGAATAAAAACTTTACTCTTGCATACTAATGCTTAAATTTATATTCGACTGAGTTTGCTTGTCCTTTCATTAAGTTTCACGCTTTGTCGAGTGAAGTAAATCAAAGTTATCATTAAGTCTAATCTCAACAAAGAAACGTCAGCAGGAGAATAATAGTTTTTGTATTTGTATTTATTTATTCAACTAGAACGGCACAGGCCAATTACACTAATGAATTTACATAGATATAAAAATTAACATAGGTAGGCAATCATATTAAATTAAAAATAAGAATTTAAAAAATATAAACAATGATTTGGTAAACATATTAAATTAAACCATAAGAATTTTAAAATATAACCAATTATTGGGTAATCATATTAAATAAAGATTAAAATAAAAAGCATGTCAAAGTTTTATCACAAAAAATTAGGTAAATCACATTCAAAAATAAAAACAGATGTCAAAAAGGTAAACAGAATTTCATGTCAACATTCAAGCACAAACAATCATACATTCTCCTCACAGAACGTCAAGCACTCAGACAGAATCACCTTCCATCCATCCACAAACACATCACAATCAGACTTTGCGTCCAGGAGAGCATTGAGCACACTGAGGGTTCGTGGAATGGGAGATTGAGCGCGCGCTACTGTTCTGCAAAAAGGCACCGATAATAATTTATGTCTCCTGCCGGCACAGTAATTATTAGGGACATACAGTCGCAACAGTTCATTATGGATATCAGGGGCATCTATCCTACCACGAAGAACCTTAAACATGGTAATACATAAATTATTAGCTCTTCTGACTTCCAAACTGTTATAGCCTAAGCAGCCTAGGAGGAACTTTGTCGGGTACATGTATGGGTAATAGCCATACATGCGCTTATAGAGGTAGCGAAGAAAAGCCTTTTGCACTTTTTCCAGCAAGTTAAGTACTTGGTGTACAGTCGTAATTTTTCTAAAATAATACCAAGTCACGGTAATTTCAATTCTGTAAGTCTAATCTGCTTACGTTCAAAGACGTATTCAAGTACAAACTCATACCCAAAAAAGTTCCATACTATAAATACACACCTGAAGTAATTCTAGAAAACAGCGAATACAAAATGTATTTGGATAGAACCATAATCACAGATAGAACCGTTCATTTCAACAGGCCAGATATAACTTTACTAAATAAAAGAGACAAAATAGTCTTCGTAATAGATATAGCAGTATGCAACACACACAATTTGGTCAAAACCCATTCGGAAAAAATTGCTAAATACACGGATCTTGCTGTTGAGATAAAGTCTCAATGGCAAGTCCAAACCGTCAAAACTATCCCTATAATTCTCTCAACAACTGGCGTCATCCCGAAAACACTGCACACCAGCCTAAAAACTCTCGACATTCATCCATCCACATACACTCTTCTCCAAAAGGCAGTCATACTCAACACATGCAGAATAGTGAGGAAATTCTTAAACATAAATTAACATTTAATTAACTAGCACTTGGCTCAGGCCCGTGCAAAAAACACCTCTTCGGAGAGCTAAAAGAATATAAAGACATAATAATAATAAAGCCATTTAATTCCAAAAATTACAAAATAATTATAATTTCTAAGAATAACATAAATCAGTAAAAACATGCAAATTAATTCAATAAAAAATTTTAGTTATTCATTTATATAAAGTTATAATATTAATTGATTACGTATGTATAAGTTTAATTTATTAGATAAGAATTTTGGACTGTCCATTTTTGGACAAAGGCCTCCTCCATCATATGCCAGTAGTGCCTGTCCTGGGCTGAGCGCGTCCACGTGGCTCCGGCGCTGGCTACTATATCGTCCGCCCAGCGGCGGCGCGGGCGCCCTGGCTGACGGCGATCGCCGCGCGGGTACCAGTGCAGCACCCTCTCGCTCCACCTGTCGTCTGTCGTTCTGGCCGTGTGTCCGGCCCATCGCCATTTCAGGCGACAAACCATTTTGGCTGCGTCTATTATCTTTGTTTTCTTACGGATTTCTTTAGATTGCTCTCTATCTCTTAATTTTAGCCCCAGCATGCTTTTTTCGGCAGATCTTTGAAATGTTTGTATTTTCTTAATAATTTCCTTAGTAATGGGCCAAGATTGGCAGCCGTAAAGTAAGGTAGGAGTCACGACTGTGTCCATTGCGTTTTTCTTAAGATGGGTTTTCATCTGAGATTTAAATATATGTTTGAGTGACCAGTATGAGCTCCAAGCCTTTTTAATTCTTCTTTCAACCTCTTCTATGTAATGACTCTGAAAAGAAATGTTTTGGCCCAAATATACATACTGATCAACATATTGAATACTTTTGTTGTTGACAATCATCGTGTCTTTGTTTCCATTTGTCATAATACAGGTTTTTTCAGGATTCATCTCTAGCCCACATTCTCTACTTTTTGAATCTAGAGAATGCAACATATAATGGAGGTCTGTGTGGTTCTCTGTTATTATGACAATGTCATCGGCAAAACGTAGATGGTTCAGAAGTTTACCATTTATATTAATGCCAAGTCCAGACCATTGCAGTTTTCTAAAAATATGCTCTAGAAGGGAGTTGAAGAGGTTTGGAGAAATTGGATCCCCTTGTCTCACTCCTCTTTTCAATTCGATAATATCACATTTCTTTTCCAGTTTGACAATAGCTTTACTTTTCCGATATATTTCTTCAAGTACTTTTATGTATTTCAATTGTATGCCCTGCTCTCTCAAGGCTTTCCAAAGCTCTTCATGTAGAATGGTGTCGAAGGCTTTAGAGTAGTCTATGAAGGCTATGTACAATATTTTTCCGTATTCTGTGTATTTTTCAATAATTTGTCTCAGAGTAAAAATGTGATCTAGAGTTGAATATTTGCTTCTGAAGCCAGCTTGTTCGCTTGGTTGTTGGTAATCTAACTCTTTCTTGATTCTATTTAGAATGACATTGGTAAACAATTTACATGTTGATTGTAATAGGCTGATTGGCCGATAATTATTCATGTTTAGTGGGTCTCCTTTTTTGTAGAGCAGCGTTATTATTGAAGTTTCCCATTGTTCGGGTAACTGTTCCTGTGTCAGAATATCATTGAATAGCGTGGTGAGAATAGGTGTCAATGGCTCTACCAATGCTTTCAGCACGTCGTTTGTTATATGGTCGTCACCAGGGCTTTTCATAGTTTTAAGGTTCGTTATGGCGTATTTGATTTCCTTTTCTAACAACACAGGTATCTCTTCAGGTTTGATGCTTTGCAAGGCTGATGGGTCATCATGAGTATCATTTATATTTCTTTGTTCTGTCATGCTGTATAGTTTTCTATAGAAATTGGTAGCAATTTTCAATATGTTATTTCTGTTGGTTGTTGTTGCACCTGAATTATTTTTTAGTGTCTGTATCCACGGTTTATCGGTATTTACACGTTTATTTCCTCTCTTAACAGATCGTCTTTTATCTAGTTCTTCTTCAAATATTTTCATTCTAAAGCTTTCTTTGTTCCTTTTTATACACTTACGAATTTTTCCGTATAACTGTTTGAGAGTTTTTCTTTCAGCTATTGTCTTTAATGGTTTTTCCGTAAGTTTTGTTCTCTCTTTGATCATGTCTTTTGTTTTTTCAGTTATTATGTACTCTAGTTTGTTTTTCTGTGTCCGACTGGGCAATTTGCTGATACTGTTTTTGATTCTGTGTAGCAGGTCTTTATAAGTTTATTGAATGGTTTGGCAAGTTTCAGTCCCTTTTGAGAGCCCGGTGAAGATGTTGTTCAGTGAGTAGCGCTCATTTGGTGTTAGTCCTGACTGTATTCTTTGAAATGATTTTCTATCCAATTGCTTTATATTCATAACTATCGTTGCACGAATTAACCGGTGGTCAGTCGGGTGGGTGGTTTTAATAACTTCAATATTTTTTATAACGTGGATATCTGATTTTTGTGTTATTATAAAGTCTATTTCGTTAGTCGTTTTACCATCTGGTGACCGCCATGTCCACTTGTTTTTGGCTTTTTTCTTAAAGTATGTATTCATTATGTAGAGCTCGTTTTCAAGGCAGAATTCAATAAGGGTTTTGCCCCGGCTATTTCTCGTTCCATATCCCCACGGACCTAGAGCTGCGTTGTCGGCTGGGGTACATAGGCCAATCTTTGCGTTAAAATCTCCCATTACAATTGTGTTTGGTAGAGTATTCTCTAGCGCACTCCTTAAGTTGATATAAAAAGTGACAATTTCTTCTTGATTTGAGTTTTCTGTTGGTGCATAGACTTGAATAATATTTAGATTGTAGTTCTCAAAGGTCATGTCAAGCCTCGCCACTCTGTCAGAAATAGCCTTGAAGTCTAATATGTTCAATTTGAACTTCTTTTTTATCATGAACCCTACGCCGTTTCTCCCGCTTTTCTTTCCTGTGTATAGAAAAATATAGTCATCGTACTCTGTTATGTGAGTCCCTTCTTTTTTAATTTCTGAAAGGCCTAGAACATCCCACTTAATATTTTGTAGAGCATGTTCTAACTCTTCTTGTCGGCCGGTTCCTACTAGTGATCTTACATTCATCGTGCATATATAGGTATGTTGGGTAGTGGTAACTCTTTCTTTGTGTATGATGGAGGGTAGTGGTCTACTACTCCCACGGTGACCAACCGTATTGGGAGAGACTTGTTCTGGTGTACGTGTTTTAGTCTGTTTGTTCTGGAGAGAGGCCGCCTGTAGTTGCTATTGATGTATGTTACTGTCGGAATTGTTTGTTCTCGTCCCGGTTTCAGATGTAGTGGACGACAGCGAGCTACTCCTAGTTTTTATATAGGAGTCCATTGTAGTCTTATTTTTCTTTGCACTATGAAAAATAATTCTTTGTGGTGTTTTAGATAGAGCCTCAGGAGGTGAGTTTGGCTTTCTTTTTTGGTTTCGAATACTAGAGTTCCATGTCTTTTGTTCAGTAGCAAGGGTTTGTGATGTGTGTTTACTTCTTAGTGTGATTATTTTATCAAATCTTAACGCTACATTTTCACCTTGCTCCTTTCGTGACTTGAGCTCTTCCTGTAGTTCTTTCCTTTTTTCTAATATTTTAGGTGTGAAATCCTCTTTTATGTAGATACTTGATTCCTCTAAGTACTTTCTATTTTTCAGTATTTGAATTTTCAGGCCCAGTGTACACAAAGTCAATATAATTGGTCGAATGTTTCCTGTTTGTTTTCCGATTCTTCTTACTGACTCTATCTCTCGTCTCTCGCAAGGTATTTTCATATTCTCTGTAATTATTTCCAGTACGGTTCCTTCTAGTTCGTTGTATGATTTTTGTTTTTCTTCTACGCCAAAAAGTATTATATTTCTCTTTTTCATATGTTGTTCCATTCTGTCAATAGAGATTTGCTGTACTTCGATCTTTTTCTCTAAAACATTGAATTTTATGTCAATATTTTCAAATTTTGAGTTAATATTCTTGTTTATGTCTTGTATGATGGTATCTTTCATTTTGCTCATATATTGACGTTGTTTTTGCATTTCCTCTTCAATACCTTTCAATATTCTCATCATTTCATCCATTTTTTTTTTTTTTTTTCCTCTGACTACCTCTGTAGGATCTAGGCGTGTTTTTCTAAACGTATGTATTCTATCCGTACACAGCGCCCTCTATTACTTTTACTAAGCCATCTAGTGGTGAGTAGCAGAAGCTCGTTCCTACCAGTTGGACTGCTGTTTGTAGTGTTGTAGTCAAATAGCAAATAGATGTCGTTCTTTATAATTTTCGATAATCAACTTTCCTGTATGACTAATCAATACTCATTTTAGAGGTTGTATTTATCAAAAACTTCCACTTTTCAATAGCTATTCCGGTTTTACTCACAGTTTTAATAGAGAAACCGCGCTTTAGTACATTGAACTTTAGTATATTCCTGATATTCACTGTTTTGTCTTGTTGTTTGTTCCCATCCGTTACTAGTCACTTTTGATATTTCTGGGTTTATCTCGGTTCGAATCACTTGGATTACACTGCCATTTATAAAATGAATGTTTTTCTACGTGTCGATAATGTATTTGATCAGAATTTACACACTTTTATAAATTTATTTATAAAAATAACACAGAGGCGATGTTGACTTATGCACTGTGGCTCCCTCTCAAAGACGTACATTAAGTAATATACGTACGCATGTCTAAAGACCGCGCGGCCGATCACCTAGTCGCTGGTCTGATCAAGTCAAGGCACTCACTGGCCTCCCTATCACCGCTGCCCTAAGACAAGCCGAGGATAGAACAGCGTGGAAAAAGCTCGTCTGCATCTCTACTAAATCCTTTCAAGACGGGCGCTATACCTTCATTAATGAAGAATACGTACAATGAGAGGTTTTTATGGCCGTTTCTCATCATGCTTAAAATAGCTAACGCCAGCTCTGTACTTAACTGTCAAAATAAAGTGAAATGTCAAAGTCAACAAGTAAATGATATATTTTCATGGTATTTTGTTACTATCACACAAAAGTACAGACTGGATTTGTTAATTTTGGCAACCAAATTTGAGTCAGCGCCATCTATTGAGCCAAATCGAACTACTTTTTTTTAAAATTCGAAAATGAAAAGCCCTCGTGCATGTTTTGTTTACTCTCTGTTCAAGACTCAAATTGCAACGCTTACATTCTACTTCATTTTAATTTCACCTAAAATGGTAACATTTCAACACCATTAATAGTAGTAGAGCTTTTTTGTGAAAGAGTTCGTCCGGGGAAGTACTACCACCACACCTATTTCTGCCGCAAAGCAGTAGTGCTCGCATTGCTGTGTTCCGGTTTGAAGGGTAAGGGTGCCGGTGAAATTACAGGCACATGAGACTTTTCATTTTTATGTCTCAGGGTGGCGGGCGCAGTGCAATGCCACATAGGGCGCGTCCTAGGTGGACGTGACCTATGAGGTAATGCACTGTTCATAGGTAGAGGTTACCGCTTAACATCAGGTGGGCCATCTGATTGTTCCGTCATTATAGTAGTATAAAAAAAAAAAAAAAACATTATAAGAAAAGCACCACTCAAGATGAAGCTAAAATAAACTGGTCACAATGCAACAGTCAATGTGACAGGGCTAACTGATGACGCGAAGCTTTACAAGAGTGAACTTTAGTTAGGAAAATACCGGTACTCGGCGTGCATTAGGCGAATTAAAAAGTTTCCCTACGGCTCTTCATTTGTTTGTGAATGTAAAGACGGGAAGCGAGTGATGAGAGTTGGGACCAAACATTTGTGAGCGCGCCAGCTTCAAAGGGCGTAAAATGAGCACACTCAAAGTGAGAACATTTGTAGCTATAAGTTGCACCGCCATGAGCAGGTAATCGTGGCGATCGATGCAGAAATTTTCATATGAAGTTCGACCGACTGGAAATTCATACTGCTGTATAGGCTCTTTAAAGCTGCTTGTTCATGGTTGTATAAATGATTATTAAAACATATGAAAAGTGTGCACCTGCAGTATCTGTGATAGAAAATGAGTATTACGCCAAGTGCTTGGGGTTCTCTGTCTAGACTGGAACCGTCACCATTATAGGCTTGACGGGAACTACATGCATGGATTACTGTGTGCTTTTAATAAATAGTTATGTAGGTACCTACTTAGGGTATTGTTACACAAATGTGAAGGCAAGATAAATAGCACAGCTAGTTGTATGAAGTACAGCATTTGTTGTCTCTAGGCTGTTTCCGTGCATGGGGTTATATCAAATTCCAGCAGGTAGATAACAAATTGTAGATATTAACTCATCAATTGGGAATCGATAAAATAAAATGATAAAAAAAAAAAAAAAAAAAACTGGAGCGTCCACACAACATTATCTAGTGCCAAGCTTAGAAGAGTTTGTGTTAAGGGTATTTGATAACTGATATTATACTGAATACATTACATAGATTACATAGAAAATACCCAGAACAACACCTTGAACAAACATCTGCAGATCGCACAAATATTTGTTCCAAGGCTTGAATCGAACTGCAACCGCCTGCGTTGCAGGCAACCTATCGCCCTCCACGCCACAGTGTTTGTCAAATCGAAATTGAAACATGCGTACCTGAGATATTGCTTAGACTAAGCTAAAAACCTATTATCACTTTTTGAAATTAGTTTTCTGAACTGAGTCTTTGTAATTCAAAAAGCTTTTCATCTAAACTTTCTACAATTAATAAAGCCAAACAATAAGTTTACAAAACAGTTCAACGATAAGTAAATTCAAAACACAAATGGAATAAAGTAGACGTGACATTGATACACTCGACGGATTTTATCGGCGGGATTAAACCGAAACAGAAACTTTCACAAAACTATTTTGTAACTCATAAAATATTTAGTTGCGTATAAAACCACAGCCGGCGAACGAGCCGTACCTTTGAAAAGCCCTAACTGGCTATTACACATTTAGGATGGAAAACCTTCGACAAGAATTACTAAGGTCAAATGTAATAAATTTAGTTTTAGCCCACAAACTATGTGGTCAGAGATTTTCGAGGGAGGTCGGCCTTTTGTTTTGTCGATGCCTACTTTATTCCATGTAATCCATTAAGACACATAACGAATAGTCCTAGAAGGGACGGATTTCATCGACAGCCCTCTTAACTGCGCGATGCTGCGGTGAAGATTTGTAATGTGTTTATGGACCCCTTTTTGTAGGACACTTCGGATGGGATGCGGTTTCTAAAAGGCTATTTGTTATGATTTCAAACAAGGTCTTGTCAGATAAAATGGCTTTTATTTTTTGGGTCGGATTTTTGAGGCCCTTTTACTAAGTTCACGAACGTTACAATTTGATTTAACTATCACTACAATTTACATCAGGAAAACTGTCGTCAGCATTTAGATCTTTTATTTTTTTTATTTCAAGATCTTTTTTCCGTTGCCTAAAAGCATATTCATAACTTGGTGGAAGAAAAGTTAAAGCTATAAATTATTTTTGGCGCGAAACTTTTGAGTGTTTTTTATCAGACCCAAATTGTAATAAATAATAAATCAGTGAGTAAGGTTTCCAAAACTCTCTTCAACGTAGCTTTTAAGTTCAAGAAAGATGTTACCGAAAATATAAAATAAATCACGCTCGGGTAACTTGAACAATTGCTTTATGTTTTTCTCGAAAAGAAACGGAAAAGTAATAACTTCTCTACCAATTACAGCTCTCTAGTTACGTTAATCTAGCAAGACTGTTGGTTCTAAAAAGGAAAGTTTCAAAACAACTTTCCTTCTGAAAAAGTCCCGAAAAACCATAAATATCAATAGTGAGGACGACATTGTTATTCGAGAGAGATTCGCACAAACACGCACCCAAATGCGTTTCATATACGACACTTCGATAACATAAAGTAGTCATGAAGCCCAGGAAATCCTAACCTTAATGTCAATGATATGGTTGTTACACGAAACACAAGTTAAATTATCGAAAAATAAAATTATTTCCGGAAAAAATAAGAAAACTTTAACTAAACCTTTGCTACACGATTTAATTGTAAACGTTTATTCACATGAACAAAAACGAGCTAGATAAAGCCTACAATTTGATATGATAATAAATTAAATAAGCGTCATAAATACCAACACCGAAATTAAATTAGCGGATTATTTGCGTACGTTAATGTAAAGTAAGTGATTAAGCGTTCAAACACGTGTTCGCTCCCAAAAGACTAATACGTTATGTAGCATAATTGCTTTAGGTAAAACGGCGCGCCAGTTTAGGGTAAGATGAAGAAGAATCGCAGGTGTAAATAGCCGTCTATTGCGCTTTCCATCACGGCGTACCTAGCCTCGCACAGACCCTTCTGCGACCCGGCGAAAATTGCGCTTAGTTACAATGTAATGTGGTTGGTTTTGTCTCGCACGGTTTGTGGCATGGACCGCGCACCGCATTTGCGGTATAACCAGATCCGGGCAGCATAGCATTTAGAACCAATTCCCTACTGGCTTGTTGTATGAACAATTAAGCGTACCAACGTTGACCAACGCAGGAAGAAGAGTAATGGATATTTACCGCTACTAAGTAGGTACACATCCGTTTGTCTAATGTCCTCTCCCGTTTCTTAGAAATTATCTTTAATGTGAACTTCTTACTTCGTGCATAATATGCAGCATATAGCATATACCGAGCGTTCATTATTATTTCCATTCGAAACAATTTCAAAGAAAAATTCTCACCGAACCGCAACCATTAACGGGGCACAAACGCTTCAGGAACTTACCTGTAATGATAAAAATAAACATATAAAGAACATTCAGCTCCATCGGGTGTAACAACATGTTGTCTAAGTCTGAACAAAGCTTCGTTCGCCATAATGAGCGTTGCGTGCGGCGCGTCAAACATGTAAGCAAACAATTTAGGCACGCCTGAGTAAATACGAACGCGAAATATCTTTGCTTGGGCCCGGCTGAGTGCGGCTTTTCTCCGGTTTACTCGTGGGCGGCTATACCTCGAATTGTGCTGAGCGCCATCTTTTCAGCGGGCCTTTTGTTGATAATGAAATACAAACACTATTCTTCAGTCAAATTTTCGCAGTGCAGCGGCTTGTTAAAGGCAAATCTGAAGGATTTGTTTGTTGACGCGCCCGTTTATTCTATTTCTGTGCTTTATAATTTGAATTTATAATAATATAAATATACGCACACGTAGCTGATTTGAGACAAACAAATTTAATCCAAATATTAATTTATTCTGATCACAAATTAAAAGCACACAGAAATTGTACTACCTACCTATAGGATACTTTACTATACCTTAGTTAGTAAAGATATCTAATTTAATTAAATTTAAGAGCCTTACATAATTAAAAATAGAGTTCACTTCAAATGCAAGGCATGATGTGTGTTTGCTTGCACATTTGTTAATATAAAATTTGCCTACCTGTGCCTAATTATCTTTCAAATCAAGAGTTCTTTAACAAAACTCCGCAAATGCTGAAAACAAGAATATAAAAATGAAAAAAAAAAAGTTGTCATATTAATAGTTTTAGTCTTGCTCTTCAACATTTTCATACTAAACTTGTTTTCAGCTTAGAGGTAAGTCAGTTTTTAGTTATTGAACTATTTTTTTTTCAACTTCTAGTATAGTACATATGTGTGATACATTTTTGGAATATACCTACTCACAAGCTTTTTAATTTGTTACCAAACTATTACACTACTACTACTTACTATTTATGTTGATAAATTATTTTCCGAGGTTGGAAAACTGCAATTTATTGCCGCCATAATGAATACAGTTTCTAGGAAACAGGGAACGACAAGAAGCTTCATATGATACATTTGACTAAATCCATAAAGCAGTTTGGTAGCTCAAGGGAATAGATTAACAAAGTTACATAGATACATAGATGGATCAAATCTCTTTTTGCTTCGCTGTAGCTGAGTGAAAATACATATACCCAGTAACCACTATAGATTTACAAAATCAAATTCAATAAAATAACAAGGATTATTTTGCATTCTCTTATAAACTTGGTGTATTTACGTCTGGTTTCTTGCGGCCAAGCTAAGTAGAAAATATACTTTGCTTATAATATTACCATCTCATGGTAATTTGGCTACAATTATCCTATAACGCTACATTTACCCTTACTCCACATTAGGCAAGGTAGGTAATACATTAATTTAAATTAACTAAGCAAAAGAGACTAAGAAAGAGCCGGAACCTTGTTCTAATAATAACACCGAGACTAAGTAGACAATGGTGTTATTTGGTTGTGTATATCTCAGACATGGTGCACGTTGAAATATTTTTTCAAAGATTTTAATGTATTATTTACTAATATTACTTATAACTTAAAAACGCTCTCTCTTTTGATTTGTTTTGAATGACGGAACGATCAGATTAATTATTTGTGTAACTGACTTTACCAAATAATTTCTTAGCCTGTTCATGTTCCCCAGGTCACAAGTTACGTTGTTCTCTAGTGAGAGCAATAACAAAGTCATTTTACTACTGTGGCATTAGATCTACAGGCGAAGTTGGTAACCAGTAGGTACCCTCAATCGCGGCCACATTATTAAGCTCTTGTAATAAAAAAAACAATAGTTAAGCATGTTGATTCTACAATAAAATTGAAGCTGATGCAAAAATAAATAACAAACTAAATCTCATAGAATTGAAACTATCGTGGTTGGGAATCAAAAAACTAAACTAACTTTTTCCAAACTAAATCTCAACGCATTTGCAACAAATAACGAACAAATTCACATTTCCTAAGTTAAATGCATAAACAGACACAGCAGACAAAGTCGGCGCATTAGGCAACAATACGCAGAGTGCAGGATTTCGCATATATTAACGTCTTGTCCTTTGGCCAGATATCTCGGAAAGTTTATCGTGGATGCAGCGGAAACAAAATAGTTGGTTTCCTCTACGCCACATGACTACGGTGACTTCTACGCTTCACGCCTACAGAACCCCCTACACCACAATATGTGCACTCTACGCCACATCTACACTATCCGGTACCATCTATGCCACATCTACACTATCCGGTACCATCTATGCCACATATCACGGTGGCCTCTACCTTACAAGTTTACGGTCGATGGTCTATGGTAGATGGTCTACGCCACATGTCTACAGTCGATGGTCTACTGGTAGATGGTCTACGCCACATGTCTACGGTCGATGGTCTATGGTAGATGGTCTACGCTACATGTCTACGGTGCCCTATACGCCAAACGTCTACAGTGTCTACGATGAAATTGGTTTGGATTTTATGATCCGGTTTGGAGTATCTTCATTGGAAAGCGGCCGGATAACAAGCGCAGAGTGATAATGATGAATCATAGTAACAGAATAAGTGTACAATAATATATAGTTATACACATATTGCTGTTATTCTGTTACCATATCTTTTTGATATAATAATATAACTATACACATAGAATAAAAATATGTCCTAGATTTCAAATTCGAGTACTGTCAAGGTAATGATTATCTCAAATTGACCTAAAAGGTGCATGCTTACATCACGTTTAGGAGCCAGTTGTTTTTATTTTCGACTGTGTCCACGGCCTGCGAAGATTTACGTTGCTTCCGAAATAGTGCGAGCAAGTTAGAACACAAGCCGTGGATGCAACTCCGAACTTGGCTAACGTAAACTCAAACTATTTTGATATAAGGAAAATAATGCGTGGAAAAGTACCTACCTACTGCAACGTACCTACCGATATTCTCGGAGTTGTAATGAGAAAGAGTAAATAATTTTGGAGGAATATCGTCGGGGAAAATAAAAAGATGAGAAGGTAAGTAAGCTCCTTGGGAATAGGCTTGAAATGTGGTTGAATATTTCAGGTCCGTAATCGTATTTTTGTAAGCTTGATTTTACTTACAAACTCCTATAATGCTTTGAAAAGGCCAAACCTAAAATACAAACTCGTTTGTTTACAATTTACCATTGTCTAAAGAGTTTTATCCAATACACAAGAATCATTTTGAATCATTTTATAATCACAGAGATTTTTTTAAATCAACCTGTGGCATTGCATTGCTGGACATGTCTCCTCATGGCGCACCACTGAGCCCGTTCTTCGTTTCTCCTCATCTAGTTCCTGCCAGTATCGTAGCCTCCATCTAGCCTTACACTAACGCTTGCCTTCACGCTATCTAAAGTGATATTTATAATTAAATTTAATCCATTTTAACTTAAGCTCGTTATTTCCGAGTCTACGATCCGGTATTTCTAGCTATTGAGATGCTCTTTGTCGTGTATGAGTGTTATTCTCGCTGCGTGGACCAGATTTAAGCGGTGAAAGTTAAATCTGTTTTAATTTTATTACGTTTTGAATTCAAAAAATCGCAAATTTAAAGCTTTTTAAACTGGAATGAATTAATAAATCGGCTAAACGTATAAAGCAAAGGTTAACATACATGTGCTCATTAAGCTAACGAGACTGGAGCACTATCTAATCACAGCTCAGTTGCCAAATTACGCGGTGTGCTGTTTAAATGTGGGCTTACTTTAATCTCATGTTATGTGACGGTAACGCGAGTGCGACTGTACGCCTCATTTCAGTAACACTCTGATTTTGTTTTAATTTGTCAGCTTCCCTTTTGACCGTGGCTTAGCACGTGTGGTTTTTGGTATCAAAATATTGCCCCTCCCCCTCTCCTGCTCCCCCCACTTCAGCATCCACCCACACTCAAAATACCATCAAAATCCGCTAAACCGTTACGGAGTTGAGTGGACCAATACTCAGTAATAATGTAGTTTCCTGAAAGTGGAATAATGTTTGGAATCTTATTGATAGGTTCAATAAAATCCGTCAAGTAGTTTCAGCGACATCATTTTTAACAGATACGGACAGGCAAAAATTAAAAAGAAATTATGTTTTGGCCTATATATTGGTTTAGGAGTTCATCTTAAATAGAATTACCAAAAAAAAAATAATGAACAGATTCGGGCCATTAACAGTTTTATTATATTATAGGTATGTTGTATAGATAGAAAGAAGTAATATGAACTTTGAGATGTACTCGTACTAGTAATTTTATTTTTTGATAATTAAGGCGCTGTAGGTTCAACGAAAACTTTTGTATGAGGCGAAGAAGGCGAGCGCACGCTCTGATACGGTGTTATTGTGTATACAAAAAATAAAATAATAATGCCATAAGTTTTAAAAAAAAAAATGGTGAATTCATTAACTTTATTAACCGCTGGGAACGCAACCCTGCCGATCAGCAGTCAATTAAGTTACCAAATTTTTCAATACTTAAAATGTGTAAGAAGTACGTCAAAAATTGGATTTCAATCAAAAAATGTGGTATCTTGTTTTTTTTATCGAGTGAGGTACCTAATTTAAATAATGTATTGAGTTTATGATTTCATTAGATAAAAAGTTTAAGAAACAAAAAATAAAGAAGCTTCTTGGAAACTATAAGAACTTAATTTTTTTAAAGCTTATTATAGACATTTCGTGGACGTTTGGTTTTCGTTCTTTTCTTGCGCCTTAATATTGAATTCCATCAGAAACCCGTAACCAAATGCAGGTAAAATCCTGATTTTGTTCAGAGTGCAAGGTTTCAAACAAAAAATCTGATTGTGTTCAGATAATAACCAAATCATCGTTCAGACTTCTTTTGTTTTGATTCACAAAGTATCAATTCTGGTTTGTTCATTATCAGATTGACGTTCCATTTGGTTTGAAGAGGGTGATGGAAAGGAACAGAGATATCAACTTTCATTTTGGGGTGGCAATCGCGATTCAAAGCCGTGCAAGCTATTATACTGAGTGGAAATGTAGCCATTACAGACGGGGTTGACCAATTATCATTCAGTCTTATTTTAACCATTTTAGCTACACTTATACAGGGCGTCCCAAGACTATGCGGCATGAAGCACCTTAAATATTGTAGTTTGGTTGTTTTTCCGAACATAGACTTTACTTTATTTTTAAAACTTAGTAATACTGCATTCAAAGGTTTTCTAAAAATTACTTCATCTGGGAATCGAACCAAACATTTTATGAATCAAAAATGTTATATTATTCTTTTGATAAATAAGATACAGACAGGCAAAAATTGAAAAGAATTATGTTTAGGCACATATATAGGTTAAAGAGCTCATCTTAATTAGAACTCAAGAGGTTTTTTTTATCCATTCTTTCGATTGACATCGTAAAAATACAGGCTGTTTTTTTCACATTTATATCAGTTCGATTCTCAGACGAAGCAAGTAATTTTTGAATGCAGTATTACTAAATTTAAAAAATAAGACAAAGTCTCCTTTCAGCAAAATATCCTATCTTCAATATTTAAGGTAATATCCCTTCATGTCGCATAGTCTTGGGACGCCCTGTATATAAAATTATCTGTTTTTATTGTAAAAAGGCCTCAATTTTTTTTTTGTATATTTTTTTAAATGCAAGAAATCATCATAATCATCCCACAGAAAGTCCACTGCTGGACATAGGTAGGCCTCCTCCATAGAATGCCACGACAAATGGTACTGAGCCGTCTCCATAAACCGTTTTCCTGCGACATTTATAATGTATTTGGTCGCACATACAAGAAACATATCTAACATAAGAAGAATTCAGTTTGCGAATGACTGAGAACTCACTCTTACTAGTGAAAGGTGAAGCGAGAGCTTCTGTGAACAGAAAATTCTTAATATTATGTGCATATGTACTACAAACACAATGAAGACATCACAGGACGGGAACAGACTGACAAATAATGTAGGCAACCAGTGTACAGGATAGGTACCCTAAATACGCTTCCAGCTAGCATTCGTTGTTTGAGCTTGGCAAGAAGGTAAACTACTACGCAAAGTTGAGAGTTGAGAGTCAGAAACTACTTAAGATTACTTGGTTTCAAAACCTATGTTGGAATGCAAGCCATCGGTGCAGATACGTTTATCGTTTGCAGTAAACCAGAACGATATCCTAGACCGCATGGACTCTGCAGTACGTGAGATATAAAGCAACCTCACAATTTGTACTCCAAGCACTTCTTTATTTCAACGACTTTGGAACTATATTCCCTTGAGTACGCGCTCTAGACACTAAACCAGACCTAACTGTACTTAGCTTATTGTTTTAATTTACTGCTCGACTAAACGTTCACGTGAATGTTATCTTTATCACCAAATAACTTTTTCGTTTGTTACCTATAGCTGTAGTTTTATGCGCATTAACATACTATCGACTGACAATTGATGTTTTCCTGGTAGAAGAAGAAATAGTTTCAGGAACTCGCCCATTTTATTCGTGGTGATATTGTGCGATTTGAGCAACGCAGAGGCGCCGGCGAACTTATCACTTAGCCGCGAACAAATTAATTCAAGAGATTACCGTCTTAATACTATGACCTGTCCCGATAACTCAACAGGACTGCCGATTGTCCTTTCGCCTGGGCTCGATATTGCCGTAATTTATTCCGGAGAAAGCCAAATTAGATATAAAACGTCGTTGCGGTGTATCACTGTTAGTGACTGTGATAAATGAAGCCATTAGTAACGCGAGCTGTACTTTTTTCACTTGATCCAGTGGCGACGAGCCTGCGGTTGCGGCGAGCGGGAGCTTGTGGACGATTTCATTAGAAAACGTTACAAGTGTGTTGTCGGGTGAAGGGGTGACGGGGGAGGTTGGCGGGGCGGAATTACAAGCGGCGCGATAAATTTCGTCGCCTCGCGACATTAGGCTCGCGGCGAAATAGGGGCGCTCGGCGCTAGACACGGGCGATAGCCGCGCCGCCCCGTGAGCGAGAAAAACGCTGTGATCCTTGTGCGAAATTAAAACAAGGTACGCCCGTAGCGAACTATAAAAACGTCGTATAAATCTCAGCCACCACTCGAGATGTGTGGACTGCGGGCCTTTATCGGGACTCCTTGTGTTATTTGTGTTACCCGCCTTACAGGTGTGTTCTCGACCGATATTGATCGCGATAGGTCGCGCTGATTTCTAAAGGAAAACAGTTTCCTGAAACTGTTCTCTTTTGTAGAATTTTCAGAAAATCTCAACAAAAGATTTTTCGTTTTATTTCGTGAGCTAAAAATAAAACAAAACGTTAATATGGTTTATCCCTCATGTCACAGATGACATAAATTGTCCACGAATAATATCAGCTCATAAATCGAGGGCACTTCCAAAGCCCTGCTAGATTTAGATTAGGGTATTAGTGTCAATCTTGAAAAATGTCACGTTGGCTCGCACCCGGAACCAAATTGACGTGGTGATGTAGGTAGGTACAGGAAAACCGTGAACCCTTTTACGTCATCGTTGTTTGGATTTTCGCCTACATTCAAAATACCAAATAAACATCTCTAATGCCTTATATTTGTAACCGTTGGAACCCAAATCACACAACCAGGCTTGTCTTGGTTTCTATATATTATTATTATCATTACTTATTAGGAGCTTCGCCCTTGTCGGCGCAACTGATGCAAGTATTTACTTCGTTCCGACGTGGCCTTGTCACCTCCTTGAACGACATAGCAGTTTCATTCTCCTTTATGAACTAAAACACTCTTGAAATTTATTTATAGTCTCCCTCGCTTCCCTATAATTATGTGCTTTATGAAACTGTCATGTCTTAGAAGATGCCTAATCATCTTTTATCTTCTATTTTAAGTTGTTTTCATTCTTTGTTGTTTTTTGAACTTTAATTCTCTTTCTAATACTTTTTTGTAATATAACTGAGGTAGTGACGAAGCTACCATAATGGCCTACCTGATGTTAAGCGGTAACCTCTGCCTTTAACAATGCATTACGTCATAGGTCACGTCCACCTAGGATGCACTCTATGTGGCATTGCACTGCGCCCGCCACCCTGAGACGTAAAGATGTGCCTGTAATTTCACCGGCCCCCACACCCTTCAAACTGGAACACAGCAATGCAAGCACTACTGCTTTACGGCAGAAATAGGCGGTTATATTTCTTCATTTGTCACGCTGACCAGCAGCGTGTCCACTCCATTCTCCTCCAATACCAACACTACTCAAATGCTTTTAACCCTTCTGTCTTTCTTTGTTATAAATTTCTTCTTAGATATTTTAGGTGCGCATAAATATACTTATGATTGATTGTTATGAAAGCTTGTTTCAGTCTAAATCTAGGTCTCATAAAATCTTTGTAACTTACATTGAGTTTAAAGATTTTAACGACCAAGAACTTGAGTTCACAAAACGCAGCTTATTTGCTCCTTATTTGTTATTTCTGTTGAGGATTTTCGTGATCTCAATTATAAAAGATTGAAAAACCTTCCAACAATAAACAGTACGAACTTTCTTCATCCACTTGACTGACTCGGAATTTTTCAAAGCATTCTCAATAAAACGACAAATCTCAGAACCTTTCAAAGAGATTGCCGAACATTATTTGTCTATAACATTTCCTTATCCCGGATTGAGCAAATCATTACATGAACTATCTACTCGAGTATTTTAAGGTATAAATTTCAGTCGGTTCAAGTTAATCTTATAAGGTATAAAACTGTTTCTAAACAACCAACTAAACGGTAGACAACCGGACGTTTTAAAGAAATCAAGACGTGACTTTCGCGTCTCGGTTGTCTTTAAAGGCACCATAAGAATGGAGTTAAAACAAACTGGAAGTAAACATTAAACACGAGCACTTAGAGCGTTTTCATTAAAGAGGCTACAAAGTTGCATATTATTGGTACCGCCCGGCGATTACTATGAAGGAAAAACTAATTACGGGTGACAGCACCAGTAAAGCTGAGATGGTGTTTGATTGCTTCTTCCCATCCTACAATATTAGTGCTTTACAAGTGCGCCTCGTAATTTTTGTTTGGTCAGGCTTTTTAGGAAAATGTTTTGTTTTTTTAGGTGCCAAAATAAAATTGCCCAACACGTCATGTAGGTTATTAAGGTCCCGAAGTTACATGGCGTAAAAGTTATTATTGAAAGTCTGTCAAAACAATGTTTGTTTAGAGTTCTTATTGAAAGCTAAAACTTTGATATTTCGAGGATATAATGTTAAAAAGTTTTGGGCCAAAGTTGCCACAAATTATTTCCTAAAAAAAAGTTATTGGTAGTAAGAATCAACTATTTTTAGGGTTTTACACCGTATGACTATCTGGAGGTCTTTTTTTGTATACAGTTGAACGTTTCACAAATTATGTGTTTTCGTCATCTGATTACGGAACCTTAAACTACTTTATTGAGATGGTTGTTGTAATGTTTCTATGTGCTTATTTGTTCATCATCAACATTAAAACTACTTCTTTTACAATTTCGAAGTACATTGAAAGTTGAAATTGAAATAAAAATAAAATTACGATGGGGTGAACATGTCGGGTCATAACTTTGCTACAATTTTGCTGTTGTTCTCTTTGTTACTGTTTGCTTTTATTAGTACGCCTTTGATGGCTCCAAGTGTCGTAGTTTTTATGACATCACCCGCGGAGCTAGCAGCTCAGTGCCTAATCATTTTATATTAAACTAGCAACACCAGCTAGTTTTCTCACGTGTAACTAGGAAAATAAGTAACCTTGTTTAAATCTAGGTCCTAATCTATCTTTCTGACAAACTCTTCTACTTCTGTCTATCTGTATGTTGGTGTAGCATTGGCTGCAACGCTAATAATTCATTAAAATAAAAATAAGGAATTCTTATAAGTCTAACAGCTGGTTAAGGCTTTGGAAATAGCACTTCTCTACTCCCATGGAAGTAAGGACGCGTTTATATTGTACTAACACTGGGTTTATAAAATAAACACACAGTTAAGTGCTAGTTGGACTCGCGTGGAGAGTGTTCCGTACAAGTAGGCTTCCACGGTAACGACTAGACCGCAATAATTAAACTTATTAGTCATCAGTGATACTATGCAACACATTTTCTCCTCATAAATATTTACCGTGTCTCGTGGGAATTTAAAGATTTATGATTTTCGTTACGGTTTTCCTGTAAACTCCTGTAATATTACTGTTTTTTTTCAAAATTGTTGGCTCAATAATTTTTGAGATAAGAGTGAATGGAATGGAAATGAATAAGGGAAAGCTCTTTTTTTTATAACTTTTAAACTACTCATTTTCAATTTATAAAGTTTTGTGTTCCACATAACGTCATCAGAAGTAAGAAAATAAAGTCAAATTAAATGTGTGATATTTAATCAGTAAGTATACATTTGCGTTGTTTTCCATTAATTCTGAATGCTACACCATTCTAAATCTTGAGATATACGATGACAAGTATTAGGTTACGGAGGATCCTGTGTAAATCTCAACGGTCCTTATTGACATGCATTAAGGAACCCAGCAGCCCCATCGACATTCAAAGCGACGCCGCCTATTCGACGGCAAATATTTATGGACCTACACCAATTAGATTTTTACAGCCCCAAAATGAACTTTTTACAAAGATACATTATCTAATTCCATTGCCGCGGATAACACTAAACCCGCTTTTATTACTTCGACGTTGATGAAAGTAGGCCTTTTATTGATTTTAAGAGCATTTGAGAGTATTTAAAGCATCGTGCTGCCCCATAAAAAGTTTAAGGTCCGGTAGTAATAGATATACTTTTAGGGAGGAAATGGGGAAACTGCGCGTGTTTTTAAGTAGCCAAAGATGAAGATATAATGTCGTTTTTAATCTATTTTAGCAAGTATTAAATAGAATGGAAATTAAAAGATGCATATCAGGATGTAATGTGGAAACTAGAGATGCAACAAATTTTCGGCAACTATTCGGTATTCGGCCTATTCAGGCATGTAGACGACGTACCTACCTCTTCGGTAGACAAAATGTCGCACCTTTTTGTAAAATAGGCATTTCAGTGTTATAATTAAAAAACAGTGAGTTAGTGACAAGAGTGCAAAATAAAAAGGCAACGAAGTTACTACTTTTTACATGGTTGTTTTCATAATAAATATTCATTATTTATAAATATTTGGTATTTGTCCGACCATAGAAAATAAAAACACATTTTAATCAGAAAGTATATATTTGATAAGATGGTAGGAAAACTTGATTTGATTCACTTATTCACTAAAATCTGCTATATAGCACGCTCGTTACACGCACGATGTGCTCGAAAATGAGCTTTCTTTCGCCACCCCATTGCCCCCACGTGCCCCCGCAGCGGGATAGGTCATAACCTGTTCGAGTATATGCGCGAAATGCTCGGATCTCTCGCCAAATATTCGGTCTCCGAATATTCGGCGATTTGGCCTAAAGCGCCGCCGAATATACGGTATTCGGCCAAATCACTATTCGTTGCATCTCTAATCCAAACCACGGCCTCCGGTAGATATATGAACGCTGGTTCGCTTCTGCGGGTATAACATTTGTCTAATTTTTTATTCCAAGTACTTACGAAAATCATGAAAACGTAGAGTCTGCCGCATTCGATTCGAAATCATATTATGACTTTTCAACATGTATGAATGCAAGCAGGCTTCCTATTCCTCGTTCCTGCCATATTGAATCTCGTGAAGTTACTTCGTTTTCAATCTGGTACGTAGGTAGCCTTATGTCGCTTGATGTCAGGAAATATAGCCGAGATGAGATGATATAAAACATATGTTCCGCGCAGTATGTTGAAATTTTCCACATACAATCATTTGAATATGAGTTATACTCCAGCATTTGGTATACTGTTTTCTGTACCTTCATACATAATGTATTGCATTGTGATATAAATTAAAGATTGTAAGATTCAGATATCATCATAATCAACAGTGTTTTTTTCGAATCAATTAATTTATTTTTCTCAGCTTCGATCCAAGTTGAAATTCAAAATGTCACATTCTAAGTTTTTACGAGACTTACGCAATTTCTTTATCCAAAATTCATCTAATTCAGTATAAAGCAAAGCAAAATACACCCTCCTCCAATTTCCCTCTAAATAATATTCACCGAGAGATCACCATAATTTAAAGAACAATTTTGAGTCGGAGTGGTGCGGTCGTAGGTAATTCTATTAATCTCTGACATTAGCATCGAGAGGACAGGTCGCCATTTGATGTCAGACGAGATCAGTAGGGTTGTCAGGTCGTAGTTTTACATCTAACTACGAAAATTAAAAGCACATATATTCAGTAAGGATTATTAAAATCACAAATATAATTTTGAACCCTAGTATCTCGCAGATAATGTATAAAACCAATCTGTAAAGAGAAACTAAGATCTAGAGAAGTATGCTTAACTACGTTGCTCATTACCAAGTTTTTTTTATGATTGCCTTGTTTGCCAATATTTTGAAGGGGGGAATTATTAGCTTATTTTACAGTTTTCAACTTTATGTGGGCAACCCTAATCTCAGGGTATTGCTACTTGTAATATTACATATTAATGTTTGTAATGAAATATTTCATCTGCGTGGCTAAGCAATACGATTAATTGAAATCTCGCAAGAAGGTAATGCGTTTTGCGTTATGTGTATAAAAATGTGTGCAATCTCATTTGGACTACTTTGCATAATTAGTATCTTTAACACTTAGGTGCAACTAAATGTTCATCAAATTAAAGGAGCATAATATACAAGTAATTAATTTTGTAAAAATTCAAGAAATCCTTAACGCAATGAAACGCCTGAACTGATTTTGATCAAACATAGCTAAGAACACTCCCGACAAATTCACCTTTCAAACAAAAACATAAAAAAACTAAATCGATTCATCCGTTCGGGAGCTACTATGCCACAAACACACACACACACACACACACACACACACACAGAGACACGTCAAACTTATAACGCCCCGTCGTTTTTGCATCGGGGGTTAAAAAGATTTGTTGTTAAAAGAACCGTTTTAGCCCAGTAGGCGATAGAAGAAATTGAACTTATTTGTCCTGTGTAAAGTTTAAACAACAAATTTTATTCACATTTTTCGTGAATATTTTACGTTACTTGTGGGAATTTAAGGACAGACATACACTAGAATGATGCTATACCTAATGGTTTTGTTGATACCATTGAGGTACGAAAACTTTAAAGACACGTTTTTAATTCTTATGGTGAACATCGTCAGAGCACTCAACACGCAAATGCGTGAGGATATCCTAGGGGCAGTCAGAGGCATGCCAATACATTATAAATAAATAAATAAATAAATAAATAATGGTGGTCATTCCACACAACATTATCTAGCACTATCTAGTACTAGATAACTGATATACTTAATACTTTTTTTTATTATACATTGAAAATACCCAGAACGCCCTGAACAAATATCTGCAGATCGCACAAATATTTGTTATGAGGCGGGAATCGAACCTACAGCCTCCTGCGTCGCAGGCGAACCTTCGCCCGCCGCGCCACAAAGGTAGTCATGATATTTGGCACATACCCACTTTTTGCTTAGTTTATTCCATACGTGACCGCCCACCTCAACTTATTGGACCGATGACACACGTTTTAGTTCTAGGGCATGCTGATACCTTCACTATGTTATTTCTTCACCATTTTGAGCATAGGTTAAAAGGAAAAATATATTTTTTACGTTCGAATCGAATCCATGAATCTCGGTTCGGAAGTCATGCTAGCTATTACTATGGTAGCCTTGTACGAAACAAGTATGGGTATGGCATGGGTGTCGGTGAAATTACAGGCACATAAGATTTTCATCTTTTTGTCAGGGTGTCAGGCGCAGTTCAATGCCCCTAGGGTGCATCCTAGGTGAACGTGACCCATGGGTAAATGCATTGTTAAAGGCAGAGGTTACCGCTTAACATCAGGTGGGCCATCTGCATGTTCCGTCATACACGCAGTTAAAAATAAATCAAACACACGCACGTAAGTCTGACTCACACTTGACTGGTTTTTTTTCCTTATTAAAAAAGTTTCTTACTACAATCAATATCAGTAGGTAAAGATTACTGGCGTACCTACAGAGTGTGTAGTGGTTTTACATGTGAAAAAAAACGCGTCCGTACAAAGATAAATTGATTGCTGCATCTTTCAAACACATGCCTCTAGAAGCAAGCACACATAGAGATTTGTGATCTGTGTTCAGAAATGCTTAGCATTTTCACCATATCCGTGTTTGGTAGATTTGAGGCTACAAAGTATGTCATTGAGCCCTGTGATTGGCTCTTGTCGTCTACAAGCTGCTTTTCACATTATTTGCGTTTCCAGGCTACAGGACAAACAACAATGCGTTTGCCTAATTTAAGTTTACGACATTCGTGGCCAGGCGGCGGTCAGTAAAATGCAAAAATGTACCCATTTCTGTGTGCGCGTACCCTTAGTAACAGCATCTACATTTATACAGAAATTCTGGTGAACCAACCAACTCCACTGAGGGCCATTTCGCGATCGTTCGTCGAAATGCCAAATCGCGGCGCATTATTCTAATTCGGTTTCAGGATAGCTTTTGAAGAAGCTATTTATTTGCCCCGTAAGCTAAATCTTGAGAACTTAGTGAAACAGTGAGTTCGGATCGTAATTTAGATGACAAATATTTTAGTACCTACCTATCTGGGATCTACTCCAGATAGGTAGGTACCTATATGAATCCTGGCGAATGAAATCTTTTGAAGATATTGATTTGGTTATTCTGCTATGGCAACCAGTTGTCGAACTAAAAATGTTGGTTGATAAACCTCAGTTGCGATCGCGATTGGAACCAATCGTATGTATGAGTTTTATATTAACCTAGCAGGCGTCCAGTTTCACCCGCGTTAATCTCCCGAGATATTTTTTTGGAAATAAAATCCTTCGTTATAATCTATCAGTGTACCAACTTCAATCAAAATTGGACCAGCTGTTTTGCCTTTAAAGCACAACAAACATCCAAATAAACCAGATACTGTTTCACTTTCATGATTTTATTAGAAGGGACGCTGAGTTGTTTTACCTATTTAATGTGATAGCATGCTAACCATAATCCAAGAATGATTAGTTCACATGAAATGTAATCTGTCTGCCCACAGATACTCAGAAACACATACTCAGAAAAAAACCATATTGCAGGTCCATAAAACTTTTTATTGCTTCTGTCGAAGAAACGACGTAAGTATAAGCATACAATCAAATAAAACCTATTTAGTAGATCTTAAAGCCTATATTCATATATAACTAATTAAACGTTATGGTGGCGAACAATTGAACAAGTATTACACTCGTATTTATAAACAAGTAATTACTTGTTGCTAAGTATTTTCTTAATGAAGTCATTACTTGAAGCTAGAATTCTTCAGTACAAAATTTTATTCTATAGTTGAGTAATGCACGTTACTTACTAAACACTGTCAAAAAGCTCCGAACCGAGTAATAAGCGTTGCTTAAGTAACAAAAGTGGTTACTATTACTTGATTAAGAATTCTAACTTTTGACAGTTCTTACTTCGACCGATTTCTTAACTATGCAATAAAAATAGTTGCTCAAGTAATTACTTTTGCTTAAGTAATTACTTTGACTTGTCTATAAATACGAGTGTTAGACTACAATCATTCAGTAGGTAGGTATACTAAGAGCGCCGTCACACACTCGTATTATAGGTACAATATTATGTTTATGCGGCAATCTTTTTACCGCGGTAGTGAAAGATAGTAAATAAAAACACGTGCCCAATGCTAATAAAGTCAAGCAATATCGAAAAGGTATTTTGTATGAACGGTTTCTTTCGAGGCCAGAAAAAAGGACATAAAAGAAGAAACGAAAGTAGAAATATGGCCAAGTCATATTTTATTTACTGCATACAATCGAACCTTTATCACGGTTTGTATTGAGTTAGAGTGTTTGGTAGTGGGCTTCAGCCGTTTATAGGGATGGTCGACACGGGCCCTGTTCCAGTATCTACATGTTTATATTTTACAGCTTTGAACGCAACATTTCCTACTATCGAATGCCGAGGGACATCTTTTGGAAAATAATGAAAAGGGAAACGTTCAACAGACATTTTCCATTCCAAGCAGCTTTATAAAATATATTGTTATTACCAAAATATCTATCTTGTTATCTAACTTTGTATTTAAAAATATATCGGAAGTCAGACAGACTTTGGACTCAAGTACTTTCGTAGACATGTGCAAGTCGGTATCGGCCCTTAGCCCGCACCAAAATAAACCCGTATCTTTCTCATTACAATAAATAAGACTTCAAAACGCATTCGAAACGACTGCTTTTTGTAAAACGTTACCTTTCGTGAAAACTCTAATTGTAGTTTATGAAACTGTTACATAACAGGGATTATTAAAACACGAGTGTGATAGTTTCACACTACTGTTTTAATACCTAGTTATGTGCTGTTTCGTAAACTACTTTATGTAAACTCACGCAATAAAACTATTGTTTGCCTAACAAGCATATTATGAGAGATAACAACGTAAATTAAGAGTACAAGACAACCGTGCATGCCACATAGAGCGCGAAAACATAGACCCATAGACTATGTCACGAAAATTTGTAAAAATTTAATAAAAAATCCATGGTCAACGGTATTAAAAAAAAAAAAAAGTTATATTAGGAAAACAATGCTTTAATAATAAATAAAAATACTTGCTCATACTTTATTAACGAGTCTGTTTTTAACTCCCGATGAAAAACGAAGGGGTGTTGTAAGTTTGACGTGCCTGTATGTGTGTATGTGTGTGTGTGTGTGTGTGTGTGTGTGTGCGTGTGTGTGTCTGTCTGTCCCATCGTAGCTCCCGAACGGATGAACCGATCTTTTTTTTTTGAAAGGTGTATTTGTCGGGATTGTTCTTAGCTTTGTTTGATCAAAATCGGTTCAGCCGTTCAGCGTTGGGGGTTTTTTAATTTTTACAAAATTAATTACTTGTATTATTATTCCTAAAAGCAATTGTCCACACCTCTCAACTAAATTTCGTCACAGATCTTTTTTCAGCGTTTTTTCATAAAGACATCAAGATAAGATAAGATAAGATCATTTATTTGTCCGAAACACAGGTTCACATGTATAAAGTACATTATGGTACTAGTGTGTAATGTTGGTGATTACCGCTGAGGCGCTACTTAAGAGAGCTGAGGACGGTAATCATCAATACACACGTGTACAATACGACGTTTTTCAACACACTATGAAGAAAATAATAATATAACAGAAATACACACACTGTGTTAATGTTGAACTGTCTCTATAACTCACTAGTGAATAATAGCAATGAAAAAGACACAGTTTGATTACAGGTGTATAACAGAAACACACTCTGTGTAAATGTTCAACTGTCTCTATAACTCACTAGTGAATAATAGCAATGAAAAATTTACAGTTTGATTACAGGTGTCATTATGAGCTTAATTGCGGTGAAATTAGAGCCACTTTATGAGCAAGTGTGTTGAAAAGTATTTTTTCTTACTGCGGGTGAAATGATTATAAAATATGCCATAAAAAGTATAATTTTTTTTTTTTTAGTTTTTAATAAGGATTTTACGATATTAGTGTAGATAAAATAACTTTAAATTCGTGTTTCAAATCAATTAATAATAAATACAAACACATTCGTACAGCTGTTCTCCAAACGATAAACTTATTTCAACATCTTCGTTCTTATTATATTACTAAAAGCTTACTCGCTTGTGTTTGGTGGTTGCATACCAAACCTTGCATACGGACCTATTTAGACAGCCTCAGCTGAACGAGATTGCACAGCCTATTGTACTAAACGTGGAACCGAATAAAATTAGAGCCCAACGAAAACATGTTTACATCGGAAATACTACTCCATCGACCCTCGTGGACGGAGCCTCGCTTCGAGACAATATTTTATGGGCTTTTCAACGTATTTTTTACAGCAATGCACACGCAGTTATTAATAAATGAGTCGAGAAGTTGGCTGAAAGAAAACAAAGCGTTTGATACTAAGGACGTCAGATCTTTCTAAAGGTAAGAGACTCAATAATTGGATTAGAAAAGAACGGAATGTTATCGAAAAAAATGTTCGACAATTTATCAGTCAGCAAGGGGATCTCAGGGACATGATCGTGCTTCATCATCGCTTTTTTATCAAAGCCAGCGCTGCCCTCTCAGACTGCCACATCACGGAATGCGTATTACTCATTGGATACTGTGTATACTAAAATGAGCTTTAACTGAGTAGAACTTTAATCCTCTAGCTGAATGAAGGAAATCGAGGTGCCTTATTGCACGGAGCACGCTCGCTTTTGATTTCTTTTACGATGCCTAAAACACGGCATTACGACTTTACGCCTTAAGTGAGGAATGTTGCCTTCAGTGACGATAAGAGTCAAAAGGTCAGACCGGTAACGAAATGTCGGTTCACTTCATGATGTCGTTGCAAGATGTTGCAATGTTTGCAGTATATAAGGTTCAAGTTAGTAGATTAATTCCCTAACATGGGTTCAAGCATATTTTACAAACATGGTAACCTCACCTAATCTAATATTCACACCGCACACATATATATCAATAAAATAAATTTAAATAAGGTACACCATTGTACGAAGCACACAGTAAATTATTCCGTAAACTGATTTTGATTAAAAAGAATCGGAAGAATCAAAGAAATATCCGTTGAAAATCTATACTGAAATACAACAAAGTTCAGCTGCTCTGCGTTCGCGTGTGAAAAATACGTTTTCATCTTGGGAATTCGCATGGAGGTGCCGAACTCTTATATTTATAAGAAGAAAAAGGAATAAACAAACCGAACGGGTGGAAAAAAGTGTTCCGTAGCTGCAGGTAAAGCTGTAGATCTCGTTGATTGAGAGATACGTCTCACCGCACCTTGAGTTATTTGCTTTAGGAATTGTCACTACCCGGTTTTTTTCTTTTTCCTTGGCATATTACACACACATGAAGATTAAGATTGTAACTGGGAATACACGGCTAACGATTTTGCCATCGCAGTCCTTACCGTATCTAAAATACCATACTTCAATTCTACTTTCAATTTAAAAAAAGACTGGATGCTTATCACAAATTAATCATGGTTTTTCTTTTCTTATCTGTCTGTGACTTTATTATTTCTGTATCAGAACCTAAATTACTCAAGTATCAAAACTTTCATGACACCTGCTAACCGAGATGCGTCCGGACAAGAGGTTGCTTGAAATATTACCTTTCACGAACAATTTCTTCCCGGGAGTGTTGGGGACGTCTGCTCCAATCAACGTGGCCGTCCGCCTAATTATGTTTACTTGGTCTCCTTCCCGAGATGCGGTGTACATTGGTTCAATCTGCGCTTTAAATGTTTGTAGGAACTGATTTTATAGGTACAACCGTCAGGAAAAACGCTTAGGTACATCGTTAGTGACCGCAATTTCAACTTCAATGCTTTAACGGTCACTGAAAAATAAATAGACTTTAAAGCTGGTTTACTTTAACTGGTAAACTGGATACTTAAATTAAAACTGAGGTTATAGACAAACAATATTCGACAATATTAACAAGACGACCTCTGTGGCGCGGCGGGCGAAGGTTGGCCTGCGACGCAGGAGATTGCGGGTTCGATTCCCGCCTCGGAACAGATATTTGTGCGATCGCAGATATTTGTTCAGGGTTTTCTGGGTATTTTTTATGTGTAATAAAAAATATATATCTATTTAATGTATTGTATTAAGTATATCAGTTATCTAGTACCCATAACACAAGCTCTGCTTAGCTTGGGGCTAGATAATGCTGTGTAAACTGTATCCGGCATTATTATTATTTTAACAAATTTATTAGGTATACGCCTTGAAAGTTCCAGTGAAAAGAACCTTTGCTAGCAAAACGTCTCATACTTTATTAACGAGTCTCTTTTTCTTAAAAGCAAATGGCCACACCTCTCAACTAAATTTCGTCACAGATCTTTTTTCAGCGTTTTTTCATAAAGCCATCATAAAGTAAATGAATTAGCATACCTAATTGTCCCTCTAAACGAGAATGAAAAAATGAAGATCCCTCCAGTAAATCCGGACAGATTTCTCACAGGCAATCAAAAATTTGGAATATTTTAGAAGCTCTATCCACATGCAAAGCCAGGGTTTACAAAAACGTATTTATGCGCGAGAACAAAGAATTACAAAAGGTACACGAGCGTGATAAGATCAGGGATTTCAAAATTAAAATACTTTAATTAACGTCAGATAGAAAGAAATATGAGGGAAATAATTGAGCCGACCTCAAATCAGCTTTGCAAAGATTATAAAGTCGAGTCCAGAGAGAACATTCTCATATAGGCGTGAAATGAGTCTTTTCGATTCCACAGGAGCTTTGAATAAGATTTCTATTGTGAGCTCATCCTAATTCCTTCTTTGATTTTCTTGTGAATAGCGACCATTTTATCTTCTTATACTGAATAGATACAATGGCTATATAAACAAGAGAGAAGTAATATGAAAAAAGAAACGATATTATTACTTTCATGTAATCTTGATCAAATACACAAATTGCAATTTCAATATCTACGAAGATAACTATTAGTCCAGTAACTTTGTCGTCTGAAAGTATGGGGTAGTTTGCATCAAATCCGGTAGTTCTGATTTTTTGCAGACTTGTTTATAATGTTGGCCTAATGAATAATCCAAGTTTTTGACCTCGAGCGCCGAACGCAACCTTGTAAAAAATAAAAAATAATAGGTTTTTTTTTTCAAGTTTTAGCGATTGTAACCCTAAATGTCTAGTTTTTGAGAAAACTTTCATATAACGTTTTTTAAAGTAGACTAAATATTGCTACAATATGATACTAGAACCGTATCTGTAGACCCAATAGTTTCTGAGTTCAAAGAAAGTTCTTTCAAAGTTTATCATTTTTTTCGAACTTCGCAATTTTTCGCAATATTTTAGACGTTACTCGAATACCTATAGCGGGATGAAGTAAACCCCAAAATGATGACCAGAGAAAAAATCCACAAAATCTCTTGCGGATGATTTCTTGCGGGTGCACGAAGGATTGTGGGAACACGTGCAGCTGCAGGAAGGCAGGATTAAAATGCTCATCAGTCTGCAGGCACTGCAGCGGGGCCTCTTGTGATAATATACCTAATGTTGCAGTAGTAGATATCACAGGAGGCGTCGATCTGTCCGATGTCGAAATGGAGGATGACTTGTGGGCAAAACACTTCGACGATTCACCACCATCTTTATGGGGATATGCCATCTGAATTGCATAAAATTGCGAAGTTCGAAAAAAATTATAAACTTTGAAAGGCTTAATCTCAGAAACTATTGGGTCTACAGACACAGTTCTAGTATCATATTGTAGAAAATTTAGTCTTCTTTAAAAACGTCTTCGAAAACTTTTCTCAAAAACGAGTCCTTTAGGGTTATAATAGCCAAAACATGAAAAAAAACACAATTTTTTCAATTTTTGACAAGGTTGCGTTCGGCGCTCGTGGTCAAAAACTTGGATTATTCATAAGGCCAACATCATAAACACTGACATGAAACACTGAAACATGGCTTAACTGATTCTTTGATGACTTTCTTAATTAAGTAATTCAGTTTATTAAATTTATTACTTAAGTAATTAGTATATTTATACAATCCGTTCCGAATCATATCACAGTCCCTTAATAACTTGAAAAAGTATTAATTACAGCATATTAGAGACATAATATTATAATAATAATAAAAAATAAATAATGCTGGACAGTTCACACAATATTATCTAGCCCCAAGCTAAGCAGAGCTTGTGTTATGGGTAATAGATAACTGATATACTTAATACAATACAATACATAGATAGATATTTTTTATTATACATAGAAAATACCCAGAACACCCAGAACATACGTAAGTTAGTTATTTATTCAATAAAAATAATAATATATTTAAGACAATCTTGAAGTACAAAATATTACAAATGCCAGGTTAATTAGAAGGCAAAGTTGACTCAACTCGGGACTAGGTGCCGGCTACTAGTAGCTTAGAACGCGCTATCGGTTTTATTCCTTGGTTGAAGAACTCTTTCGACGGAGACCCTGTTAGGATTTATATTTTTGCATTTTTATTGCGAAGGATGAATGCCCAAAGAACAAATAATCTCTGAAAATGGCAACTGGCGCTAGCCAGTATGTTACGGGTGCAAAAATATACCCATGTGGCAGAATACACAAAATAAATGAACGCGTCGTAAGCTTTGTGATAGCACAGATAAAATAATATTATACTAGTAGTAATAGGGTCTGTTTGGAACCCTTTGGGTAGGGAACCTTAAAAAGCACTAGCAGTTTTATTAACGAAAATATTTAAATCTTCCTATAATTACTATATGTTCGTATAGTTTCAACACTCTAACGGAAGCGACCATCGATTGGTAGAGCACTCTTATTACTTTTTGGATTTTCCCTCTTACGTGTTTGAGAGCACGACGACGGCCCCAGGCTTCGACAATTACGAACACAGCACTAGACGGCTAATACAAATCGTTCACCCTGGGGGTACGTTTATCCGAATCTACCCCTCTTACACTCGAGAAAACTATTACCTACAATGTACCGGCTTTATTTCACTCATCTTTATTTTCTCTTGTATTTTTATGTTATTTTATTCGTGGATTGTGACAGATTTATGATTTTCTGTGACTACAAAGTTTTATTGTTTTTTTTATTTATTCTCAAAAAAAAACAAGCAATTATACAATTTTTTTTACTAATTCATCATCATCATCGTCATCTGTTTTATTGATTAATGAAAAAGGCGTGTGTCTATGTATGTATGTAAATAACAGCAATATTATAATGCTGTATGAATGCGACAAACGATTTTTCCAATATCTTTTTATTTACTATATATATTATCTTGAGTGAAACTGTGACTATTGATAAAATAATACAAAATATAAGCAGAAGTATTGTCTGGTTACATTTATTTTATTTATACATATACTTGTGGCAAGCTCGCGACTTCGTTCGCGTGGTCCCAGTGACATGACTGCAGTGCCACCTACTGGGTCCAGTTGTAAATTAAAACCACCCAGAAGCAGAGTCAAACGTTTGATCGCTGCGTACCTAAAACCCAGTGTACTTTAATCGACCAAAGCCAAACGCGAGGTAGGCATATTGAGATTAAGGTCCATTGAGTTTTAGTTCAAGAACGAGATAGACCCTGTGAGAATTAGGAACAAAATCGGTCCAGCCGTTCAGGAGGAGGTCAGTGACAAATACACGTATAGAATAATTATATATGTAAGATGATAAAACGAAATATTCATACTCGTTTGTAAATCTTGATAAAGTCAGAAAGTACTTGAAACTGCTTTAGAGCTAATAGGATTTGTAATCCAGTTTTTCTCTCTATTTATTCCCAGACTGCGAGTTTAAATAAAAAGAGTATGCCAATAGTAAGTGCTTGTGTTACTCCTTCAGGGGTAATTACGTGGTCCTGTAAAATCGCTCGAGCGTAATTATATGGTTCTCCATTAGCCTAATATATTGGCGCGCCTGTGCTGCCTGTGTTACAATGAGCGACTTAGATTAACAATTTGAGATTGAAAGACGTAGTTCGCATATGTATCCAGGTACAAAGGTTCAGCTGTTACGGCGTGATTTAATATCTGAACAATCTGATTAATATTCGGTGATCGAATGGCGTTTTGTAACAAAGCAAAAATCAAAACTAGCTTTTATAAAAAGCGTGAAATGATGAATGATGATGATGATGGTGAAATTGTAATCAGAACTGTGAGCTGATCAAAATGAGCCTAAACACGGTCTACTATTTTCCATCAATGAGTTCCGTTATCCATCATCTTCGTTATCTGCGTCATCAGATCAGCTCATTATCATCATATTCATCCGAAAACACATGCAATACACATATTATTTAACTACACCAAACATGAGCTCTTTATCTAAGATACACCGGTTAAAATGCAACCAAAATTAGACGAAATAACTCGAAAAAACACAGTCAAATGTACCTAATTATATAAAATGACGAAGTTTCTTTCAAAAATGGCGGATTCTGTAATGTCAGTGTAACTTGACAGGTATGCGAAATTTTTGTTTAATCGGTTGGGTGAAAGTGGATGGAAATAAAGTTGCAAGATTTGACCCTCAAACCACCTTTCAAGTGAAGTAATAAAAGCTTTTAAAAACAACATTCAAATGCTCATAGGCAAAACTGGTAGGTATTTACGTAATGCAATCCTACGTACAAATATGAAAAATTGTATGGTTAGATTTAGGTATAGTTATTTGTTTGTATGTTGCTCAATCACACATAACCGCTACATCGATTTCAATTAAATTTGTAGAAAGATATAATATAGGCAATGTAACCTGGAATGTCACCTTGCCTGCTTTTTATTCCAGTACCACGCAAGTGAAGTCACGCGCGAATGTTAGTTTTACTAAACACTTGTTAGTTGCTTTGCCTCTCCTGTTTCGGAAGTAGGTAAATTAAACTTTATGCCTTTAATTTATTTTTGTATGCTCAAAGGCACCAATTTGTTCGGTGAAAATGAAATCTAATTGCCGTTTTCTGGTTCTAGTAGCCGTTAATTGTGTAGTATTTGATTGTAATGGGTAGTCGTAAACTATAACTCGAATTTATTTGATGCTAATTTCCATAAACCCATACCTGTTATGATTAAATCAATCTTAAATGATCTTCTTTGGTAAATTAAATATTAAATGCAGAGAGTTCACCTAAAACTGTAGCAGTCGCTAAACTTTAAGCTTTCGATCACCCGTCAGCATAACGAAATTAGAGCAATTTAAGTCAGGAAATTGGAAGCGCTATCGGGCGCCCGTTGCACCAAGAACGCCGAACCAGCATTTCTGACATCCACCGTTTGGCCGCTAAACTATCCAGTCTAGCTACCCTAGATACCCTAATGTCCGAACAATGCATGAATCTGGACAGACAGATCCAAGCACCCCCGAAGATAAACGACAAGCGAGGAACGCTGTAACAACTGATTGATATACGGCGAGGTACTTGATACCCAGCTATGCCATAGCATCGCTGAATTCCAGACCCGCCTCAGTTACAGTTGGAGTATTGTTGACATTGTACGATGTTTAGATAGAGCCCGTTTCGGCTTTTTGACTGTTTGATTTGGTCAAGTGTTGTACAAGATATCGGTTATATTTTACGGATGTTCTGCGCAAACAAGCTGACGCAATATGAAAGGGTCGTTCCTATCCACTCGTTGGAAGATATGTACAAAGTTACGAGGGAGTTTCATGGCAGTCAATATTGAAAAAGATTAATTGGAAATTACCTAAAAAATAAGAGGTATTGAATGTTCCCGCACACATATATGAGTAATCATTTACTTTATACACATATTCAATTTTAAGATAAAAAAAAAAAAAATATCTTTAAATGTCGTCTTATTAGAAACATGGTCCTGTTCCTTATCAAAAGATTCTCGAATCCGCTCAAATCCTATATAGAAATTGCGTCACAAATGTTAATTATTATACATCGATATTGTAGAAGTTGTACAAAGCCAAACGAAACAATTTGAATTCAATTACAAATTAGAGAACAGACTCAAAATCAAAACGTTTGAAAGCGTTAGCACAAAGCTATTCTCAGCCATATGCAATGCACCCGTCTGCAACTCGATTTGAAATTCCCGGCAGCAGTCGCAGTCAAGACTTCGAGAACATGTCCATAGCCGATACAAAGTTAAGAGCGTATGTTGAGATAATAACAAGTAATCGTGCAAGTTGCATCGGAGGCAACACACTTGCGCTTGATACGGTCAGAGTTTGGTCTCGCTAGTCGGCTAAAACAATAGCGAATCAAGCATGCAGCGGAACTTCTCAAAGACACCCACCCTCTTGTGCGTGCAACGCTTAGCAAACGCGCCCAACTTTATATTGGTCGGGAAACTTCATCGTTTGGTAAGCCTTGATCTAGAAACGTGAGGCATTGGGCAATGCTACAAATTAAACAAATTTCAACATTCCTCTGCCAGAAATGCCGTAGAAAGTAATGTGACAGTGTTAAAACTCCATATAAATAAGGAAAATGTAGAAAACACTACTTACGCGCTTCCAAATCCAAATAAGTTTTATCTAAATAATTTAAAGCTTTTACAAAATTTGAGTTCGGAACCGTGTGCTGATCGAAATGAGCCTAAACACGGCCAGTCTACTATTATGCATCAGGGAATTCCGATGTTGTTGTTCTGTCTCCATCATCAGATCAGCTCGCTGTAACCATTATATTGTATTGTCACCAGAACAACTAGCTGTCACCATAATATTGTACTTTCATTGGAACTTGATAGGTATGCAAAATTTCTTCTCAATGGGTTGGCAATAACTGCTTTAAAATTCAGTTGCAAGATTTGACCCGAATGTAGACACAAACATTGCAAGTTATATAAATGCTTGTAAAAATGATAATACGTGCAGACAGAAAATATCTTACTTGAACATCCCAGCAGAAATTCTTGTGAATAAACTTGTTCGCTTAACATTAAATATAAAGATCGTTTTAGTGAGCAGATAGACAGATAAAGACGCCATAAATTTTCATGAGAACAGAAAAAAATATAAGCTGGCAAAATTGTGAGGGCCAAGTGTACGTTTTCTGTTGACTGGAGGACAGAGATTGGTAGACAGAGGTCGCAGAGTCAGGGGCAAACGAGCTTAAGAAGCATCTACGGGGGTTGGAAACAACACCTTTTTACCAGTCCGTGAGGTCAATATTTTGTCTGACTTCTCGCTTACATAAATAACTCCAGATCGGCGCTGGTTTCAGTGACTACACCGGTCGTTCGCCTAATTAATTTTTAAGTTGGCATCTTGCCGTCCGCAACGTCGATTTTGAAGCGGATTTGACTGCCATTTGGCTACATTATGAAGGTTTGTTCTCCCGATTCCGAAGTCTGATTTGAATTTTGTTGTTAAGGCATAAAAGTTTACTTGAAATTAATTTGCGGTGAAGTCGTTTTCATCGGTACAATGCTCGGAGGTCGAGTTAGCAATTTATTGATTACTGGAAATTTAATAAGGAGCATTAAATTGCTTCAATTTACTTTTAAATTATTTTCTGTTGTGTTTAGTTCCACATTAAATCTTCCCATGGAGAATATAAGAATCCCAACCTTTTAATTGAAATCGGGTTCCATTGAACATTGCTTGCAATTTCCACTTTGCAAACTAGATGTTAATAGTAGCAGTAAGCACTTGTGAAACAAACATCGGGAAAGCTGAAACTGTTACAGGCATTCAAAACTACGTTTAAAGTACACAGACGTGTAAGAGATACTTAATATCATGAGCAGCACTTTACAGCCAACGGGATTTGGCAAATTATCTTCACCTTAAAACTGTTTCGGAAAATGTATGCCCGGAAGTCATTTCGCGTACGTGTTTGTTTTAGCTTAAGCGTCCTAGCGCCATAAAATTAACTCGCTGCAATCTGTTTTTTTATGCTCGTCACATCTGTGGATAAGGCACGTTATCTCCATATCTCTTCCTTCAGTTCATCATTGGCCTTAAAAAGTTCCGGATGCAATACTAGAAAAACTCTGCTATTATGCATTCAATAGGGAAGGCTGACGAACAGTATTTGCGACGATTCGGACCCATAAATCCGACGGGTTCTTAAATCCGTGAAAGGGCAACGGAGCAGCTTTCATCACAGTATTCTCCATTATCTGAAGGAAATCGTTACCGGGTAGCTCGCCCACCCTCGACCCTCGGCTTTCATTTACGGCGGCGTTGCGTGCACGCGTCCCGGCCTTTGCTTCAGGTGGGCGCAGTCATTGTGTACGGTATTTAAGTGGCTCATTTGATATTCTGAGACAGTTTTGAAAAGCTCGTGTAGGGTCGGGATAGTATCGAGATATCGGAGGTACGTCGGCGCTGGTTTGGGAAGGCTGACTCACATTATCATGAATTCGGTCGCACGTGACTCGCTGAACAACAACGTAAAACAAAATGCGTACGTACCGCATATTAGGAAGGCGGGTTATACATAGCTGACACGGCTGAGCTTAAACTTAGTTGATTACCATTTAGATTAACTGTTATTTTGCGATTATTTTCAGGCTTAACACTGAGACAGCGAACGAGTCCGTATTTATTTTAAAAAAATCGTAAATGCTTGGAGTTTGTTGGTAGGTCGTCTTTGAGATTTTCAAATTCAAATACAAAATTCAAAATCTTTATTTCAGGCTTACTGAGAAATGCATTAAACCTAAACAGTAAGCCCATATCAACATAAATACCTAATGATTCATACCGTGGTTGCGTCAGTTGGTTACGTAGTTATTTTCTGACGTCTCTTGGTTACGTAGGATCTCTGAAACTGTATTTTTAATTTTTAACACAATTACTCATTTCATTGCATCATTATTTTGATACGTAGCGGCTATTAATGAGGTTCTACTTCTGTTCCTTCTAAAAGCCCGTGATTGTGCGCACGAGTTGTTTTTTTTATATTGAGTTAAGTAGCAGCGTCCTTGGCACTGGGTGTGTTGGGCACTGTACTGGGGTGTGATCTGACGCTACGGTGTGTGAACCATTTTAAAGTCATTATCAATCATCATCTCTGTCATCATCATTATCATCATCATCAGCCTGTGGAAGTTCACTACTGGGCACATGCATCCACATATGTCACGAAGTCCAGTATTGAGCCGCCTCCATCCACAGTCTTCCTGCTACTTTTAAAATGTGAGGAGTGTCTTTTTACACTGCGTCATCCAGTTCGTGGTCGCCACACGATAATCTTTATTCCCCAATAATTGCATTTCTGCGAGCTATATGGCCTGCCCAATGCCACTTCAACATGTTTCTTCTGAGAGCTATGTCGGTGGTCTTGGTTCTAATATCGTATCTCTGTATAATGGGTAAATATTACAGATATTGTTAAATGCATGCGACCATATTCACTATATCACTGCATTGCATTTGTCTCATTCTGTATACGACATTATGCATAGATAAAAGAGAGCACAAGAGTGCACCATGGATAGAAAGATGAAACTCTGCTTGTAAATCAGGTAAACTGTGTTCAATTCTGAGTATCGCGGGCACTCTGTACGCACTAACACGCGCTGCGAGTTGCGCGAAGTTTGAGGCATGTTTATCCACAAATACACTAATGAAGGCACCTACAAAAGCGACTAGATTGTTAATTAAACTTGCTCAAAATGTGACACCCCTACGAAATGATGCCGGCTGGGAGCACAATGCACGGCTTCAATGTTATTGAATTAATTTGTAATCAGAATTCTCGGTGTGCCTTCGCAGCAGGAGGTAATGGTTTTAGGTATATGCATTAATTATTATCTTCTTCTTTGGATTTTGTGTGTTTTGTTCACGATGCAGAATTGACTATCAACTCGAGTGATTGACTAAACCATGAAGCGTGTAAAGCCAGATCACTATTTCTGCTTCAATAGCTCACTATCCCACCGAACACCGCTTCGGCCGCGTACGAAACCGGAGCTTCATAACCAGTTGCGATCGGAGACTTTTTCGTCCTTGTACGAAACCAGTTGCGATCGAAGACTTCGTATTAGTGCGAAAAAAGCAACATGTCGGAGCGAGACATAAACAAAAACAAAGTATTAAATTAAATTATGTAAAACAAAATTAAACATAAATCACACGAACATATATGATTTCCAACGGAGCGGCAACGTTATTTTAAAAGAATTCTGCCTGTTAAATAATTATATGTATAAGACTATCAGTAGGTACCTACCTATTATTTGAGATCGTTTATTTTATCTTCAAACTCTAGCTCAGAAGTCCTAGTCCATGACAGAGTGCAAATATTAGTAGGTACCTACGCTTAGAAAATGTCGTCTCCACAGGATCTTACAGGAAATACTCGTAAATGCGAGTTTTCTGCCACAAATGTCTTTAGGTGTAACAATAACATCAGTAACGTAATTCTTAGGAGCAATCAATTAAATAGTTACTTTATCTCCAAACACGGATGACTGATAAAATTTCTCTCTGTATCTTGTATTTAATTAGAATAATTGCGGCTACACAATATTTCGTAGACGCAAAAAGTAATTCAAAGGACCCCATCATTAGGCTGCCGACCAAAAAGAAATATCCATTCCCTTAATCATTATTCTTAAAGACTCTTCATTAAATTCCTTTTATCTCTCCCGAGATATTTCCTTCTCTCGGCATCAATCACATTCACTCCAAAAAACTCTTTGGCTTTATTCTAAACTCTCATAATAGGTAATGAAGGTCTCGATCGTCGCGGATGGCTGCCGAACCCGATTACTTTGAGAGCTGGCACAATTACTCCCCGGCTGTAGCCAATGTTGAATTCTGAAAAGTTCCTTAGTCGGCATCCATGCTAGATACGGGGCTAATTACGACGAAACTTCTGTAGATAGACACCTGCGCTGACTCGCGACCGCCAGACAAAGACCAAGTTATCGCAGACTTACAGGCACGAAAGCCTTGCCACGTGATAACAAGCTCTATCCAGCATGAGAAAAGCTGCTTTTATCGTGGCACCAATTGTGAAAAGAGACGATAGATCGGTGCTAAGACGACAATCTTATTCAATATCGACCTGAGACAATAACAGAACAGGATGTTTTCTAACTTTCCTAAAGTTAAAATTGAGCTGTAATTTGAAATAAAATAAGCGTTAATGTTGTTAAAATACCAACGCAATGCTACGACTGCAGCTTGTAAACAACTAATAAATAAATTAACTATTTCACTATGTACACTTGTTGTGACTTTACGTCCAAATATTGCTAAATGTGTACATTTGATAAAGCTAAACAAAGCTAGGTTTTAATCACCACACATTTTGCAAGTTTCATTGACGCGAACGCGCTGAATTTAGGTTTGATATGTTTAATTATTACACTGATGGTGCTGGATAAAATTAGCGTCACTTCATAACACAATGAGACGTGACAGCGCGAATTCAATACACTTTTCCACAAAGTTTCGTGTGAATTTAATTCTCGTAACGAAGTTGGACCAACTCTGCGTCTACGCCTACGCATATTTGAAATTCATTTATTTTACTCAGTTTTGTATTGTATAGGTACAATATAGGCACTTCGTAGAAGTAAATAGGATCATTAAAAATAGCTAAGCCATATTTGTTGTCCTGATTCTTCAGGGTTTAGTCTCGTTGTTACAGGTGTAAATTCAGCTATCATTAGTAGCTAGTTCTTGGAGTATTCTGTATGCATGTGGTGTGTACAAAACTCAAATAATGTACAAACGAAACAGTTGAGCTAACTATCGAACGTTGTAAACGATAAAATGTAGCTCAACTAATCCAAATACCAGACGGAAGCGTCGCTAAGATGCTGAATTAAATACTTTTGACTTTGACTTTGTTTTGGTTTAAAACTAACCTCATTCACTCATCATCACATATACTCTCATTTCACACATCTTACATACACACTCACACTACATACATCTCACTTTCACCTTCACTCCCACCTACAAACCCTTGTAGTCCGATGTAATGAATTTACTTTTTTTAGGAATTTTGAGCTTTTCATTCGTTAATAGCAATAGTTAGTAGTCTCTCTAAAGTTGGTTGTTTGATTTTATTTTAAAATGTAATTTTATTTATATTATGTAAAGTTTGCTTTATATTTTATTTATATTTATTGTCTCGCATTGTTTTTCCATATTAAATCGTATTTATTAAACTAGTTTCGGATACCCGCGACACAGGCTAGCCCTAGTGCGGGATCAATCGTCTATAACTAAATTGCGTGTAATCTGTTTTCAGAAATAAATTTATTTGTTTTTGTATTATTTGTATTTGTATTTTGACGAAATCGTTGGCCACAGGCTCATCACATCACCGTAGTGAGTTGCAAAAAATGAATTAATAACTTACCGGTCCAAACTGCTCGAAGTAATTCTTTACATCTTCCAGGGTTGTGGGTGCGGATAGCCCCCCTACGAAAATTTTCTTTGTCCTGGTCACCATCTGCAATAAACGGAAATAAATTAGAAAAATTCTGTATAATTCACACCGAAAATGCTGGAAACGTGTTTTTCATCCCGTTTTGATATTTAAAGATCTCCTATACACTACATGGTATTTGGTGTAATGTATTCAATCAAATTAAATAGGAATGATTTATAGCGATCAAATAAGCCAGGGTTGTGTAAGTATTACCTACCTATTACTAATACCTACCACTGCTACTACTACTACACGCAAGTCCAGCTCGCACTTGACCGTTTTTTTACCGAGTGCATGTGTACCTTCATTTGGCATTATACATATTTATTACGCTGTTTGCGCGTGAAACGAGTGACGTGCTGTGTGAGCGCTTTTATACGACCTCTGTGGCGCGGCTGGCGATGGTTCGCCTGCGTCGCAGGAGGTTGCGGGTTCGAATCCCGCCTCGGAACAAATAATTTGTGCGATCTGCAGATATTTGTTCCGGGTGTTCTGGGTGTTTTCTATGTATAATAAAAAATATCTATTTATGTAATGTATTGTATTATGTATATCAGTTACCTAGTACCCATAACATAAGCTCTGGCTTAGCTTGGGGCTAGATAATGTTGTGTGAACTTGTCCAGCATTATTTATTTATTTATTTATTTATATCACTTGACACTGGCGAAATTGTTTGGAGCACTCCTCAGAAGCAATTATAAGAAGAAAAGAAGAAGATGCAGGCGTTTGGCTGTATGCCGTTGATGCTACGCTAGGCGTTAGGCATTTATCGCGTGACCTTGTGTGATTGCCATTGCCCTGGCCATATACAAGATCAGCCAACGCGGCTGACTGGATCACCACCAAAACCGCCACAGAAGAAATCATAATTATTGTGCTACGCGCCCCGCCAGACAACCACTAAGAACATAACCTACTTCGTCGGTACACCGACGTTTCCACGTCGTGACCCAACTAACCATTTTAACTTGACTTCTTTGATATTTGAAATGTTGACACTTTCAGTGCCAGGAAAAGGCTCTTTTTTGTGGAAAAGTTCTCTGCGACTCTTAAAAAGAAACTGACTTGTCAAAGATATTTTAAAAGTCCTTTACATACACAGCATTTTAAAGCGTAACTGGCTGAAGTAAGTTTCGTTGTTTCTCCCTGATAAGGATAGCCGAAATTTTTCTACTTGACTATTGGCTCAAAATGTTTTGGGTATGGATGAGTCTTTGGAACAGGCGCAATTCCACATTTGGTCGGAAGAAAACTCACGAGAGACAGTACACCAGGTTAGCTGTTCCTGATATAATTCATAATCATCCCTACCTACATAATTAAATTTACCAAATGTGTTTTTCGGTATGTATATGTACTAACTAACCTGGTAGTTAAGTTAGGTACCTATTCATTTACGCGACCGAACGAGACACACGTTGTCTCGTCTTGCTATTTTCAAGCGATTTCTGGATTTTTGTATAATAATGAGAGTGGAACGTGATCTTTCGATCGTATAATTACTTCGGTTGGCGTGGGTACGTGCAGTAAAATAGGTAAAGGTAAGGACAAAAGGGACTCAACCCTGCATTTACGTATCATCTGACCGGTAAAGTTAACGACAAAAGTCAAACAATTAACCCTCTGATGTGCTGGCGTTTTTCAAACAGCGGTTGGAGCTTGTTCAGGGATAAAATTTAGGACGAAACTTCATTTATTCGTACGTATTTAAATTATGGAAAACGTCTGATTTTAGGTCATGGGCAAGCCTACAACAAGTTTTCATTAAAAATGAACACATGTTTCAACTTCCTCTTCAGTATGTCAATCTACATCAAAAAAACAATGGTCTAAGTCGCGGTAGTTCATCTAGTTTCTGATGTAACCAAATCGAGACTCCCTGTGACTAGCCAAAGACAAAGTGGCGTGGAATCAACTTATCAATACTTCCATTAAAGCGTTTTAAGATGAGCACTACTATTGATTCTTCTATATATACCTATCACTTGTGGTTAACTCAATGAGCACGACCTTCAGCATTAAAGAATACTAAGAAGAACTAATAAAACATACCTACTAGAGAACAGTTTAATCGTGAGAATAGAAGTCACTCCCAAGTTCGTAAATCTATAGTAAATTATTATAAAGAGGTGATTTTTGTTTGTTTGTAATGGATAAAATCAAAAACTACGAAACCGATTTTAAAAATTCTTTCACTTATAAAAAGCTGCATTATCAGCGAGTAACATAGGGTATGGCTTGTTAGCTTCCGCCAGCGGCTACGCTCGTGTTAAGTGGCTTAACTCCGTAACGGTTTCCGTAACCGTTAAGCGAATTTTGATGGTATTTGGTGTGTGGATGGATGCGGGAGAGATAAGAGGGGGAATACGAAGAAGGATGATGTCCCAATGCTTGACGTTTTTTCACTCCAAAACAGCTGTGGCATTTTTGATGAGAAGTTTGGTACACAAATCAGTTAAAAAACAGGATATTGTTTTGTCCCAAATTTCTTTGTGAGAACAATACGGGTCAACCACTAGTAAAAATATATAATTCAACAATGAACAACAGATTAGAAAAAAGGTTGTTCATATAATTTCAAAGTGCACCGACAAACGCCTTTTTCCCCGAAGGGGGCAGAGCCTCAATAGGCCTCTTTTCACAGTGGGTTGCACCATCCTGGAATAAAGACGTGACGAGTGGTGATCGCTTCCCACGACTGACTCAGCTAACGCTTTCTTCCAGTATTATCGATCACATTTCATAAATAAGCTAGCAGCCAGGACAAATCATATACCAACGAATCTTATAAACAAGTCCGGGTAATCCCTAAGTCGGCTTTTACGACATCCACGGGAGGAGATGGAGGGGTCTATTCTTGGGCCGGACACACCACGGTGAATATAAAGTGTTCAATATAAAGACCTATTCACCTATTCCTATACATATCACGCTTGCCCAGATTATAGTTTCCAGCAAAGATAGACGACGGCAGCGAGTTCCACTTCTTAACTGTTTGCATTATAAAGGTGGAACCGAAACTCTTAGTACGAGAAGAGAGTATACTAATGAAGTAAGGATGGTACTGAGCCGTGCGCCTGCTTAACCTATGATAAAATGGAGATGGTAAGATCAGATCATACAGTTCCTGGGCATATTTCCCCCGAAATGTAGCATGTAGAAGATAAAAAGGCATGCAACTTTACGGAGGTGCTCGAGACTATGGATCTTACTCTCTAGTAGTAGTAAATTACAGCTTTGCTAGCAGAAACAAAAACAAACAGAATAATCATTCGAAGACGGTTCAATGAACCAAAAATAAATTGCGGAGAAATAAACTTACGAAATTGCACTTACTGGTGTGGGTTTATGATTATATCCATACAGAATATAAACGATAGGTACTCTCATACGATTTGTAACCAATAACATACACTGTTGCATCCAGTTAGAGACTATAATCGCGTAACCAATGTTGTTTATGATCTCGGCCGAAATGAAAATTGTACTAAGCCGCAGTTATCCTTATCAAATGGTCTTAAAAAAACAGTAAAATATTCTGTGATCAACATCAAATTATGTACCAACTTTGAAGTAAAAGAAGGTGCTAACGGATAAAATTGTTTTTACAAGCGTGTAGATAAAAAACGGCCAAGAGCGTGTAAGAAGACGCATGAAGGATCCCGTAGTCAAGTCGCAGCTTTCCCGGTATAACGCGAACGAAGTCGCGAGTGGATAATAGTAATAAGTAACTGTGTGCAATTTTTTATAAAATATGAATTTTGAACTGGATGAAGCGTGTACACGGTTCTGGTGGGCCACTAATGAACATATGCAGTATTCATTAGGGAAAACTCATCCTCAGCCCGGATGAACTAAAAGAAATAATCCCTAAGAAAATTCTACAGTTCCTTGTTAGGAACTGTAGGATTTTCTTAACGGCGACCTGTAAACAGCCTCTCCAGGGGCGGTATGTAGCAAGTGGAAATCACAAAAGGCCTAACTGGCCGCAGTGACATCATAGCTGCAAAAAACTAAGAAAAATAATGCTGCCAGAGATTAAACCTGCTGGCATTTAATAAAAAATAACTGGGTTGATATTTCGACCTACAACTGAAGCTGCGTGTTCTTGGTTATTTCCGTACACTTGTAGCAATAAAAAGTAAAACTTGTACTTGTAAAATAAGTGAAACCATTTTAATACAAACGAATAGAATTACTTTTCCCTACACAATTAATGATATAAATAAATAATGGTCCTTTAGAAATTTTCACAATTCATTTTATCCGTAAATACTTAGGGAGCGATAAATAAAAATTTGATTAACCGGCATTTATAAATAGGATTGTAAAGGTTGGTCCTTTGGGAGCGAGTGTCAGGTTTGCTGGCGGCCACGTCAGCTGAAACTGTTGGCAATTACCTTTAATGTCGACAACGCCGTGTAAGTAATCCACAGGGAAAATTATTATTCACAACATACCCAATTTTAACATTAGAATTTTAATTATCTCCATAAGTATTAGCAAATAGGTAAAATGTAAGCCACCAAAATTTCATATCCATTCAAAAAAGAACACAGGTAATATAGTAAAAAATTGGAACAGCAATAACAATGGCTGTGGCAAACGGAAGTGAAACGGTTTCAGCTATGACCAAACTGAAACTAGAAACAACAATTCTAGGATCTCGCATTTCAAAATTTTTCGCGCGTGCACTGCGACCAAACAACATTAGTTGCTCGCAGTTCACTGTCATTTTGTTGGGAAAAATACAACAATTTAATTTCGTCTAACTTGGCCACCAGCAAACACCGAACGGCGAGTACAAAAAGCTACACACACCAATTACAAGCACGTCCATGCAGCAGTGTCCCTTTACGTGAAAGCTTACGCGTTGCACTAACTCAATTCATAATGTGCCCGGCACTGAAGTTTTTATGTTTTCACCAACAACGTGGGACCGAAGTGTCGCCATAACGATATACCACAAAGCGTTTTTCGTATTGGAGTTTCAATAAAAATGCTAAATGATTTACGTGTCTGTCACGTTTAAAGCACACTCGTTATGTAGAGATCGGAATGTCTTGTAGTTCGATGAATGCGAACTGTAAGCTTCTAAAGGAATGAGTGATTGTGAATGAGCAAGCTTTGGTATGATCATTAGGGTAGCATTATTATGAACCGTAATAAAAATGCTGGAATAATCTATGATTTTTAGGGTTCCGTACCGAAAGGTGCGAAAGGGAACCCTATAACGCCGTCAGACCGTCTGTTCGTCCCCATCCGTTCGTCCATCTGGATTCTGTCACAGGCCTATATCTTGGCAGCCGTAAGAGGTAGTCTGTTGACATTTTCCCAGATTACCAAAAAAGCCCAAATCCCTGCAGGGCTCCCGTTCTGTAACCAAGGAATGGCAGCGATAGCGCATTCAAATTTGTATGGTCGCGACATCTAGTTGCGATTAAATAATCGGAGCCCTAATGCGTGAGTTGAGACAAGTAGCTCCTCTATATACCCTCTATTGCATGTCAGGTTTATTTAGTTTATTATAATTTAAGGAAATTAATCAAATTGCTTATTTTTATTTCAATAGCTCCGACTATCATGGATCATGACAATAGCAACTCGTATGAGGCTAAGCCCATAAATGCATCCAGCGTCAGCTCTCGTGTAATTCCTACGAACGGTTATTTTTTTATTGCTGCAACGGTTCACACCTTTTTCGCTATTCTGAAAAGAAATTACAGTGAAATCTATTTAAAAACATTTTCTTTTACGAGTTATCTGCGCATAGAGTGAGCATACCACTTATTGCAGCACAGGCGGTGGGATAATATTAATCAATTTTTACACAGTGGGAATTTCGGGGGATCGTCCCAGCGAGGGCACAAAGGTCGCCTGCCCCTGACGTTGCATTTCATTTTTGTTTGCCCACAGCCGGTCTAACCCGCTCCGTTCTTTGTCTTCCTGAATAAATGCGTATTTTGGAGCACCTATTTTTCATTATTACTACACCCACGAGAAAGAATGTGACCTCCCTATCATTCATTCCAATTTCGGTTAGTCCACTTTTGGGACATTTTCGTGTGCTAAAAGTGTTTTGGCCACAAATACGTATTTCTTTTTCCAGTAACAGTACTTAGTACAATTTCCTTCGTATTATCTTCTACTTTAACAGTCCTGTTCACACTTCTATGATAAGTGCTGCCCGTTTGTTGAACGCGTTGCCTGTAGATCTCAGAAATGTTTCGCATGTAGGTATATCCTAATCAATATCATCAGCAGCCTTTAGACGTCCACTGCTGGACGACCCATAGAATGCATACTTGTCATATTCACAGATACAATAATTCTAAACAAGTCATAATCACCAAGCTTGTCAGGCAGATTGGTGAACGCAGTATTGGTTTTGAGTGTTCAGGCGGATGCTGATGCCCATCCCTTGGTGTAGATCCTGTATCCCTTTAAAACATCCATGGGAGAAGATGGAGGAATCTATTCTTGGCGGATATACCACAGAAAAGATAGATATATATGTATGAAGGTTTTAATGTTTAGTCAAAAATAATTTTTATTTCAATTGTTTTTTTTTATTGTTTTTTTTTATACTACTGAATGACGGAACCTGCAGATGGCTCACCTGAAATTGTAGCAAATTTAGTTTACTTTAAAAGTATTTGCAGTAACTGTGCCGGTCAGACCCTTTCTTCACTATTGTGTATTAGTTATTGAAGCCCTTCTCCTTTTCTGTTTATTTCAGTCCTTACAAAGGTTGACTGGCAGAGACCGCTCATAGCGATAACATCACTCATTGTATTTTCCAAGTTTAATTTTAATTACTAATATTATTGTATATTTCAGTGGAGTGATAAATTAAAAGTTATCTAACTATTGAGGTTTATCTAATTCAATGTAATACGGTATCTTAATGCGTATTGGTAACGTTTGCAGTGCAGTGAGCATTCCGCCAGATAGGCATGATCCCGCCGTCTCATGCCGCACACCTTATCTGCTTCACAGCTCATTAGGTTGCACACGGCCGTCTTTAGATCTGTGCTATTTGTTACAATACGGACGGATGGCAAATGGTGATTCCAGGGCTTAGGGTGCTAGTCTCGTTAGTACTCGGAGATGCGACGTGAAATAACTACTCGGTTGCAGTGCTCGACATCAGACGACGCAAGACACTAACAGCGTACGTACTAAATGGGGGACATTAACGAAACCTTATTGCTTCTTGGCTTGAGCTACACTTGCACAGTAATTGCGATGTCGTTTTGATACTCAGTCGCTTGTCTGTCTGTTAACTTATGAGCATCGGGGATAAGTGTTTTTTCAACTTAAACCAGAAAAAGCTTAAACCTATTATACTTACTACAAATATTAAAATTGGGTTTACGATGTTTGGAAGTTAAGATGTTTGGATGTTTGTTACTCAATCACGCCGAAACGGCTGAACCGATTGCCACGAAATATGGTACCCAGATAGATTATGAACGGGATTGCGCTATGAACCTTTTTTATCCCAGTAAAACGCGAGTGAAACCGCAAGCAGGCACTAGTCTCTAAATAAATAAAACAGACGAAATACGTAAAGCGAATCCTTATAAATGAAGATACGTCTCAGAGCTACAACGTGAGCTGAAAAGTAACCTCTGATCGATGCGTTGATAAGCCCATGAAAAATTTAAAGAACTTCCGTACAATGGCAGAAAGAAACGAACGAAGTAGGAATGAAGTGGCTCGGATATTGCTTTTTTCTTTCGTCCTATTACTCGCACGCAGTCCTCGATGCGCGAACAAAAGGCCACTCCTTTCAATACAGATAAATGTACCCGCACAAAGAAGCTATAATCTCGTAATGCCTTTCATTGCTTTATGATATTTCGATTGTAACCTATCGATTGTCATTTTCTCTTCTAAAAGCTCACAATATTTTACTCTTACTCAGAATGTTACTTCAGAACAGTCTACGCGAGCGAACACAAAACAATGGTAGCATTTAGGTGCCTAAAAAGTTGAAACGGCTCAGTGCATTCGTCATCGAAAGCCATTTCGAACAGAATGACTCCCATACTCGTACGCAAGGGTTTCAACATTCCTGTAGAAGCATACGTATTTGCTTTCTTTTTTATGCAGTAGCACCCGTTGAGTGGATGAAAGCGAGACGTTGGGACGCCTTGTCGTTACTCCCTTCTTGGTAAATGCAAAAAACTATGCCTATATATACCCTAGGCTATTGCAAGATTGACTGAGTCTTTGTTTGGAGTTTGCAGACAGATGTGAATGTGTGTGTTTGAGAGTGGGTTCAGAGGGAATGATTATTGTTTGCACCCCTTTGTGAGTACATTACTACCTATACGTCTACTTCTCGTTCTATATCAAGTTTTGACAACGCTTTGCAGCGGTTTTATCAAAAGGATCTGATGTAGAAACTAAGGCAAGACACACGCAAAAGGATGCTTTTATATATTAGGTAATACAGAAACGTAGAATGACCAAGAAAAAACCAGTAACACGAAGTAGAAGTAGTAGTATAGAGTTTATTACATAGCACGAAATAATTCCAGGCACGTAAGGAAAATATAATGGTCGGAAGAATCGAAATAAACTTTCTCAAGTAAATTTTAATGTCAAGATTCCTTTGCCTATATAAGTGAAGGATACAAGATACTCAAATTTTTCTTTTAGCTTGGTATAATCAAATAAAACTTGATTTTATGTTTCGAGTCAAATTATAAGCCGAGGGGAGGGTGAAATAAAAAGTGAATAATGAATGCGGAGGCCGAATCCCGGTCCTCGCGACCGTAGCAATTATTTTGTTTGGAGTACCATCAACAAGGTTCGTTCTTTCAAATTTTCATACATTAAGCAAATGTCGAGAATGCGTAATAAGGACCTAACTGCTGTAAGCCGACGCGGGAGGCCATTGTATTACAAAAGGAGTGGACAATCGCAAGTTCTTTATTGTGAACTTGAACTTCGGGACTTAAAGTTGCTACAAAATATCTGAAATATCTTTTGAGTAATGATTAAGTATTATCAGAATTCAATTAAAAGTTGTAAAAGGTCATCTGAAGGGCTGATATATAAGTATAAGATAAATTGATTATCTACTTCTCACAATACTTAGTTATGATTCAGCACAATACTTTGGTGACAACTATATTCCCGTAAAATTTACAAAAGGCAAAGACCGCGCATAAAATAAATAACCCTCAAATGGCATCAACTATCACTGAACAACTTTTGACGTTACTAACGCCCCCATCAACTGACGTACAAAAAATGTAACGCATGCCATTCGTGGGAGTAAATAAACATGAACTACAGACAAAAGAGTCGTATATGACGGAGTCTGCCTACAAAACATGCAATCTCTATGAATGATTGCCTCTGTCTGACTGAGCTCTATATATGCCTTGTAATATAACCGTATCTTTTCGTATAACCTCACTGAGAACATAGCCGCAACAGTACAATGAAAAATCAACTGTCTTCCAAAAAGAAAACAGTGTAATTCTGCTCAACACAGTGGCTCGATTTGAGCGTTTTCGTCTACACATCGCTCGATAGTGTTGACGAACAAAATAATCCCCCCTTCAGGCGGGAGTGCGGTGTCAAGAGGCTATAGGATTAAACTTGAACTGGGTTTGCCCACAGTTTAATTATACAAAAGGTATACTTAAGTTCTACACACGTAAATGTACCTCCTTGCTCACGTACGTCAGAAATTAGTTAAATTATATCCTTTAAAAACAGTTGAATTGCAAATAGAATTTAAAATTAGACAACTAGAAAGTGGCATCAAAGGACAACATGAAATATTTACAACGTAGAAAACATACAAACACTTGTCACGTTCATAATTGTCGGGTAAAAAGAATCCTCAATTTGTATTGGTTTCATGAAATATTTTTTAATTCGATCGCGAATTCGGCATTGGCGCATTGCAGAATTAAACTTTCGACAAAATAATTACCTACACATAACGTGTATTGCTCGTGCGGATGGTGATGGAATTAAGTCCAGTTTGTTAGTTTGTACTCGCCATAAATGTACTAAATATTGTGCGTTTCGTGGAAAAGTTTTACACATTTATGGCAAGAACAGAGTCAATAAATTTGAAGTGCTTTTCTCAAACGAGCTTGCTGAAAATAAATAACGTTATATTTCAAGATAACGAGATCGTAATCTCTGAAATTTAATAATAGAGATATGACATTAAACTTTTATTTTATTAAACGTTTCAAACGATAACAATTTATAGTCTAGATAGTGGCTTTACTAGGTTATAAATAAATTAATAATATTTGTCTATATAACTTTTAACGAGATCTCATCTAACAAGCCAAAAAATAGATATTTTCCTCAATCAGAAAATGAAACAGAAGTCAGAAATATCATGAATAGATATTTCCTTTTGACAAAACCCAAAGCTCTTTAATTACCGAGTGATATAATGGAAAGAATCAGCGGCCCTAATTGCCCAGCCTATGAGTCTGACGTGATGAATCCGAATCGAATGAATGAACGGTTCGAGGCTCCCCCTACGGGACAGATTTTCACCCTCTCTCCCTTTCGGTGGGTGTGTTGGACGCATGATTTATTCGCCATAGCCCGTGAGGTCCACAAACCAAAGTGCAGTAAAACAATTCTGGAAGTTGATTAAGAATCACCCAAATACGAGGTTTTCACAATAGAGCACAAATCCAAGAGTTGGTAAGTCTGAAAGCAAGACATGCCTAACTGTAGTTTGTAGTCATATTTTATTGATTTCAATATATTACTTATACCTTTGCCCAGCAGTGGGATAGATCACTCATCAAATCACTCAGGGTCCCACCCAATATTGTGCGCAGTCGTGTAATTTCTCTTCGCGACCTCGTATACGAAATACTGTTCATATTGGTAGATTAAAATAATGTTCGATTTCACTAACGAATTAAGGGACACCTACGCTTAGAAGATACTAACACATACTCGTATCAAAGCTGACAGTTTTTCAAAGAAACCCTGTAATTTGACGTGTTATAAGAGAAAATGTGGGTTGGTATATATTTATTTATTAATTCTCCATACAGTTTTCGTGATCGTATTCCTCTGTTTTCTCCTCCAAAACAGAATCATTGTTTTAAATTTATTTTTGTATGTAAGTGCTTTGCTTTGATATTTAGCTTTTTTGAAATATTGTTTATTATTAATTTATTTATGGAATAATCAAAACACAAGAACATAGCAGTTGTAGATAGTAATTTAATAGTAAAAAAATATTTGTTATAATGTCATTATCCAGGGAGAACCTCTGTTTCACCTTGGATACTTGTTGTGTGGACTAAAAACCGCCCGTATTTCCTCATGAGAGGAGTGTATCGATAGGGCGCTTGAGAGCTCTGCATACAAAAGAAAATTGCTCCTATTTTGTGAATATTATTATCTCATCAAACTACGCCAAGTCTTCTCGTCGCCTATACCACAATGCCTGAAGATTAAAGTCTTCAATCAGTGCGTCCTACCAGTAATGACCTATGGTGCCGAGACGTGGACACTCACGGTATGGCTAATCCACCAGTTCAAGGTTGCACAGCGAGCTATGGAACGGCTATGCTCGGAGTTTCTCTGAAAGATAAAATCTGAAATGAGATTATCCGACAGAGAACTAAAGTCATTGACATAGCCCACCAGATTAGCAAGCTGAAGTGGCAATGGGCTGGTCATATATGCCGACAACCGTTGGGGTAAGCGAGTTCTTGAGTGGAGACCGCGTCTTGGCAAACGTAGCGTGGGGCGCCCTCTGGCTAGGTGGAGCGATGACCTACGATAGGCGGCGGGCAGAAAGTGGATGAAAACAGCCGAACACCGGGCTCAGTGGCGCGTATTGGGAGAGGCTTATGTCCAGCAGTGGACTAATGTGGCCTGATGATGATGATGAAACTACACGAATTTATGTACACATGATCAATACACAAATATTGACCCGTAGATTGTCAGTTTCATATAAAACTTATGGTTTACAAATTACACAGGCTTAAAGATTTGTATAAATAAATAAATAAATAATGCTGGACAGTTCACACAACATTATCTAGCCCCAAGCTAAGCAGAGCTTGTGTTATGGGTGTTAGATAACTGATATACTTAATACAATATATTACATAGATATATATTTTTTATTATACATAGAAAATACCCAGAACACCCTGAACAAATATCTGCGATAGCACAAATATTTGTTCCAAGGCGGGAATCCCGCAACCTCCTGCGTCGCAGGCCAAGCTTCGCCCGCCTCGCCACAGAGGTCGTATAGAAAGCTTTAAGCCCACGCTAGTTTAGAAACTGCCAAAGCACAGTATATTAAAGGTCTAGGCGCTTAACTGAGTCAGTGCCTGAGGTATAGGAGCGGTACGGGCGGGGTGTTTTCGTCTCTCAAATTATCAGATGACATGTGACATAATGTGACGAAAACACCCCTCCCGTACCGCTCCCATACCTCAGGGACTGACTCAGTTAAGCGCTAGACCTGTAGTATCTAGATGGTGTCACCAAAATTTAATTTAATTGAATATCCAAATGAGGATCAAAACTCGTTTGTACGGAGCGGGCTAGCGGTTACACATCCCATAAGTATCCCGTAAAATAAGTATTGGTCAGTGATAATTTTGCTATTGTGGACGATTTGAATACATAAGGTACAGTTCGGTTTTTCAATATTAAATTAGGAACTCATCAAGGCACCTAAAATAAAACTGATATACTTTCAAGTATCTACAACAATTGCGCTACCTTTTTGATATCAAAATCACCACTCCACGTTTGATTACTGTGTTCCATGTTTTATGAGTTGAAAGACGTAAAACTACTTAAATGCTCGTCTAGTGCTCGTGTCGTAGTATTTCCGTTGGCAGTCTAACCGCAATGCTTCGTTTCCGTTCCACGCGATGTCTGCTCGAAGATTAATTATATTTTTAATATAAATTATGTATAAAAATCGGGCCTTACCTTCACGAAACCTTTCTGGCATACATTTCTACTTAGATTTAAAATCTTATTTTCAAACGTATGTATACGCATGAATTGCCTTTTTCTATCAGTGGGTTTTACCCACAGGTCGTGAGGAAGTATAAATAGTAAGTAAAGTATTTTTCGAGTCGCTTACCACCTATCGGATGACGCAGTGTAATAAGGCCATCGAAAACAACGATATTTTAAAGGTCGTAGGAATTCGGTGGACTGAGGCGGCTCAAGACTATTCGTCTTGCCATTTAACAGGAAGACCTATGTCCAGCAGTAGACTTCTAAAGGCTATGATGCATGCTCGGGTCATCTTTTTTTCATCTTTAAACCACTCAACACAAAGCGGAAGCATAGTTAGTTAAGCCACCTGAAAACATATTTAATTTCCTAGAAACTGGTTCTTAATGATCATTCCCGTGCCAAATTGGAGTCTCACGCTTTAATAATAGGGATCTTCGGAGGGTTACTTTGCGCAGGCGCATCGCTACAGGCACTTGAGCACGTGTCTGTACTCGAGCCCCTAAGCCACTCCACGCCGCGTCGAATTGAAAAGATACCTAGTACCGACACTGAGCTCAGGGTTGATAAGTTTCGGAGAAACATTTCCACTTTATAGACCGTGGCTAGACCTAAGTTAGGCCCATAGATGATATTATGAGTTAAATCGACTATTTTTAACAAGGTTTGTGCGGTTTATATCTCTGCCAGGCTACAACTTCTTTCCATATTTCTATTAGGATCTCAAAAGAAAGAACTTGGTGTTATATTACTGATATTTGTTAAACTTCATTCATCTGTCAACCCTAACATTAGAATCTTCACTTCTTTCGAAACGGTAAAATGCAAATCTATGCACTGCGGTCGTCTGGAGTGCTCAGCGGTCGCGTTTTAGTAAATATACTGATGAAGTACAGTTTGTCGTACTTGGGATATTGTTGTGACTAAACCTACACAGATCAATAGTGAGGACAGTTAAATTTATTTTTGTCAGGGCACGGATTCATGACATAGTGATAGAAATATTATAAAAATTAATTGTAATAAAAGTATTTTTCATGATCATCGTCATCATCTCCGCCCGGAATCACCCACTGCTGGGTATAGGCCTCCTTTCTCTTTTACCAGCCTCCTCTGTCCTGTGCGTCTCTCAACCAGGTATTTCCCGCGACGGATACGATGTCGTCGACTCATCGCGCTTTCGGACGACCCGGATTTCTTCGGCCCGACTTCGGCCACCACTCCGTTTTCATGATAAGCACGCTTAAACCTGGATGAACCAGTTTCGGTTTAGTTCGGGTTAGTTTCGGTTTATATCGGACCACAAACGACTTGACTATAAAAATATAATTATATCACTTGACACTGGTGAAATTGTTAGGAGCACTCCTCAGAAGTCATTATAGGAAGAAAAGGAAGCGCATCTCGGGCCACGAGCATTGTAGGTTTCTGCAGTTCCTCTTTTACAACCAAGTACTTTTTATAAGGTCGGCTATTACTCTTTAACTTTGAAAGCCTACGATCCCTGAACCAAAATGTTTTTTTTTTTTTTTTAACATTGATAGACCTTTGTTTGACTACGATCTCACCTGCTGGTAAGTGAAGATATGGCCGAAGATGGAGCACAAAGGTCTAGAAGGCACCTATTCAACGACAACCAACAACATGGGATACACAAGAAAAAAAAAGTGTAGGGGAGGCAGCATAAAAAACAAAGCAAAACTATAAGAGCCTTGCAAACTATAGACTTTTAATCCGCCGATAGTTCGTCGACAGATAGTTTGAAGGCATTAACAACCGATACCGAATCGTAATGTGCGCAATTGCATACAGTTTCATACTGATTAAGTACCAGCCTGAACTATCGGCCGATAGAAAGTCTGCAGTATGCGCAGGGTTAAAGAGTTCCTTGTCTTGTTGACTGCGGAACCCTAAAAACTAACAACATGGCTACAAATTAAAAACATCCACTAGAAGCACAAACGCTTCATTTAGATCAGAAAATAATAATACATTACAGCCTAACAGTGCTCGAGACATAGTTATAGAAAACGAAAACGAGTTAGTTTGGTGCGACATGAGATGGAGACGTGGGGTTGACGGTGGGGGGGTATCATTCATTCTGACCACAGTTCGTGAAGAAAGTAGTTGATTTATTCCATAGGCTGAAGGTATGTAAAATAGACCAATAGAACCATGCGTAGATGACGTGATGCCATTGTGACTCTTCCCTCAATTTTGGGATACGGGGGCTTTAACGACTGATAATAGTTACATCTTCTTCTTATTATGGTTCCTCTCCATTAGTGAAGATCGGCAGTCATCCATTTGAACTTCTCCTTATCTAGGGCTAGCCTATATAGATAATCCGTCTTTTTTATTGCACTGGCAATAAAAAAAGACGGATTATCTATATAGAATAATATATATAAAGGACTGCCTTTGACTAATATTGCGTAGCTAAGATGTTTTTCTTCTTCCAACACCTCTTCTACCCGGTATTTTGCTCATCATAGAATAGAATAGAATATTCTTTATTGCACAAAACAAACAATGTACATAGGCGATCTTAATGCTAAGAAGCTTTCTCTACCAGCTAACCTTTGTGTATTGTGGCTACATTTATGTAGGTGGTGCACAAAAAAAACGTAATAAGGAGAAGAAAAAAAGTCCTTTAAGTAGGTATATCAATACAAGATATGTAAGATAGATAATATAATATTATAAAAATAAATAATAGTGTATAATATAAATATATAATATAATTTCATAGGTACTAAAATAAATAATAGTAATAAATAAATAAAGTATAATATACATAAACTTAAAGCTACGTTACTTGCATATTAAATTATGCATATCAATAAATACATAGGTATTTCCAAATAAACTAAGAATTATTATTTCAGGATACCGCTTACTTTATATGAGTTAATCATGAGAGTAAAAAGTGATTAAACACTCCAACTCTGAAGGCACCTATGGATGATACATCTCGAATATGGTGTGGAATACTATTCCACAACCGAATCGCAGTAACTGTGAATGAATCGGAGTGACCAGACTTATTGTGAGTTGGGGTTAACAATTGGAGTTGCTGCTGGGGGCGCACAGAACGGTCCGCACCGTACAGAGGGGAAAAACGATCTTTAAGGTAGTGGGGTGAGAAGGGATCATGTAAAACGTTGAAAAGAAGGCTTAGTATGTGGATGTTCCGACGCTGTCTAATTTCCAGCCACCTCAGCTGAGCGCGGAAAGTAGATACATGATCATACTTGCGAAGGCCATGTATGAAACGTATGCAAAGGTTTTGCAGCCGTTCCAGTCTGTTTAGTTGCACCTCAATAGCATCAGAAAAAGCAACATCAGCATAGTCAAGAAGAGGGCGAAGCAGCGCGTTTACCAGTGTTATCCTGCTTGATAGAGGAAGAAAATTTATCATCAGCCTCATATAATGCATGCTACCATACATTCTTCTACTGACCATGGCAATATGACGGTCCCACGACAGATTGTTGGTGATAAAAAAAACCAGGTTCTTAACCTCTGTACAGAAAGGTAGAGGGCAGCTGTTGTAAAAAAAAAAGTAGCCAATGATATCGCTCCCTTCCGTCCATAATCTGTCGTATTAGTCGCACACAGAGTGGTCGTGGTCATGTAGGTCTTGTTTGAGTGGCGGCTCTTGCGTTGCGTCTCCCCACTCGGCTGTATTAGCAGCACTGCGAGAACATTACATAATGGTGTGATGGGCCTTCCATTATAGTGGTCCCTAATGTTACAGGTAGAGTTATTTATATACGGTTTGAGCTAAATCAAACGTGTTATCTAAGAATCAAGTACAAGAAAATTAAACATATGTGCGTATGACTTTGGTTGTATATCATAGACAATGTAGCGTAGAGATTTTTTGTGAAAGAGTTCGTCCGGGGAAGTACTACCACCACACTTATATTTCTGCTGCAAAGCAGTAGTGCTCGCATTGCTGTGTTTTACACAGCATTTATTGCGGTGAAATTACAGGCACATGAGACTTTTCATCTTTATGTCTCAGGGTGGCGGCCGCAGTCCAATAGCACATAGGGCGCGTCCTAGGTAAACGTGACCTATGTGATAATGCACTGTTCATAGCCAGAAAGTACTGCTTATCATCGCTTATCATCAGGTGAGCCATCTGCTTGTTCCGTCATTCTAAGTGGTATAAAAAAAATGGATAGCTTGCTTAGATTGATGCATAAGAAAGTAACTAATCTGTGCATTGCATTCATGAGAGCTACAAGCAGATACGTGGTTAGAATCATAGATTGCGCCAGCAGCTGGTCTCGTCTAACCTGGAGTGAGTGCTACACAAACTTGCGCACACCGACGGACGAATGCTCCAATTTATAATGCGGACAAGCCACACTGAAATGGATTTACAGCTGCTGCAAACCTGCTTGTCTTTGATGAGGGTCTATTTTGAGCAACGTGCTCAGCGCACCGACATTCCAATATTTCCAACCGATATATTATTATTACGTTCGATTCCAAATCGATGTGTGTTATAAAATTTATTACGCACTCGTCTTCTCGACGTTTCTTATTTGTAAACAGCCGCTTGAGCAACCGGGCCCTCGATAATGTTTGATGTCTCGTTAAAAATAAGATCACCCGTCAATCGGCAGGAATAAATCCCTAACTAATTTGTCGAGAGACGCGTCGAGAGACAGGCTCGAAATATTTCAGTGACGTCCGATGCGAACTTAAGATTAAATTTTTAATGAGATTAATTCCTAGAGAAAACGTGGGGACACGTCTCAAAAGTAGATGCAATTGCGTTTTATTTTTTGGCGGTGTTAAGGGTGATGTCTTATTAAGATAGAAGATGAAATGGAATGTCAGTCCTTTAGCGTTCCGTTTTAATTATTAGTTGTTTGGGAACGTGGACCATAAAGTCAGAAAAGCCGCAGAGATAAATGCTTCGGTTCTAACGGTTTGTCGCAGATTTAGGTGGCATGTTTAAGTTTCGTGTAATCCACTATAGGTAAACTAAAGTCCGCAGTGTCTTTTAGGCACGCCTACTCAGTATGCAAGCGTTTTCCTGCACATCCGTTGTACGCGACCGCGGAAGGACTTCCGTACACAAAATACTATGTTTCAGTTCTTTTAGAATTCCTTGTCGCGGTTGACTCTTCGTGCGGACATGTTGCGACAACGAACTGAAAATATACTAAAATACTATAAAATGTCCACTGTATCTTATAGATGCTGATTATATTATTCATTATTTATTTTGTAGCTCTATATTTTACTATCAGAAATGATAGGTTTAAATAATTTTTAAATTCCAAAACTATTCATCAAGATTTTAATATGTGGAAATAAACGTCATATGGGCTCAACGTCTTTTCCTTCATTATTTCATTGCCTCCGTTGGATCAAAAATTATGTCCTGGCTACAAAGACTTTCTAATAACTCTACGATTGACTAAGCATTTCATACACTATGAAGACCAAAATATTGCACCTTTGAAAATTCGGACGATGACAAATGAGTGGCAATGAAATGGCAGTTTACACTCTAGTCCTTCAAATGTGTACAATCAAGCAGCAATAAAAAGAAAAAACAATGGACGGTTAAAGCTTGTCAGAATTGTCCCGCTTTATGCGTTCTGTCTCCTCTTATGGTTCGGACACTTTTTGAGCACTGACCCATAGTCATGTATGTATGTATAATAATGTATGTTTCTTTATTCCACCATATCTTCTAAACGCCTTAACTGATTAAGATGATTGTAGTATTATTTTAATATGCACATTATCCTGACCCGCACTGGATATGTGCGTTAAATAAATAACTAGGGTGACCATGATGTCCAAATTAAAAAAACCTAAAATTAAGACTACAAAATATATCTAAAACTGATCGTGTTTGTAGTAAATGTGTAGCTTGAGGAGTAGGTTGTAAAATATATAACACTTCCTGCCAATATAAATAAATAGTTTAAACGGCCTTAGGTATTTACTGCACCTTGTTCTCAATAAAAATTCTTCGTAATTATTAGTTGACTTTAAAATCATGGCAGTGTTGTTTTTAAATATTTTTAATAGCGAGTTTCAAATCATCTCGATTCTTACTGTATCGAATCACCACAGTAGTGGTTTTAGGATGGCGTAGTTCGAGATATTTGCCTCACTAATCTCCATTTTAAGAACGGTCGTACGATCCTTGAGCCTAGGATTACGGAACTTGCGTGACACTAATTAAGTCGGAATTAAGGGAGAGCCTATATCAAGAGCCGTAGCGGGAGTTATAAATGAAAGGGTATTACGAGACTTTACGAATACAATGACTGGTTCAATAGAACACGAAAAATATTATGCGACTAAACACAGACGAACCAGGATATACTCATCTCAGAGAAGCTGTAAGTATACACGTCCAATCAAAACAAATCTTTTGCATTTTGATTGATTTAGACCAGTTTAGAACATCCAAAAATCTAGATTGATTCTACCATCCAACAAAATGAGACAAAATTTCCAAAATGGTCGCGATAAAGTTACTCAAACATGTTGTTGGCATTAAAGTACCATAATCCTTTTGAGGAAACGTAAGTTTAATACAAATCCTACTTAGCAATAACTTTCGCTAAAGTAGACAGTCGCCCTGATGGCTCTTAGCATTGAAGAGCAAAGATGAGTTTATTCAAACTTTTCTACTTATTAACTTGTATATTATGGGATTATTTGGTCCATTAGCGACAAACTAAATGTAGAAAAATTGCGTCGCTAAGATCAGGCATCGGTAGAGTGGTATTGGTCAGGATCCGATGTAAGCTATACAGTCACCTAATCCCTCGCCGGCTCACAGCCCGGGTTATGCCCACAACGTAAATTTGTGTAATTTTGAATCTAGGCCAAGTGCCAAGGGATCTGCTACACGGCAATGGTGATTGATATGACGCTATACAGAACATCGTCTTGCCCCACCGCGTCGCCCCTGTATACCCGCCAGACAGCCCGATGCATTTGTAATAGGATCAGCAGCGTTCATAGGTATTATACATGCTTGATTATTCGCTGTTTGGAATCTTGTAGACGTCACGGCTGAGTCCAGATTTGCAAATATTGCAGACCTAATTCAGAGTTTTAAATTAGCTTCACGATATCCAGAGCAAAGGTACCATTTGTCGCAATAAGATAAATCAACTTTTTAATTTATCAATATGAATACGTTGAACAGGATCTAGGGTACTACTACTGAAGCTGAATTTTCAAGTTTGAGCTCAAACTTCAAATTAAGATAACATGACACGCCTCCGGTTTTGGGTGTAAATTCTTATTTATTTGTGAGCAAGAACAAAAATCTTTTGGTGATCGTTACAGTTTGAATCTCCTAACATTTCCAATGAAAAGTGGTTGCATTTCTCGTATTTGCCAACGTCACTTGGGTATGGATATCGCTGCGGTATTTTTGATGCGTCGGGATGCAAATTTGAAATTCTGGTTTCTACCGCTTTCTAAAGCGATCCATTTCCATCCTTTTATATAATGGTATGAAACGCGATCGTTTCTCGAACCTTCTGCCGGCGCCATGTATTTCGACTATGAAAGTAACTGAAATTGAAATACGCAAAATCCTGTGGTTGCCCCCAGCGCTCGCTCTTCAATTTATGCCATTAGTAGCCATCCGCTCTCCGAGAAATACATAGTAATATATTTATTGTAGGTACCAGAAAATAAATTTCAATTCTAAAGTTAGAAGTGAGTTTGTTGAGCGCTTAATTGGTACTTAAAACATTACGGTTTCCATTACCAACGAAGCTGGTGATGTATGTTTTTCATTTTTTTTTTATAAAAATTGTTCATAGAATTATTTGCCGTTGGGATTTTTAAATTAAAAGAATAATCAGCCACCAGGCCTCCCTCGTAAGAGAGCGGCACGGCATCAAAACAAATGTTCAGCGGAACGATGGCAACCGTCAGTTTTGTAAATAACAATAAACCCTAGAGTGGATCGTGGACAGAATTCGTGATCTCTCTTCGGGCCGACGACTATAAGGCGTCCGCGCCATATCAACACTACAGATGCGAGCCTCTGCCTATTAACACAAGTTTCCCTGATATATAGATATTATCCGATTTCCCCCACACACGGCGACACAATAGCCTATAACATGCATCATTGTATAGTATTTTATGTAACATGACTGAATAAAGAAACGATTGACTAAATAACAATGACATGTATTATCGTAAAGCACAAAACATCGTCCACGATTGTTACCGAATAGATCCACGATATCGGGCGGAGCGCCGTTGGAGAAGGACGACCTCGTTATTATTTGATAGGTCCCATGATGTAAATCCTCGCGACACGCAACATTCTTGGCGTTCACTCGTCAGAATAAAAACGACATTGTATGGTTTTTTGTTTACTATGGCGTGCCTTAAACATGAATATGAATAGAAATCTGGAACAAGGCGAAACGAGACAATCTCCCGACAAGCGATGAAGGATTATCGTTCATCACGCACAAATTTGAACGAAGGAGCAAGATACACGAGGCGCACTTTAAGTTTCTCGAGCTCTCGGGAGCGATCGTAATCAAGTACGTCGATAAAAATTGAATTTCTACCTTTTACCCGTAAACGACGCGAGGACACGCCGAAGATTTACCTATAAAGCTATCCTATTTACCGACTACGAAATTCTATTTGCTTAAAGGTCGAGTGGATGCAATATCGTAGACTTCGCCGTCGCGACGCTGCGGGCGGGGGTGCAATAAGCGGAGCGGCCAGCGGCGCTGCCGTCGCCAATTTAAAGAAAGCCCACTGAACCGAAAGACAAGCGCATTGGCGGCTCACGAACACAGCACCCAGGGAGCCTAACTCGCACCCACTTTAAGGCTCCATATACAATTTTCAATTCAGCGAGCTTTAAAATCAATTGCTCTTTGTAACTGCAAAACGAAACAAGGGTCCGCCATTTAACGTACACATATAAATTACCTTCGTTGTTTTAATCTGAAAAATATTCACTTAAAAGACTAATTAAAACTGCATTAGTTTTAAAAAATAACTTGTTAAATCTCAGTAACTTTTATGGCAAAGGTATGAAAGGTTTACAAGAATAACTTTCATTTTGTTATTAAAAAAAATAGTTTTTAGTTTGTATTTCAATTTTAATTAAGCGTGGCTGCTCTACGAATATTTAAGATGAAATAAATATGTGTGTGTGTTGTGTGTGTGTGTGTGTGTGTGTAGTTTGTCCATCTTTAGAATATAAAGAAACGTCTCCTCTCGTGAATGTTGTAAAAGCCTACAAAAGGATTACACCAGGGGATGTTAATGTTAAAGAACTCCCTTTTCTGCATTTGACCTCTATAGTCGGTCCATTGTGCGTGAGCTACAATATACACCAGGGGATGGGGAGCAGTTTCCATCTGAGTACTCAACACCAACTACAATCACTAATCCGCCTGCCACGCGTAGTGATTATTTATTGGATTAAGGCAGGCTTCGACAAGCAGTGGACGTCTAAAACAGCTGCTCATGATGATCACGAAATATTTAAACCACTTACATTTCATTAATTCACTGACTGGAACTTATCTTTGGCTTTTCCAGTCATTATGATATTCGATTAGGTTTGTGGTATGTTCAAACAAGGGCAGGCTCCATTCCATTTAGAGTACAGAAAAGGTTACCACTAAAACAAACTCTCAACAGTTTAATTTTATAGTTGCGCAACATATTTTGATTACTTGGTCACTTTTGGCGAAGCTTTCAGAAACGTTTCCATTCGTTAACATAAATTAAACCACAAGGTTTATCTATTAGGGTTGATAGTCGTATTCAGGCAGTCGGGTCGGGCACTTCCATTTGTCCCTATAAAGCTTTCGTGCAAACTCCCAAATTGTATGAACAAGTGCGTAATATAAGGCTTATCTGTCGCCTTAATACCTGTTTAATGAAAGGGCTCGATCGTAAATCTACATGAAACTCAGTACTGTTGGGTTCTCAGTAAGTAATTAATGTGCTACCATCATAGAGTAAGTTTTACTACTTCGTCCTATTGAAACTACATGGGTACCTACTCAGCATGAAAGTTTGAATCGAGGTGGGAGAGGTGTTTGCACCGCTTTAATTTGAATTAAAATAAGTTAAAGCGATTACTCAGCTATGTAATTATAGAAATAACTTGCGTGTACTTCATGTTTTCTGAATGTCTTTATGTGCTTGAATTGTTTTAATTCTATAGTTGCGCGCGGGAATGTATGAGTTGTTGAAATGTAAATAATAGCTACAAACCAATTCAAAAATATTTTACATTCTGTATCAAATGACGTGTATATGATATCTTCCAAGTTCAATGGGGTTATTGTTTTTTCAGTTTTGACTACACCCAGAACAGGAGAAGTAGGAGTATTGCTCAGCCAAACACAGCACGAGGGCCAGAAAAACAACTGCAAATGTTTTAAATACATACATAGACACGCCTTTTTCCCCGAATGCGGAATCTATTTTTTGATTTTACTTAAACCAACAATCTAACACGTTGTCTATGTTCCGTCTCCATCATCAGATCAGTTTGTTGTCACCGTAATACTGTATTGTCACCGGAACTTGAGAGATATGCAAAATTTCAGCTCAAACGGATGTCAAGAAGTGGTTCTAAATCAGCTTGGTTCTAATCAAACATACAAACATTGCAAGCTTATTACGAGTACAAGCTTATAACAAAATTGCTCAATTGCATCCATAAGTCCACTATCGTTGCTATGTGGCACATAGGTGTGACATGGCATAATTATAGATAGTGTTTCATGCTGTTTGTAAATAGCATTGTTCCGTTGGTCTCAACCGATCGTTTTTTTTTTGTTCATTTTACTAGCTACTTCAAAGAGCTCTTAATGAATGTGTGTATAACTACTTCAAAGAACCTTTAATTGAAACATATTAAACTAGCTAGGTATTGTTGGTAAAGTGTAATTATTCACCACAAAGCTGTTTTTGAATTTCTAAGAAATGTATGTTTTTATTTTGTGTTAGCGTGAAGGATCTCGGTATGATAAAGTGACACGTGCTGTGTATGTCGGATAGGCGTAAAAGCACCTTTTTGTGAAATGTTTAAATATCAGGTGGGCCAACTGCCAGTTCCGTCACATAAAATACTACCCGTTTGTAGAAATATTTGAATCCAAATTATTATACCAGGTTTGCCTTGGTGAGTCCGGCCTAAGAATAGACCCGTCCATCTCGTGCATGTCGTTATTTGTGAAAAAGCGATTACACCAGGGGCTGGGCAGAAGAACCACCTGAGTAATCAACACCAATACTGCAATACTGCGATGACCAATCAGAGTGCCAAGCGTTGCGATTATGGTGAATCCCCCCTATTCATTCTATAGGGCCTGTCTCCATCCTCCTCCCTGCTTCCTCGAGCTTCGGAAGTCTAAAGACTGGTACCAGATTGCACGAAGAAGGACTTCACTGAATATATTGTCTTTTTTTGATTCGGAGGCGGTTTGGAATCTTTATTTTCATAAAACTTGGAATGACGGAACAAGCAATTGGCCGACCTAATGTAAGCCGTACCCTCTGCCTAGGAACAACTCACTATCTACTATGTCACGTCCAGCTAGGACGCGCATTGTGCGGCATTATGCACAGCGCCCGCCACCCTGAGACATAACTATGAAAAATCTGATGTGCCTGTAATTTCACTGGCACCCTTCAAACCGGAACATTGTAAAATGTGGGCTGCTTTGCGGAAGACATAGGTTCGGTGGTAGTAGTACTTCAGCGTACGAACTCTTTCACAAAAAAGCTTTACTACTACGTTTATCTACTCTACGTTTCTGCACTCGAAACACAAAAACAAAAAGTAGGTTCCTCAACTATGTACGTACATACCTTCAAATATATTAAAACGTCAAGGTTTTATAAAATGAAATTGTTATTTGTAATTAATATTATTAATCTTATTATTATTTTATTTACTCTTTTTGACAAGGCCTCTTTACAGCCGCAAATGATTCTAAAATTATACAAGAAATTTTTACTATATTATGGCAACACTAGACTTTAATGTATTTACTTTATTTGTGATTCAAATCGGACATGGCAAAAGGACAAGATTCCAACGCTAAAAAATTTATTTACTCCGAGATTTACAATTTATTTGTTTCGTTTTGTTTGTGTTTGTTTGGTACAAAATTGCCTGTATCACAGACAAACAGATTGTATTGTATTGTATTTTGTTTGTGTAATTAGTATGATTTTTACCTACTTAGAATTAACTCAATCGAATGAAATCTGACAAGGCCTATGTTAGGTCCGCTTAATATGTATGTACCTAAACAAAACCAAGTGCTCCCAGTGTTCCTATGGTGAATAAATGATATGACTATGACTATGACTATCTTGGCATTCTATGGTGGAAGCCTGTCGTTAGAGTGATGATTTTGGATCACTGTACTTAATCAGGCTATAGTTTATAACTGTCCTCTTGATAGTCCTGATATTTTTATTAAAGGAGGTGGGTAACCGCTGACCCAGGTCAAAAATAAATGAACCATTAACATGAACCATAAATAAATGTTTCATGGAAGTAATTACTACGGTTCTAAATGTTGTATATTGTATACTTGTAGAGGTTGGGAAGGAAAAGTTGTATTTCTAAATAATTTGATAAATCAACTCTTTGCATTTGCTTGAAACAAAACGCAACAAGCTACATTACTTTCCCAAAACTTCTACGAAAGAAATTAAATTAGCTTTTTCATTATCTTAACATACATTATCAATAACCAAAAATATCTCAACTGTACGTTACGTTAGTCAAAAAAGTAGGGTCAAACAATATATAGAGAGTTGCCCGTGTTCTTTGGTGATTGTTACAAAGACATTTTCACTCAAATACCGCAAAAATCATATACATCATTTTACAAATTGCTCCTCGACGAAAAGCCGATGAAACTTCCGTTATAATTCTCAATAAATTCTCAGATTACAGTTGAAAAGGTGATGCTGTCGAGGCTTAGCAACTATAAGCAGATAAAGTTATGAATTAATAACTACGCTCAACCCTTGACTCTCCAGGGAAGTAGTAGCCAAGCCATAATAATAAGCTTCAAAACAAACTACAAGTAATTATAACAAGAACAACCACTACAGTGAAACGGCTTAAGGCTATGTTGGTTTTATATCGAATCGTAGTTAATTAGAAGGTAAATACGATTTATCATTTTGATGTTTGCTTGTTTGAATAAGGCCACGCCGTAACTGTGTGGATATAACCCGTCGATGCGAGTAGTAAACGTCTTAAACACTGTTTGTGTCACATTTCTTACTATATAATACACTAGCGACTCGTCCCGGCTTCGCACGGGTAGTTTCAGGATGAAAAACAGCCCCCCCCCCCTTTCCTATCCCCTCCCCTGGTAGCCTATGTCACTCAGGGTGAATGTAGCTTTCCAATGGTGAAAGAATTTTTTAAATCGGCCCAGTACTTTTTGAGCCTATTCATTACAAACATACAAACATACAAAAATAGGTACAAATCTTTCCTCTTTATAATATTAGTGTAGATGTGCTATGTGTATTTATAAATAAATTTAAAAGTATTTTTTTAAATTAAATTCACTTAGATTATTCATGGATCATTCAATAAATTAAGTTACGGTACTTCACTTGTTTACTTATTTTCTTTAAAGGCATTTTTTTTGTATAAATGGTTGTCTATCTAATTTCCTGTTGTTGTCTACGGATGTGAAATACAGAAAAATAAGACTATGTAATTGTGACTTAAACAAAATAAAAATAAAAAATAAATAAATGCAAGCTTTTAATTAACTTGCAATGTATGTCCGGGTGGAATCTTGCAACTGAATTTTAACCTCCGATTGAGATAATATTTTGCATACCTGGCAAGTTCTAATGTCCAATCAATATTATGGTGACAGCGAGCTGATCTGATGATGGAGACAGAAGGTGGACAACGGCAACGGTGGTTTCTCGAGGGATAATAGTAGACTGGCCGTGTTTAGGCTCATTTTGATCAGCACACGGTTACTATCACTAATATAATAAAAACTTGCATTGAAAAAAATATTTTTCACAAAAACTTATTTAATTTGAATTGGCATATTCGTATATTGTTCAGCATTGTCTTCATTGTCAACAGTATTCAGTAGTCCACTGTTGGACGAGGCCTCCCTCGTAGAATAAAACGTGGGGATTTCCCACGTTCACAACGCTTGGCAGGCGGATTGATTATCGTAGTATCGGTATTGAGCTGGGATGCTGCTGCCCAACATGGTGTTATCAGTTAGTCGGCTTTTACGACATCCACGGGAGGAGACGTAGGAGTATATTCCTTGGTCAGGCACATCATAGCAAGGCCGGACATACCATAGCAACACATTACTCATTAACTACTCTCTGCCCTATGCCCCTAAGTATAGATAGAAGATAAGTAATAGGCATACAGACAACAGGGTTAGGTGTGCGTGAAGCAATGCCATCTATCATCATCTCCGATATTCGATCATTAGCCGTGTTTGCTCTCTGGCTTGACAAGGGACACCATATTGCTGTTAAGGTTGACTAAAGTTTCTAAGATATAGCTATGTAGTTGTGTTGGGTGGAAGATTCGATATTTCGATTATCAAATTTCGTTATTGCTTTATTTTGGACTTAATATAATTCTTATATGGAAATATATAAATTCATAATATAAAAAGACTCATAAAAACATTTATTTGTTGCAATCACAGAACCCTACATATTTTGTGTTTTTTACTTAATTTTTAAAAACGTCTTGAAATTTTTAAGCTTGCTTTGTTAGAAATTCCCCCTGCATGTCTTTTTATAAAATAACATTCTTTGTCTTGTTTTCTCTATGTAAACATTTATTTACAGAAAGAATAATACAAGGTATGTACAAAATACATATGAAACAGTTGTGCTACCTGAAGACCGCTACAAGCGATCTAAAGGTAGCTCAACTGATCCAAATCACTACCAGACGGAAGCGTCCCTAAGATGCTGGCTGCATTGCCACCATCCATGTCTTGTTTTCTTGACTACTTTAACCATTTATTATTTCCAATCAATAAGTTTGAAAATAAATAAAATCAAAATAAATATATTTAGACTACCAAGATAACGTAGCAACAAAGTAAGATAGTTTTATTTTTATTTCAAAATCATAAATTAGCTGACACTTGCGATAGTGCCTTTAAACATTTTAACGTTACACTCAACAGTTACATACTCAGTCTTGATCCCACACTAAGATCCCATGTGTCGTGGGTATCAGGACCTAAGAGTACTACGGTACCACAATATCCAGACCCGGAAAAAATATTTGCAATTTCATACAAATATATGTCCAACAGCGGGAATCGAACCCGCTATCTCAGCTGGCTACTCATCCGCGGCACCACAGAGTTCGTCCTTATAAACATCTGTTTTTTTTTTTTTTAAATCGGCTTATTATTGTTTTAAATATAACTTTTCTACAATGCGTCGTTTGGTTCGACCGCTTCGATTGGTTAAGTTCCCACACTCAATTGACCAACGGCATAGTAATTAATGGTTGGAGGAGGCTCAAGACCGGTCGCCACCGCATTATATGGTGGAGACTTACAACCAGCAGTTGACGTCTACTGGCTGGTGGTCATGTCCAACCAATGTCGAACCAATGTCGTTGCTTAGGAATGGAATAGTCTAAGCATAGAAAAAATAAACATCAATCTTCACAAGTGAATAAACTGAAAGTTACAAAGTTGTTACTTGGTTACATTGTTAAGTAAAAACACCGAATACGACAAGACCATGATACATGATTGCAAGCTGAAGTGGCAATGGTCATATATGCCGCAGAACCGACAACCGTTGGGGTTCTTGAGTGGAGACCGCGTCTTGGCAAACATAGCGTGGGGCACCCTCTAGCTAGATGGAGCGATGACCTACGAAATGCAGAGGGCAGAAAATGGATGAGAAGAGCCGAAAACCAGGCTCAGTGGCGCGTATTGGGAGCTATGTTCAGCAGTAGACAAGCGTGGTCTGATGATGAGGACAGATGATTGAACATAAGAAATTTAAAAAATTTAGCAATAGTTGGCACATCGATGTCGATAGCGTTTACTCATTGGGCCGACTATAGGCCCGGTAGCTGAGCCAAACGTTGAGCAAACTTTTACAAAGGTAAAAACACACTTAAACCGTCGAACACGCCCGCGAACTGAACGCTTGACCAACGTGTTAACGCCCTTGGCGCATTGGATGAAAACCCCACACGGTGCGGCTGGTTCACCAACGTTGGACGCTAAGCCAAAACAACGCCATGCACCCGCTAGTTAGGCCAGCGAGCTCCATAATACACTAATCAACACAGTTAAATATTGCCTGACCGACACAGTTAAATATTGCGGTTCCAACCGGCGTTTTTGTCCTCTTCACTCCTGGACTCCTAGATTTCAGTTACATGTTGTAAGGCTAAGATGTGAAGAAGCTTAAGCTGCTAATGTGCTTAGGCGATACAAACCATGAACGATGCTAATTGTAAATGCAAAAGCACGTCAGTGAGCGATGGCGTTTAAACTAATCTAATACCTACCCAACCCTACCTAATCTTATTTTCCTTAACCTTTCTTCGTTTAGATAAACGATGATGTTTTTTCTATCAATATTAATTGTAATTTTTTTCCGTAAATTCACATTATAATATTTGTTCTGACCACCAGAGCAACAAAATAAATAAATACATCAAAACGTTAAAGCTGCTTATTTTTTTTCTCAGTTTGTTTGTTGTTATAGAATTTACTAACAAATAATTCCATAACTTTTGGAATTGCTAATAAAGAACATGAAGGCCATTTATTGCGAAAATAAATGTATCCTCGTTTCGTAGGCCGGGAATTTAATTTACGAAACTAATCAACTGTCAGTTATTTATCTTCGGAAAATACCAAAAATTCGTCGAAGCACGCCGTTCCTTAATTACAGTGGTATTGTCGTGGGCGTATTATGAAATAAGTACCTACCTGCCGGCAGAAATTAATTTACTTTGATTAATTTATTTACGTTGACTACTGAGACTTATTTATTTTTTGTCATCACGGCATTGTTGTATCAAATATTTTTATACTGTTCTGTTATAAATAATCTCGTTAAGATTGACCCTCGAACATAAGTTACAGCTGGCAGTACCTAAATACGACCTCTCAGGTGCCTTTTTATGTTTCGACGAGAGATTTTTATGATTAAGCCAAATATGAATAGGCAAAATAGGCAGAACACCACACAGGCAGTTCCAATCTGTTAGTAAGTAGTATAAAAAACAGGCATGATTGTTGCTCTGGTTCGTCTAGGTTTAGTCGCGTTGAAATAGGAGTAATTTTAGTTTGTAAGATTAAATGATCCTTGTGGTTTCAATGAATAAAAGTACTTTTAAATTTGAATAGTAAATTCTTATCAATTATTTATCAGATTGTTAATTTTATTCAAGTACCTACAGCAAGTTGTGCAAAAAACAGCGCAACGATTAAGAATGATTCAGTGGTTTTCGTTTTGCTAGTAAAGTTTGAATACTATGACGTTCTATATTTCTATATAGAATGCGTATGCAGCATCATACAGTTTTACTAAAAGTTTTGAATCCAGACATTATTTACCTAATATTAATGAATAGCTCTAGAAACTAAAACATTGTCTTCAATCCGCTAATATCATCGATTCAGTTAATATCATTATTCTAAATCTAATGTTAGTATCTATTTTTCTAAAGTGCGGACTATTTTTCTCTAATATCAGCATTTTTGACTATAATATGAGCGGTTAAATCATTGCTACAGTTTACCATCTATATCTATTTTTCTAGCAACCTTCTAGATACCTTAGATTTTTCTCCATTTACAAAATGCACTGTTTATTAATCTTTTCTAATTTTGCGCACTTCATATGTATGTTTTTTTCACTTCAATAACGTGACCACATTTTTAAAGAATTGAGAATAAAACAGTTTTTTTTATAACATGTTTTAGCAAAGTTGTATGCCTTTTTTTTCAGTCAAACTGAAATGTGAATAGTGTTCTAACATATAATCACAATAACAATCTCAATACATGGGGTAACAATATCAAAATTAAGCCATAAAGTCCAGAATTCCAGTTTGTTACAAATTGCCCTCCCGCTGGCTAATTTGGGAAAAAAGTACGTAAACTTGAACCGTTCACAGTTAATATCACCGTTACATGCGATTCCACAATTTTATTTCTTGCTATTAGTGTAGCACGGCTCTTATCTTATCGCAATATTTAGGCGTAAAAACAAAATAACGTGTTCGTTGTTAGTCAATTTGAACCCGTTAGAGCCAACAATGACAGGATTGAAGATCCGTATTTATAGTGTCTGTATGAATAATAACAGGTCGATTGATCTGTTTGTTGTTTTAGCGAGAGTGGAGAGGAGGGAGCGTCGCGACGGCGCCGCTAGCTGCAGCACCACTCGCGGCTGGTGATATGCATCCGCGCGCACTCCTTAAACTTTACAAAACTTTACGCTCCAAAAATAAACTTTGATAAAGTGCGCCATCGCTCACAAACGCGGCTCCAACCGGTAAATAAAGTCGGCGGAGAACTCGAGTACTAACCCTGAGCGATGTGCAGGTCTGGTCCGTTTCGGAAATGTGCTGCGGAATCACTCTCGCGGTCGCGATATGGTGCACTGACTTTAACACTTTGGACATGTAAAGCGTGCGAGAGGTTGGCTATGTTATGTCGCGCGGCGCGTGCCGGCGTGAGTCGGCGTCGCGGTCGGCGCGAGGAGCGGAGCGCGGCGCGTGGAGCGGAGTGGCGGACGGTCAGCGCGGAACGAGCGACGGGCGACGGGGCCGCTGGGAGTGTGGCGGCTTCAGCGCGCCCGCGTCCCGCCGACCGCCCGCGACAGCGAGACCGCGCACGCGTCGCCCGCCCAACGCCCGCCCCCCGCATCGACCGCCGCCACCCACCCCCGCCCACCACACCACCGACTGTTTTTCTCTCCCGGCCGGGGGACGCACCTGATTTTTTCCGTGATATTTTTTCCTTCGCGACGCGATCCGTTCGCTTTCATTACGGTTTCGAGTTTGATTTATCACCGCGGCTGCTTGAAATATTCTTGCGATGTAACTTGGTGTCGAACGCTCACCTCCTAATTAGCATCGATTGATCGTAATAAAGGAAACTGTCAATAACATATTAGGTTCTTAATTATTACTCTCCAGAGATAAATCATGTTTTATCGTAAGGTTTCATGTTTTTAAGCTGTCCCCCCGGTGACAAAAAATATGTTTAAAAAATAACGGTTTTCTTTTGGTTTTTATTAGCAGAAAACAGCAGTTTATTTCTGAAAATAGCGTTAAAATATTAATACTGTGTGTTTATGTTTCAAGTTATTTCAACACCAAGTTTGAAACCAGACTCATAAAACAAAACCCAGACGACTTCTAAAAGTAACTCACGCAACGCTACGCCGTCGTCGATATGTTTTGACACGTAGCGCGTAGCGCGTAGACCCTCAAACCTGCCGCGTAGCACCTGTCTACGTCGTAGCTGCAAATGTTATACTATTTTCCTTTGCGCCAGACGATTAGTATTCCCCGTCCATTCCGCCCTGCTTTCCTTTAAAAACTTAACATATTTTGCCCACGATTCAATTTTAATGTTTTTACATTTTGTGTCATAACTTTTCGTAAAAGGAAATCAAACATGACCCTCCAAAGTCGAGTAAAAATTACCTTGACTCAACCGAGGCAAGGAGTTATTTGTAAACGGTTGTCGTTTCAGTATTTTTATGCAAAACACGAGGTTCCCTTGTACCAAAATTGTTTAGGCAGTCGGTATGCGATTTAACTTTATACTACGACAAGATTGCGGAACTGTGGATCCATCATATACGTTGCAATAAAAGTTGTAAGACACTGACGAATGTAATATGGAGTTGAGACTAGCGAAATGTTATAAAAGTTTGTCTTTGAAATATTGTATTGTTTTGCAATCGCTCGGAGCTCTCTTGCTATTCGAAACTGTGTTTTGAGTACTTCTTTGCGAAATGCATATTACATATTTCTATTACTATATGAACATACTTCAACCTTTTTGTTACACTTCTAAGTTAGTTGTACTATTATAGGTGTTCAATACTGAATGTACATATCAGCTATCAGTATATGCGAGACAAGCATTTTCAAATTAGTCTACATATTTAATCAATTTTGTATTGCTTTATTGCATTGGATCTTCTGTTGAAATAAATATGTAAAAACAAAGACCATAATTGCATACCTACTTGTTGTCAACAGACGCTCAACTACACACTTAATATTACATGTTGCGTTAAAAAGTGCCTTTTAAAAAATATATAAAATGAATATTACTACATGAACTACACACTTAATATTACATGTTGCGTTAAAAAGTGCCTTTTAAAAAATATATAAAATGTTAAGAAAGTGAAGCGATCGAAAGTTTCACGATGCGAACGGTGAAAGTATGTTGGAATATATTAAGTTTGAAACAAGTTCAAGAATATGACGTGCTCTATGGCATAGGATGTATTGGAAACTAGCTTTGACCTGCGTTTTCAACCGCATTGTCTTGTTATTTGTTTAAGGGCCCTTAGACGAATAACAAGGGTGAAGCCACCGGTGCTCTTATGTTTCATTTCAGGTTTTCATCTATCTGTATTACGTATAAAAATTCCTCAAAATGTGTGCAGTCGTTTTTGCGTGAAAGCATGGCTTACAAAAAAAACTACTCATGCAGCCTGCTGCTCACTTGGACATTAATACCGGACAGCGGTCGCCCCATTTTAATTACTTATTTTTTACCCCACTTTAATGACTGTTTTTCTTAATAATAGTGATAGCTCAATCCAAGTCAATTAATTCTGTGTAAGTAACAATTTTCATCGGCGTGATTGTGTAAAAACATAGAAACATCGAAACTTATGGATGTATAATTGTGTAATTATTATAATTTTTTACACTAATTATAATTTTTTTTATACGATTATTAATTGTTATGGTATTGACATATTAAATTTCAAATTGTTATAATGTATTGTATTGTGATGTAAATTTTGTGATGTACTTATGTACGATTTATGGATTTATGTATATTTGACTTGTAACCGTTTTTGTTATTAATTAATTACTATGACTACTATGACTATGACTATAATATTAATAGCATAGTTCCTGTCCTTTAACTGTTTATTACTTATACGAAGGAAATTGAATAATTTGATTAATTTAACAAGCTCGGATATTTTAATGCATATTCTAAATGTGCATGCGCCTATTATATACGGCAACATAAAGTAAACGACATCTTCAAAATGTATCTAGTGATTGGGTTATATCCTACGTAACATACGTAGGATATAACCCAATCATATATTGCCGTAAAGAGTATGTTAAAATGTATAAATTCTACACAGTTCTAGTATCCTACGGATAGAATACCTAATATACAACCTTGGCCTAGTTTAGGTGTTGGAGATTATATATAAATATGCTGTTTGGAATATTTACTATGTCTCTTCCTTAAACGTGAATTATATTATCAGTATCGCTGCTTAGTTTCAATACTACTTCCCGTTTTTATTTCTTTTTTTGTTGACTATGACTAGTCAACAAAATCTATCTCGTTCAAATAGTATCTTTCCAGGCAGGACAAGATAAAAAGGTTGCTCGACACACAGAAAACGCCTGCGGAAGAGCTATTGATCCATTAAGGAAATAATGAAGGGACCCTTTCCACTATGCTTAAAGCGAAAGCTCATAGACATGTGCATTCTCCCCATTCTCACATACGGTGCACTTGGTCACATACCAACAGCCAGAAGTTCAGCCTTGGGGTGAGCCAACGGGCTATGGAGCGCAGTATCTTAGGAGGCAAACTTTTAGACCGCGTTAGAAATACGATATTGCGCTCCCAAACACATATAGCCGATGTAGCCCTGAAAACCGGAAATTTAAAGTGGGACTGGGCTGAACTCTGGGGACCTCTGGTCTAAGATAACAACAGAGTGGGTTCCGAACGCGCGTCGGCCACGAGGTAGACCCAGACGGCGATGGCGGGATGAGCTTTACTCCCACAACAAGGACTGGCCACAAATAGCTCAGGATAGAAATGATTGACAATAGGGAAGGGCGGCCTTTTCCCTGCAGTGGGAAACTTCCGGTTTATAAATAAGTAAAAATAGTAAGTCAACACTCAATTTACCAAGTGGGTTCAGTGCACATGTCACATGTTTAGCTGATTTCATATTCAAGGTTTTAAAAATGACAACGCCTTAAAACTCATGCTTTTATGAAGTAGATTCATCCCTATCAAACGCTTATCATTTTATACCACAAGCAAAATAAAAACTCTTATAAGTGTAGGTAAAATGCCTCGTCTGGTAAGCATGATTAATTGTGTGTTTCACACACTGACAGTCACTATATATCTATATTAAGTATTCATATACACTTCCTGATATGTCGCACGTCACCCCCAGACATTGTGAAAGATTACTTCTACTGTGAAATAAGTCGGTCACGGTATTAATACCGGTTTTGTCATAGATTGAAGCTGAAATCTTGATGGATCAGATATTTATTCAGTCCCTAGTATTTTGTACACATTATCATCAGCATAAATAATAGAAGTTGGTTACATAACAAAATGTAATCATTCCCACGATATACCCTCAGATCTCCGACTTTTTTATTTTTGTGCGGATATCATATAGTTGGTTGCTAGTTTTTTGTGAAAAATATATTTTTCAATAAAAGCTTTTCTAAAATTAGTGATCTGAACCATGTGATATGTACCTAAACACGGCCAGTCTTCTATTATCCATCGAGTAGTACCATTGTTCAATTTCCCCCTCCATCTTCAGATCAGCTCGCTATCACCATAATATTGTATTGTAATCGGAACTTGACAGGTATGCAAAATTACTTCTCAGTCGGTTGACTGCTTTAAAAAACAATTGCAAGGTTTGACCCAAACATACATACTAACATACAAACATTGCAAGTTAAGTAAAAGCTTTTAAAAAATTACAGAATCCAATAACTTGCTTATACAACAGATAAAATAATACTATACAAGCTTATACCTTGTTAATCTCAATCAGCCGACATAACATAAAATTGCCTTTATGCAATAATATGAAATAATATTTCAAAAATAGACTTTGTTTTTTATAAGCAGCATGAGTTTGAAAATGAATTCGAAAGAAGCAAAGCTTGGTGTACGAATCGTTGATGAATACATGACGGACATAGAGACGACCTCTGTGGTGCGTCGGGCGAATGTTCGCCTACGACGCAGGAGGTTGCAGGTTCAATTCCCGCCTCGGAACAAATATTGGTGCGATCTGTAGATATTTGTTTAGGGTGTTCTGGGTATTTTCTATGTATTATAAAAAATATCTATCTATTTAATGTATTGTATTAAGTATATCAGTTATCTAGTACCCATAATACAAGCTCTGCTTGCCTTGGGGCTAGATAATGTTGTGTGGAATGTCGAGCATTATTTATTTATTTATTTATTTTATATAAAACAGCAATCAACAGCATTATGTACAAATGAAATGCAAGGACTGTAACCATTTAATCCGCACCTAATAGACCCGCATCCTGACCGCTACAGGTACTATTCATATCTTTACCCTTTTCGTGCTCGTAATAACCTTTAATTCTCAACAAAAAACATATTCTACGAGGTATAAACTGTTTGTGAGCACTTTTGATGAACGCCATCAAGCTGCTTTGACGTGTTCATTAACACGATAGTCAAACAGGAGAAGGTTTGTGCGGGCAACCTGTTTGTTCCAATTTGGAGATGCTTTGCAGTTTAGCGAGTATGAGTACAATTATGACTATTTTTTTAAACTAATAAACAATAATTAGGTTAACTTTGTAAGTTTGCATCTATGAAGGAGATTATCTGATAAAAAGAAACCAATAGAAAAACACACTATTCCCAAGTGATAAAAGTTATATTTTACTATGATACAAAATAGTTTTAAGTACACAATCATTATATTTGTAAATCTCAAAAAATAGTAGATTGGCTGATTTATCGATGCACTGACCAAACAGTTTAATTTAAGTAAACACAATGTTAAGCTTAAGTAGCCTTTAGTAGTTCAACAACAGAATCAGCAATACTTATACACGTAAGTTTTATGTTTAAAAAATAATGGCTTTTATGTTAAAAGTAAAAGAAAAATTATGAGGTGATGATGTTTGGTTGGATTTGTTCCTAAAAAACTAACTGATAACGTGCTGGAGAAGATTTATGGACCTCCGGAATCACGGGTCCACGGGAACTAAGTCACGGGCTGTTAGTTATACATATTCTTAGCCAAAGCCTAACATCAACCAACTGGGTGAGAAAAGGTGTGTAAAATTTAATAACAGAACATCGCGCAAATGACTTGATGTAAATTATTAGTTGATTTTAAACAACTTTACTCCGCTCATCTTTGGTCACTATCTATGTAATAATGTATGTATTACCACAGATAAAAGAATACTATGTATTACCTTCGTTCAACAAAGATGTTCACCGATATATCCGTCAGTTGAAAACCAAGGATAAATCTTATTTTGTTTGAATGTATATACTCCCGAGGTGATTGAGAAATTGTCTCGCACAGTGTGTTTGTTAATTTTTCATGAGTTATTGTGATGTTTGCGTCTGGGAGGTATCATATCATGCTCATGAGCTGATGATGAAAGCCACAGCGCTCCTTATCGATTAGGAGTTAGGAGGTTACTGAATTTCAGACTTAACTAACTAGTGGTTCGCCCCGACCTGAGACCTCGCGAATACACGCGATTTAGGTAGGTTACTTACCTTATTTATTTCGAAAAAATATCTATGTTTTAAAAATAATTGAGTATATCCACATAAAATGAACGTAGTTATCACGGTACTTCATATCCATGCTTCAAAACGCATCGATAGCGCGATCTAACTTTCAGGCATAATTAACATTGCCATCTACTTGTGGATTTGCTACTTAACAACCAAAAATTACGTTTTTCATCGCAAAAAATTGGTATTGGACAATCCTCAATTTTCGACTTCTCCTTGTAGTTTTGTACAAAATATTCAAATACCTTTCTAACCGTATTGACTGCCAGTTCAATTCTGCACCTGGCTTGTAGACTTTCTGAGGGAAAGATCCATTCAAGTAGTTATTGATGGCTGCTCGTCGGATCAATTGGCTATCAACGCCGGGGTACCTCAGGGGTCTGTGCTATCTGCCTCACTGTTTCTGCTGCACATTAATGATCTGCTACTGCCCGGTACATTGGGTATGTGGACGACAGCACAGTTGTGGAGAGATATGTTTCCACTGCCCGAGCTTGGCATATTGAAATTCAGGAGCTAAGAGATGAGATGTTGCAGCGTCTGAATTTGACTCTCAAGGCCGTATCCGACTCGGGCGATGCCAATCTAAAGTTCAACGCCTCTAAAACGCAGGTTTGTCTCTTCTCGGCGAAAAAAAGTCTGTTTCTCCAAGTTTCTGTATTCCGAGATGTACCTGTAGCTATAGGAGATCACCTCGAGCTCTTCGGTGTTTCGCTCACGCCTACTCTCAACTTTGGCTCCTACATCGAGTCTAAGGCAAAAACAGCTGCCATGAAGCTAGGCATCCTGAATAAGGTAAAGCGTTACTTCACACCAGGACAGCTTCTCAGTTTTTTAAAGCACAAGTCCGTTCTTGTATGGAGTAGGTACTGCTGCCATGTTTGGGATGGCTCTGCCAAACACCAGCTTGCTACCTTGGACTCGATTGAACGCTGAGCTTTCAGGCTTATTGGAGAGCAACATATGGCGGAGACTAAGATCCAGAGTCACGAACACCGCCATAAAGTCGCATGCCTTTCGATCTTCTATAGGTTACATTTCGGGGAATGCTCCCAGGAACTTCACGATCTGATCCCACCATCTCGTTTTCATCATAGGACGAGCAGACGCACGGCTCGGTACCATCCTTACATCATTAGTATACCCTCTGTTCGTACTATATCTACCTTTATAATGCGAACTGCTAAGGAGTGGAATACCCTACCGTCGTCTGTCTTTCCTGAAAACTACAATCTGGGTCTCTTCAAGGCTAGACCTTTGTGCTTTATCATCGGCCACATCGTCACTTACCAACAGGTGAGATTGTGGTCAAACAGAGCTATATCATGGTTAAAAAAAAAACTGACTTCTGAAAACATTTACTGAGATAAAATAGTTATGTGGTTTGAAAAGTTAGACCTACAACGTCGTTCAAATTCCTAGTAACGGGAGGGCAACAGTTTTGGTTATTGTTTTTTAGGGTACAAGTTTCGAAATTCTTCAATACTAGACTTTTCCCAGTATTTGTGTCATAAAAGCTACAAACGTACCAAATTTCAGCGTTGTAGGATTAGTGAATGTACCCTAGAGGTTATGGTTTATGTTTTTTTTTGATTTACCCTAATATCTCAAAAACTACATAAGTTATAAAATTTTAAAAAATAGTTTTGAAATGTCAAATCGAGGGTCTTTCATATGATACCTCATTTGATCTGATATTCTCACTTTATTTTTACCGCCTCTTGTACCCCAATATCTCAACAACCTCGAAAATCTTCAATTTTAGACTTTTCTCAGTATTTGTGTCGTAACAGCTACAAACGTACTAAATTTCAGCGTTGTAGGATTAGTGGAAGTACCCTAGAGGTTTTGGTTTTTCAATTTTTTTGATTTAACCTAATATCTCAAAAACTAAATAACTAAAAAAATTCAAAAAAATAGTTTTGAAATGTCGAAGCATAGAGCTTTTATATGACTACCCACTTGATCAGATATTCTAATATTTTTTTTCCCCCCTCTTGGACCCCATTATCTCAACAACCCCGTGACCGATATAGCTCATAACCTTACCAACAAATTGTACCTATACTATCTACCCCCTTATCAAATTTCATCAAGATCGGATTAACGGTTCGCAAGTTATGCTCGGACAAACATACAAAGGCCAATTTTTCCAAGTTGACTCAGAGAACTCGCTTCGCTCATTCAAATAGACAAAAATGCATGTTAGTTTTTTTTGAAAGCTTTGACGTTGATTGTTGTTTTAAGTGTATACTTTTTATTTTATTAATATATACTAATTCCATTCAAGGAAGTGTATCGCCTTTTACTGCATAAGGCTTTTATTCAGACAAAATCGCACAAATTAATAATTTTCTTAGTTATTGAAACTCTTTAACAGACCATTAAATAAGCAATTGAAACTTCACACCATATAACTTCTTGTTTTCAATTATCAAACGTAACTTTACTCTCACGCATAAAACTAATTTCTGTACTAACTTCGAAGACAACAAAGCCAGATCTTAGTATTCAAAGATCGTAACTACCACTGGGTGTCTGACCTTCTAGGTCAAGAGCCAACGATCACTTTTTTATGTCATTCCCCAGATATAGCTAGATAAGAATACAGTAAATAATATATCTGTTGCACTACGAAAAAATGGGTGAATTTTCCATTTATATGTAACTTTAAGATTTATAGATAAAATGTTTAATCACATAGCACCAATTATTAGACACTGAAATACAAAATGTATAAAAAAAAACTAAGAATCCATATAAATACTCTATGGGCAGGTATTTAGCTCATAAAGTCAGAATAAAATCAGATTCCTCTTCCTGTCTCCCCCCACCCCCCAAACATCTATCGACACAGAACATATCATCAATTTCCGCTCAATTGTTACTGCGTTCAGTGGAACTACACATATAGCACGAGCGCAGCCGCGGGCGGAAGCTAATAAAACATATCCTATATCACTTAGGGATAATGTATTAAATCGGTAGGTAAGTATTTTTGAGTTTATCAATTACAAACAAACATTTTGCCTCTTTATAAAAATAGTGTAATATAGACTAGAAATAAAAATAAGAATCGCATCTGATAATGACGTTGCTTGTCACTAGTTTACCACGTTACAAACAATGGCGTCAAAAAATCATCACTACCTCCTGTCCTATCTGCCTCTCTCTCAAAACGATCAAGTCCCGTCCACTTTAATACGTAAGCGGATGCGCATCCATCCCTAATTGGATCACAATCGGTAGTGGCGTAAGTAAGCAACGGTACGTTGGAGGTCTATAGGGACGGAATCGACGTGTCCTGAGCCCACGGAATCAAAACACAAGTGGAAGTTCCTACTTCCACTTATTTCTTAGAAAAATGCCTTCTTTTTTATTGAAACGGGGGGAATGTTAGAACTGATTTGTGTGAGCTAAATCAATCCCACTAATATCATAAATGTCAAACTTACGATTTTGGATGTTTGTATGTTTATTAATCAATCACGCTGAAACGGCAGACCGATTTACAATAAATTTAGTATAGTGATAGATATAACCTGAATCACAGATAAAATAACCAGAATTGAGTAATCAGCTACTTTTAACCTGGTAAAATGCAAGTGAAGCCACGGCCGCATACTAGTGTAGTAATAAATAAATCACGAATCCAAAATATGATAATGACAGTGAGTAGATGTGGCACGTTCCTAATAACTATGTCATTGTTGATAATCTCTTGAGTTTCGACTCTCAATGCGTAAATTAATTACATATATTTCAACGATATAAGGTCATGATAGAATGCTAAGCTTTATTTGATTAAAACAACTTACAGTGCAAATTTACAAATTAAAAAAAACATTGAGAATTAAGACAATGTATCAATCAGAGTATCACGTAACAAATCCTGCGAAGTACCGCACCTTATTGAAACACTCGATCTCGACAACACTTGCCACTTCTACGTTTATTGTTTCTTGTTTTGAATCGACGTGTACGTCCATGAATGGGTACGGTCTGATAGTTTTGAGGTCTCTAAATCTGATCGGGAAAGTTTGGGTAGATTTTTCGCTTGGATTCGCTTTAGTAATTTTTTAGGTCCATAGACATCGGTCCGAGATTTTGAATACATTTTGTTTCTTATTTGCCACGATGTAAGTCTTGCACACCCTCGTTGTTGATTTTGGTCTGTATTGAGGCTCGAAACGTATTGATTAAGAACTAGGATACTTTATGAACTGAGAAAAAAACTACGTAGCAGGCCTACGGCGTAGACCCAGCGTAGATTTTTGTATTTATCTTCGTTTTTTTTTTCACGGAAACGTGAAAATGAAGACACAAATTTTGGAAAAGAAGGAATGCTTTCTCTGTACAACAATATACCTTTGTTTTTGTCTTAAGTTGTAGCACTATAGAGTTCTCTTCTATTACAACTGCTGTGTCATTGGTTTTCTTAAATATCAATTGTTTTCGACCTGAATATAGCCATGTATTACAACTAAATAATTTAGATTAATCCAATAAAGCTTGTCATAGCTCCAATATTGCGTCAATAAACTTAACGTTTTATATTTAAACTCTATCAGACGGGCGCCTCAGGCCATTCGATCGGCCTTTACTTGAGCAGTCTTAAAGCACTTTAAAGACAACAATAAACCAAGCGATTAAACAAATCTGTAACAAAGTTCAATCGATTATGACTTCAATTGCACGAAACTAGAGTTGCCCGATGAAAATTCAGTAATCTCATTCTCTCAAAAATGTAGAAATGCTTTTACAAGTAGGCAATTTTTGGCGATTATTTTCAAGATAATGCTAACATTTAAAATAAACAGTAAATTATAGAAGTATGCGAAACGTCCATGGCTTTTAGCGTCACAGCGTCTCACAGAAATGAACAGTAAAAACCGGAAATGTATTTATTAAATAGTTACACAATTTTCGAGCAACAAATATTCACATTAATAAAAGACATAGCTAGCTTGTTACTAGCACAAAGTTGATTAAAATTACTAATTACCGCAACCAATGCTTTATTTATGTCAGATGGTTTATTCTTAAGTAATCGTCTGTCATTACGGATTATAAAGAGCTAATCGACAGCTCCTTTTATGGTAAACTTAATCCTTATTCTAATCGCAAACTTGTAGATAAATACCTTCCTATTCTAATAAAGCTGAGGCCTTTTGGTTTAACCTGGTTTTGATTTAAAATAGTTGCACAATCCCGAACACTAGAGAACAAATACTCGTAATACTCTCATCAAATACAATCGCGGCTGTCTGGACAGGGCTTAAAACACTAGGCCTGTATATCCCGCCATTTTCTCGGAACGAATTTCATTACCACTTGCTTGTCCGGTAATCCAGGCAGGTAAAACGGAGCGGTTCGATCACTTTTGACAAACAGCAAAGTTTGAACTGATTTTTATTAAGTCTGTAAGTGAAATCTAAAAAATTATAATTTTACTCCGCAAATGTGGTAGGTACGTGTATACGTATTACGCCTGTATTGTGGTGCTATCGATGCTGGTATAAATAATGCCTGAGTTTATCTTAATTTTCATGTTCAGGCGATATTAAACTATTAGCCAATGATCAGCCCAGTGTTCGATGATATGGCCGATGATCTAAGATGCAAAATAATATCCAAGCTACTTTATTTGCTTGTTTTGCATTTAATTTGGTACAGACTATGTCTGCCTCATTCTGCTACCACCTTCTATGTTGTCTATTGTAGATCCATCTCGCCAGAAATGGCAACATTTACATTTAACCAGTGAATGGTTTATTAAGCTATACCCGAGTGGGCAAGTGCCCTAATCTATCCGCATCCAGTTCGATTCCAGCTCTAAAACCACTTGCCTCATTTTTAGGTATAATCCATTTTTAATTGCCTTTCGCTGTACCATTATTAAATTTTCAAACTGAAATTAATTACGAAGATAAGTTTCGAAGGCCGTTGATGCGACAATAGATGGTATCGTTGTTAATTTAGCAAAGAAAGCTTGGCTTATAAGAGTTTGTTGCGATTACGTCGGATTAACATTTTATTTAGAAATGCTTTGTTCGAGATTGCTGGGTTCATAATTGAGGTTCCTTTTATTCTACTGTTGTAGCACTGATTAAACTAATTCGGTTATTATGTTTTGTTTAAATTTCAATAACACTTTCAATAAAACAGTGCAACTGTGCTTCTTTTTGTTTACGTACGTAAAATAAGATGGGGTCTTGGACATTTTTTTTTTCTATGCTCCCAAGGTAAAATGTACTATACTTCCCTTGAGATGTGTCGTCCCGGTAACCCCGGGTGCGCGGATTAATCGAAGACTGCAGTTACGATTAGTCGATGATTAATGCTCACATAGCGGCGCCATCTGCCAAATTAATTGCTTCATTTCCTCTCGACGCGACGGTACCAAATGGAATTTTGTATTTCCAATCGTAAAAGGTTCGGAAGTTTTTGTCCATCCTCGTACACTTGTTCAGGTGTGTATTGGACTCGCTGATTTACAGACATTTTGTGTCGTTTTGGGCCTTTTATTTTGAACAGCTGCCAATTAATATATGACAACACATGACGCTCTTTTATTCCCAAAACAAGTTTGAAAATACTAACTCAAGAACGAGTTGAATTCCTTTGTGTGCTTCGAAAGTTTACACAAAAGAGGGCCCGTATGATTTGTGAATGCGTGTAATTTTTCAAACGTCACATTTCAGTTACGTTTTTTGCCGACCTCCCGAATAAAGTTTGCCATTGTGCCGGTACGCGACTTTCTGGAATGTGTTTTACGCCGACTTTCTTAATACTTTGTTAAGGAATGTTCCTTAGTTTAGCACCGGTGACGTTCGTTTTCGCTTATTAAACTCCTATAAGGATTCAACTTGAGCCGTTGGTTCAAATTGAACGACAGAGTAGTTCGTGTGTCGCATCAAAATGTAGGCTTTAAAAAACTCTAGTTCATTTAGTGGAAAATGGTAAGCGGATGATTTATGGACAGGTAAAATTGCTGGCAGCTATTCCGTTAGATAATCCTTTGTCGTATTGGTGAGCACGCCTATCCACCGTAGTGGCTGTCAAACGAGCCTCTGGCTATCTGTTGATAGCTGTCTGCACATCTATCCCAGATTGACGGGCTTTCCAGATCGAACCAAATATAATTTTACAGTAAACTTTGACTAGAAGTAGTCGTAACTTTTGAAAATCTATCATTGTTGTGTTAAAAAAGATATAATTCTATCATTACAAAATAATATATGAAAAGAATAATAACAAAATAAAAAGTTTTCTATTTGTATGTCACGCCCACAAAAAACACTGTCAAAAGTGACTGATCCCTTTCTGTTGAACTTGATATTCTGTAAACTGATGTCAATTCTGGTATTAAATATAGGATACATATCTCGGAAAAAGAAAATTAATCACATAGAACAAAACAAAACATTCTGCTTCTATAAGATACTTGAAATAAGGTGATTCACAATCATTAGCGTAAAATTGATCGCGACTTCATCGATTTAATTCTTTTGAATGCTTTTATTCAGTACGACCTGTGGTTGAAGCTGCTAAGTATTATTTTTGAAAATATTAATAACCTCTCCAAGGCTTTTAAGCGCCACATTCATCTTTTTAGACCCCCCCCCCCCCACACCCCTCCCTGTTATGTAACTGTGTCATAAACTACCGTTAAATATATTGATTTTGGTACAGAGATAGATTATGGTGGCAAAAAAGCTATTTTTCCTTGTTGCCTCCCGTGCGAAGACGTAGGCGTTAGCTAGTGTGCAAATAAAACACTATATGTATATCTCTACTGATGTTTATTTGTTTTGTATGCAGAATCACAGAAATGGGTAGTTCGACCGATGTTGTACGATATTTTAAAGTAGGAATCTATCTATCTATTTAGCCTGTGTACACCCACTGCTGGGTATAGGCCTGCTCTCTAATAAGCCACTCTCTCCGGTCGTAGTATATAAGTGTATAAGTATATTGGTATAGTAGGTATATAATCGGAAAATTTAAGTGCATCGTTTCGATGAAAGGACTCCGCGTATGTAGTGAAGAACTACCATAACAAAACATAGTCACAGGTGTTGTTTGCATGATGCATTAACTTAGCGTAAAGTGGTTTCAAAGATGTCTCGTCCTACTTAATACATGCCAAAAATATCACAGTTTATCTAAAATAAACGTCTACTACTGTTCTATAGCATCAAATACGTGATAAAAAACTAAACAAGACGTTCTCTAATAAATCTGATACTCAAATTAAATACGAAAACTATGGCTAATGCGGGCCAAAATGCAAATAACTTATTAGCCAATGAGATGCGCCTGCGCATAGTACCGCTTCGTTGTTGTCGCCAGCACCGGCGCGCCGCCACGCGTATCGTTCAGTTTGCCAAAGAAGTTTTATTTTGTTTGTTTATTACTCAATCATGCCGTAACGGCTGAACCCATTCCGATGAAATTTGGTACACAGATAGATTATTACTTGGGTTAAGACAGGGCAATTTTAATTCTATTACCAGCCGACCAAAAAGCTGCGGCCTATGACAATTCCTATAGAAGTAGCAGAACCGATGGTTGGTAAGCTTATAAGAAATGACAGCTTTATAAATACCATCACAGAAGGGAAATAAAAATAAATGAGGAAGAGGAAGACCACAAATAAATTACTGGAGCCAGGTAAAGAAGATAGTTCCTATTATTATGTTGTATAAGGAACGAAATGAGACCGCATTAGAAAGACTGAAATGGAAAAAATTTCATCTGTTGTACCGACAAGAGCCAAACTCTTAAATCTTGAATGAATACATTTTTATTTATTGAAACATTCCAATACCATAATAAAATAAGTCTTGTCTTTGACTCTTTGACTTTGATAATCCTTTGACTGCACTACAAACCAAAATTACCATACCAGTTGATTCAAATTAATCCTCATAAAATAACATTTTAAATTTTCACACTGCAATGATTGTATTCGAATTCAGTGACCATTTCTCAAAAAACGATATACTACTACATTCGTTTACACATCATAATTGTGTACGGTCGCGGCACTCATTATCATATAAATGAGAGAGAAAAAGCACTGGTCGGCCATTAATCAAGAGAATGAAGCAACAACGGCTAATACACTTATCAACTTTAATTCAATAATCCGCCTCACAGTGAACGGTAACGTGAAAAATAAGTATCAAATGGAACGCACGACCTCACTAATCCCAATTAATTACAGTGGACTTTACGGTGACTTTGCGGGTGAAATGAAGGTGCAAATGACGGATTATAGACCGGCGCTTTTCGGTCACAGTGATAAAAAAAAACATGTTATTTACGTCATGATCATCGTCGAAAAAACACTTACATAAAACAGATACCCGATAATCTTCTGCTTAATTTCATCTCCTGGTTCTTTTGTGGTCACCCTGCTTAAGGTGACTTTGAAAAACATCGTTGAATGTGAACGTTGGTATTAATAAATATTTTTGCGTAACAGTACTCAAAAAAACTTTGATATAAACAATATCAAAGAAAAACTTAAAAATTATAAATAAAATAATTAAAAAACAGTAAATTTACAAAGAAATTAGTGTCTTACTTGGAATCTAGTAACAAAAACCATGGTAAATTATTACGAAGCATAAATAAGGCAAGTCTACGAGGCGTAGCATCGTAGCAGTCGCTTAGCGGCGTAGCCCGTAGAGGCGTTTACTGAGAATTTGGTGCCTTCTAAACTTCTTAAAACTATTATAATAATTCCGTGCTAGCACTTTGTCTCGGCACGACTTGACCCTAGTTCGGTGTTTGCAGCAATTCGTTGCATCCTTTGCAGATAATTAATTCCTTCTACGAGACGGTACTTTATCACTAATATTATGAACTAAGAATTTTTATTTTCTTGGAAAATGTCAGGCATTTTTTTTATACTACACACCGGCACTGTGCTGAAAGAGTCTTATCAAAGTCTCAAATACGTTCTCAGTTTACTAGGTACTCAGTTTAAAATAAATTCACTGGAATCGTGAAAAAGTATCAGACGTAATTATGTCAAATTAAAAATTCGAAAACATCAGCGTTTTATCCAAATTTCAATATCAGCTCTGTCCCAGTTCGTAGCTGCAAACGTTAAAGGTTTTGCGATCCAATTTCATGCCTTCGTGATCTTATGCACCACTGGTCTATCCACCAGAGTAATTTCACTAACACAAAGTTATGATTAATTATTGCAATAACCTGAAGACTACATTGTCCTAACGGTGAAATCCCGGGAAACAAAGCACCTATATCATACTCAGACTGCCTACTTATTTGGCATGTTACCTTTAAGTTAGAAAATGTATGCCTTCGATTGAAGTATTAATACAATTTACCACTTATGTTATTTTTTTTGTCGCATTTAAATTAATTAGACTAAGTCATTGACTGGCCATTTCCCACTTACTCTTATAAAATCTATTTTGGAGAGTTTAGTAGGCACGACAAAATTTACATTTATTACTTTGGATGCCGGTGCAACTTTTTTAACTGTTTATGTTTGCTAGATGGCACTATATGCTAAATTCTTTATATTATGAAATTTTTAGTATACCACTACGAACTATCTTGAGCCGCCTCCATCCACCATCTTCCTGCAACCTCTATAATGTCTTTAGTCCATCGAAATGGGGGCTTCCTCCTTTGCGTCTTCCGGTTTGTGGTCACGCTCCAGAACCATTCATCCCCAACGGTTATCAGTTCTGTGAGCTATATGGCCTGCCCGTTGCCACTTCAACTTGATTATTCTGAGAGCTATGTCCATGTTGGTGTTCTTCTACGGGTCTCCTCACTCATTGTATTATACAAGTAATACAAATAGGAAAATGCAACAATTTGTTCATTACAAATTATTTTTCCAAAGACCGTTGAAAACGATCTAAAGATCTATTTTGCTACCAGATGGTTGGGTCTATAGAGCCCAAATCAACCAAACCCAATATTAATTAACTAATTGTTGTTAGATTAAGTTATAAATAAAGTGTTTTTATGTGTATGTTAGTTTCTAAGGTATTTATGTTGATATGGGCTTACTGCTTAGGTTTAGTGCATTTATCAGTAAGCCTGAAATAAAGACTTTTTTTATTTTTTGTTTTGTTTAATTTGATCACATTTGTCAAAAATCTAGTAAATCTGTAGGATGCTGAGATCAGATACTTGCTGCATTGCCACGCTACATAGCAATTCCAATGGGTATAAAGTAATTATGTTGTTGCTTCCAAACACCCACTTGATGCGGCACGAGCCACATCGTTTGATGTGTAACCGTACCTTTGCCCGTTCAAACTGAGATTATTTCCTATAAAATCACTAAACTACAGCTTAAACCTTTTACGAGAAAGGCTGTTTTACTTTATTGGTGAACAGTTATGTCGTAACGAGTTTTTAATTAAAAGTCGAGTTGATTTCATTACTTAAGGCGGGAGCCACGTGTTGCTTGCTACTCAACGCGGCATAAAAGTCTGGCTTACATTTTCTGAAAACAATGCACAGGCACTCCGAGTTGCATACTCCTTACAACAGTTCTGACTTTCATAGCGTAGACAAAAGGGCTTCCTTCCAACAAAAACTCATCCACGCCAGATGATATGTCTATAGCAAGAAATTACAAAAAAAGTAACTCGTACGCCATACGCGTGGAATTTTAAAACAAGCCGTATTTTTCCTTCGCGACGAAGAAACTAGCGGATGTGAGAGGATAGACAAAAGGTTCACTTTGTTAGGTATCTGGCGTGAGTAAAAGCGAATGTAGATGAGCTCGTCGCCTCGCCCCTCGGCTCTACTTAACTACTCGTACAAACACAAAAGTCCTCACATAAATCTTCCGTTGGAGAGCGCGAGGCGCCGTCTCACCTGCGAGCGCGAGGCGGGTAACGCACCTCCCCCGATGAATTCAATAACACAAGAAATTATAATTTCACAACGCTTCTTCTCAGAATATACAATGACAAAAACGCAAATTTACCGCCCTTAGCGCTAAGTACACTTTATTGGGTTTCAGGTGAGTGCCTTCTTTATTTTTCAGACACGTTTGCACTTCGTTTATCAGTGCTGAGCTTCTTTCATATTAAGTGTGTACTTTCTATCTCATTAACTTTTAGATTATAAGATATAATGCTCCGAAATATTTTCATTGAAATGGATGATCTAATTTAATTTTCAGAGTTTATTCAAGTGATCATAATTTTGTAGTGTAACTATAAGGTATTCGGGTTTTGTGCTCATGTGATATTATATTTTTTGTTATTCAAAGGAAACTTCGTCTTTGTTTGTTTTTGACTTCCGTATTAAGTTTGTAAAAAGAAACACTTACTCCTTTGACTATTATGATTTAATATGGTTTTTGAAGTTCAATATCCATGTAGTCATCGTAGTACCTGACTAATAATTAAGCTGATCTTAATAACTACACGTTTACAAAAAAAATTAGTCCAAGCAAATACTATGAATAATGTGCAAATTCTTAAGCACTATCGTAAGATTCAATGAGGGTTTAACTTTTTTCATGCACAATTAAAACACATTTATACCCCCTAAAGATAAGCCATCGAAAACAAAGTGACTCTGCAGTGGATAAAGGAACAACCACAGAGGGTCCATCTCCATTCCTCCTCCTGTCCTGAACCAACAAAATGAACGCTAGGTACGGACCACGGACTGCAGACAGTCAGAAGAAGCCCTGCTGGCTCACCACGATTGACATTTTGCCTGCTTAACTTTCAAAGACTATTATAGACCTTGGTACCATCGTGGGGACACTCATACGACATTATCTCCTGAACAAACACTTCTACAACATCGGAGCCACAGACAATCCACTCTGCAGAGGGTGTCTGACAGAAGAAGAATCGGCTACCCACGTAGTCCTAGAATGCGTGGGAGTAGCAGCTCAACGTAATGCCTATTCATAAGGTAGAACAATGTGGAATTCACCTAGTTTAAGAAATTTATATTCTGGCAAACAAAAAAATAAAAAAAGCACTTCCTTCACAACGCAGTGTCACTCCGCGTAGCCTGCATGATCCCAGGAAACTTATGTGCTCCTTGATGAAGTTAGGTTGTCTAGCTACGTAGTCGGACAACACCCGTGTCCTAACTATAATTGATAATGAACTTACTATAAAGTTCAAATGCGGAAATGGAAGTTTTTTTAACATCACATAAACATCTGTTTGGTTTCGTTTACCTTAATATAGATTCACCGTAAACAATCGTGATACTAATTGCATTTTATATAAATTGAACTAAAACCATTCCATTATCTCTATACTGAAATTGATTATTTTACGTTCACAACTCAATAACTGAGATAAATAATTAAATGAGAGTGTGCACGAGACAACAACAAGCGGGATATCTAATCCAAGCAAATAATCACAATAGGAGCTTCGCTTGGATTCACACATATCTACAAAGCCTACTTCTTCAAACAAAAATCACCTTTACCTCAAAACAATACAGCTTAATTTATCTTGTATAACCATCATGATCTGAGTTTGTGTGACCTTACACACACTATTGAATCACATAGGAACTTTTACGATGACAAAACCACCTTTGCTTGAAGGCTTTAGATTTAATTAACGATTTACTGAGAATACCTTGGTAGGTGCTTTACGAATTACACGTTTTATTACCATTGAATATATTAATTTTGCTTTAGAAAACTTCTTTGGCAGCTGTTTTTATGTTCATTATAATTTTTTAAGTAAAAAGTATCACCTATAACGAACTTTAAAACAGTTCTGTTTCTTTAAAAACCCCAGTTCATCATTTTCATTCGTTCTGCTACCTACATGAAAAATGTATGCTAAGTATTACTGTCATGAGCAGACGCTCACTGATTAGCTGAGTAAGGACTAATTTAGACTGTTGTTCAGACCAATAAACACACCAGAAGCTTTTGGATGATCGCTAAATTGCAAATAGTGACATACTTAAGTACTTATGGATCCTAGGCATCATTAAAATTGACAAGATAGTCGGATGCATAGTATTCTACCCTGTATATTCCTGTAGTATTCACCTGTCACCATCAGCTAGCATCACGGTGGTGGTAAATCCGTCCTAATAGGCTTGTATTTTGAAAAAGTTATAAAGTTCATGAAAATAATCTACTTGTTACTTACATAGTGGATCTCGCCTAAGGGTCCCGGAGATTGGCCCATCCTCAGCCGTGCATCAAATATTCTACAAGTTTATACGTACTAAACGCTTCCAATGAAAATGAGACTATAAAGTTTCCGGGAGACGCAAAATGATTCTATTACGAATATGAAATGTTATTACCTCGGACGGATTATAAGCAGGAGCAGGTTCTCACAAATGAAATTGCTTCCCTCCTTTGGAATCCATTTTAAGGATGAATGTTATAATTCTAAAGAATGAAGACTTTGTCATTTACTGAATAAGACATTGTGTCGATTTAAACTGGTTGTGGAAGTTGATTTAGCTGAGTGTTTTGTGTCTATCGATATTATTTTGTGGATATTTAGTAGTAACACCATCTGATGGCACAGTGCTAGGAACAAGCTGGCTAAAATATTCGTTTAATACCAATAAAAAATTAACGAACCCTATCCATTGTATACCCCTATCAAAAACTTTTGTTTGTGAAATCTAAAGCGTTACATACAATGTATGTTAGCGGGCAATAATGCGCCTACTCATATATTTAAAATTAAATTGGTTGTATTACCTCCGGCTTATCGCGTTTCAGCTATCAGAAACTGTTGTAACGGTACCAATAGTTTAGACGGGCCAGTGTCACTCCAAATATGCCTTCAGTGTAAAGTGAGCTATATTGCGCTGATTTTAGATTCAGTATGTTTGCGAGCAATTTAAATTCAGATACCAGGGGGAGATGCTCGCTTATTTTGATGATGAAACTAAGCTGTCACACGCTATCAATAGGTAGGTACTAGGTACCTCAGACGCGCGATTACGTAACTCCATTGCAATCGGTTTCAATCTATTTCAATGCTGTTTCTATTTTAAATGACGTTCTTGCGATTACCTAATTTATACAGTCTAGTTGCAATCAAGCTTTGTAGGCAAACTGCGTAAATTGGGTAATCGCGAGAGCGTCCTTTCGGATAAAAACAGGATTGAAACTGATTAAAACTGATAGTAACAGAATTAAGTAACCCACTAGCTGATTTATTACATATGTGTATACAGTGTCAGTGTCTCGAACGGAGTCGTTGGAACAAAAATGTTTATTACTGCCTACTAATATTTATTCTGTGGCTTAGGCTAGGAAAGTAATTCGTATTGTAACAATGTATAGAAATAAGCCATTGTTTTAGAACGATAACAACTATAAACTTGTAATTGGTTTAAGAAATTATTGAAGGACTAAGGTATTGTGGGCTTTAAGTTATTTTAGGGGGCACATTTCGAGTTCCAGTTGAATGGTTCTCGTACCTATCTGAAATTGGCACCATTCTATGGCTGGACCGAATTGTAATCCACGATTAGAATCGGTGTACAAAAATAAAACTAAACTATTACTTAGCTTTTACTTGACTGTAGAATACGCCTTACCTGTAAAAATAAAAAAATAAATTTAGAATTGCTTTACATACATAACAAAAATAACAGATTCTGTCTACTACTTTATCTACTTTTTAGGGTTCCGTACCCAAAGGGTGAAACGGGACCCTATTACTAAGACTCGTTGTCCGTCTGTCCGTCTGCCTGTCTGTACACCTGTCACCAGGCTGTATTTCAGGAACCGTGATAGATAGACAGTTGAAATTTTCATAGATGATGTATTTCTGTTGCCGCTATAACAACAAATAAAAAAAAAACAGAATAAAATAAATATTTACTCCCATACAGCAAACGTATTTTTTTGCCGTTTTTATAGATAATGGTACGGAACCCTTCGTGCGCGAGTGTCGTACTCGCACTTGGCCGGTTTTTATTCATATTTTGCATCAGGACAACTTTGGGCAACATCTAACTGACCAATGGTCAGGCACTCCCACTCTCCATCATCATTATCATCATCATCAGCCTCACCACCATCATCAGCAGCTGCCTTTCAATCACGATTTCTCAATACATTGCGCTGCACATTTTAGCTTCTTTACAAGAGCAGTAATATTCAAAACATACTCCGCAGTGTATTCTGAAATCGTAGTCGAAAGCAATTACATGTTCGTTAGACAAAATGGGCTATCTATAGGCTCTTTTATCCCGGTATTTCGCAGCTACGCATGATCATATGCGGTTATAACACCATATGTACAATAAATATCGAATGTTTTTTGGTAATCATCATCATCATCATCATCATCATCATCATCATCATCATCATCATCATCATGAAAAATGAATATGAACATTTATTTATTACTACGAAAAGAGTCACTGTTTACAAAATAATTATTTCTTATAGTTATAACAATTTGATCATCGTCATCATCATCATAATTGGCAGTTTAAACAAAAGCCCACTGCTGGGTATAAGCCTCCTCCCTCAAACGCCACTCCAAACGGTTCTGTGCGATTCGCATCCAGGTCATTCCCTCTACTGCCTCTATATCATCCGCCCACCTGGCTGATGGTCTGCCACGGCCTCTAGTGCTCCCTCTTGGCACTAATTTGTGGTAATACTGACTGGTATATCTCCGGTAATGCTAACACAAACTACCTGAAACTGATGCCTATAATTATAACACCGTCATCGTTTCCGCTGAGCATCTAAATTTATTTCAAAGGAGGTACTCTACCTTTTCAGCCCATTAACTCTTACTTAGGGCATGTGTTAAGTGCTTAAATAGCTGTTTGTTTATAGCTAATTATATTAAACAATACTTAATTTGTAGTGCTGTTATACATACCTACATATATATGTACACACGTCTTTCTCCCTGAAGGGGTAGGCAAAGCCTCAATGGGCCTCTTTTCACAATGGGCAACCATCGTGGAACATAGGCGTGACAAGTGGTGAGCTCATTGCCACCGTTGCTTCCCACGACTGACTCGGCTAACGCTTTCTTCAAGTAATAACACATTCCATGATAAGCTAGCAGCCAGGACAACTCTTATACCAACGAATCTTATCAACAAGTCCGGGTAATCCCTTAGTTGGATTTTACGACATTCACTGGAGGAGACGGAGGGGTCTATTCTTGGGCCGGACACACCACAGCTTGTTATGTTATGTTTTTATCGTATGTAATTATTGTATTTAAATAACTTTACTTACTTCTTGGAAACTTTAAAAACCAACAATTATCTGTTTTTAACTTAATATAACAAGTACTACTCGTACTAGTAAATTTTTGCCACATCGTTCATCATATCATTTAAATCGGACCAAAAATATATTTTGATGATTTTTTTTTCTATGAATGTTTTCACGGCAGATCTTGATTAAACTTCTATTTGGAACTCTGGGCTGACTATAAGTTAATTTAACAAACAAAAAACCCCGACTATTTTCAGTATTCCACTATCATTTTATAAAAAGCAGCACTCGCAATGGACGCAAATCGTAGGACCCCGATAGTAATAACTCTTTTTATGAGAATATGTCACCACAGGAAAAATTAGAGCACGCCGGCAGCTGTCATACCTTGCAATTGTCTTCCAAAAGCATTTACACAAGCTAATGATCCAGGAAACAGCTACACCAATTTCCACCAAACATAGCTTGGAACCATCTCGACAGGAAAAATTAGAACACGCCAGCAGCTGTCATTCCTTGCAATTGTCTTCCAAAAGCATTTACACAAGCTAATGATCCAGGAAACAGCTACACCAATTTCCACCAAACAAAGCTTGGAACCATCTCCACAGGAAAAATTAGAGCACGCCAGCAGCTGTCATTCCTTGCAATTGTCTTCCAAAAGCATTTACACAAGATAATGATCCAGGAAACAGCTACACCAATTTCCACCAAACATAGCTTGGAACCATCTCCACAGGAAAAATTAGAGCACACCAGCAGCTGTCATTCCTTGCAATTGTCTTCCAAAAGCATTTACACAAGCTAATGATCCAGGAAACAGCTACACCAATTTCCACCAAACATAGCTTGGAACCATCTCCACAGGAAAAATTAGAGCACGCCAGCAGCTGTCATTCCTTGCAATTGTCTTCCAAAAGCATTTACACAAGCTATACAGGAAACAGCTACTCCAATTTCCACCAAACATAGCTTATAACCATCTTGCAATACCATCTTTCATATAAAGAAAGCCGTATCTGAGTCAGTCAAACTGTTTTGGAGATAAATGGGAACATTTTATTGCACACATAGTTAAACAACCTCTCACCCTAAACGAATATCTCTTCTTCATTCTTTCGGTGGTAAAATGACACAAGCAGATTAATGTATAACCCCGGACGAACTCTTTCACAAAAAAGTTCTACTGTTCACTTCATTAAATTCCTAAACTTTTGTCATACAGACTAAAGTAGAAACTAAACAATCCTTTGGTTCATAAACTCTCAGAGAGCTAGTGAAAAATTCTTAACTCAAATACCAAATCCGTAAAAACTCATGCCTCAAGAGATCTACAAATTGCTGCCACTCCGTTTTCGGGGAATTTCTAGGATCCGTTCATCTTTGGAAAGTTCTCAGACAGAGAAAAACCACCAGAGTTACCAATAAATCAAAATTCTCTCACTAATCAAAATTAGTTTTTGATGATATGACTATGCATTTTCCTTGCCACAAATCAATCAGGTTACAATCTAGGTCTTTTTTTACCGAAGTACGGCAACTAAGGGTTATGTTTTTAGCGGTCTATCTGTGGCGCGGCTGGCGATGGTTCGCCTGCGACGCAGGAGGTTGCGGGTTCGATTCCCGCCTCGGAACAAATATTTGTGCGTTCTGCAGATATTTGTTCAGGGTGTTCTGGGTGTTTTCTATGTATAATAAAAAATATCTATCTATGTAATGTATTATATTAAGTATATCAGTTATCTAGTACCCATAACACAAGCTCTGGCTTAGCTTGGGGCTAGATAATGTTGTGTGAACTTGTCCAGCATTACTTATTTATTTATTTTTATTTATCTATGTATGGTTTGTATTTACGTATGTTTCACCGTAGCGCGAAAACACCTAACAAATAACACATCCCATAATAAGCTAGCAGCCAGGACGAATCATATACCAACACTGACATCTTTATTTACATTAATATTAAATGAAGGCTTTGTAAGTTTGATTGATTGTTTGTTTGTTAAAAATATTGTACTTACAAAAGTACCCAATGTTGTGATTCAAGTATTAGGCTATAGTTTATTTTTACTTCTTACCTACTACTGCGAAGCTCTAGTGTACTGGCAATCGAACAAGTTTATGCTATATTAGAAAAATTAAAAGATATAATAAGGAGTTTTGTAAACAATACAAGTAAGCATCCTATGATTTAAAAACTAAGACAAATAACTTGAACATAAATAAAATGTTGTCTATTCACAGGAGAGCCGCTAATCGCCCCCGCTCCATCAAGGAATACCCTAAGGTCCGGTGCAGCGGTGCGTGAGGACCCAAGACGGACCCACGCCCTGCCGCTGACGGCCTATGAAAACAAATCGTTAGTAATAGCAGCCCACTTGTAGATGGTTTAACAGGAAACGATTACCGTGATCGAAAATAGTTGGGCTTTTGTGCGAGAACCTTTACCTGTACTAACAATTTCAAATAATGTTGGACGAGATTTTTCTTATTTTATCGCTTTTAGGGTTCCTGATAACCTCGCCATGTCCGTACGTCTGTATGTCTGTCCACGGCTTAGCTCAGATACTCTAAGTACATACTAGAAAGCTGTATGAATACATACCTATTCATCACGGCGAAAATGAAGTGAAATCAAATCATTAAAAAAAATTAGGGTACCTCATCATCAGCCGTCAGATGTTCATTTTTGCAAACGGATTCCTGAATAGAATATTGGTCTTGACACACCCGTAATGCGAGGTTTGCACGACCTATCCAACGACACTCCACTTTATCATATAGACGAAAGAAAAACATAATCCTTCACTATTATTGATTTCTATTAATTCTACAATACGTATACCCCTACAGGATTATGTTTTTCTATGTTTTTTTTTTTCGAAAATGGACGTCTGACTGCTCTTGATGAAGATGATATCATTACGGTAGACACAGACTTACTGGCCTGACTTAATTAATATTGCTCTCAACATCTCGAAATTACGATTAATTTAGTTTTTCTTTATGTGGGTTTTATAATTTTTCTTCATGTTTATTTGCCTACTGAAATTTATATAAATTATCTGGCAGACCGTCTAGCTGCATCTTTTTAGGGTTCCGTAAAAAAAAATACGGAACCTTTATGGATTCGTCATGTCTGTCTGTCGTTCTGTCCGAGTATGTCACAGCCACTTTTTTCCGAAACTATAAGAGCTATGCTGTTGCAACTTGGTAAGTAGATGTACTCTGTGAACCGCAATAAGATTTTCAAACAAAAATAGAAAAAAAACAATAAATTTTTGGGGTTCCCCATACTTAGAACTGAAACTCAAAAAACTTTTTTTCATCATACCCATACGTGTGGAGTGTCTATGGATAGGTCTTTAAAAATGGTATTGAGGTTTCTAATATCATTTTTTTTCTAAACTGAATAGTTTGCGCAAGGGACACTTCCAAAGTGGTAAAAAGTGTGCCCCCCCCCCCCCCCCCCCGTAACTTCTAAACTAAGAGAATGATAAAACTAAAAAAAAAATTTGGTGTACATTACCATGTAAACTTTCACTCAAAATTGGTTTGAACGAGATCTAGTTAGTAGTTTTTTTTTAATACGTCATAAATCGTAATCCATCCAAGAACTTTTATATTATGTTACTTGCTGCTACGGAACCCTTCATGGGCGAGTCCTACTCGCACTTGGCCGTTTTTTTTGAATTATGCATAAATCTACATGTGGGTAACGTTGTGAACATTATTAACAAGTCTTAAATAGTTAAATTTATGTATAACACAGATTTTAACTATTATTATTGACGACCTCTGTGGCGCGGCGGGTGAAGGTTGGCCTGTGACGCATTAGGTTGCGGGTTCGATTCCCGCCTCGGAACAAATATTTGTGCGATTGCAGATATTTGTTCAGGGTGTTCTGGGTATTTACTATGTATAATAAAAAATATCTATAAATGTAATGTATTGTATTATGTATATCAGTTATCTAGTACCCATAACACAAGTTCTGCTTAACTTGGGGCTAGATAATGTTGTGTGAACTGGTTCCAGCATAATTTATTATTTATTTATTTATTTATAATATAGTTTTTTTTTCTAAAAAAAAAATATAAAATAGACATTAATTGCTGCAGTCATTTAAAACAAATGTCACCTCCAAAATCCTGGTCCGACGTACTGATACAACTTTTATCACGACCATCACTTTTTTAATTAAACCCTTAAATTTTAAAAACCTTTAAAATGAATTAATATACACATTTACAAATATGAAACATTTCACATTAACTTGGTGAATCTTTCTAATATTATACGAGCATCACAGTCGTTTATGGCGCTCGATCGTCAAGTTGACGACCATAAAAATCCCCAATCTGCTACTTTTAGTGGCCGCAGTACTTGACAAATTAGATTTGAGTGAGTTTTGCTGACTAAGACTAAATTAAGGCCGACTTTGAGTGGAGTGCAGGCTTTTAAACGTGAAGTAGAGGCTTCGAGGCGTTAATGGCGTATTATGACGGAGCGAATGTCGCGCAAAAATTACTTAGCCTTAATATTGCTTAAACCATAGTTTTACATGATGGCTTGGGAATTAAAAGTGATGGGTTGATTTGATTCTTAGGCGAGTTAGGGTTTACGGTTCAGCTTTTTGATTTTACAATGTTTACTTCAATTACATCAAGAAGTAACCAAAATTCAGATCAAAATATGTTCGTTCGACGTGTCATTTCCTATCTAGTTAAGCCGTTATGGCTTGGTTTCATGGTAAACTTTCGCATTTATAATATTAGTAGGTTGTAGATAGGGACGGCCAGCAGCATTATATGTGTAATCAACACCAATACTGCAATCACTATCCGCCTGCCAAGCGTGATGATTATGGCAAATCCTCCCATTGCATTCTATGGGGGAGTTAATAACGGACGCATGGACTGGCACTGAGTGAAAGCAATATAATTCCATTGCACCCTGTGTTCAGAACCCTATAATCACGCGAGTACCTAGGCTATAACGCTTTTTAACCTACGTTTTTTACCAATACTAAATCCTCTCATATACAAAATCCCGCAAAAATGTCACAGACTATCCACGAGGCACTTGTAAACAATTACTGGTTAATATAGTTAAACTGGCGGGCGTTATCGCCAACATGTCCAATCGTCTGAATTTATGTGGGCTACCCGATGGCACTCATAAACATTGTAAAACATCCGGCAGATGGCGGGCGGACGCACGATTATGTTTCTATGGTTAGCGCTGGCTGGGAGTAAATAGTATACTTTGAAATGTTTTATTTTGTGTTTAGGCTATGATATGATGCTATCTTCTATGATAAATACTCATGCTCTCAGGAATTTCATGATCTGATCCCACCCTCTCCTTTTCATCATAGGACGAGCAGACACACGGCTCGGTACCATCCTTACATCATTAGTATACCCTCTATTCGTACTAAACGTTTCAGTTCTATCTTTAAAATGCGAACTGCTAAGGAGTGGAATACACTACCGTCGTCTGACTTTCCTGAAAACTATAATCTGGGTCTCTTCAAGGCTAGAGTGAATAGGTGCCTTCTAGACCTTTGTGCTTTATCTTCGGCAACATCGTCACTTACCTATAGGTAAGATCGTGATCAAACAAAGGTCTGTAAATTATAAAACGATCCTTTCATTTATCTCTTTTTCAATTATTAGCTCTTATAATCCTGGATGCGATTTATTTTATTTTGAACAAACGCTTTTTGCCCATATCTTCATGGCATAGAATTCGTCGTGACATCGTTTGGGCGAGGCCTATCTCTAGTAGTGGACTTCTTACATTGAAGGTATGTGCTGAACATTATATACATAACTTTTGAAACTATCATGGTTACGTACATAATTTTCACTAGAAACGGGATATTTACCATGATTTTTGAGTTTTATATGTTTTTTTTTTTTGTTTTTATGTTTTAATATCCCGTTTCTAGTGAAAATTATTATATACATAATTTGAGAACATTTGGAACTTGTTGTTTTACAATGGAGAACCAATCAAAATTCTTCCTTCTAAACCCTAACCGCGTTGTGCGAAAGTATAAAAGTACGGAAATAAAATAATGAGGTAACATTATAGAAGAAGGGAGATGTAAGTAGAAGAAAATGTGAGTTACACACAAAATAGGTTATAAAAATCTTGTTAAACTTCGCGACGAGTTAAAGTTAACCATTGATATACAACGTTAACAAAGTTCGTGGACATCCGGAACAGGAAAAAGTCCCGAAATCATTTTAAATTCAGTATTAATCCTCGAACCGGTCCCAAGCATCGTCTTCCATACTTCGTGGGATTTCAGAAAGAAAGCTGCTTCTGCAAAGTTCTATCCAAACTCCCGTGTAATCTTACTTATAAAAATAAACTTTTACATTAACTGATTTCGAATCAGAGGCAAAGAAGTTTTGCGAGGTAGGCCGGTCTCTTCCGTACAAGTTGCAGACTCAATCAGGCAGAAAATAGAAACAAATAAATACACGCTTAGGTAGTTTTGACTTGATAAGCGTAAGTAGAGTTGGGGCTCGAATTTATGGAAGAGTTTGGTAGATAATGTAAAAGTTAGCAGATAAGACAGGCTTTGCTAGGCTTCTTCGCGAGCGAGTAAAGCCGAATATTACCTACTGAGCTCGGAGACTCCGACCAGGTTCTATTATAGTGTTATTACGTTGCATAAAAATTTATTTGTGGATTTTCTGTTCTGTTTGTAACAGTTTATTCATGTAGGATGTGCAAATATGTATCCTTTAAGAGTCCTTTAAGTTTTTGATGTGTAACATCTTTCCTCTCGCTTTCTGCTATCTGTGGGAGTGATTTCGTTAAAAGGGATGGATGTGTGTAACAGGAAGCGCGCATTTTCCCGAGAGGTTAGTACTATCAGCAATGTTGTTTGTTACCAAGGAGGTGAGATGCTAGATGTTACACATCATATGCGACTACTCTGAGGCTCGCTCATACTTTTTTGTTAATTTGTAAAAGTTTCTATTTTTGCGGCACTATGCACAGAGATATTTTGTCTATTGTACTATGTACCCAAGCTGAGTGTATTTTATGTTCAAAATAAACAAAAAAAAATGTTTATTTTATATTTGACCCCTGACTAAATATAAGGTTGCCAAGGGGGGTGGGGTGGGTAAGTTTGAGGCCATAATGTGTCCGTCTGGCTGTGTGTATTTATGCATGTTTCTTTGTTGCCGGAACGGATTCTCTGATTTTAATGAGGTTATTTTTTATAAAAAAATGGTGTATGCGAGATAATTCTTAGATGTGTAATGGAAATTGGCGCAACCAATCCCATCATAAAAAAAATATGCTCGCAATATTATTTTTGACCTTTGGTGTAGTACATTGTTAAAAGCAGAGGTTCCCGCTTAACATCAGGTGGGCCATGTGCTTGATCTGTCATTAACACAGTTCAAAAAAGTAAAAAAGAAATATAACTAAGCTAAAAATTCTTATAAAAGTAATAATTCAAGTCCCTATAAATAACTTAATGATCTATAAGCACAGTTTACTCACATAATTTCAAACGCCATTATTCTTGATAGCAAATTTCGTTTTTAACCACAACTCTCGGCTAATGAGAATTTCCTTCATAATTATTCAATTACAAAGTTAATAAGGCTTACCCTCTCACTCCCGTGGGAACTCGAGGCGTTAAGGAAATTTTTCTTGAACGAACTGATAATTCATTCAAAATACACTTGAAACTCAATTGTTCGCGCCCTCGAGAAAATAATAAAATACAAGAAATACAGGAAATATGCGCGAAGCAGGAGTGTTCAGCTTAGAAATAATACATCAAAGTTATCAACCTCTCAGATCGAGAACATTATAATGCCGCAAAAATGCTACGTCTTTCGTTCGGGACACCCACGCTTTGAAAGGTCTCGATTTTCGAATTTTCCTCCTTTCTTTTCGCTAGCGTCAATAGAGATACGTGTCTACTTTTGCGAGCCGAGTGTAATTAAGGTGCAAAGATACCCGAAGTCTACCGACCTTCCGAGTAGTCTGAAGGACTCTCCAATGGTCGACCATGTACTTGGCTCGAGTTCTGCGTACAACGGGATATCTCCGTGCGTTCGAATGATTCAAAGTAAACATAATTGGATTTGTTTTCTGCTACTAGTTGGTTTTCTAAGCGATTTGCCTGATTGGGGAAAAGACTGAGTCAATAGTTTTCAATGAAAATTTTTCGTAGAATAGTCTAATGTATTTTGAATAGGTACCTCATTGGTCAATTGGATGGGTAAATAAATATTATAACAAAATTCGATTAATAAACGATTAAGAAAAGTAAGTTTGCAATTAATGTGGTTTTTGAATGCGCCCATCAAAGTTTCACGAATCAAGTGAAAATAGAGTTAAATAGTTTTTTCTGTTTTTTGAAAATTACATATAGGAGGTAAATAACAATTTATTTCTACTACCAACTTGTTTATTTTTTTTACGTCAAACGCAAGCACAATGCACCATTCGTGTGTTCTTATAAAAGCAGTGTAGAAATGTTGTATGTTCGGCGTATCATTTGGTGCACCAAGAAGTCACTTTCCGCTCGTTTATACCAACTACTATTTCTTGGGACTTCCTCGAGAATTTCCATTACTCTAAATATAAAAAAAAAAACATTTTCATGAAACTATCTGTGTACACAACAAAGTAGGTAAGTACATAAAAACTACATAGTCGATGAACTAACTTTATTTAAATGTGTGACAAAAACGAGTTTCAGAGAAATTAATAATCAGTACAGATTGATCAATGAGAAACGGATCTAGTAAAGAATATCACAACAATGAATAACAAACTAATTGGAACTGATTCGTTTGCCCAAACGCAATAAAAGGCGAAACAGACAGAAACATCGAAGCCAATCTTATTACGATGCCCTAACTTATTATATTCCACATTACATTAATTTCTCTCGAGACGTCTCGCAAACTAAGCGAAAGCATCTGCCCCGCGGTCGCATGTTTATTGAGAAATTGCCTAATCTCGAAGAGCTACAAAACAAAACCACATCGGAAATGTTGAACTAAAGTATTTCTTCTCTCTGAGGATGCTAGTGGTGGTACCCTTGTCTGCGCTAACCGATCACACCCTTAACGCTCCGAATTACTGTCCGGGCTGATTACACCTTCCCTCCCCTCACTTGCTTTCCTCTTCCCGCCCGCATCCTACCGCCCCGGGCCCTCCGTCAACTATTATTTGTGTTCCCTTCTTATAATTTGTCCGCTGGAAAAGTTCGACAAACACCAGTCATTCTATAAAACATAAGAAAACTTCTCGCACACTTTCATAGTACGCTTTGGGTTTGCTTGTTATTCTTAACTCACACTTCAACTTGAAGGTGGATTCAACCTTAATCTTCCAAAGACATATGAGGCTCTAGTATTCACGCATTCAGGTACAACTGTAATAAATCTCATTTGAATATCTCGTAAAACCTGTTTAATGAATTGCTGCTGACTTTAACAAGTAATAAATATGTATGTCGGTGTGTGTGAGTACGCGTGCTACGGAGAAAATAAATTTCAATTTATCGCCTCCACTGCTCGTTCTCATTAGAGTAAAAGATGAGAAATACATTTTTATCAGAAAACATCAACGAAATTTTTATATCGCGTCTAGAACCTCTACATAAACAAACACGAAATGGCAAGAGATTTTTAATGCTCTTATACACTTGATTTTCTTGGAAGATGAAAAAATGTGTTCATTGGCGCGAAACGAAATCATCGTGCCAGATACGTCTTTCAACAACAAAAGCCGCTGCGTGCGACGTGCGTGTTTAACATATTTTTCTAAACAGTACGGAATACTGGCTTACATGTATCGTCTTAAGGGGATAAATAATGGAGTTGTAAATGTGTGCTTGGCATACGAGGGTTGAGCATCGCTACAGTGGAGAGTAGATGATAATTTGACGTTAAAATGAGTAAAAAAATATTGGAACGACACGCGGGAACGTTACATAAAGGGAAAATGCACGAGATGATGACGTACCCATCAGCATCCGCGTGGATGGAGCTTTTGTTCTTTAATGTACACATTTGGAATCTATTAAAATAATCGCTACGTCATGTAAAAATATCAAGAAGAATTCTTTTGGCAATACCTCATCAAAGCTTATAGGGGACAAATTATGCTGAATGTTCAAAATTGAACGTACAAATCTAGCTAATATTATTGAATCTACGAAATGTTTGTCTAAGGATAACTTTCGAACCGTTGATCCAATCTTTATTAAATTTGGTAGTCGAGTAGAGAGTATTGTTTACAATTTGTAGGCAAGGTTATGAGCTAAATCGGTCTGGGGATTGTTGAGAAATATTAACAACAATTTAAAACTATTGAATATCAAGAAATCTAAATGTTGAATCTAATTCAAATTGAAAACTATATTTATTGACCGCGCGAGCGAAGCCTTTGCAACAACTAGCAAAACTGTCTTTCATCTTCGCGGATGTATGTTGGTACTCGCAGGTCAAATTTTTCAACTAATCTTGGCGAAACTTGATAAAACAGGTTGTACAATTTGATAGATTTTTTAACGCCGGCGATTTTTGTTTGGATGGGTCTTTTCCTCAAAATGGGGGTATTTTACTGCAGTGCCATTTAAAACATTTGGTACTCAATTCTAAATAAGAACTTCGAATATGAGCAAAATCGGTCAAAAAATGGACAAGGTATAGACTATGGATCATGACGATGTATTGCATAATTAAATCAAAACAAAATTTTCATTAGCTTTTAACATAACGAAAAAGTTATATATTAGTAGGAAGGCCAGTCCTCCGAAATTGAATTCCCGTTGGACAGACGAGTTCCGCGCCGACAACCACTATCATTGTGTTCTGCCTGATCTCCTGAACAAGAATAGACCGGTTGTCGCATTCTAAAGTAGTGGAGGGAGGAGAGAGGGGATGGGAAAGATTCGAAAACCGGGTATCAGATTTGGTTAATATCTCAATAACCGCTGGTCCGATTTCAAGCAATGGTTTATGAAAATCTCATAGTTTATAAAATATTTAGAAAAAAGGCGAATTTCAAACAAAAGATGATTTTGGCTTTGGTGAAAATGACAGTAAATGGTATCTAACTAAAAAGTAATGTATCAAAAAGAATTAGTAGCTTTTTTACCCTTTCTTACGGTTTTTTTTAAATTTCGATATAAAACTACAATATTGTGACTGGTTTTTGTAAATACCATAGTTTATTTAGTTTATTAGACGCTTTTGGCTTTGGAGAAAATGATAGTAATTGTTCTTAATTGGGCGCTTTATTCACATGTCTTGAAGTTTTTGCTTGATCTTAATAATGGCTGTATCTTTTGAACCCTAGCAGTTAGAAACTTGAAATTTTTCTGAATAAGTACTGCTTTGGTTTCAACAAGAAAACATAATAAGAATAAAATAAAGTTAAAAATTATGCTACAATAAACTTTTGTTTTTGCTCGTTCTTAATAAGGACTGTATTTTTTTAACCATAACAGTTAGAAACTTGAAAATTTTACAAAATATGTACTGCTGTAGTTTCTATGAGAAAACATAATAAAAATAAAATAAAAATACAATTCATAAGAATAAACTTTTGTTTTTGCTCGATCTTGATTACGGCTTTATCTTTTGAACCGTAATAGATATAAACTTGAAATGTTCACAGAATATGTACTGCTGTAGTTTCTATAAGAAAACATAATAAAAATTAAATTAAAATAAGTACTGATATAGTTTCTATAAGAAAACATACAAAAAATAAAAAAAGTAAAAAATAAAATATAGTAAACTTTTGTTTTAGCTCGATCTTAATAAGAGCTGTATTTTTTGAACCGTAACAGTTAGAAACTTGAATTTATATGTAATGCTATAGTTTTTATAAGAAAACATATTAAAAATTTAATAAATAAAAAAATCATAAGAATAAACATTATTTTTTACTCGATCTTGATTACGGCTGTATCTTTTGAACCGTAATAGATAAAAACTTGAAATTTTTACAGAATATGTACTGCTGTTGTTTCTATAAGGAAACATAATAAAAATTAAATAAAAATAAGAACTGATATAGTTTCTACAAGAAAACATAACAAAAGTAAAATAAAGTTCAAAATAAACAAAACAAAAACGTATTTTGTCTGAAATTGGCCTATTTTTGAATAAATAATAAAATATGGTATTTGCAAAAACCTGCCAAATTTTTGTCGTTTCTGAACCAAATAAAAAAATTAAAAAAGCAAAATACTGCTGAATAAATCGTTCAATTTTTAGTAATACATCACTAGTTAGTTCAGTTAGGTGTCATTTACTGCCATTATCAACAAAATCAAAACTTTTTTTTTTGAACTTTGTATTATTTTGAAATATTTAATAATGTATGATCTTTACAAAAACAATTTTATGACTCAATATGTCAAAGATTTTATTACCTATCGTATGACACCTTACTTGTTTAAATCGGACAAGCGGTTATTGAGATATTAACCAAACCGTATACCCGGTTTTTGCATCTTTCCCCTCCCCTCTCTTCCCCCTCCACCACTTTAGAATGTGATAACCAGTCTATTCTTGTTTAGGAGATCATGCTGAATACAATGATACCGGTTGTCGGTGCGGGAATAGTCTGTCCAACGGGAATCGCCATTTGACGACTTTTTGAGAAGTGGCCTCTCTACTATATTTCAAAAACCAACCTTTTTTGATTTTTGGCATATTAGGAAAAAAAAAACAAGTTTTTTTATTGAAAAATATCTTTAACAAATAAACTTTTATAAAATTTGTGATCGGAACGGTGTGCTGATCAAACTGAGCCCAAACACTGCCAGTCTACTATTATCCATCGAGGAGTGCCGTTGTCCACCATTACCATCACTATCCACCATCACCATCCACCATCACCATCCACCAACACCATCCACCATCACCATCCACCAACACCATCCACCATCACCATCACCATCCACAATCACCATCCACCATCATCATCCACCAAGATCATACACCATCGTTGTGACTCCATCATCCTTATCTCATTAGTATACGTTCTTTTCGTACTAAACGTTTTAGTTCTACCATTGTAATGCGAACTGCTAAGGAGTGGAATAGACTATCGTCGTCTGTCTTTCCTGAAAACTATAATCTGGGTCTCTTCAAGGCTAGAGTGAATAGGTGCCTTCTAGACGTTTGTGCTCCATCTTCGGCCACATCGTCACTTACCAACAGGTGAGATGCGGTCAAAAGTTTATGTAAAAAAAAAACTTCAGGTTAGATCGCTATCATCATAATATTGTAGGTATTGTCATCTGAACTCTATAGAATGATCACAATTGTAGATGGTCCCGTATTTTTTTTATCTAAATTTCTTTTTAAGTTTATGAAGGTAGTAAGGAAATTAGGTAATCTACATCGTTCACATTCTGCGATGTCTAAGTTCGGGGCAAACCACTAGTCTATTTAGTTTACAGGATTCAGTGCGCCTCGCAAAGTATCCCTTTATGCACATGTCACATCTTAAATTGGAATTCGGGATCGCTACGACTAACAATGTATTTTTAACTAGTGTGGGTACAACATACAAGTTAGAACCAAGTGGCAATGAAGCCGATACATCAACATCGTCACTAATGAACGAACGTAGCGTAGTTCAAATTAAACTCACGTTAGAGTTATTATAGGAACACCTATCTTTCACTGCAAAATAACTATCGTGGTCGTTATCGCTTACGTAGTACCTATTTGGGGCGTTTAGTACGTTCTAGTTAATAGCTTATCTGAAACTGTTAATGTGCTAGTTGTGACAAGTTAGTAGAGTCTTGCTAAATTGGTTGTTATATGTTATGGTGCTGGGGATATTGAGTTAACTACTAGAGACACAGAATATATAATAGTACAAGTACTACTAAGTAATGCCTAGGTACCTTAATACCCAATGTTGTATACTTTCTTTTGTTCTAGCATGTACCTATTCATTGGCCATAATTTAATTTTGTGTGCAACCTATGTATAAGCAATAAATTAATTTTTACTTTAATTTTATTTTTAGAGACAAAAATATCACGTATCAAAATGGTGTAATCTGTTTCGACAATTGATGGCTTTGAAATTAGCAATCATTTTGAAGTAAAGATGTGTTTATCTCTCTTACTCCTCTTCGACTACAACACGCATGACATCGCTTTGATAGAGACAGGTATGTTATTTGTGCTGACAATGTACGTGTTGCCTACCATATAATAAATTATCCCTAAGTTTAACAAACATTTGATACATTTTAATGATAAACGAGTTAATTTCAATCATTGCCAAAAGTCCAGTATACTTTTACTGGTAGTACTTTGTTGTAAATCAGTTTTTATAACATTTTTTGTTTTTTACAATGATACAAGTGTAAAAACGACAATCTGGCCTTTAAAACTTAACCAGTTTTCTTTTTGTTTGTTGAAGCGGTCGGAAATTGATCTCTTTGACTACACATTTACCCATTTTGTGGACTGATTTTTCATTTGACGTAGGTAATTTACGCCATTGAATGGCATGTTGGTTGATTTCCGTATGAAGACTATTTTTAGTTTGTCAATCTTGTTACTTTAAATTAATAGAGACACAAATTAGCCGGACAGCTGTAAGCTACTAATTTAAAGACACCTTTAGACATCAGAACCCACAATAATAGAGAAACAAAATAAAGGTTATTTTCCATAACCTTTTTACCCGATAGGGACAGTTGAGACTAAGCCACATCGAACGAGGCACAAAGACGTTGGGTGGAGCTCGTCGGACGCATCAGAAGATGGATCGCACTGGTAATCAGTTAATGCATTATGCGGTTTAACTACAACCAGGATGCACCGTGTGAACAACAAATATTGGTACAAATTAAGCTGTGACACTTTAGGTGCTTGTAGCAGGTTTTAGTATTACCAAGGAGTATAAGACATGGTATTTGTAGAACCCGGTTGACTCAGAGTATTTGCTGTTAGCTCACTTGTCTTATATAATTTTAGTTGGTATCTCAATCAATATATATAAAATGGTTGCGTGTCTGACTGATTGACTCACCAGCTGACTATTGACGCACAGCCTAAACCGTAAGTCCTGTTGATGACTAGGGGTTGCACTTAGAAAGGAACTTGCAATTTCTACAAATTATTAAATTATTTTAGTATAGTTTTTTTAACACTTTTTACAGCATAACTTGTGTGAATTTTGCTCAAGAAGTACCTATTTGTGGCTATCTGAACTGTTATCACAGAATATATAAAGCTATTACAGTTACTGTACTTGTTCTGGGGTAGCTCATATCAATCAATAGATCTAATCGAGAAATAAGTTTTTTGGGGAAAAAAATACAAGCTTTTGGAACATATTTTGTGAACCGTGTGCTGATTGAAATGAGTCTAAACACGGCCAGTCTAATATTATCTATCAAGAAGTTCCGTTGTCCACATTCCGTCTCCATCATCAGATCACCTCGCTGTCACTATAATATTGTATTTTCATCGGAACTTGACAGGTATGCAAAATTTAATCTCAATCGGTTGAGGAAAACTGCTTTAAAATTCAGTTGCAAGATCAGAACTTACTTTGCAAGTTAAATAAAAATTTGTAAAAATATGTAGTTGTATTGAATTATCGCTGGCTAAAATCAAGCCAATCCCTTATAGTACCTACCAGTCAATTCTCATAATCTGAGAATCAGGTGCGAAATATGACAGAATAGTAATTAGATGGCTCCTCAATATGGATAGGATTGTGCCTTAAACCAACATAATTATCATAACTAACGCAGAGGCGGTAAGCGGTTAAATCAACTACGTTATCGAAGGAAACCGAATTTGAGTTATTACGAACCAATGATTAGATTTATGTGTCGTGACTTTGTTTGGTTTTGCATAATTTTACTGAAGATTGATGAATTGGGGAGTTTTAGTACTAGACTGGGGTGCTTGATGATGCATCAGGCGCTGAGCAAAGAAGTTTAACTTTCATTTATTAATAACTCCGTAGACAATAGACAAATATTGCATGTACCTATAGGAAGCCGACGAAATTGTGTCTCGTTTATATTCAGATAAAAGAATATAAGAGATAAAAATATATTTATTTTGTTACCTCATAAACTTTTATAATCACTAACTTGTTATATACATCAAATACTGACATAGCTCTCAGAAGTAGCATGTAGTATTTTTTTTTTTTTTATACTACTTGAATGACGGATCAAGCAAATGGCCCACCTGATGTTAAGCGGTAACCTCTGCCTATGAACAGTGCATTACCTCATAGGTCACGTCCACCTAGGACGCGCCCTATGTGGCATTGCACTGCGCCCGCCACCCAGAGACATAAAGATGAAAAGTCTCATGTGCCTTTAATTAGTGTAGTGGCAATAGGAAGGCCATATAGCTCGTAGAACTGACAACCAATGGGGAATAAAGGTTCTCGAGTGGCGCCCACGAACCAGACAACGCAGTTACTCCAGGATCTCGGAGGATGGCCTCCGACGAAGTTCATCCTCTGTTCTCACTTTTTGCGAGTAATTTGTTTTATTACCAAAAATCGAGCGAAGCTTGTTCTCACCAGATATTGTTATAAATATAAGAAGCTAAGTTATACCTGAGTAGTAAAGATATATAAATCTGAATTTTTATAAGGTATGTTTTTAGCTTCTGCCCGCGGCCTGTGCCGCGGCTACGCACGCGTTATATGTAACTCAACTCTGTAACGGTTGAGCTTTTGATGATATTTGGTGAGTGGATGGATGCTGAAGGGGGACTGCTTTTTATCTCGATACCACATGTATGCGAAGCTGATAGTTAACAGCTACTAACTGATAAGTTGCGACGCGGTTCAATCAAACGACTACTAAAAGTTCAAATATTTATTTCAGTTTATAAAAGAACATCACGTACACTATTATTTCACTTTGTGCTCCCAAATATCGAACATTGCGTAGTATCTCCCGCATTTTTGTCGAACTACAGTCGATTTTACACACGCGTATTATTTCCCCATCATGCCAAGCGAAGTAAAATAAAGCTACAACACAAATAGGTTTCGCGTCGCACATTCAGCAGATTACGAGTAGTTATCTCCACTGTCTCTCTGGATACAGAAATATCGCATAAGTAACAGAATTACTTTCTTTCAAAGTTTAGATTTATTGACTATTGCGTAAGTTTGTTCGGCAGTTTTACTTGTTCTTTATACTAAATCATATCTGCGATTACGCATTGCTGACGTTGGGAATATATAGGTAAGGTGAATAGTACCTAGGAGCTTTAGGGCGTGACACTGTCCGTAATTCTGCCGGCCTAGCCAAGTGGCATTCGCTTCGAAGCGATTCCATTTTTACAGTCGTAATGCAATACAAAAGACCACGTGGCATTTCGATAGCATACGTCAATCTCATACATTTTTGGCTTTTCTACAAGCGACATCGCTATTCGATTGTTACTTTGTCTACGGCCTCTGACCTCTGAAAAATAAAATAATTAAAATTAAAAATGTACCTTCCCAAACAAACCGCTCTGTCCATGGTCAGAGAAGTTGTATTTGATTTTCAAGTTTAATATTGGATTGAACTAAATACAGATTATAAACGGCACCACGTAATTAAAATTAAAATTAAATCTGTCAAGTGCGAGTAATACTCGCGTGGACAGGGTTCCGTAGGTACGTTATTTTCACTTCATGAATAATTTCCCTTTCCCGTGGTAATTTAAAGAAGTAGGATTTTCGTTAAGGGCGGGAGGATAATAATAATATTATTAATATTTTTGAGTAATATTTAATATATTTTGCATATTTTCTTGAATATCTTGTAAACAATGAATTGTAAATATGGTTTTAAATATTTATTGTACAGATTCGTCCCAATAACAATTTTATGAACGAATAGAAATATATAGATAACAAGTAACAACGCTTAATATGTAGGTACCTATCGACCAAAAATAACAAGATGCATAAAAAACCGGCCAAGTGCGAGTCGGACTCCCACACGAAGGGTTTCGTACCATACTATAAGATTCAACATTTATGTACTTTAAAGGTCGAGCAAAAAAGCCGTTTAAAGTATAGGCCCCCTTTATTTTTTTATAATTTATTGTTATATCGGTAATAAAAAAAACACACTGTAAAAAAATCAACTGTCTACCTTTTATGGTTCATGAGCCCGCTGACAGACAGACGGATGGGTAGACAGGGAAGGCATAAGGGTCCCATTGGAACCCTTTGGATACGGAACTCTAATAAAAGCAGAATATGAAATAAAATACATAAATGTATTTTTTAAATTGAATTATACGGCACACCAAATATAGTTAAAAATACGTCAGTGCAATATGATGAATAGGCACAATACGAATTAAGATTCGCGCTCACATTTCAGCTGGAAGTGACACATTCGTTACCAGCAGCGGGCGATTTTATCGGTTCAATTCTTCCATTCACTGCTCCGTGCAAAAAGTAATTTCAAGTGCCGCGACGCATGAGCGCGTGCTTATCTATTTTTGAAGGAACGCATTCTGCGATCCGTTAAATAGACTTAAAGTGAGTCGAGCAGACTTCCGCGCATATGTGCGAGTGCCACGCACCACCTCACTCCAAAACAGCCGAGTATTTATTCTGAAGACGACGCTACCTTACGAATATTTAAGGTCGGAATGTTATTCGCCGTCTAAATTAATTCTCTATTACTGACCTTAAATATTTATGAAGGAGATTAAAATAAAATGTTTCTGGAATATAATTATGGATAAGGTATATATTTATCCCCAATAACTACTTTGCTGTTGCCGTGGTGTGTCCAGCCTAGGAATATACCCCTCCGTTTCCTCCCGTGGATGTCCTAAAAGCGGACGTAACGGATTACACCAGAGGATGGGCTGCAGCTTCCACCTGAGTACTTGACACCAAAATTGCGATTAACAATCCGCTTTCCAAGCGTGGTGATTATATAGCATTCCCCCCCCCCCCCACTGCATTCTATGGGGGACGCCTGATCCAATAGTGGGCGTCAACGGCTGATGGCGAGGACTTACTGTGCTTATAATCACTAACATAATACATACATAGTTATATATATATAGTAATATTTTTTATTTATTCTCAAGAAGAAAAAATACAAACGTAACACCATTATAGTTATGTTCATGTGAGTAGGTATTAACTAGTTAGTATTAGACATGATTCAGATCAGCCCTGTCCCTTGCATAAAATAAACATCAAGTTGATAAACATAAACCTTACTAGGTTAAAAAGTTTCAAATACCTAGGTTCCATCATTTCAGAAGAAGGCTCAATATATGCAGATATAACACACAGGACAACTGCTGCATGGAGTAAATGGCGTACATTAACGGGAGTGTTGTGCGATACAAAAATGCCGATTAAGGTCAAAGGCAAGGTCTGCAAATCAGCTGTTGGACCAGCACTGGTTTATGGTAGCGAAACCTGGGCTACAAAGAAAACCCATGTGCAAAAACTTCACACAACGGAAATGAAAATGCTACGCTGGTCAGGTGGAGTCACCATTAGGGACAAGGTGCGCAATGAATACATAAGGGGGAGTTTCAAGGTAGCACCCATTGCAGATCAAATAACTGAAGCTAGACTGAGATGGTATGGTCATGTGATGAGAAGACCTAGCGATCATGTCGTGAAGAAGTGCCTTTCCATGGCTACGCAGAGAAGAGGGAGAGAACGGCCACTTACAACGTGGATGACAAATGTGCAAAAGGACATGAAGAGTCTGAGCCTTTCAGCAGACGATGCTCAGCAGCGGAACGTATGGCGCCTCAAAGTTAAGAAAGCCGACCCCGCATAACGGGAAGTGGCGAGGATAAAGAAGAAGATTAGACATGGATACCTCATTAGGTATCATATTGACAGAAAATAGGTAGGTAACATGATAACATATTCAGTTACGAGTATATTATTATATACCTACACGCCTTTTTCCCCGAAGGGGTAGGCAGAGCCTCAATAGTCTCTTTTCACCGTGGCTTGGCACTATCGTGGGTATATAGACGTGACAATTGGCGAGCTTATCGTCATCATTGCTTTCCATGGCTGACTTGGCTAACACTTTATTCCTGTAAATAACACCTTCCTTAATCCAGGACAAATCTTAGACCAACAAATCTTACAAACAAGTCCGGATGACCCCTTATTGGCTTTTACGACATCCATAGGAGGAGACGGAGGGGTCTACTATCAGGCCGCCACGGCAACAGCAAAGTAGCAAAGTAAGAACAAAACTATTCCAAAATACTTTGAAGGTAAATTACGAAAAAGAAGCTATTCGAGCTATGTGCAGATTTGGTCTTCGAAAGGTGTCCCATCTCACCTTACTATCAGTTGGAAACATGCCTAGAATATAATTTATTTCACTGCGAATTTATCACTTGTAGAAAGCAAAAATTATATGGAAACCAACCAGGTTTAAAGCCTAAATTATAATTATAGATAATGATTTTGATGTGCTATCATATTAGAATCGAACTCCGGAGTCAGGTGGGCCGCTGCAGGTATTACTTGGTTAAATGGGGGTACTCCAACGAGGCACAATGTGACTGTGGGTTCACTTTACAGACGATGCCTCACTTGCTGTACTGACCACTGTACAACAACACCTGCACCCTAAATGACCTGCGCGTAGCCATTGAAAATGCTGTCGACGTGGCTAAACTTTGGTCTTATACAATTTAATTGTCTATGGGAACCAACGACAAGATGAAGAAGAAAAAGAATCGAACTGCTCAGGTTTGGTCATAAACTAATCGTCAGAATCCATCTCTGGTGAATACCTACCGGTGAGCGACTATATATTCCACATTTACGAACATTTTTCACAAAACCACACATAGAAATGATTGAGATACCTAGATCATTGGTATGTGGGGTTGTATTTTGTCTAAGTTCATGTTAGATAAAGTGCAGTGAAACAAAAACAACAAAAGTGTTTGAAATCAACTATTAGTACGTAAAAGAACACGATAATCATGTTTAAAATGATAAACCTTTCTGTGCGGTACAAAACACTGTGTGTGTTTTCAAGCTCTTAAAACAGCAATGAGTATAATGGCACGTTGCTACATGCTAACTACACTACAGGAAGAATGAAAATATACATTCTAAACCTAGCTTATTAAGAAAGCTAAGTAGAAGGTGTTCCGGCAGTGGCTAGTAACAATGATGACGCAGATAAAGGGGGTCGATAACGTGAAATAGCAACGTGAAAACGTGGCGAGAAAATAACATTATTAACCTCCCGGGCATAATACTCGCGCCACTGCGCCAGATATGGTAATGATTATGTAAATCCTCTACTCACAGGTACATCTCGGGAACGTTATATACTTATTAAAACCAAGATTGGCCGAACCGTGTGCCCAAGCGGGGCACAGTGTCATTACTTAAAGTTAGTTACAAAATGCTAAAAAAAATACAAAAAATAGTAGAGCCTCTCAAGATACAAGTAAATAAAGATATCTTTTTACTCAACGTCAAAGTTCAGTACGAAGTTTACCAATTTTAAAAAGTGAGTCATAGAATTATTTCATAAAACAACTAAGAGATAACTAAGCTTCGTCATAAAATTTTAATTCGCGAAAAGCTTTAGTTTAGACTACCTACCGGAAAACTATGAGGCCGTGAAATCTACCGTGACAAAGAACGGGCAGTAAATGATCTGTTTTTTTTTTTATACTGCTTGGTTGACGGAACAAGCAAGAGGCCCACCTGATGTTAAGCGGTAACCTCTGCCTATGAACAGTGCATTACCTCAAAGGTCACGTCCACCTAGGACGCACCCTATGTGGCATTGCACTGCGCCCGCCACCCTGAGACATAAAGATGAAAACTCTCATGTGCCTGTAATTTCATCGGCACCCTTACCCTTCAAACCGGAACACAGCAATGCGAGCACTACTGCTTTGCGGCAGAAATAGGTATGGTGGTACTACTTCCCCGGACGAGCTCTTTCACAAAAAAGCTCTACTACTACTAAAATCATTCATATCATTAATTTTGAAGCACTGGATTTATATTTAGCAATTCTTGATGAAAATGCTGTAAAAAGTAGTTTAATAGCTTGCCTCTGACATAGTTTTTTAATGGACTTCACCTTTTGACGTGAATTCGATGAACATCTTCCTCGTGTCCACAGCAGGCGTTTTAGAAAAAAAATTACTTCCCAAAAAAAGGGTACATTTGAAAGCTTTGTTCTCCTAAAGTTTAAAAGTTACAAGCATGGTTGTTATATAGTTGTAACGATACATTTAATTATAATACAGCAATTTATGCAAAATCCCCCATTAACCCTCTCTGTTGAGGTGACAGGCCACGCAAGTGAGCACTAAAAATGAGGCACCGCGCTGTTACTGCCCTCTAAAAAGCAAGCTATCGGCCAACCAACTTGTCTGTTTGGGACAAATTAAACAGTATTTCATACACAATAATATATTCAATATTTTGGGTCCAAAATTAACAAATTTTCAACAGAAATAGGTCCGACCAAGTAATCAGGTTGACCAAGATATGGCATAATATCCTAATACATAACAACACCCAACAGTCACATACACGCCACGTGTACCAAGGTACCATAACACCCAGGAATAAATATTTGCAGGTCATACAAACATTTGTCCCGCAATGGGAATTAAACCCGCAACCTTTCGCATCTCAGCTGGCTACTCGCCCGACCCGCTACAGAGGTCGAAAAATGTTCAGCGCCGACTACGTAATTCGACGCCTTCGACTTCGCAGCCTTCTACCTCTACACCTACTTCTCTACTACTCTACCCTCTACCTTGGCCCAGACGCTTCCGATCAACACGAGTTTGGTACCAGTTGACCAGTACTAACACCGAAAGTAGGGTAATACTCGCGGAAACAATCCCTGGATATTGGAATTGGGATTGGAATCAATTCCTGGAACACCGAACAAAGAAGACGAACAACGAATTACATCCAATAAATAGAACGCCATAGTTATACCGTTGTGAAGATCCATCTGGCAACAATGCAAAAATATGTGTTTGATCCCCGCTATACACCCCGCGATGACGTCATAGACCGTGGAAGTGAGCACTGATCTTTAGATGGCGCCTGAGCAGCAGAGATCCCCTAATAAACAATGCACCTTGGAAATATTCGAATTCACGAAAAATAGCTAGTGGTTATTTCCCCGACTAGCTACCTCGTTTTTTTATTTTTGCCTGCGCTTTTGCGTTGGTCAAGATTTATCAACTACATGAAAAGCGCTTATTGGCCAACTTAGTGATGCTCTTACATAACGTAACAGATAATCCGTGTTAATTTAAAAATGCACCGTTTTTGGTGTTTTTTGCATTCCTAAATAGCTTTTATATACGCAATTGAGCAAACATGATAACTGTGATGTAAAATGGATGAATTGTATTTATTCGTGGTAGCTTTGTGCATCATTTATCACTTGCAATGGTAGTTATAACTAAATCATCAGTACTTGTTTTGTACAGTAGGTATCATAAACATACCCTTTTATAACTCTGTCTACTTCATTATAGGCACTACCTTCATATAAAATCACTACACCGTTATGCAAATGCGTGAAGCTCGTTTTTGCTAGGATTAAGGTTTGGGTCTATAGTAATGGCAAGATTTGTGTATAACGTGGTAAATCCACGACCCAACACTGCGCAGATACAGGGTAATTTCAAATTTTATAATGCGAAAACTAAAATATCCCACTAAGCCTTGTTTAATTAAATTTATAATCAGAGGTTTCAGAAATTCAAAACAAACTGTATATTTAAAATAATTCCATTTATTTATATAAACTTTAAAAGAGAATAAATTTATCACGGCTGAAATGGCAGTGTTTTCCGTATTTTCGGCGATAAAAAGAGACAGCTAACTGACAGTAGATATGATATAAAGATTGGAAAATAATTTCGACAAAAAGCAAGTCTCCAAAACTCACGTCGGACACTCAGTAAAATGAAATACGTTGCCAGCGCTGGCCTTCGGCAAATGGTTTAATATCGAAATGTGATCACTTAGCGCAATCTCTTACAAAAGAAAAAAACACAGAGAGAGCCTCGGACGTACTTATGTTTCACCAGAAAACGAAATATTTTAAATTTTTATAAAAAATTGTAAAAGCAGAATCGGATTGATAGCTTTTTCACTACGTTCCTTTATTTAGATAGATGTGAATGCTGTTTCCCAGTTTATCTGTGTTTATTTGTATTCAAATATTCGATAGAATTTATTTTGGGAGGGTTTAGGAAAGACCTAATAAAAGCATACATAACAATGACAATTACTTATGCTAAAATGGAGTAAACAAAATATTTTGATCCCATAAAAATAAAAAACAGGAAGAAAAACCGTATATTTCCTCCAACAGCATTTCCAAACTAAAGCAAAATCCTTAAAATAGTGGCTCTAATTACAGCCGCAAGCAATGCTCTGCTCGAATTTCCAACTGATACTTGAGAAAGGTAAGCATTATTACTGCAGCTCTTCGTTTTATTCAACAGCTCGGTCCCTGACGCTTCTCTTCGCTAAAACCGATTCCTTGTTACTTGATTTCTGCATTTCGAAAACGCGTCAATATTTTTCCTCTTGGGTGCTTTTGCAATGAAGAATTCAATGGTTCAATATATCGAACTAAAATGTATCTTTTTCATATAAAAATTTCGACTGGAGACAGTCTTGCGAAACTCGTGTGTAAATACGCTTTTTTTAATTGAAAAACAGACGCGTGGATCGCTAAACTGCTGAAGGATAAAAATTGCTAGAAATAATCACTCGTAAACAAAAATAGACCACAAATCGCCCAAATAACAAAATCACAGACGTCTGTTTTTTAATGTGCGTAGTTATTGCATTTCATTTTACAGTCTATAATAAATTTGATGCTGATAAAATTTACACAAATAAAAATACTATGACTCTGTTGTGGGTAACAGGATCTACAAGTACCATGGTACCACAACAGACCACAACACCCATAGCAGGAACAAATATTTGCAGATCATGCAAAAAAATACGCGCATCGGGGTTGGAACACCTCTTGCATTTCAGCCGAAAAAGCGCGCAACGCGCCACTAAGATCGTCAAAATTTCTGCAGTATATAATGCCTTCAACATTCTCCTTTTGACGTTCCCAGATGTCACAAAAGCTTTAGTCTGAAACAATTCTATAAAAGGCAGTCTCATGCGTCGCTGCAGTCCCCAACGTAATCACAAACGTCCCAAGCTCGTTGCCCACCTCTTTGATCATCCGGCTTAAAGATTATGTAGTTCAAGTGGTCACGGATTAACTATATTGCGAATATTATTGTATATTGCTATTCCATTATCTGAGATCAAAACCTTCGGGGAAAAAGGCGTGTGTCTATGTATGTATGTATGGTTTTTTTTTTTTTAAATGTTCGAATAAGTGCGCGTTGACTGACGTGGTGGGGGTTCTACTATAATAGTAGCCACTATACCAATTGAACTTCGAGTGTTTGGTGAAATTTTATCTTCACGGATATTTTCCGTGTCCCGTGGGATTTTATCTTTAAACTATGAGAAAGTCCTTAGATTAAGTATTTTATACGTATAATGAGTGTGGTAAATTTTCTTTAGTACCTCCTAAATTTTGCATTCATAATTTGTACATAATAAATAGGTATTCGCATGTATGTATTACTCCGCGACGCACTCACTTTGCGTTCGTTCACCTTGATAAAGAATCTCGTAATCGAGTCGAAACCCGTCGGTGCTTACGGTACGTGCCAAAATTACCGTTTTATAAAATTAATAATACAGATCACGAAAGTTTTTATAGCAAAACAATATTAGTATATCTCATTACGAGCCCTTTCATTTGATAATTTTCACTAGAAACGGGATATTTACCATGATTTTTGAGTTTTATATGTTCCCGATATGTTCTTTCATTTGATGTATCACAAAATGCATTTTACAAAAAAATATTTTTATATTATTTTCTTTGCTACTAAAATTAACCGCCAATACCAGAATTCATTTATCTGCTATCCGTACGTGATTGGGACACCTTACTCTGTATGTGTACCTTCCAACGTTTTTTGTCCAGTATTTTCAAAGAATTGGCTGTGACAGACGGACAGACAGACACGAGAGTGATCGTATAATGGTTCCGTTAAGAGCTGTTGAGGTACGGAACCCTAAAAACCCGTTAAATGAACAATCGTTCGAATTTCACAGAAGGTAGGTCTGAAGAGTTGATTGGCTGCTTTCTCAATTTCTAAATAAATTTGGGTTTCCTTATTATTGGCAATTAAAATGTTTTCCATTTTCATCACAATAACCTTTTCTATAATATTTCCTGGGCACTCAGTAGGGTAAACAGCAAATAAGGATTCCTGGAACACAACTTCTTAGGGCTTCAGCCCGAGATTACGGAGAACGTGTTTCTTCATTAATTGAATTAGGAGTAATTGAAAACAAGACGAACTATTTCTTGGTAAAACCTACAACGCTATGGCAATAAAATGAGAAGAGAAAACCCTAGATTAGATCAATCGAATCGTTATAAACAGACAGAACCTGATTGACCTCACACAAAGGATTAGTTACCATATCAAACATTTAATTTAAAAAAACCGTACCTAACGGCCACCAAATGGGGTCCTAGGTAGAGAAAACTGTGGCAAAACCGAGACAAATAAAGGAGTAGTTCGGACTGAACACGGCGGACACAACGTAAGCAAAAAACCATGCCATCATCATACTCCAAATCATCATCCTACAGACGTCCACTGCCTGAAATAGACCTCCGTAGATTGCCACAAAGAACGGTCTTGAGCCGCCTCCATCCACCGCCCTCACCACTGACCTCTATTAAGTCGTTGGTCCATCGAAAGGGGGGTATTCCTCATTCGCGTCGTCCTGTTTGTGTTTGCCAATCGATAACCTTTATTACCCAATGGTGGTTTGCCAAATGCCACATACACTTGCTAATAATCAATATATTTATTTACAGAAAGAATAATACAACTAATACTCTTCAACACTACTCTTGAGGATAGACGCCTTCGAGGAGATCTTATCGAAACTTACAAGATTATGACCCATCATTACAACCTGCCAAACTTTCATGACATTTTTATTAAAAAAGAAGATCTAAGATCCACACGTGGTCACCAGCTGAAGTTAAACCGTGACCCCGCCGTCTCACTTGCCGCTCATCACTTCTTCAGCAATAGAGTGGTTCACAATTGGAACGCGCTATCAGATGACGTCGTTACTGCTACTTCCGTCAATGCATTCAAAAATAAACTCGACATCTGGCTTCGAACAAATAAATCAGTGCTCAAAAAAATCTACCAAAACTAAGAGACAATATTTCGACTAAATTTTAAACTATAATACTGTGACGTAGACACATCAGCGAAAGCTGCTCGTCTATAAATTAATAATAATAATAATAATACAAGTAGGTATGTACCAAATAAAAAAAACATATGAAACAGTTGTGCAACCTGAAGACTGCTACTAACAATATAACTAATCTTTTATTTCTCGGTTAACAATGAACTATTCTTGTAGGTAAGATAAGATAATTATAAATTTATTATTTTACTAACGGTTACAAAAACGCATCAATATTAACAATTTTCAGTATTTCTTTACCATCGGTCACTGGCCTTTTTCTACACCACCATACCTCAAGATCACTGATCTAAATCAGGGTGACCAAGAAAGAAAGATATATAGACGGGAATAGGACGTAGTAGAGTAATATTACAATAAGTAGGTACTACAACTAATGACATTCCATCGGCTCCCAAACAAGGCTATGCATGTATCTAGGTGTCTATTCGTCATAAAAAAATGCGCAGAAACAAATCACGTGCAAACATCCAATTCATAGAAATGCAATAATATAATTTTATCCTCGGTAGAATCTGCGGCGAGCTAATATCCTTATTTATTTCCGTTGGGTGTTCGTCTGCTAATTGCAATTCGCTACCCAGTGATTTTCCACGATCCCGCTTCTTATTGTAATTACTTGCGGTATTTATGCATAGTTCTTAGTTATAATGCGGTTCTTTTGTATTAAAATGCCTTTCATATGGTTTTGCACTGTGAAAGAAATAGTTTTCAATGTTTTCGAAGTGCTCCGTTTGGAATCAGATTAATTAAAACATTTATTTACAAAAATAATAAAAAGGAATGTACAAAAAAAACAGCTGTGCTACCTGCAGATTGCTGCTAACGATCTAAAGGTAGCTCAACAGATTAAAATTAACAATTATATAGGAATTACGTATGTATAGTTTACACGGATATTCTAGGGATAATGTAATAGTGGAGACGATTTTATACATTTTAGTATAAACTCAAATGTCATAGGTTAGTTAGAGTTAGTATTCTAAAGTCAAAATTCCACAACCAGCGTGGCTGCATTACAAATCACTGATATCTCGGTAACTGATATATTATTTTACCAAAAAGTCTGCCATCAAACCTTCAATAGATAACTAGGTACGAGTATTTTCACAGCATTTTCCTATACGTGATCACGTGTTTAATAGATTCCGAGCAAATCTTGGCACGTGTGATCGAATGTTTGTGACACTTTCCATTGACGATATGCTATCTTTATCACTACTGAAAGTGATTTATGCGTAAAGTACTTTGGTGGAATAATATTCTGGAGATATATACTATAATATAATATAATAAGCCTTTATTGCTGTTTGTTTTACAGCATAACATAGGTACCTAATAATAAACTTATCTAAAATAAACACCTTATAAATTATGTATCGGCAACCGGTTTTATCGTATTCGCTTCAACAGCTTGTCTTTCGACAAATGCCTCCTCTAAAGATTTCCACCTTTTCCTATCCTTTGCTACCCAAGCCCATTCTGGGCCCGCTACTTTCTTCATATCATCCTCCCAACTTTTAGTCTGTCTACCTTTGCTTCTTTTATTATCTCTTGGTTGCCATTCTATCATTAATTTAGTCCATTTAGTCTAGAGATATATGAGTAGACATAACTGGTAGGTACTAGGTAGTGAATAACACTGCCAAGCCGTGTTTGTTACCTCATTCCTTCTAGGTTTGGTCATGAGTTACAGCAGTAAATTAACCTAGTCTACAAGGAGATTCAATAAGATCCTATTTCAATGATTGTACCTGTAGCATCATAGCTACCATATAAGGATCCCTGGTTCCTTGTAGCGGCTCCGTGGCAGAACCTTAATCTCACCACGAACACAGACCATTATCTTGGTGCGGCAGCCATCACCAATGCCTCACTGACTGACTGAAATACTGTTGTAATTTCTCCGTCTACATGGAAACAGACAACTGTGGGCCTCAGGATACCGCCAGGCTCAAATTATGATTTAGCAACCAACCAACAACTGTTCTACCAACAGTTACATAGATACATGCTTATATAGGCTATGGAGGATATCTTCGGATCTCACTCAGACCCGTGACTAACGGTCAAAAACAAAAGTACGCCACATCAAGAAGTCACGCTCGGTTTCACAATCTGAACTCTGTTTCACAGTAAAATAATAAAATTGCCTAAAAATATAAATATCCGCTAAATTATTTAATTTTATGATATCTGTGCTGTCAAAAAGATTAACTTACCAGCCAATTCACTTCTTGCCTTAATCGCTCTTTAAAAGTTGTGATAAGCTATTCATAATTCAAATAACTTTTGATGTAGGTATTAGTAGTTATTTAAGTTAATTTCCAAACTCGAAAGAAAAATAAAACATTTCTGCTTCAAACTTCATACATACATTTTAAATAAATAACGGCTTATTACCACTGTATTTCGTCGTTATTTATTTAAAATGATTCCTAACCACGATAGTTTCAATTCTATAATTTCATACATACATACATAGACACATGCCTTTTTTCCTGAAAGGGTAGACAGACCCTTCAAACTTCAGAACACTTAAAATATCAACACCACAGTCCACAATGTAATTAAGGGAAATCTGAAACAAGGGGAGAAATATAGTCCGAAGCAGGTGTAGTTCTGTTTCTAAAATCTTATATAATTGAATGATAACAGCCGCAAGACATCGCTATTTATGTAAATTTTACTCAGTTATTAGGGCCTTCCCGGGCGATTAGCTGGAGTCGGGGCTCGGCTCCAAATTAAAGCTTTGTTTTGATCGCTGTTTCATTTAGTTCTTGCCTACCCGGGTAACGAGAAATATTCAGGTATTCCAGCTTTGAGATTTCTAAATCTCAACGTTTATGAGTCTCATTGTTTATCAGTTTGTTTAGTATTAGATCCACAATCGACATTGTCTTCGAATTAGACACTAAAGTCACACTTCTGGAGGCCAATTCTCGGATTGTAGAGATTATCTCTAAATTAGAGATAATATCGAAGCATGAATGTCTCGAAAATGTCACAATAACCATCAAATCGTCTTCGATTTGAATGATTTTGGTCGACTTATGTCTATTTGTGACATCACGAGAATAGCAAATTAAGATTTTATTCGACATTCGCCATCTTTTTTCGATATATGTCGAATTCGACTTAATCTCTAAAGCACGAGAATTGCCCTCCTGAATAGATAACAACTATTATGGATTTTTACCCGGACTTGTCAGTTAGATTTTTTGGTATAAGATTTGTCTTGGGTGCTAGGTTATAAAGGAATGTGTTATTATTCGAAGAAAGCGTTAGCCGAGTCAGTCATGAGAAGCAATGGCGGCAATGAGCTCACCGCTTGTCACGTCTATTATTCCCAAGATAGTGCAAACCTACGGTGAAAAGAGCCCCATTGAAGCTCGTCCTACCCTTTCGGGGAAAAAGGCATGTGTCTATATAAGCAATTTCGACTAACTGCGCTGATTAAAAAGCCAAAGAAGGGGTATATTTCTAAGTTGTGTTTTCATTCTATCGGGGTCTCATTACTCTCATAGTAATAACGATTAAGATAAAATGTTAGTCATTTGTTTCATTCAAATTGTTTCCAACAATAATCGTTGGCTTTCAAGATTATCTGTTATAATGTCCTCCTAGTATTATGTAGTCCTATGTCTCTACTTCTACAGTTGCGTTCCATTTCACGCACAGTTTGCTAGTGATTCGGATTCGGTTTAGTTACGCATTACAAACATGTAGTACCTCGAGTACATAGTGCATGTGGACGTGCTGACGTTCGTAATTCCAGTGTTTAGATTCTAAGTTATGGCAGACATTGAACCACAGGATTGTAAATACATTTATGTAATTGATTTGTGTTTACATACATACATACATAGACACTCGCCTTTTTACCGAAAATGCATTGCCTCAAATGGCCTATTTTCACTTTTATTCGCACCAATGTAAGAATATAGATGTGACAAGTGGTGAGCTCATCACTGCGTTTGTTTATAATGGTAAGAAATGTTATTAACAATTTTGTAGTATAAGACCGAAGTTAGCTGCACTATAGTAGTGAAAACATTGAGCTCAATATTTCTTCTTGCTAACAATTATTAATTATTTGAATAATATTAAATTTATCGAATTCATCGCGTGATCATATTTTAGGGTTCCGTAGTCCACATGACACGGAACCTTTATAGTTTCGCCATGTTCTTCCATCTGTCTGTCCGCGGCTTAGCTCAGAGACTATTAGTAATACAAGTATCTTTTTTTAACAAAAAAAAAACCCACCTCAAAGCTTCCAATACCAAATCGCTTCAAGTGTTCCTATAACATTTGAAGAGTTCCCTTGATTTCTCCAGGATGCCATCATCAGATCCTGACCTGATGACTATGGAAACACCTGGGAAGAATAACCTTTCAAAAATAAAAATATTATACACCGATTAAGTTGTTAGTTGTGTAAACCAAGAAATCCCCCTTCGAATTCCGCATATTGTGACGGGCAACTACGGAACCCTACGATTAGCGTGGCCTGACACGCACTTTGCCGCTTTTTTTGTTTGGCCAGCAGGTTGTCCAATCTCTTTTCAGCTAAGCTACTCTTATAGGTACCTATGAGCCTAAAAGAGTTCCTAACTCTGAGTTCCTTTGGTAAATCAATTTTGAGAATATCAATAGATTTGATATTCTCAAGCTAGCTATACCAGCTATATAATTTAGCTATACCAACTATACATTTCAAAATCATAGACAATCATTCAACATTCCTATAGCAGTCTCATCTATACACAGCTTTCCGTTCCATACGAAACGTGGATACAGTACGTACGATAGCATCATTTCTGGTTCAGTAATTCGTGTAGTGATTACTCTTGCAACACGCTGCTTCGTATGTTTGTAATTGGAGTGATAGAGATCATTTACCTTTTATGAATATAGATTAAGGAGGATGCTCACGCAAGTGGCGCGAAATTCTTTAATTTTTGGTTTTTGCCCATTACTGCTCATCAACAATTCTTTAGATAGCAAAAGTTGATTTCGCGACAACTAGGAGACTTAACACACATGTTTTAATTGATAGTATCTCATAAAAATCATCAGTTTAGCTACAATCCCCCTAAATACATTTTTACAGTGTTTTGTTTTGTTTAGGGGGATCGTAGCAAAACTGATGATATCTATGAGATACTATCAATTAAAACATGTGTGTTAAGTTTCCTAGTTCTCGCAAAATCAACTTTCGCTATCTCAAGAAGTGTGAATGAGCTGTAATGAGCAAAAAACACCAAAAAAGAATAGAAGAAGAAACTTGAACGTTACGGTTCAAGTCGAAGAAAAAACCAGTAATTTTCAGAAAACACCTCCGTCCCTTAAACGTTTAAAAAATAACGCAATATTGCCAAGTACCAATTTAAAATCGCCCAATTTCTCCGAATTTGGCTCGGCTGTCTCCTCAAGCGTCTTCACATAAAAACACATTTAAAAACAATTTCAAGTACACAATAGGAGCTAAGTAGGTATTTTTATCAGCAACCATTGAAACGGCCGGGAAATTTGCATTAAATCCATTTACTGTGAAGATTATAAGCTTGGAATAGTCGACTTGGCGCCACGGTGTTATTCTGAATGTCTTAGACACGTATATTGGATTGGCGTTATCATTGTCTTAGGATAGGGCTTAGCATAACAATTTGAGTTGAGTGTCTTTATTATTAGTTTTGTTTTGCAGATTAGTTTGCTATTCTTGAATCTAAATTCAATTTTGTTAATCATACGAATCGTTATTTTGCCAACGGTTTTGAAGAAAGCTATTTAGATTTACGAAACAACAAAATATGAAAATTTTAATACTTTTTTGGTTTCTAAAGATCTCTCGGCCTTCAGATAAATAACAAGAAATTAATTTTGTAAAAATTAAAAAAAAAACCCTTAACACAACGGCTGAACCGATTTTGATCAAACATAGCTAAGAACACTCACGACAAACACATCTTTCAAACAAACAAAAAATCTAAATCGGTTCGTCCGTTCGGGAGCTACGATGCCACAGACAGACACACACATACACACACACACACACACACACACAGACACGTCAAACTTATAACATTCCGTCGTTTTTGCGTCGGGGGTTAAAAATATAGATTGTCTTCAATCAACAGATATTTGTGTGTGCATATTTTTTTCGGGAAAAAGCGTCGCTAATTTGTATACTTTTAGCTAGACCTGTAGAAAACTCGACGCCAGCCCTATTCTGTAAGCAAACGGTATCACGACGCACAATACATGTCGACACAGAATAAATACTTGTAATAACGTACAGAAGGCTCATTCTTAAAATACTTAACAGACACAGTAGAGTGATGTTGTTACAACTTATATTCGATAAACCAGCATAATAATAGAGAGCAGTGAATCCGGCTACAACAAGACCATCAAGAGTGGCGTTATAGAGAAGAGAACTTTACTCAGCTGTGGGTGTTACAAACTGGATTGATAGATAGATAGATGGATAATCAGCACTAATAAGCACCCAACTTTGGTCCGTACGACTGAGCATCTGAGCCATACTGAATCTAGAATCAGGAGTATAAAGCTCATTTTACATTGAGATTCGATTTGGAGTGACACAGACCCGTTGTCGATTTGGATTACGCTATCGGCCGTCTACGTAATTGGCTATGTACCCTCAAATAGGCACTTACGGGGCCGCAATGAGTTGCCATGCACCCGGCTATCTGTGTAGTGTGATATCGCTGTATGTGGTACGTGGCACGTGATACGGTTTACTCATAATTATATTCTTCTTCTTCTTTTCGTATGAGGTAAGTGCTGGCCTCTGGTGTCAGAGTTTGTCAAGCCGCCCGAGGGCCTCTGACATGGCTTATCGACTGCTATTAATCAATAACAGCCGGGACCGACAGCTTAACGTGCCGTCCGAAGCACAGAGCGATGGAAATCCACACATAACTTAGAAAAGTCATTGGTGCGGAGCCTAGGATCGAACCCGGTATCGTTGGATTCTGAGTTGCACTATTAAACCGTTAGGCTACTATCGCTCTAATAATTATATTATGATTGAGTTACTGAAATTATATCTGTTTTACCTTTTCTAAGTAGCCTCAGAAGTTTGATATTCGGTCATTCTTTAACTGTCTCCTATTTCCACGCCTATAAGGATTTTGGGAAGGAGGGAAAACTATGACTATTCAGAAAAATACGAGTATATTTCACTTTCATTCCAAGCATAATTCCATTCCCAACAATCAAGGGACCTTTTTCCTGAAAAGCTCGCAGTAACACAGGACCCGTGCCGGTTACCATCAAATTCTATGCACATTGTCGGAAAGCAATTTTCACTCAATCCCCTCTCTCAACAAGTACAAACTTACGCCGCGCACGTGCGTCCGTATCAATAGTATAACAAATAGGCTGATATTTCGTCAGAAATAACCCGAATCAAGTTTCAGTGCGAAAGCTTTTGTGTGTGGCAGGTGAAAAAGTGTTGGACTTGATTTATTCGCGCCGGCGCCGCCTATCGCCGTATGATTGAAAGGGGACGTGTTTATACACCATCGGCAGGGGCCAGACCGTGAAATATGACAACTGGAATACGTATTTCTATAGTTTTAATAGTTCCCGTCAATAAGATGGAGACGCGACCCGTTCTTTTAATATAAGTATTATAAGAAATATGGATGCATAAATTGTATTTACGTCAGTATTGCACGTTGTTTTTAAAATATGGATGGTTATTCTGTTCCTGCCAAGCGCCCCTGCGACGTTGCACGTAACATTTTATTTGAATAAGTTTTGTGACGGGCGTGATGGTAGATATGGATTTTTCCATGGTAAAACTACGGAGCTATTGATTTTACGTTGATTTGAATGAAGGATCATAAATCAAGACACACTTTTAAAGCAAAACCGAAAAAAAAATTTGCCCGCAGCGTAATATCATAAGATAAAGTGTATTTTTAACAACGATGTGTTGAAAACTTTTTGGGATGGTGATGTTGGAAAAGTCTGTTTTATTTATTTTCTAAGAACTTTATTATACTTTTGCCTGTTTTGACTCTCGAAGATGATAACAAACGCCACGACAACTGTCGTCTACGTAACACGACCAATAATAATATAGAAACATATAATTTGGCATTAGCCAAATTATATTTTTCTATATTATTATTGGAATATTATTTTGATAAAATAAGTTATTTATGCAGAGTAGAATAAAGTCACGACAATGACTGACCTTGCGTATATAAATTTATACAAAAACAATAACAAAAACGATCTAAAAACCATACAGTGGCATCCGTCCTTTCTTCTGAATGACTCACAAAAATCGTAATACAAAATTCTTATTCTGTCGTATGTTATCATCGAGGTATGTGCTCACTGTATCTTGTAAATAAACCAGACAAATGTTTGAAGCCTTGAAACGCGCGTAGTAAAGGGTTCCGAAGCCAAGTCATAGTTCCTACATAGCTCGAAAGTATCTATCATAGATTAATTTTTGATAAAAGTAAGAGGAACAAGAGAGGGGGGCACCCTTTCAATGGACCAAAGACATTACAGACGTCGCAGGAAGGCGGTGGATGATGTATATTAAATATTATTATAAATCGATTATTATATTAGTATCCAGTATAATATGTACTATATAATATATATGTACTATCCAGTGTATGTAGTACTTTATCCAGGATAATATGTAGCCTATAGCTCAATACAGGTCTTAATATATCTGTGTATTAAATTTCATCGAAAACTGTTCAGACATTTCGGCGTTATTGAGTAACAAATATACAAGGTAACTTTAACATATAAGATATTCGTTCATTCATTTGGGATTCGTACATACAAACATACACACACACACGCGCCTTTTTTTCCGAAAGGGTAGGCGGAGCATCAAAATAAACCTCTTTTCACCGTGGGTTACACCATCATGGGAATATAGACGTAACAAGGGGTGAGCTCATCGGCGCAATTGCTTCTCATGAATGACTCGGCTAACACCAGTAATAACACATTCTTAAGGTTGCTTTTTCATAATACGTACCTATTTTCCCAAATATGGGCGAACAGAATACAATGTTACAATAAATGACTATTATTGGCTTTTATATTGTCATTATTTGCGGCAAACCATACTTGTTTAAAGAAAACACTGGATTAATAGTGAAAATAACATCGAAATTACTTGTATGGACTAAAATTTTGATTTTATTTTCGCTATTAATCCACTGTTTTTGCGTTCCAGCGGATTTGTTTGTAAGATACAAACAAATCCGCTGGGATTCGACTTAAAAAAATAGTTCAATGAAATAGTGATTAAAAAAAATACAAACGCCATTTTGATCGCGGTAGCACAGAAAACGTTAGTATAAATTATTAAAATTAATTAACTCTTATGGCTGACTTAGCTCTCATGCTGCTATACTTCTGTGACAGTACCCAGATAGACAGACAGAGGACGGCGCAGGTTAGTAATAGGGTCCCGTTGGCACCCTTTGGGTATAGAATCCTAAAAAGCTCAGAGTCGATGGATTCCTGAATCACGCTAAGTTTACAGACATTCATAAACAAGAGGATTGAAGAGCACGCACGCTGTCAATACTACGTCCGGGAGCCCTACCACGATAACCTCATTCCGATTCAGTTTAAAACTATTCAGATTCATAAATTAGTAAATAAATAATGCTGGAAAGTTCACACAACAATATTTAGCCCCACGCTAACCAGAGCTTGTGTTATGGGTACTAGATAACTGATATACTTAATTCAATACATTATATGTATAGATATTATAATTATACATAGAAAATACCCAGAACAACCTGAAAAAATATCTGCAGATCGCACAAATATTTGTTCTGATGCGGAAGTTGAACCCGCCACCTCCTGCGTCGCAGACGAACCGTCGCCCGCCACGCCACAGAGGTCGTCATTATCTATAGAAGTATACTAGCGACTCGCACCGGCTTCGCACGGGTAGCCCCTGGTGACCCCCCTCCCCTCCTAACCCTCCCCTATGTCAATTTCCTGGTTCTAAGCTACCTCCCCACCAATTTTCAGCCAAATCGGTTCACTCGTTCTTGAGTTATAAGTGGTGTAACTAACACGACTTTGTTTTATATATATAAATACCTAAATAGGTAACCATTATAATGCTGTTCGTTGGTAATCACAACACCTGAGAAAGGCTGGACTGATTTGGCTATTTCTTTTTTATTGTTCGTTTAAGTCCGAATAGGATTTTTTATAGAAAGAAAAATTGATCATTGGAATGGACAACGTCTGTTGGGTCAACGATTGAGCAAATATTTATGATATTTGATGTAAAGATGGATGCTGGGGGAGGGGTAGAGGAGGGTAGCAGCGTAAGGGTGACTGCTTTTTATCCCGATACAACGCGTGCGAAGCCACGGGCGGGAGCCACTGCTAGCTCATAATGATCATAAATTATCGTTGAATTTGTCTTTATATACCTTCTTTTAATTGTCAACAAATAAATAAATAAGTAGTTCTTTAAGATTTTCGGTAAAGTTATTTTAACAACACAGGAAGGATAACACCGGTTAATCAGTTAGTCTAGTAAGTTAGTTACTAACTAACGTTAGTTACGTAAGTCTCTCACCTACCCCCATCGACATAGCAAACCATTTTTTTTCCTAATTTCATTGTTAAAATTTTTAGGGCTGCTAGTCATTTAAATTGGCATCAAAACACTTTACATTACGATGTTGGTAATCAACATAAACAGCAGAGATGAAATGATTATCTTAGACATGTTTTAGACATGTCTTAGGCAGCGATGAGCTCACCACTTGTCACGTCTATTTCCCACGATTGTGCAACCCACAGTGAAAAGAGGCCTATTTCAGGATTTGCCCTTTTGGGGAAAAAGGCGTGTGTCTGTATTTATGTATTTGTATGTCTTAGAAAATTTTGTAGGTATGTCCGAAAATATTCGGTCAATTTTAATATTCGACATTGGAGTAAGACTCCAGGCAGTTTATGCTATATTGATGCAACAGGGACGTTCAGAACCTATAATCGTGAAGTTACAACCTCGCGTGTGTTCCGAAACCAGCAGTGAAGTTAGGTCGAGATATCACGCGTATGTTGTATTATAAGCTACCACAATCACTTTAACCCCTGATGGAACAATACACAGTTTAACTGTTAACCTATATGACATCTGTTTTTATTTTTTAATGTGATTTACTATATGTGTATTAACTTTGACATACTTTTTTATTAACCCCCGATAAAAACGAAGGGTTGTTATAAGTTTGACGTGTCTGTGTGAGTGTGTGTGTGTGTGTGTGTGTGTGTGTGTGTGTGTGTGTGTGTGTGTGTGTGTCTGTCCTATCGTAGCTCCCGAACGGATGAACCGATTTCTTTCTTTTTTTTGTTTCAATTGTGAATTTGTCGGGAATTGTCTTAGCTATGTTGGATCAAAATCGGTTCAGCCGTTTCATTGCGTTGGGGGTACTTTTAATATTTCCAAAATTAATTACTTGTAGTATTTTTTATTAAAAGGCCATTTAATATGTAATTATTGGTTTGTTTCTTTACTGTAATTTAATCATTGTTTATTGTTAATTTAATATGTACCTACCTATTTTAATTTTATTTGTAAATAGATTAGTGTAATTAGCCTGAGCGTTCTTGTTGAATAAATAAATACAAATACAAATACAAATACAAAATTCATCATTATCGTCATAGTGTCAGCCTACAGAAGTCGACTGCTGGACATAGACCTCCCCATAAAATACCACGACAAACGGTCTTGAGCCGCCTCCATCCACTGCCTTCCTGCGACCTCTTTAATGTCTTTGGTCCATCGAAATGGGGAATTCCTCTTTTACGTCATCTGGTTTGTGGTCGCCACTAGAGAACCTTTCTTCCCCAAACGGCTATCGGTTCTGCGAGCTATATGGCCTGCCTATTGCCACTTCAACTTGCTAATTCTGAGAGCTGTGTTGGTGATATTGGTTCTTCTAGGGATCTCCTCCTTTCAGATTATATCACGTGAAACTCCGAGCATAGCTCTCTCCATAGCGAAAATGATCCATTTAATTTACATAGTTCCATTAAATAAACAACTTTAGTTATACGAATCGTTGGGACCCTTACTTTTTTTCTGAAAATGTTTTTATATTCTAATGGTTTTGTGCCGTGGTGGTATCGGCCAAGAATAAGACTTATCCGTTTCCTTCCGTGGATGTCGTAAAAGGCGACGAAGGGATTACATAAGTGGATAGGCAGCAGCATCTACCTGAGTACTTAACACCGATGCTACAATCACCAACCCACCTGCCAAGCGTTGCGATTATTATCATCGCATTATACGGGAGAAGCCTCGCCCAGCAATGGACGTCTAAATGCTGCTGATGATTAATACATTTCTGAAAATTGAAAATGTTTTACAATCTTAATATCATATTCCATTCTTTAATATAATTAATTCCAATGGCATTGATTGGTTTCCAACCACGCATCTGATTCAGTTAGCCATCCGGCTTAAAATTAACGCAGGAGCTCGCACTATAAGTAAAAGGTACATGTTTACGCCAACAGTCGATATTGACTTTGATAAACGAGCCTCAGAGTGTCGCCCTCAGAAGCCACGTCACCTACTTTGGTGCATTGCGGTGTACATCTTACCCAACCCTTGTTTTCACTCATCCGCAGGTTTTATGACTACTACGCGATATTACGTCCAACAAAGTGCTACTCCTTTATTTGTTTGATACAGTTTATTGCACGTAAGTATTATATTGTGCAATCGTTTTCGACGTTGAGGTTTGATGGTCAGGTTTTATTTTTGTTATCTGCGTTGGTCGGAATGGTTTATTGTGGCTCCACGTGTTTCAGAGACAGGTAGTTTGTGCGTATTGGTTTGGACGTATTTTTGTAGTGAGGTGTCCTGCGTAAGCGACAAACGCGATGCGACGCAAAGCGACAAACGTGATGCGACACGAAGCTGCCAACTGACGCGACGAAAGCGATTAAAACAACAGCAATCCCTACTTGCAACTTACATACATTATATAGCCCTCCATAGCGTAAAGCAAAGTACAGCGGTACCTGTTTTTTGAGTGTGACGAGTGACGAGTGAATGATGGTATCATTTAGGCGTCCAAATGAATTTCTTTGTAAAAATACTATATTTGATTTATTTCTGTTTTATTAAATGTTTTTTGTTAAAGTTCTGTTCTTAATAAACTTACAAGCAAAAACACACTGTATCTCCATGTTTCGAGAAGTAATTACAAACATAACGTATGACATACATTGCGTGTAGCATCGTGACGCTTTGAGCAGCATCGTATCGCGTCGCTTCGCTTTTGTCGCTTACATAGGACAACTCATAGGTATCATAGGTATGTGAGCAGCGTTCAAATAACTGATTGTAATTTTTTTGTTCGTCGTTTCTCTGTTTTATTATTGGTTAGCTCAGTACCAGGTGAGGTATGGTGACCCTGAAATGGGTCTTTGACCGATGGTGAAAGAATCAGTATCTTTAAAGGATTCAGTGCGGCTTACAGGGGCTTCTTTCAGGCACAGCAATTTATGATAACAATTTTCATTCGTCATTTAGAAGTTTTACAATAACGGGTCAAATTATTGTAGAAAAATTGCATCTAAAACAAAATAAATTACATTCAAAAGCCTAAATATAAATATGCTCTAATTTTATTCAACCAGGACAAATCTTATCTTGGCTGCTAGCTTATTAAGGAATGTGAAAGCGTTAGCCAAGTTTGTGGGAGGCAATGGTGGCGATGAGCTCACCACTTGTCACGTCTCTTATCCACGATGGTGCAACCCGCTGCGAAAAGAGACCCATTGAGGCTCTGCCTACCTTTTCAGGGAAAAAGGCCTGTGTCTATGTATGTATTTATTTAACCGCTTATTATATAAATTTGTAAAGCTATATTGCTATATCGTATAAAACATTCTATATCACAAGCGATTCAGTTACCGTTAAGTAGCGTTAGACGGCCAACTGGGGCTTTCCCGCAACTAGCTGATAGTATTTGCATAATATCGAAACGGTCGATACACCTGGCTTGAGCTTATTAGCCATTGATCGGCTTACGATCTCGACTCTACCTAAAGTATATCAATTCAGATTTTCTTACATTATCGAGGCATTAATAGTAGATGAATAATATTTTTTTGGTAAAAATGCTAATTACTTTTTGGCGACCTCTGTGGCGCAGCGGGCGAAGGTTCGCCTGCTACGCAGGAGGTTGCGGGTTCGATTCCCGCCTCGGAAAAAATATTTGTACGATCTGCAAATAGTTGTTCAGGGTGCTCTTGGTATTTTTCTATGTATAATCAAAAATACCTATCTATGTAATGTGTTGTATTAAGTATATCAGTTATCTAGTACCCATATAATGCAAGCTCTGCTTAGCTTGGGGTAGATACTACTGTGTGAACTGTCTAGCATTATTTATTTATTTTTATTTATTTAATGAATTATTATGATAATCATAATATGTGGTATTCTGGCACGATGCCGTCGGTTGACGGCTTGGTTATCTACGTAATACTACTCAATCAAAAAGTAGTAAATGGTGTTAAATCATTATATTCAATCAATATACAATAATGCTAAATTTGATAAAAAAAATAAAAAAAAATAACCTCACTCAACATTTTAGAATAATGAAAACTTCTAGCAGGATTTATGTTATTTCTTATCATCATTATATAATTAAGCGCGAACAAAACTTCTGAATTGAGTAACCATTCATCAGATATCACGCAAAATAACTTTCTAAATCAAGCCATCAAATGAATCTTACCATTTCGATGAAAACTCTGAACCATCCCATCAAATATAAAAACATCTACAAATGAAGCCCTTTTTAAGCTGCATCGAATGCTCTGCGGTATTAGTCGGCAAATAACGGTAAGCGCTCGCATAATGTGGATACGTCAGTAATATGGAGCTAATCATGGTAATTAATCCTCTTTTGTTTTTCACTAGAAACAGCCTGCGGTTGTTCAATGGATCAGTCATGTAAATATTTGTACCTACGTCAATGTTTATGCCATGGTTATTAAATAGTTTAAAATGATGAGTTTGTATTTGTGAGTAAATAAAGTTGTACTCGAATAATGTAGTTACTTATGCAATATGGATTCATGGAACTCATCAAAATAATAGATTCCTTTTGGTTTTTGCTAGAAATTGCCTGCGGTTTTTCAATAAAGCTGCCAACTATTTGCCTGAATGCCTTAGGCTGCTCTGACAGCTAAAATGTTTCAATAAAAATAAAAGGGTATTTTCAATAGCGAGAAATAGATAAAGCCCCATTAGTTTATACAATCTGATTGTATAGATACTGTCTGCTATGTGCATAGCGTCTCTCAACGAGAGCTGATTAAATAAAATAAATAATAAATAATGCTGGATAGTTCACACAACATTATCTATCCCCAAGCTAAGCAGAGCTTGTGTTATGGGTACTAGATAACTGATATACTTAATACAATATATTACATAGATAGATATTTTTAATTATACACATAAAATACTCAGAACACCCTGAACAAATATCTGCAATCGCACAAATATTTGTTCCGAGGCGGGAATCTAACCCGCAAACTCCTGCGTCGCAGGCCAAGCTTTGCCCACCGCGCCACACAGGTCGTCAAAAATTGTTGATGGAACCGGCATTTGACCACCTGTTGTAAAGTGATAACCTCAGCCCATTACAAATTTACAAATGCAATACCTCTTAGATCACGTCCACCTAGAACCCGCCCTAAGTAGCAATGCACTGCTTCTGTCATCCTGAGACATAAAGATGAAAAGTCTGCCTTTAGTTTACTACCTGTAGTAATTTCACCAGCATCCATAGCCCTTCAAACCAAAACACAGCATTGCGTGACAAAAATTGGTACTTTTTCCAAGTTATAGCCTAATATTACCTAATCTAAATTGTTCATATCTTGTAGAATCCATTTATAGAGATTAGATTAGTAGATTTAGAAAATTCTGACATGTATTAGTTCGCCTCAAACGTGACCTGGCGATGTATCAGGGACCTCATAGACCCCTGTAGCTCAAATACACCTGTACCGATCAAGCTCGTGTTTGAGCATTACTATTTTCACATAACACACAGTTTCATCAAAATTGGATCAACGATTCTGCAGCTATTGAACAAACACACATACTTACAAACATGCATACATGCAAACGCCGCAATTAGAAACTGAGGCCTTGCTTCACTCGGTCACTAAATATGTGATTGAAATAACTTCAACAGGAAAAAATATTTAAATTTTTACTTTTCGAGTCTTGAACGATTTTACGCCGATGATGTAGTAACTGGTATTGCTGCCAATACCGCGTTGTCTGATACGGTAAGACCACTCTCAGTCATTTGTGTATAGATACACTTGACGCTTTACTCAGCGCTTGTTCTGTGTACAGACAAAGTGTTTGCATAATACGGACCCGTCAGCAATATGGATTCGCGTAGCTCATTAGCGTAATTGATCGGCTTTAGCTTTCCGCTAGTCCGGAATCAATCGCGTCCGTTGATTTGCATTAATTACCGTGCCAAATGTCACATGTCTCTCACAAACGATTATTTTGATAGACTACCCGCGTTTTGATTTTGGCGATCGATGGTGATGGGTTTAGAGATTGTTTGCTTTGAGGGTGAATGGCTGACAGGGTCGGCTCCGACGTTAAGTGTCGATGCTATGTTGTTTTTCTTTGTTTAAGTGTACCAGTCGTTAGCTCTGAAGGTCTAGATTTTTCCTTGGTTTGTTCTAGTTTAAATATAATACGGAACATAACTCCATTTTTATAAAATTTTATACCTGAAGATATTTCTGCATGAAACTCAGGTAAATAACTCTTGGATATTTTATTTCTGACAATTTATTTCCATAAACTTTAGTCTATAAAATGTATTCCAGTTCACCTCGTAGTCACGCCACGCAAATCCATAAATCGTAAATGGATAGCGCCGCGCGTAATGTGAAAATACGAAGAGATAACTAGTACCTTCTATCTCGCAACAAATATCGCAAACAACAAAGGCTCTGTTTCAAAACATACAACTTTGACATCTGCCAAACCAGTACAAACACAATCCAGCGGAAGGCGGTGGTGTACACCCGACTTAAATCAAATAACTGTATTGCTTTTAGCTTTACAAAGCTTCAAGTGCAATAGCGTCAGTGGCGGATGTTCCACCCCCATCTCAGGCTTGTCTATGATATTGCTCCACGCCCTTTACATGTTCGCCGGGACTGAAGGCGGCGACGGCACGCACCTCACTAGCGACGCGATGCTCGCGCTCACTTGGTTGCCTCCACCGCGGCCACCCGCGCGTGGTGCGCGCCGCCTCCAGAGATATCGCAAGCGTGACGCCCGACTTAACTGCTCCAGTTTATCCCTTTAATTGCCTTTTTTCTGGAAACTCGCTTTAAAACCCACCCGCCGTATCTCCTCACGTCGCAATTACGGAGACGTCTTATGATAAATCTGCCGTAATTTGCATGAGATAGCATACGCTCTCAACTTTCACGCGAAGCTTCCTACTCTTGTCGTTTATTACGAAAGGGAACGTTTCCAAGAATGAGAATGAGCTATTTAACTACTAACTACATACCGCTAACTTAGTTTGCTTGAAATTTTCTGCATTAATTTTTTTGTTGCCTTGTATTTCGCATTCCCGCGAGAAAGTTTTTATGAAAGCCAATTTTTGGCGGGAGACTCACGAAATAACAATTTGGAGTCGGATATCCTCCTACAATTTCACCTCGCGGAAATAAGACGGTAGGAAGCAAACAAAACAGACGACACAATCTCCGTGTTGCAACGTGGCGAATCGTGAACCAACACCCCAAGGCTGCGCTTCTGTATGCCAATCTTGAATTTTTTTGCGAGTAGTTGCCGTGTGCCGAGTTCCGATGGGTAGATACTTTCGTCGTTTGCAGACTGCAACGCGCAGCTATTTGTCGAACGATGCGCCAAATCATCGCAACGAAATCACACGGAAAAATTATTCCTCGCTAGATTGCTACCCTTCGCTTTTAGGAGATGAATTTACTCTGCAGGTTGAGAGTTTTATATTGTACGAGAGATGAGACAGAGTTTGGATTATCTTGTTGGCAAGCTTTCCAATGTAATTTTAATTTCAATTCGAAGACAAATTTTTGTTCTCGAAATTGTTATTGTAGATGTTCAGAGATGACACTATTTTAGAATTAAGTTTTATTTAGGTTCCGTTTTACACAAAAATTTGTTTCAAGATTCTGGTAAATAGGTCAATTTAAATTCTTATTTGTAATATATTAAGCTTAGCAAAAAGCCTCAGACAAGCTTCGTGCCTTCAGTGATAAATACAGCCAATAAAGTTAGTGACCTCGCCTTGTCCGAAACTGGTTTAACAGATGAGGCACATTAATATTATAAACACTCGTATTAGTAACCTTCCTACCTCGTTTATGTTGCGTAAAAATACCTGATAGAAACTAAAGTGCGGTTTACACAAAGGCCAACGAGTCTCGGACGATTTATCTTGCAGTTTTGCGCGCATCTTGCGCACTCTGTGTGTACGCGCCTTAGATAATCGATTTGAGTTTTATCGACCTAATGTATAAGTCAAAAAGTTTTACACTGTTCATTTGATAAATTGAGTAACTTCTAAGAAATAAAGTTTGTTTTTGAATTGTTCAAAAAATAAAGAGGCGAGAACCTCAATTCCCGTGATAGTCGATAAACTTATTACAGTAGAAGTGTCCAATGATCGTCGGAGCGATCGGGCGGGCGCTACAAATGTGCAGACTTCAGTTTTCACGAGGTCAGTTGGTACGCAGTGATTGCGTCACTTTTTTATATATATATATATATATATTTAATTATAATGTAAATAATAATAATAACTTTAATTTTGTATAACTTTAATACGTTGTATTTTTATTTATTTAATTATTTTCAGAAAAATGTTGTTATCAAAAATTACTTTCTTATTATTCTCGAAATAAAGAAACTGTATTCGAAACAAACTCGTAATTCTTGTCTAGACTTAGTATTAGTTATATATTTATATTCATGCTTAGATCTTATCCATTAGGACAGCATTAGCAGCTAAGCCTCAGAAATATGAGTAGGGAGCGGCTATATTATTAGTGGAATGCCCGCGACTTTGGCCGCATGTACAAGTTTGTAAGTTTTCCATACAAAGTTCAACAGTACCCACTTAGGGGTTGAATTTCTGGAATTCCTTTCTAGTGTACCTCTAGACCATAAAAGGAACGTACCCTCCAAATTTCAGGTCTCTAGGACTTGCGGTTTGGGCTGTGTGTCGATAGTCAGTCAGTCAGGCAGTCAGTTATAACGTGTGTTTATTAAATAAAATTTATTTATATTATTTTTAAATAAAAGTGGATATCTGCCATTTTTAACCGAATTCAAAAAAAATAAGGATGAGGTTCTCAAGTCGTGTGTAATTTTGTAATTAGTTTTCACTCAAAATAAAACACTAGTGATGAATCATATCCATTCTATCACCGCAGTGGTTCCTCGTTTTGTCTATGAAACGGTTTTGACGGACTATCCACGCTATCATTTTCGTATGGTTATGCCTAAAACAACATTCCTCGATCGGCCAACAATTTAGATAAGATAGGCTACCTATTCACGCACCTAATAGGGCTGTCTATATAGACTCTGAATAAGCGCGTCTTAGTTTGTTAACATCTTCCTGGATTATTTATCTTTTTCAACATCACACAATGTTATTAGCTACGTTAAGGCAAGTCTAAGAGAGTATTTTCTACCTCCATCCATAATTCAGTGTAAAACGAGTGTCAATAGGTTGTCCGTCCGGATCGTGGTTGTGGTTCTGATGAGCTAGTAAGTTGTAAGGCTGGGAGTATACTAAACTTAGGTTCAGGTGTAGTTTTTAGCCAACTTCACATTTACCGGGAGGTTCCCAATTTGCGTTTGTTATGTATGTTAAAACAAATAACAAAATTGAGCTCTTATGTATTGTTTTTTTTTTTTGTATATGTTTTATGATAGTTATTTATATAGCTAGTTATTAGGAGTAGGTATTTAATTTAATTATGTTAATCATTTAATCTTGACCTATTCACAATAGCACTACCGCATTACACACAGATTAGCTGGAAGAAAATACTAATTAGCATTAAGTTCACCTATGTACTGCTTTTTTATCTTATGCAATAAATATTTATTTATCATCTTTGTTACGCGTTATATTTCTACGTGAGATTTCTGATCGATTTGAATATTTTTTTTCCTTGCGGCGCAGGTAATGTTTTCTGTATATTTTCATATAAATTATAATGACCGAGTGAGCGACGCGAGTGACGTCATTGCAACAACTGGCAAAATTTGCTATAATCTGTCCGGATGTATGTATGTTGGTACTCGCGTACAGGTTGTATTATTCAACTAATCTTGACGAAACTTGTTATACAGCGCTCTACAATTTCATAATTTTGTTTGTCGTCGGTGATTTTTGATAGGAGGATGTTTGCTGCGGCGCCATTACCGGCCGATTTTAACAGCATTTTACAGAAACATGCGGTAGGTACTCAATTCTTATCAAGAATTTCGAATATGAGGTAAATCGGTCAAGAGGTTGTCAAGATATAGATTTAGTATGTACCTGCCCGACTTTAAAATCCTCGTAAAGGCATTCGTTTTAATAGATGTTTATTTGTACAAGAATATTATTATTATGATTTGTAAAATAGTACAGCGAGAGGTTTTTGTGAAGTTAGTTTTTGAAATAGATAACTTTTTAATTATGTTAAAAGCTAAGAAAACTTAACTCTCATCTTAAGTTAACAAAACTTAAGATGATGTCTGGATATAAACTGAACACCATTGTTGCAAACAAGTTTGTGCTTGCGAGGTCTACTGTTCGCTGACCTACTAGTGAAAATAAAATATCAATTTATGTTTTAACTTTAATTGTTTTTTTTGTTATTATATTTAATTATATTAAATTGTTATTATAACATTTACAGACCTTTGTTTGCCGACGATCTCACCTTTGGTAAGTGATGATGTGAAATTTGATGATATTCATGAATATTAATAGTCTTTTTCTATACCTATTGCGAAAGTTTATTCATAATCCATCTTAGGTCAAATACGCAGTCAAAACTCTACATAATAAAATGTAAAAAATATGTTTTACATCTCTCATATTCGGTAAGTAAGTCCTTATTACCCCCAAATGGGGCTTGTAGGTGACCAATTAGCGCTCTAGGGTAATAATGTAGCTAGAAAAGCCCTAGGGCGGTAAGTAATTTAAAAAAAACATCACTCTTTAAAAAAGTTCGCGTACATCTAACCATCATACTGGCAATAGACATCATGCATTCAGCCCAATGACAAAAGAGGTCGCTTCGCTATTCAGCCTTGTCTTAGTATGAGTATAATAGTCATCAATTTTAAATATCTAACGGCGAAGCTCAATTTCGTTTTTGAAAAAAATAATTTAAAAAAAGATGAAAAAAGGCGGGAATACAAAACTTTTACTTTAAATATTGTTTGTTTTTGTGATTTTTTTATAATTACGTGCTAATTAGGAAAAAAACATGAGTTCTGCAAGTGATGAAGATTATTTATTCTTGTAATTCCGGTTTTTTTCTACTTACCTCACAATCGAGATGTAAAGCAGAGTAGTTAGCTCGGGTGTAAGCATCAATGGCACTCTCGAACTATAGGCACCCTCGCTGCGCTCGTGCGCCTAAATATCTCGGGCTGCAATTGATGCCTTACAGCCCTTGGCTACTAATCTACTATTCATTCTTCACAAACTACATGTTATGACTTTGCGACGCACCTCTGCATTCATTTGTTCTCAAACATTCAACTGCATTACAGTCCCATCTACTTATCTGTAGAATGAAATGTATGTAGATGATAGAAAAATGTAGGTAAATGGTTCTACAGATAAGTTGGTGGATCTGTACAATGTCTTTCACAGAGTTCTAGAATTGACAGTGACTGGTGACATTACATATTCCTACAGAAATATAGCTGGAGTATCTGGAGAGTTTTAAGCTGAGAACATATGTTAGTATTTGCTTCGTTTTGCTTTGCACGTTCGCTGCTGGAAAACACATACATATGTGTTTTAAATTATACTTTTTGTATTGAAAATTAAATCCGCAGCGAATTGGATTATATACTGAGAAAGTGATACACTATTTCATTCATCGTTGAATTAAAACAATGAAATAGTCAAGCTTTTTTACATTTTACCCATCCCTAATTGCATAAAAGGTGCAGTGAGATCCAATTTTATATGCTTGGAAATCTTGTTGTACGTCACCATTTTTACTTTTATTTTTTCCGGCTTTGGTATTATTTTACCTGATCACTAAACACCCTCACCCTCTCTCAGTGTATCCGAACCTACTACGGACAACCCATCATGCGCTATGACACGCCATTAACCCAGGGCGAGCTGCGCTTGCTAACTTAACTAATATGTTTCAAGTCACATGAGTACCTTATAATAGCGTTGTCCTTATTGGCAGGTCGTGTGGCCAAGTTTCTGCCACGTATGCTGGTCGCTCTAGATTGGTCCAATAAAGTTTTGTCAATTATGCAGAACTAACTTGCAATTTTGAGTATTTATTGAACATTTAAATCCCAGTGAAGTATTAAGCTAACAAACGTTTAGAAATATATTGTGAAATGAGAGCTATTTTTTAAATAATAATATGAGAAGACAAGCTTATTTTGCCAGCAGACAACCTGCTAGATGGATTAATGACATAAGGCAGACCATAGGAAGTAGAGTGCTTACATGCAGGTAGGAAATGATGACACAAGGTTACAAGATTTTCTTTGGGTGTCTTTTCTAATTCAAATTCAAATTCAAATTCAAAATCTTTATTTCAGGCTTACTGAGAAATGCAATAAACCTAAACAGTAAGCCCATATCAACATAAATAGCTTAGAAACTAACAAACACATAAAAAAACACTTTATTTATTACTTAATCTAACACACGTGTGAACTATGAACTAAACTCTGGATGAAGACATAGAAAACATGGAGTCAGGGTGACGTCAGATGGCTCTTGAGCATTCATGATCCCAAGGTACTTTCTAGTGAACCCCTTTTCTACAAGATAATCATTCGAGAGGCTATTGAGATCAAGAAACACCTGTATTTCAACCGCAAAGACGCCTTTAGAGTTTCGTGGAATTCCATCATCAGTAGATGTCATGGTTTGTCATCCCAGTGTGTAGATACAATTAGTGTGGTGTTTCGGAGTATGGATACTATGAACGCGAACATTTGTAATTCTGAAGACAAAGTGAGGGTAGTTCTTGCGACTGCCGCCGCTTCTCGTCAGTAGTTCCATACCGCGAACAAGATTATTGCAACACAGTCGAAATGTCGGGAAAATAAATAATAAGGTAATACACGCAATAAATACCCGTGATACTACCAATAAATAAAAGTAATCTAAGCGAGCATTCTACCACGAATATACCCCCTGCAACTCCTCACGTAGATAACTCAGGTAAACACCGACTAGAGTTTACCTACACAGCATTGTGGTTATGGCAAATCCTTCGTATTATATGGAGAGGCATGGTCCAGCAGTGGACTGATGATTAATCTAAGCGAAAGGCAAACTACACAAGTAAATGTGTTGTATCAAGCTTTGTCCTGCGTTTCGTCTGCGTCACGCTGACCAATTTAAGTATTAATAAAATGACAAAACGTGACCCGCTATCGGCCGGCCGTCATCCATCACGACCGCACGTCAAGTGCTGGTCGAGCGATTAAAAAACTGTACCTTACGGATGTTCAGGCTATCCCACATAAAGCGGTATTTCGGGACATACTCGCCCCCATAAATGTTCTAGACAAGGGTGAGATTAAATATTAAATTCGCGGTTAGGAATTTCGGGTTGAAAAGTAACGGTGGCGGGCATGCGCAAAGCCGCACTGATCCTTGACCGTTCCGAAAATCCAGTTTACAACGTTAAATTCAGACTAAAAACAAAGGTGAGTAATTTTTTATCAGCACCTAAATAGCGGAAGCTGGCCGGACGCGGTGGGAAACTCTGCAACAGCGAGATACTCCGCTGAAATTAATGAAATCAGCCATGTTTAGACAAGTGGTAATCGAAAACAACACTAAGGTGCTAAGCGGAGGGCAGGAGTTACTGTACATTTTGCAGTAAATAATCTGAGTAGGAGATGATAAGTTTGATGTGGGCGCGTCGTGTGCGCGCGCGATAACGGAACTAATGATTGATATACTCGTATGTCTACGTTCAAACTAATGACAGGGTGATGCGTGTTGACTTACAAGTTATTAATTAATATTGTTGTTGGATATGGTGATTATGACGTATACGATGGAGGAATTGAGACCCTTTATGCCTTGCCAGGCTGACAACGTCGCTTTAGTTTTAAGTTTTAAAATTTAAAAGTGTCGTCTTTATTATATATTAAAATAGACACAAATAAAGATTTGGTTCTTCGGCTAATGTATTCTTATTTTATTCGCCGCATTATGTATTTCTAACTAAGCATTCTTGCAACAAATTTCCAAATTTTTGGTATAGAAGGCTTTAAAAATTGTTACGTAGCAATATTAGTTGTACATTTTTCGCAATGCCTAAATAGATTTTGAGCGACTACACTCCAGCCAGAAAATTCCTAACGACTTGTGTTGTTTACCGTCAAACTTTTAATTTCTCTCAAGTATTCGTCATAAAAATAACTCATAAAATAATGGCGAAAGTATTAAAGTAATTGTCGACATGAAGTATGTTCGAAAATTCATAAAATATACGACGTAAAGTCAAAGTATGAGGAGGTCTGAACATGATTAAATGCAATTTCTTTACAAAGTATGCTCGCTGTAGTAACTTTGTTTTAGGCGGGCGTATGCCATGTACTAAAGCAACCTTTATTCAGCAACACAGGTTGCCCGCGTCATCGCGAGACGATGCCGGTTATGTCGAGCAACTAATTGAGTGATGTTGTGGATGGTTCCCTTTTTCGCTGGTTATCTTACATTCATTTCAAACTCATATCCACCCACGGCTTTGCTTGCGTTTTACCAGGATAAAAAGTAAGCCTAATAGCTTAATCTGTGTACTTTTAATCGAAATACGTTCAGTCATTTCGGTGTGATGAGTAACAAACATACAAACATCCAAACATCGTAACTTTGACGTTTATGATATTAGTGGGATTTCTGTAAAACATATTTGTTTTATATGGCACTGAAAAAAAAAAGTAGAAAACAATTACGAGTTGGGAACTAAAATAATATAATTTATGCAATTCGTCATCTATACGACGTTTTCTATGACGAGTTGACGAACGACTCCGTAATAGTAGCACAATAATTGTATCTAACGACGTCGGGCAGCGTTTGAATTCAAGTTTTTCGACATTTTGTTGCTCAACATTTTGTTTCCATTAACAACTGTAAGTTATAGTAATTTTCGTTACGTCACGTTACATAAGGGTAGGATGAAAAGTTTAACCGGCGTCAAACCACGAGTTGGCATCGTCACGCCATCGCCAAACTTGCCTAGCGTGATACATTTTGTTTTCTTTGCAAACTCAGATAGGTAACGGCTGGTAAACTAGGCACTTACCTAACTTTTTTCATGAAGTTTTCAGCAAGATAAAAGCTAAATCTTCTTTTTTGGTAAAGCGTTTAATGATAAGTGAATAATTTCAAAAGTATACTAGCACATTTCATTCCTGAGCAGTAGTTTAAAAAAGGTTAGTAAAGAGAACTTTATCAAAAAGAAAAGTAACAACACTTACCATTTAGAAAATGTGCCGAGCATAAACTGGACGACTCAGTGTAGGAAGGGCACCCCAATGGGCTGACAAAATTACATAAAGATTACAGAAAGTCGGTGGAAGGAAGTGGTTCAAGACGGTTTGTGGCATTGTATGGGGAAGCGTAACTCCATAAGTTTATTTCTAATTGCTGATGATGATAATGATAGGCCATTTAACCGAAAAATAAATTCAAATATTTTGAACCATGCTAAGGAGTGGAACACACTACCGTCGTCTGTCTTACCTGAAAACTATAATCTGGGCTAGAGTTAATAGGTGCCTTCTAGACCTTTGTGCTTCATCGTTGACCATATCGTCATTACCAGCAGGTGAGATCGTGGACAAACAAAGGTTTATTAAAGTTGAAAAAGAAAAGTAAGTTAAGTTTTGGCTACGCGCTACGCGTAAACTAACAGTAAGCAAAGCCCCTATGCGCGTTTTTTTTTTAATGTAATGGCTCGAAAATCTGGCTTACGACCCGCTTGATGGTAAGCGGTTACCGTCGCCTATTGACATCTGTAACACCAGAGGTATTGCCAATGCGTTGCCTGCCCTGAAGAAGTCTTTTTTTTTGAAGCGGCTCATGTTATTAGTTTTGCTATTAGTGGGCGTTGTTTGCATTTGTTTTTTGTTTTAATTTTAAATTAATACATGTAAAAAAAAACTTGAAATGCCACGAATATATAAATGCTTTTACCTCTGTCTGCTTACCAATACAATAGATTAGAGTGTGAATAATTTATTAGACAAAACTACGTTAAGGTGAGCGCACAAGTGATGGCACAGATGTGGGGGTGACTTACGCCGGACAGAGCTCATAACTACCGGCCAGTAGCACATAAGTCCAGCGACCACAGCGCTGGCCGGCTTACATGATTCAGTGTTGTATTTAACGTGGATATTTCATGTTGAATTAGTTATAACACGGCATCTGTCGGGTCACATTTTAGACAGTGAATTACGGAAGAGAATATTTTGAATGCGTTCAGGGAATTCTGTAGTTAGATAGTTGGAGAATAATTGTATGGTTAGACTGGCTCAATTTGGTAAATCATTATCTGAGAATTCATGGAGGAATCTTCATTCAATACATATCTGTAACAATGCTATCAATAACTTCATTTTGGTCACACTCTTTTTAAGTTGGATGGTCCAAAATAAGTAGAATAGAATAGTTATAATTTCATCTCTAGTGTTTTTTTTTAATAGAATTACAGAATAGCTAAAACACAGTAATGCAACATAAAAATTATACTAATAGTATTAAATTATGTTTAACCATACATAGATACAATCTAACAACAATGGTAATAAAATATTTATTTTGTAATAAAACCATTTGTGTTGAAATTATCACCGACATTTGATCCTCGAATGTTGTATGGTTTTGGCAATCTACCATATATCTAACAACTGTCTCTAAATACGAGCACTTGTTATAAAATATACTCGTTATATATTAACACGATGAAAACTATTGTTAACAAGCAATTTGTATACACAAGGCTTATTCCAATAAAGAAATCGCATGTGCTCACATTATATGCAAATTACGGATTGCGTGAATCGCCGGTGAATTCATTAAACCACCTAAATAGTTATAAAGAACTTTGTTATTTGGCTGTCAGTCGGCTTTTAAAAGCCCGACAACAAAGTTAAAACGAAGTAATTAAAAAAGAAAACACAAAATACTTACAAAGTCGGAAGCTCGGCTCTCTTCACTTAAATTACTCGCGATTACACCGACAAAACGTTTTAATGAAACACGTTAAATCGCGCCAAGTGGGCCCGCCACGCCACCGCTCGCCATAGTTCGGCAACTCCGCAACTTCAGCACTTACTACGGGTAGGTGGTACGTAGTTTTTCCTCAAATATCTTAGCAGTAAAGAGAGTTGAAACTACTTCTGCAAGTCCATTAAAGAGTATAAACTCACAGAGCGGTGATTACAAATGCCGCCGATTTAGGATCTCGTTATGGCGCCGATTAGGGTTATTTTAATTAAAATCATCTGAGCTCTTTTGCAAAAATAATTCTTGGATGTTCAATATTTTTAATAGGCAACAATTACTGCCGATGATTAATGTTTATAGGTACTACCGTTTTAATTGCTTATATTGTTTACCTAGAGTTGTTTACAAGAAATAAGTACTTAAACAACTCGTGTACAAAATATACGCCAAGGAAACTCTGACTTCAGCGGTCCAGCGGTAACATAAAACAATTAGTGATTAATTTTGGGATACGATTAATTTATAAATGTAAGAGAGAGTCACAACCCATAAATATCGTAGCATCTAAACCTTTTAGTCTAGCGTACCATCAAAGCCTCATCTGAGTCTCGAGAAAATGTGATATCCTATTACGGTTAAAATTCACCCCATACACGGTAATATTAAATGTAGAGTCATTGCAACTATTGTATAATCTTGAGACCGTATAAATATGTAAGCGGAGGAAACTGTGACTTCTGCGTTCCGCCCGCGTCGCTACGGAAACCACGTCAATTAACTTGGCCGCTATGACATATTAGCCTTTGTTCCTTGCTCTGTACCACCGGTATTTACTTGCAAGAAACCCAATGCGTACGAGGGAGTCTGTGCGATGCGTTTCCGGAACATCTAGCTTGTTGATAATGTGGTTTTAGTTTGTTATTCTGCAGGTTAGTTTGTGATGATATTTAATATCTGTTTTGACTATTAAGGCGTCGATGAACGTCAAATCCTGTCACTATCTAACTCATTAAAGTTCAAGTAAGTTATAAAGTGACACAATAGCGCTCGCGAAACGAAAAGTGAGCGAAAATCAAGTTTTTTTAAAATTTAATAACAATTATGGGAGTCATTTTTAAAAACTAAAAACAAGGTCCTCTCGGCGTTGTGTTATTTAATATGCTCCTGAAACGAAAAGTAAGCGATAACCACGTTTTTATTTAAATTTAATAATAATTAGTGGTGTCATTTTCAAAAATCAAAATAAGTTCCTCTCGGCGTTGTGTTATTTAATATATTTAAGGCAATAAAAACATCTTAGGATTAATAGTTTAGGAGAAAAATGGCTGTAACTACGAACACAGAGGCTACTTTCCAAATTTGTTTCTTAAATATTTGATAATATGATATAATATGATGTAAATTAATATATATATATATATATATATATATATATATATATATATTATATAACAATAAAATACGTCACCCAGGCTTATATATCTTCTTTGGAAATATCTCAAAATGCGGTTGAGAGACATTTTAGTTTGCGAAAAGTAGATTACGATACTACTTTAGTTAATTCTTGATCTTGTCAAGGATATAATGAAATCTACTTAATTTCGGCTATAGTTAGGGTTTTGATAAAACTTCTAAGGATTTGGAAAAAACTCGGGTTTCATAATAACCCTGCGACATAACACAAGTAACAGTAACACGACGACCGCAAACACAACCTGAAGAAGGTTTAAAACAATAACCGTTCCTGATTCCTCGTTGGAGTTACAAAATGACAGTTTAATTTGATTTTTAGGAAGTGCTTACAACTTTTCATTCTTGGCCAAGTTTGTTTACAAAAAAGTGCTAGTAATACCTAGTAGTAGAGTTTAGTAGTAGTTGAGCTTTTTTGTGAAAGAGTTCATCCGGGGAAGTACTACCTCCATACCTATTTCTGCTGGCCTATGTCAAACAGTGGGTAAATTCCAGCTGATGATGAAAATATTAGTAGAGCGTTTTTGTGAACAGTATTTGTCCGGGAAATACTGCCTACATATTTCTGCTGCAAAGCGGTAGTGCTCGCATTGCTGTGTTCCGGTTTGAAGGGCATGAGTACCGGTGAAATTACAGGCACATGAGACTTTTCATTTTTATGTCTCAGGATGGCGGGCGCAGTGCAATGCCACACAGGGTGCGGCCTAGGTGGACGTGACTTATGTGGTAATGTGTTGTTACAGGCAGAGGTTAACGCTTAACATCAGGTAGGCCATCAGCATGTCTCGTCATCCACGGAGGCAAAAAAAAGTTCTAAATAATATGATTGTAGAAAATCTTACATAATTACTAAAATTGAACAATTGTGGAATACATTGGAACTTTTTCTATATACCTATCTTTTTGACAGACATACAGATACAGGAATGAGACCTTAGTTTTCTGTTTTTCGAGCCTTGGTACGGAATACCCAAAATTATACATAAATTCGAGTGACAAAATTAATATCTGCCGGAGTCATCTGCCAGATGCCGGACAGATAAACAGCCCCAAATCAGATTGAAATTAAATAGATTCTATGAGAATATAAAAAAAGTTTAGTGACTGTCAATGTCAAACAAAGAAGATGAAAAAAGTTTTTTCTTTCAATTCCGTTTTCTTTCACCATTCCTCTTTTAGTCTCTAAAACTTTCCAAAATAAGAGGTTTTCGAGAGAGTCTCAATTATCGATAAAGGCGATATTAAAAATTCGTTTGTTTTGTTCTTAGCCTGCGCCTGGAAGGCGGTGTCCCCTTTTTCATTGTTTGCAGAAGGGAAAGCAGAAATGGCGGCAAACGATAATCAGAAATTTGAATTTCGCCCCCGCAAGTAGGCTGGCAAAATCATCCGATTTCGTGCGTCGTTTATCATCCCAATTAATTAGGCGAACAAAAAAACATTATCTCGACTCTCCAGAAAGTTGATTGTGTCAGCGAACAGGTTCGTGCAACTCATTGTAAACTTTTCTAATTTTATTTTCTTCTTTTATTTTTGTTGAGCGGAAGACGGTGCCATCGGGCATGCCGTTATCGATATTAAAATCTATGTGGTACGTAAAAATTTACATACATACATAGTTGCTGTTTGTTAGTACAGTGAGGAAGGAACATGGTCTATATATATATATATATATATATTATATATATATTCGTGAGCATTACAGTGTAACGTGTATAGGTACGAGACTGTGCTCCCTTAATGTATTCATGTAATTCGCATATCCGGCATCCCCTTTGACCGGCCACGCAACACCGCACTGCCAGCCTGGATAGAGTAATATAACGTGATGTTTTAAAACCATCCATCACGTTTAATGTCCATATAAAAAGAAAGAGGTAGCGTGCCGACTCCATCCGCGGAGTTTTTGTGATTTTCGGACGCAACAATTTCAAAATTTATATCATCATTTCCGTTAGCGACTCGCCCGCGGTACACCTAAGTTATAACTTGTGTTGTTGACGCAAAGTTTATATTTAATCCCGTAATAGAAACAAAGGGGATCCACTTGTTGCGAGGCACTCTCTTCTCAAGTTTATAGGATGTTAGCATCTAGCTAAATAGCGTGCTCATCGACTTTCTCATTTTCACCTCACGAAATTCTCTCGCGTCCGCTTAGCTCGGCTGAAATTATCAATTGTGTACACTCTAGTATTCAGCAGTGCAAATACAAAAGCAAGAGGTTTTCAACTTGTCTGAGCTGGGTTAAATAAAAACTCAAGTATCAGCTACTGGTATGTAAAAACGTTGAATGCGGCTGAGCCGGGGTGAGCTTGACGCCAATTTACATTAAATGCGGCTTGCGCCCTCCGATGATAATTTACACGCCGGAGGCACCAAAAAACTAGTGTGTAGTTGAGAACTTTATATTTGAGCTTAGTTGAAATTCAAATTGCCCAACAACCTCAAGGGAAAGAGGAATATGAATAGAAAGAATATCTATCATAGTGCGTGTTATGTGTACTTTTCTTATCTGCAACAATTAACTTCAGCTTTAACTGTACATTACAAAAGGTAGACCCGACATAAATCGTCCTTATGCCTTCCTTATTTTATTGCATTTATAAGTAAAGCATAATTTGGTAATATATGAACAATGACAAAAGCAAACGCTATTTCTCTGTGAAACGTCTATTTGCCGTAGACTCGGGGTCTCTGTAGATAAATTCTTCAAATAATCCCAGTCCCTTTATTTATGCGCACTAAATCTCGACACTGTATTAAATAAAAGCAAAACGTGAAGGAATAAGGAAATGAACTAAATAGTCCGTTATGCGATTCAATCAAAGTAGTATCTTGTGAAAGGCCGGGCCCGGGATCACAGCGCGCATACTAAATTATCAGCCCTTACTTATTTATGCATCATGAGCCAACATCTTAATAGCGGCCGAGACTTATGTCCAGCCTAAAATAATATTTTGAGTAAATGTTTGGAAATAAACAAATGGCGTCAGGGTCTGCTTTACACTGACTATGTGTCGTAATTTTGCAATGTTGCCCGTTTTGTGGGCGTCCGACGTCAGAATGAGTTTATTATAAAGGTTTAATTTTCAATTTAAGTGAAACCGCGCCATAATGGAGTGTTTGTAGCTTACCTTTGGGTGTGTTCTTCTAGGGAAGGCCACTTTGGGGTCAATCTGTAACAAACATTTAGAGAATCAGTACAAGGGTAACTACAATAAAACAAATTAATTAATAAGTCTGACAGTTAATTTACATAAAACCGTCAAGAAGATTTTCGTGTCTGTGCAATCATGGAAAATATTCGTAATAACAGAATGTGCTCCCCGAAAATCATATCACCCTGCAAACTAATAAAGTTGGAGTTACCCTCCTCATTTACCCTTTCAGTGCATTAACAAAAAGACAGATAGTCTGTCCAAACGAAAAATAAAAAAGAATCACTCAGACGCCTCGACCTCAACTAATCATGGACCGCACGTCCATGGAAGTGGACACGATAAATTCGCATCGTCCGTGCGGCTGCATTGTCCAGTCCTGAAATCCTAGCTGCAAAAAACCATCGGACTGAAAATCCTGCGCCGCGGTCCTGTCACTCGATTTCGTCTCTCGTCTTTTTCATGTAACCGAGCTCCACTATTTCATATACGTGGCACTGTTTAAGCCCTCAGATTTTCTCCGGGCAGCGAGCGGTTGCTCCTACTTTTTGCTCATATCTGCGCCGCGCTGGTGACCGCTATAAACGCAAAATATAAACCCAAAGAAGTAAGGTTTGACATTTTAGAGGTAAAATGTTTCATTTCTACGCGCGGTGATCGTTATGTCGAACGGTTTTGCATTTAGTTTTTAGTAGTTGTATTTCAGTATTGTATATTTTGAAGCGAAACATACTGTAATTCAAAGTTTGGAGACATAGAATGGGTGAAAAAACTGTAATATACAATACACGAGATAACGATATCAATAAGTGTATTGAAGCGATAATGAGCTTGTAAGTCTCAAATAGTTATAGTTATAGTTTATTTATTAATAACGGATTATTGTTACATGTCAAGTAGGTACAGTGTGCAGAGAAGATAAATACCTTAATTAGGTACTTAGTGTCTTTTAAGGGGCTACAGGCACATGACATATTACAGTTATAACTACAACAATGACAAATATGTGACCATAAAAAAAATAAGAGGCGATGATTCTTTTTATAAATTTAAATAAGATCATATTGTCATTTAAAAAAAAGGATATTCTTTGATAAATGGAGTTTAAATCCATTACACATAATCTGCGTTACTAAGATCTTCTGAAAATAGGTCATTCATTATAAGAATGTACACCACTTGACATCGGGTGGAAATTTGAGCCATCAAGATTGGATAATAATACATAAATACATACATAAACACAGGCCTTTTTCTCCGAAGGGGTAGGCAGAGACTCAATGGGCCTTTTCACAGTGGGTTATATCATCGTGGAATATATACGTGACGAGTGGTGAGCTCATCTCCGCCATTGCTTCCCACGACTGAGTCGGTTAACGCTTTCTTCCAGTAATAACACATTCCATAATAAGCTGGCAGCCAGAACAAATCTCATACAAACTAATCTTATCTACAAGTCTGGATAAATCATGTATTAAACAAATACATATAATGTTACATTTACTAAAATAACGAATACATTTACATACTTGAATTAGTCAGTATCAGGGACCAACCCAGGCTTCCGCAGATTTGAAATAAAACCACTCAATCTATTAAAAGAATTCACATGAGACGACTGTATTTTTACAATGTGAGGAAAACGGTTTTACTGTGTCATTCACACATTCTTAATTATTTAATTATCTTGAGAGATACCCTCACGGTTGCAGAAAATCCGGCATAATTTGATTAACTTAGAAATCCAACAGGAGGTTCGTATTAAAAATAATTAAATTATAATTACGTTAATGAGCACCCGTGTACCATAAAAAATATATTGACACAAACTAAGGCTATGTGCACGTGCTATAGGAAAGCTCACAGCCTACGTCATCTGAAATCTGTAGATCCAGAAACAATCGATGTAATGTGATCTAATGTGTAAGATGACGACCTCTGTGGCGCGACGACGAAGGTTCGCCTGCGACGCAGGAGGTTGCGCGTTCGATTCTCGCCTCGGAACAAATATTTATACGATCTGCAGATATTTATTATGTTGAGGGTGTTCTGGGTATTTTCTGTGTATAATAAAAATAATCTATCTATGTAATTCAATTCAATTCATTTATTTATTTCAGGCAACAGTGAAAACTGTACATTCGTCTATATTCCACGATGGTGCAACCCACTGTGAAAAGAGGCCCATTGCCTACACCTTGGGGAAAAAGGCGTGTGTCTATGTATGTTTGTATGCACCTAGACAAAGGCCCATAGTAATATATACCTTACAACTAACATACATATAAAGATAAAGATATACATAAAACTATCACTTAACGTCAATTGAGGGATTTGGTTTCGAAAACGCTTCCCTATAGCGTCGGTAAACAATGCCAGCTGGCCAGCACTCCGATTCAAGGAGCACATCCTTTTACTTTGCCTGGACCTGGAGAGCATATGACTTGAAGTCGGTGGCCCTATTGGTCTGCAGGCGCTGAAGAGACATTTCAATCGCCGCCCCCTGAATCCGGCCCTGGCACCTCTCCGTCACGAACCGGAGTACATCATCTCCAGAGGGGCTAGTCTGCAAATTTGACAAGCAACTTACACGGCCGTGTGGTGTACACTACACGGATTGTAGTATGGAGAAATCGAAGAGCGCACCTCAAATCCCGTACAAAAATCCGTGTAGTGTACACCACACGGCCGTGTGAGTTGCTTGTCAAATTTTCAGACTAGCCCCTCTGATGTTCTCTCGCTTATTCGGGAGGGGTAGATCTTGATAGTCGGCTCAACTGCATGCAGTGTTGTTGACTCAGCCAGTATCTGACCGGTGCCGCGTTGATTGCGGCACGATCTTGGTAATGTATTGTATTAAGTATATCAGTTATCTAGTACCCATTACACTATTATTTATTCTGTGCCATAACACAAATTCTGCTTAGCTTGGGGTAAGATAATGTTCTGTGAACAGTCCAGCATTTTGTTTAATTTATCGCCAGCCGTTGAGTTGTGTAGATATTTGACTGTTTTCATCTTTGTTTTCTTCCAGGAAACGCACAGTCTCAACGTGTGGCCAACCCTTAACCACACTCAAGCAATTTGTAAACAGTGTAATATGACCACGAATGTATACAGAGCAAGCCGAAAAATCATAAAATCGCAGATGTTGGCGCTAAAGCGATTAAGCGGGTCGATGATAAATTTTAACGAGTTATTTTAATGGAGGCGATCCCAGTCAGCGGCTAGCCGGCAGCTTGTTCGATAGAAAAATAAAACCAAACTCGAAAAGACTGTTTAATGCGTAACTTTTTGATTTTATTCCCGAGCGTTTAACGATAATCGCTTTTATTTTATATTTTTAAGTTTACTACGCATTTTTGTGTTTCTTTATTCTATCTATGTCGGTAGGTAAGGTAAGGTTACTTACATCAATAGGTAATTATTACCGGAATAAGATGTAAATACAATCTAAAACCCTAGTTTTTTAGGGTTCCGCACCCAAAGGGTAAAACGGGACCCTATTACTAAGGCTCGGCAGTCCGTCTGTCTGTCTGTCTTTCTGTCTGTCCGTCTATCACCAGGCTGTATCTCATGAACCGTGATAATTAGACAGCTGAAAATTTCACAGATGTTGTATTTCTGTTGCCGCTACAACAACAAATACAAAATAATAGAATAAAATAAATATTTAAGGGGGCCATACAAAAAGCTTCTTTTTTTTGCCCTTTTTTATAGATAATGGTGTCACCAGGCTGTATCTCATGAACCATGACAGTTAGACAGTTGAAATTTTCACAGATGATGTATTTCTGTTGCAGCTATAACAAATACTAAAAAAGAGAATAAAATAAATATTTAAAGGGGCTTTCATACAACAAAAGTGATTTTTCTAAATGTAGGTTAAGCAATGATCTGCGAGGTCAGTTTTTGGATAGGTGACCACTTTTTGCGTGCAATTTTAATTTTATTTTTTTAACAAACTTGTTTTTTTTGCCGCTTTTATAGATAATGGTACGGAACCTTTCGTGCGCGAGTCCAACTCGCACTTGGCCAGTTTTTTTTACTAAGCCATTGGGAAAAAAAAATACCGCACTTTCTATAAACTTCCACGAATTATAAAACTCCCACGCAAAATTACAAAGAAAACGTCGAATATGAATGTGACATTTTTGATGTGGAGCCATTTGCGTGATTACAATCGACGCATTGGCGCACCCTAGCCCCCCCTCCCCCCCAACTTCCCTTGCGATAAAGATTGACATCGCAACTTTCTACCTACAAATTATCCTAACTCCTTTTGCCTACCTCAAAGAAAATTCTACTCTATTTGAGAGCTATAAGAACCAAATTTGTTTGCTGGTAATATGGTTTTTGGTGTGTCATCGCAAGAAAAGATAGTCGACGAAGCGCATTAGTAGGGTATCACTACAGTAAAGAGCATGTTAGGTTTATGTACTCACAGCTATCGATGTAGTCGATTTTGTTAAATTGTATATTGAGAAAACGGTTTGCGATCTCGATGTCTCTGATTCTATAATGCAAACTACGCTGTCTCAGTTTTGGAATACAGTAGTAGGTACTTATTGCATAGGCATTAGTTTAATTTTTAGGGTTCCGTTGCCAAATGGCAACAAACGGCAACATCAGGTGGGCCATCAGCTTGTTCCGTAGTATTAAAAAAAAAAACCTTATGGATTCGTCATGTCTGTCTGTCCGTCCGTATGTCACAGCCACTTTTTTCCGAAACTGTAAGAACTATGCTGTTGAAACTTGGTAAGTAGATGTATTCTGTGAACCGCATTAAGATTTTCACACATGCTGTTGAAACTTGGTAAGTAGATGTATTCTGTGAACCGCATTAAGATTTTCACACAAAAATAGAAAAAAAAAACAATACATTTTGGGGGTGAACTGAAACTCAACAATTTTTTTTTCCTCATACCCATACGATCTAAAAATAGGTCTTTAAAAATGATATTGAGGTTTCTAATAATGTTTTTTTTTCTAAACTGAAGAGTTTGCACGAGAGACACTTCCAAAGTGGTAAAATGTGTGTCCCTGTAACTTCTAAAATAAGAGAATGATAAAACTAAAAAAAAAATGATGGATATTACCATGTAAACTTCCACCAAAAATTGGTTTGAACGAGATCTAGTAAGTAGTTTTTTTTAATACACTCTGATTAAAACATCGATCAAAGTTATAACGAACTACAAGAACTTTTATATTATGTTACTTGCTGCTACGGAACCCTTCATGGACGAGTCCGACTCGCACTTGGCCGCTTTTTCTTTTATCGCTTGGTTATGTAATATGTTTTGCCACTGACGAGGCAATATCAGACCCAACAGAACTAATATTCAGTATTATATATCAACTGAAAATAAATGGTGTGCCCGGCCTAAGAATAGACCCCTCCGTCTCCTCCCTTGGATGTCGTAAAAGCCGACTAAGGGATTACCTGGACTGTTAGTTAGATTCGTTAGTATAAGATTTGTCCTGGCTGCTAGATTATTAAGGAATGTGTTGTTACTGGAAGAAAGTGTTCTGAGTCGGTCGTGGGAAGCAATGGCGGCAATGAGCTCACCCCATGTCACGTTTTTTTCCCACGATGGCGCAACCCACAGTGAAAAGAGGCCTATTGAGGTTCTGCCTACCCTTTGGGGGAAAAAGGCGTGTGTCTATGTATGTATGTATGACATCAAATACACAGTAATGAAGTTTATTCATTATATTTAAATAATAATATATTTAACAATATTATTATATATTTTTACTCATTACTAGTACTAAGACGTGTACAAAAGACACTGAAATAAAGCATAGAAAATACTAGATGAAAATGGTTCACTTCGCTCCTGGCAAGCAACGGTTGCTTGTATGGCACGCTCCAGCACGTGATTGTTTTTTTTTTGTTGGCAATTAAAACTTTGTAAGATTTATACTAAAACAAAACTTGACATTTAAGTCTGATCATGATGACCTTCATTGATTGTATTGATGACTGTAACTTCATTATTATCCAACACAAAAACACTTCAAAAACGATGGATCGGTACCCACTTTATACTTTTGTATGTATATTAACTTACTTATGAAGTTGTCTTCTTAAACTTTCCTAGTCTGAATAATACATAAGCGAACACCCTAAATCAAATAAATCAATTACCAAAGTTCCTGTTCAACTTGAAGTATCAAGCTTGTCAGTGAATCCTGATAATTAAGAACCATCACACGTCGACGTAGAGCCAAGGACAAGAAAGTTTAATGACGTGCACTCTGTGCAAGCAGTAACTGAATTTATTTAGGTGCAGACACGTAAGTGTCGCCCTCGGGCTTTAAGTGGGGACCACATCATTTGCTGTTCAGTCAGCAACGCGCACTCTAACTCCTCCTAATTGGAACGAATTTGGCTGCAGGTGCAACACTCGACTTGGCTCAAGATTAGGGCGAGCTATTGCGACTATATTGTGCCCCGTTTGCACTGAAATATTCGATGTGCAACGTGCGACTTGCGGCTCGCAGCGACTGGTGCCGTCATCCGTGCCCCGCAACTTGAATTAAATTAAGAACAATATTTACCCTCGCAGCTGAGATAAATGATATTGCACACTTAAGCCCGAGTTAATGTGTAGTGACGAGTTATGTACCCACATTCTTAGCGTAAGCCGGCGAGCGCGATAGCTTTACCGAGCAAAGAGAACCGTACACTTCGGTGGGATTCATAACGAGCGTATCTGCGTAGACGAATAGCTACGCCTTGTTGTTATTTTAATTGATACAGCTTACTCTTGAACATAAAATGTAAACGAGTCATCGCGATCTAAAAACAGTTTACATGGATTGTTTATAAAACAGGGTTGCTTTAACGCTCGGCGAGACAAGCGGTAATGAAACCCGGGCTGGGAGGCTCGACAAACGTCATTACTGGGGCACGCATAAATATGCAAGGCAGGTAACGCACATTTTCATGCGACGTCGCAAGAATTTTATCGCCCGTTTAATTCTGTGAGAGAAAAAATGGGATTCTTTTCGGTGTAACACGAGATAGGCGGCCGCGTGGGAACCGACACACTGGCCTCCTTTGGGCGGCTCGCAGCTAAGTGCAGCCGAAATGTGTTTTATTCTGATATTGCCTTCTATTTAATGCTGCGTAGGAAAGTGTAAAGGGACGTATTTTTATCCATCACAGGAGCCTTATTCGTTAGACGCTAATGTGGGTGTTCTGTTAGAGGCGCGCCTATTAACGTGTGTTTTATTCATCGCCCCTTTTCCTTCGCTGTGTTACACGTTCGCTACAATTGCCCGGGACCTTAACGACATAGTTCTCTTTTCTTAATGCTCTTGTTAATTTCACTTTCATTTGTTTAAGTGTTACCATCCTTTAATGTATGTTATCATGTCAGAGGCCCTCGGGCGGCTTGACAAACTCTGCCTACCTCATACGAAACGAAACGAATGTATGTTATTAGAAAGCTGTAATTAAAAATTCCAAATATTGAAAAGACTAGCCTGAAAATCAACAGGATTAACGTGTAGGCAAATATTTTTACTACACTCCTGAAAAAGAATTTGGAACTTTATCAAGCTACCAACTGGTTTATAGTCGAAAGGGCACCGTTTTGATATAATCTTGAATATAAAGATTGATTCATTTTTCTAAAATGATACCAAGCCACGGTAATTTCAATTCTATAAAGATTATATTCAAAATTATGCTCAATAATAATAATGCTAATAAGATTCGTTGGCATAAGATTTATCGTGGCAGCTAGCTTAGGTATTAGGAATGTGTTATTACTAGAAGAAAACGATAGCCGAGTAACCCATGGGAAGGTGGCAATGAGCTCCCCAATTGCCACGTCTATACTCCCACGATGGTGCAACCCACGTTAAAGAGGCTCTGCCTTTAAGAAAAAATGGCGTGTGTCATGTATATAATGTTATACATGTTTATACAACATTATTTTGTTCTTCATAAAAAAGCTGCTTATCAGCTTGCAGCTCAACAATTCAACGTGTATTAACTAACTAAGCTACCTTGGGTTGATCAATTTCTAAACGTTCATGCCATTCACAGGTCAGAATTAAGGTTATCTTTTACTAGCAACTCGCCCTGGCTTAGCACGGGTAGTGTCGGGGTGAAAAACAGTCATCCTAAAACCCCCCCATCTATCCACACACCAAACACCATCAAAATCCGCTAAAACAGTTCCAACCTATGTTACTCGTTGATAACTTAACTATCTACCGGTGAAATAATTCAACAAGCTTTTCTTTAACTCGCTATGTATGTTTGTTTGTCTGGGTGAAATCCAGGTGGAATCTTGCAACTGAATTTTAAAGCAGTTATCCTCAACCGGTTGAGCTCAAATTTGGCAAACCTGTCAAGTTCCAATGACAATACAATATTATGGTGATAGCAAGCTGATCTGATGATGGAGACGGAAGATGGACAATGGAACTCCTCAATGGATAATAGTTGACTGGCCGTGTTTAGAGCCTAAACACGGCCAGTCAACTATTATCCAGCACACGGTTACGATCACTAATTTTATAAAAACTTGTATTTAAAAATATATTAATCAAAAGAAACTTATTTTAAAATTGGTTTGCGTTTTTGAGTTTAATCATTACAAACAAACAAAGTTTACCTCTCTGAATATGAGTGTAGATTAGAATACAGTTCAGTTATAGACGGTCAGGACAAAAGCTGGTGCACAATCCAACCGTCTGAGAGCATACACTAGCCTTGGTCCAGCGGTGCTCGGCTAAAACGTTGATAACACTCACAGTGTCTCCAGGCCACTGGATATGTATACGATTGAACAACAAAAGCGAGCTATAATCTTCACGTAGCTAGAGCTTATATAGCTAGTTTTCTGAATTTTGACGCTGAATTCAATTTACAACGACGTCTGTAAATGAGAATGAGCTGTTACGTTGTGTTTTTGTGTAGAACTTAACTTTATTATTTTCAGTATTACATTAACAAATTGCGTACCTTCGTGTATTCTTAGGCAAGAAACCAGTCGAGATAAACAAATTAAAGCAATGGTGTCACGCTTTACAGCCCCCCGCGACTATAAAGAGGGATGTTATAAGTCTGTGGGCATGATGTGTCTGTCTGTCTGTCTGTGTAGTATGTTTCTTTGTTCACACGTTGTTCTGGAACGGCTGCTCTGATATAAATACTGTTTTTTTTGTATAAAGTTGGTGTTTTCTAGATGGTTTATGGAGATTTCTATGTTTGATAGAACATAGTGCAGCCGTTTCCAAGATCATCAATTCTCAATAATTTATGTGCGGTTTTATTTGTATGATTTTTTTTGTTAAAACACTGATTATAGTCGGGGGCTTTAGTTTTTTATAAAGTTAACTTGCCTATGGTAAGTTTTCATAGGTCATCAAATAAAACACACGCTATGTATTTAATCTACAATCTGTGACGCACTCTGTGGCGCGGCGGGCGAAGGTTTCGTCTGCGAGGTTGCAGGTTCGATTCTCACCTCGAAACAAATATTTGTACAATCTGCAGATATTTGTTCAGGGTGCTCTGGGTATTTTCTATGTATAATAAAAATATCTATCAATGGAATGTATTGTATTATTTATATCAGTTATCTAGTACCTACCCATAACACAAGCTCTGCTTAGCTTGGGGCTAGATAATGTTGTGTGAACTGTCCAGCAATATTTATTATTTATTTATTTTATTTAATGTCCATGCGAACCGCACTGTCCGATTATCTATAGCGGAGTCGACCGCCCCGTGCGCAAGCGCGTCTCGGAGTTGTATGACAAGATTTGGTCCCTTTCACTACTCTCTCTTTTCCGCGTCTTGGCAAACGTAGCGTGGGGCGCCCTCTGGCTAGGTGGAGCGATGACCTTCGAAAGGCGGTGGGCAGAAAGTGGATAACAAGAGCCGAACACTGGGCTCAGTGGCGCGTATTAGGAGAGGCCTATGTCCAGCACTGGAGTAGTGTGGGCTGATGATGATGATGATGATGACAATGATGGTAATGCCAACACCGGCGTCCTAGGTAGGCGTGACCTATGACGTAATGGCAACACAGGCGTCCTAGGTGGACGTGACCTATGAGGTAATGCCAACACAGGCGTCCTAGGTGGACGTGACCTATGAGGTAATACCAATACAGGCGTCCTAGGTGGACGTGACCTATGGGAACGAACTTTTCTAATGTTTTATCTCGTTGGGTTAAAGTATTTTAATTTTCACTTATAGTTTTGGTTTCCCCGTTGACGTGCTCTAGTCAGAATACTGATAAGTATAGGCATCTCCTCCCGTGGATTCGTAAAAGCCGACTAAGGGATAACCCGGACTTGTTAGTAAGATTTGTTGGTATAAGATTTGTCCTGTCTGCTAGCTTAATTAAGGAATGTGTTATTACTGGAAGAAAGCGTTAACAGAGTCAGTCGTGGGAAGCAATGGCGGCGATGAGCTCGTCTCTTGTCACGTCTATTTGCCATAGCCTTTCGGGAAAAAAGCGTGTTTCTATGTATGTATGTAGTCACCACATTCATAGCGATACGTGGAGGTTAATATAATGCATAGAATACCAAATCTGCAGCTAATTTAAAAAGTATGTGTACACGACGTCACTTCCGCTATCCCTGTCCTAGGAATGTCGGCTGATCGATGACCCATCCAAAGCAATCCACGTCTGCAATACAGACAGACATCCGGTGCAGATATTTGCAGTCAAAGCAGACTTATGGTATAATAGAACGGTCTGAAGTAGTACCTCAATTCATATATATCTCAATATTATGTCCACGAGAGCGTCCACGAGCATTTCTCACAATACAGTCCACAAACTATGCTGAATTAACTTATTACCTTCACCTTCTTTCAATTTCAAGAGAGATTTAAAATCTTTGAATTTCAATGGATTTTTGTTATTAAAAATGATCCAGAACTTGAAGTCTGTTCTAAATCGCGAACGTGCTACGTCGTAGCGATTGCGGCTACGAAGCCGTAGGCTGGAGTAGTCGTAGACACGCAAATAACTTGCGATGAATTGTTGTGAAAAAATAAACTAATTATTGACATTCATTTTGATAGTGTAGCAGGTAGGTTTTATAGAGATACTAGCGCCTTGCTCATGACTTCGTCCGCGGGTAGTCTACGCGTACTCGCAGAAACCTTCAAGGAAATAAATTTTAAATAATAAATAAATAAATAAATAATGCTGGACACTTTACACAACATTATCTAGCCCCAAGCTAAGCAGAGCTTGTGTTATGGGTACTAGATAACTGATATACTTAATACAATATATAACATAGATAGATATTTTTATTATACATAGAAAATACCCAGAACACCCTGAACAAATATCTGCATATCGCACAAATATTTGTTCCGAGGCGGGAATCGAACCCGCAACCTCCGGCGTCGCAGGCGAACGTTCGCCCGCCCCGCCACAGAGGTCGTTACCAAAGTTTCATCGCTATCGGCGTAGCAGTAGTATAGGCACGCATACGGACAAAGAAAAAAACGACCGAACGAGCGAAATGAGTTGTCAGTGTGAGCGGTCTGCTTTCTTATGCCAGTATCCATTAATATTGATGGGAGTTTATTCGAAGATAACTTTTGTTTGAACCTATCTATTCTCCATTAAATTTGGTAAGTAGGTTAGAGATACCAATACAACAAAGAAATGTACATATGAGCTTAATAGGTAAAGGATTTGTTGAGAAAGGCAAAGTCTCAGTTCGGGGCAGGCGATGTATCACTTCGGCGCGAACTACTAGTTATAAACTAGAGATATAACTGTTGAACGTAGTTGCAGTTATGCTTAGGGTCCATTTTGCACATGTCACTCTGTTAATGTATTATTTATTAACTCCAACGAGCTTCCGATGTTGCTTTATTCCATTGTAGAACTATATCCACCGCGGTGCCTGATGTCCGAGCTTGCAACTTCGCAACTGACACTACAGAGAGAAACTTTTCGGGCATAGAATGAATGGCTGTCAGCCAAACGCAAACATGCAAGCAAAATACTTGGTATTATTTAGTTTTCGGATTGGGATACAGTTGCAAGGTATGCGAGTTTATTGTGATTTTATAAATTTCAAGATTTATATGGAACTTCTACGAAATTTGCAATGGGTGATCTGAATTACGAGTAACATAAAGTTAAATTAAAGGTTTCTCAAAAGTAGAGTCAACTGGTCCCATATGTTTATCCGATTAAACGCACTAAGCACACACACACATACAAACTTGGTTCACTTAAACACTCAGCTGACGATCAGCTGTGTTTTCGCGCACTTCACTATTGGTTCGTTGGTTGGCCGTGCAGGTCATGACGCGCGTGGCGCCGCGCCGCGACACGCGGCACGCGCGGCGCAGAGCCTCCCCGCGGCACCGAGAGTCAGGACTCGGGAGCGGAAAGGCTACGAGTTTTTGATTTTTATTACAATAAAATACAACCAAAAAATATATTATAAGTTAGATAAGAACATATAACAACCAACAGTCACATACTCGTACCTAAATACTCCTGATCCCATACTAGGAATCCCTGTGTCGTGGGTATAAGGAACTACGAATACCATGATATCACATCACCCAGACCCGCAACAAATATTTGCAGATCATACAAACACTTGTCCAGTAGCGGGAATCGAACCCGCAATCTCTCGCATCTCAGCCAGCTTCTCGCACGATGCGCTACCATGGTATAAGAAATTGCCATGATTATGTATTTTTACGTTAACTAATAAGTTAGTGTATAAAATAATTAGTCAGCCGAGAAAGCGCTGGAGAGATGATAGAGGATGGTGGGAGACGTCATAGGAAAGAGATGAATGGAAGGATTTGGGGAGATTTTTGCCCAGCAGTGGGACGGAACAGGTCAAGAAAAAAAAACCTACACAGACATGTTCAAATTCAATTTTATAACACCACTTTTATTAAAAATATAAATCAGCCAGCACAACCAATCACAATTCGATTCACATTTCATCCACAAAATAACGACGAAATCCACGCCACGGCTGTGCCAAGGCACACCTAAGAATATCACTCACTAGCCAATATCGTACCCTGCAGTTCAATCTCTATGAGCCGAAAGCATCAAATATAACCTTTATTACCATAGAGTACGGTAGCAAAATGACGGCGTACGCGCGGTGGAGTTTAGGTAGCGTCGGCAAAGTCGGTAATGTTATTTTGCGACCCGGGTGCAAGTAAAGGACTCTATATTAAGCATTCCTGTCCCCCCAATCTCTTCAGGTGGGCGGGACATGAACTCTACTTCAACTTATTATTTCGGGCCGCATGCGATGCGTGTTTTTCTCCTACACGTACATTTACATAACCATACACTTTAATCCTTTTATTAAATTCTGCGGAGTTTTTCTGTAAAAAAAGTAGACAGTTTCAAACACAGTCTAGCTTGTTTATCAGTTGTGGTAAAAAGTGTATGTTCTCCATCATTGGTCATGCATGAACTCATTATAACGTTAATTGTCACCGCAATCGGGCCCTGGGCGTGACATTAAAAGCGACATCAAAAATGTATGTACCTTCACTATTTAAAGATACCCATTTCGCGGTCGCGTGTGTTAGATTGTGATTGCATTTCAACATGATTAAATGTGAAATGTCATATTTAAAAGTACCACCACGTTGGATGTCTGTCAAGTAAGATACTCTTACATTAAATTATACCTACCAATAAATGTATTTTGAAGTTGTAAGAATCATCTCTGAAATGTACATGTTGGTATGTACATTTCAATCATGTTTTATAATTGAAAACAGTTTGTTTACAAGTAACAGTGGTCGGGCGTCTGCTCGTTTACTTGTAGGTATAAATAATTGAAGACCGGTTTAGATATTATGATAATAATTGATGATTTAATTTATAATTTATACCTACAATATTAGATCGTATAGTTTCCATTGCAATTAAGCAGAGGACGTGATTTGATTATTGTTTAAACTTGAACTTGAATAATCTTAATCTCTAAAATCATACGTAAATTCAATAGTAATTATTTGAAACGTATATCACTATAGTAATTAGTTTTCCAACGATCGATTACCAGAATTGTACATAATTAAAGACGGAACATTGATTCCCGTACTTGTCCGACTGTGGGCTTTATAAAGAGCTGCTATTCGTTGCAAAGTGCAGTCTTGTATCGACAGCGCTGGCCGTAACACGTGAAACTGGTATGTTGTTATTTCATATTATTTGTGTAACTATGTAGGTAACTTGATGTGTGTACCTACCTATGTATATTATATTGACCAGTAAATACGAACCAAGCAGTGTTTCTATTTAAATATGATCAATGGTAAGTAAAATGGAAAATACAAAGACACGTGAAACTGGTATGTTGTTATTTCATATTATTTGTGTAACTATGTAGGTAACTTGATGTGTGTTCCTACCTATGTATATTATACTGACCAGTAAATACGAACCAAGCAGTGTTTCTATTTAAATATGATCAATGGTAAGTAAAATGGAAAATACAAAGCCAAAACGAATTCTTATCTTTTATTTGATTTGACCAACCCATTAATTGATTGGATCCGGTACCGTGATACTCCTGCCAAGAGTCTCTTGTTCATTTACCTGGTGCTTATGCTGTTATCAGAAGTGGGATACAACTCATGTACCTGTTCTAATACATTTTTGTTTTTCATGATGAATCTGGATACACGTGGAGCGTTTCATCGAAATAAAATGTGCTGATGACCCGATTCAACGCCACTGCGTCAACGATCTACAACGGAGCATCTTATCGAAGCGATCCCTACTGAAAACTCTGTTCACCGTCGTAGAAACAACAACGTGGTATCTAACCTACAAATGCCCCTCAATACAGCGACGAGTGACCACAAACGAAAACAAAGTTAAGTAATATTGATTTTATTTACTGAGTAATGAAATATGTTTTAAAAGATGTTTTGTCCTCTCAAAGAACAAAGTTCACATCTAAATATAAAGAGACCTGACTGACCTGAGAGAGTAGAGACTTGGGATCTGGAGGTCCTGTCGTCTCAATGCGAGGGGTTGTACTGGGAAGTCAATTATGAGGTGGTTTTCCAAACTGGTTCAAAATGGGGTACTAGTATTGTCTGAAGCCGTTGGTAGTGGAAACTTGACATTTTAAATGGGGATTCCTCAATAAAATTGACACTTATCCTGAAAAATTATTTAAAAAATTAATTTCTTTATGACAGTTAGGTATTCTGAAATATTTACGTACATTCAAGAAACAATGTACCTAGTATATTTATTCACATTTTGTGCAATCAATAGATAAACAAAATCAACAACACCTGATATCATTAGTATAATGAGCGCCGAGTCACCCGACTCGCCTTTCGATCAACAACAGGTGACACTGCTGTATAAATAGCGTCGAGCCGACCGACTCGGACACTCCTCGTTTGTCGTTTGTTGTTGCTAAAGACGGCTGATTGTTTTATGTGAAAACTAAGTCACATGCCCTGTTTATGTACCGCTGTCAGAAACTTCTTTATTTCAGTGCATTTACTGGATGTACATATATTTGGTGTATACAAAAATTAAGTATTGGTCATGAAGTCCTTTTTTTTCTCTCATTACATGCCCATCTCATATATCTAGTGACAAATAAATAGTTATAGCACTATGTGGCTATAACCTGTTATATACCAACCAAATGACACAAGCCACTTCTCTTATTTTGAGTAACGTACAACTATAGTTTAATTTATAGTCATAAATTATAAATAGTTTGCTACCTGGTAGTAAGAGGGATCATCAAATAAGTAAGCCATGTTTGTTACCTATTCTTCTAGGCTTGGTCGCGAGTCACGTTGGAACCGGAGTAGATTTGATTTATGGGAATATCCAAAATGATTCTTGCGACTTCCATGGATAAAATACTTTAGATCATGACCAAGCTTGACGTAAATATTCTTACTTACTCCTTGTAAAATGGATCAATTAAACATATTCTAATGCATATTTTGTTTCTGGTTTTCATATTGATCCTGATGTTATGGAACTCCGTGTTAAGGTCTTGTCTTTGTGACCGCTCTAGACGACAACGTGGCATTAACGGTCTTCGATCCTATGAAACATAGCTACAAAGGTCATGTGATGAGAAGACCTAACAATCATGACGTGAAAACGTACCTTCCTATGGTTACGCAGAGACGAGGGAGAAAACTGCATACCCATGGCTACGCAGAGACGAGGGAGAAAACTGCCACAAACAACGTGGATGACAAATGTCCAAAAGGATATGAAGAACCCAGGGCTTTCAACAGACGCAGCTCAATAGTGGAACGTATGGCGCCTCAAGGTTATGAAAGCCCACCCTGCACAACAGGAACTGTCGAGGATCAGCAAGACACAGGAAGTTGGTGTATAAGCAAGACACAGGAAGTTCGTGACAAAGCAAAAAGGTACTCGCAAAGACTGTTTCTAAAATTAGTGCTGTAATAAGGACAACTTACTGAAAATTATTATATCAAAAGATTATTTGTTCGACAATGTGGGTAAACGCAAAAAAAAAAAAAACATAGACGTTTCTTGCTTGTTGTTTTACTAGAGATAGGCCGGATAGGGTCGGATAGGAACAAGCCATAACATTTTACAAAAAATTGAGACATTTTATCAAAAGTATACAAATACCTATAAATAAAACCTGGGATCAGCTATCCACTTTCGATAAATGATATTTTTCAAAGGAAAATAACTATTTTAAAAAATAACAATATGTTTAAAGAAATAAAATAAAAAAATAAAAAAAACCACGTTACAAAAATTAAATGAATACCTATTATTGTTCAATGTTAAACGTTGTCAATATCTTTTGGGTCAGTATGACCGAAGCAGATTATGATAATAACCCAAGTCGGATATTTTATTGAAAACAAATTAATAAATCAGTCCTTTAAATTGGTATGAAAATATACACATATGAATTTCCACTAGTTGGCTTCTGAATCCGATATTTGTTTGAATGTTACTAGCAGCGGGTAACAGAAATAATATTTCACTTTAAAAAAAAAAAAAAAAACTATTATGTCTATGTATTTATCTGCTACTCTGTCCTGATCCTTCACTGAGACTCACGTGTAGCAGGTGATAGGTGTTTGGATTAGTAAGGAACAGAGGTACTTTTATGTCTATGTATTTATCTGCTAGTCGGTCTCTGTCCTGATCCTTCACTGAGACTCACGAGTAGCAGGTGATAGGTGTTGGATTGGTAGAGGACAGAGAAACTTTAAAAAACTATTATGTCTATGTATTTATCTGCTAGTCGGTCTCTGTCCTGATCCTTCACTGAGACTCACGAGTAGCAGGTGATAGGTGTTGGATTGGTAGAGGACAGAGAAACTTTAAAAAAACTATTATGTCTATGTATTTATCTGCTAGTCGGTCTCTGTCCTGATCCTTCACTGAGACTCACGAGTAGCAGGTGATAGGTGTTTGGATTGGTAAGGGACAGAGAAACTTTATCTGCTGGTCGATCTCCGTCCTGATCCTTCACTGAGACTCACGTGTAGCAGGTGATAGGTGTTTGGATTGGTAAGGGACGGAGATACTTTAAAAAAACTATTATTTCTATGTATTTATCTGCTAGTCGGTCTCTGTCCTGATCCTTCACTGAGACTCACGAGTAGCAGGTGATAGGTGTTGGATTGGTAGAGGACAGAGAAACTTTAAAAAACTATTATGTCTATGTATTTATCTGCTAGTCGATCTCTGTCCTGATCCTTCACTGAGACTCACGAGTAGCAGGTGATAGGTGTTGGATTGGTAGAGGACAGAGAAACTTTAAAAAACTATTATGTCTATGTATTTATCTGCTAGTCGGTCTCTGTCCTGATCCTTCACTGAGACTCACGAGTAGCAGGTGATAGGTGTTTGGATTGGTAGAGGACAGAGAAACTTTAAAAAAAACTATTATTTCTATGTATTTAAAAAAAAAAAATAATGTGAGAGTATTTCGAGAACGAAATACTGGTCAGTTTGGCCGTGAAAGTGAAAAAATAAAACAGAAAGTGAAAAGATAAAACAGAAAGTGAAATATAATTTTGAAGAAAAGAAAAAGAGAAAACAGAAAGTGAAAGATAATTATGAAGAAAAGAAAACAGAAAATATAATATGTGTATGGTTTCATTGCGGAACGATTCTATTCCAATAAACAAAAACAGAAAGAAAAAGAAAAAAAAAAAAAAAAAAAAACCAGCAAAATGATGGAAGATGAAAATTAAGAACGAAATTCAACAATTTAAATAAAACACATCGGTAGACAACTATACCAACAATAATAATAATGAATAGATAGATAGATAAACACTTTACTGTACACCAATCAGAAAAGTAAAAAGATAAAAGAACAAAACACAATAACAGTGACGTACATTGGCCTTATCGCTAAAAACGATGTCTTCCAGACAACCTATGGAAAGTCATGATAAAACAAAATCAAAAGACAGCGGTGCTCGAGTAAAGCATACCTACATAAATATATATTAATCTTGTTTATTAATAAAATATAACAGTATTATTTTTTTTAAAAAGGCTTAGGAGAAATCTTTATATTTCGATATTGGTATATACAGAATAAAATATTTTGTTAACAACAAAGTACACTTGCTAGTTGTTTTCGAATTATCTAAAATGTAAATTTAAGCTGTAAGCTATACTGTTCAATAGAAATACAGGTAATTGTAAATTTAAATTTACATAAAGTTTTATTTAAATCAATATAATATCAATATTATAGTGTTTGAAATGTATAGAGAAAAATGTATTATTGTACTGATGATTATCAACGAAAACTAAATTTTATGAAAGTCAGAAAAGATCAATGAGAAAGATTCAATACGAAGATCACTTTGAGATTATTTTGATTAGTGTACTTCGAGAGCGAAGTCCTGTCAGTATGGCCGTGTTAGATTGTGATTGCATTTCAACATGATTAAATGTGAAATGTCATATTTAAAAGTACCACCACGTTGGATGTCTGTCAAGTAAGATACTCTTACATTAAATTATACCTACCAATAAATGTATTTTGAAGTTGTAAGAATCATCTCTGAAATGTACATGTTGGTATGTACATTTCAATCATGTTTTATAATTGAAAACAGTTTGTTTACAAGTAACAGTGGTCGGGCGTCTGCTCGTTTACTTGTAGGTATAAATAATTGAAGACCGGTTTAGATATTATGATAATAATTGATGATTTAATTTATAATTTATACCTACAATATTAGATCGTATAGTTTCCATTGCAATTAAGCAGAGGACGTGATTTGATTATTGTTTAAACTTGAACTTGAATAATCTTAATCTCTAAAATCATACGTAAATTCAATAGTAATTATTTGAAACGTATATCACTATAGTAATTAGTTTTCCAACGATCGATTACCAGAATTGTACATAATTAAAGACGGAACATTGATTCCCGTACTTGTCCGACTGTGGGCTTTATAAAGAGCTGCTATTCGTTGCAAAGTGCAGTCTTGTATCGACAGCGCTGGCCGTAACACGTGAAACTGGTATGTTGTTATTTCATATTATTTGTGTAACTATGTAGGTAACTTGATGTGTGTACCTACCTATGTATATTATATTGACCAGTAAATACGAACCAAGCAGTGTTTCTATTTAAATATGATCAATGGTAAGTAAAATGGAAAATACAAAGACACGTGAAACTGGTATGTTGTTATTTCATATTATTTGTGTAACTATGTAGGTAACTTGATGTGTGTTCCTACCTATGTATATTATACTGACCAGTAAATACGAACCAAGCAGTGTTTCTATTTAAATATGATCAATGGTAAGTAAAATGGAAAATACAAAGCCAAAACGAATTCTTATCTTTTATTTGATTTGACCAACCCATTAATTGATTGGATCCGGTACCGTGATACTCCTGCCAAGAGTCTCTTGTTCATTTACCTGGTGCTTATGCTGTTACGTGCAACCGATTTAGTAAAGCGACTGGCTCCGTGCCCATTAAAGCAGATTACGGATGAAAAAAACCAACGAGCTCTTGGCGTTATGAGTTAATTTTGTAAGATTAACGTGCGCGCCTGTTAGTATTTCTCTTTATTTGGTCGGTCTGTTTGTTTAAACGGGTAATCCAGCGCAAAACACGTTGCCGGCCGGCTGCATGATTTGTTCGCTGCCTGTGTTTTAAGGTTTACACATCTTTGTAAGATCACTTTGTTGTCTGTTTGCCTGTCTGTATGTCTGTCACGACCGTTTTTCTCAGATTCAGCTTATATACCAAACATAAAAGTGGTCTATGACTTATAGTGGAAAAAGCTCTACAATATCACTATAATTCTTCATGGTAAAGGACAAGTTATGCCAAAACAACGGTACGGAAACCATAGGGCGCAGTCATACTCGCATTTATCCGTATTTTTCTTTGTCAACATTATTTAATTCAGTGACCACTTTATGGTATGCATAATAAGCATCAATCAGTCCATAACTTTACCACTGCTGGACTCCACCCACACCCTGTGACCCAACACATATCGATGTCTTCCTACATACCTACTACTACCAGTTTGTTAATCATTTTTGTTTTGAGTACCTAGATGTCGAAAGTAAGTACTTGATTATTTTTTGTTTTTGTTTTCATGTGTGTGTTGTGTCCTTTAGAGGAAAACAAATGAATTTACTTTGTCTCTTTCTTTTCTTACACAGGGTATTTAGGTATCTACTTGCGACAGTGCGCTTCAATAAAGTACGCTAGCACAATATGCGTAGGTGGGTATCACAGTAATATGCTTGGTCTTTTATCTTTTTACAATTGAAGAAGACAATAAAGATAGCATTGGAACTAGGTGTCATTTAAATACAAAACTTTTTTCAAAAATTGCCGCCTTTTACGTATTATTAGTACATAGTCTTAGTATTTGAGACAGTTTTTATATTGGTATAATTTATATGTATAAAAGTGAAATTAATGATGATTGTTATATGTTTGTTGTGTTTTCACGCCAAAATGGCTAAGCCTAATTTAATTAAATTTGGTATATAAAAATTAATAAATTATAAATAATGCTGGACAGTTCACACAACTTATCTAGCCCCAAGCTAAGCAGAACTTGTATTATGGGTACCAGATAACTGATATATTTAATTCAATATATTTCATAGATAGATATTTTTTATTATACATAAAAAATACCCAAAACACCCTGAACAAATATCTGCTATAGATTATATCTAGATTATAACAAAGAATACTTATTATTCTGAAATTCAGTTTCCTAAAGAGGAGGGAGAATAACGCGGGTAATACCGTGGGCAACCGCTAGTTATTTTAAGACCACAAATTAGTGTTTTCGAAGTTGTCGGAACATAATCGTCGTGCGATAAAAATCACTTAGTAAACTTGAGTGGTTGTAGACGTCGCTGACCGCTAACTACACGGGTGTATAAAATAACGAGCCCGGTTACGGGCAACTCCTGCAATATTTGAAAATTAACTATCCGTAAATATTATGCAACGTAAAAACGGTGGTTTATTGTAAAGTTTTTAAGTTATAATGCATAGGTAAGTTTTGTAAGTTTTTCATTATGTTTGGGTATTAAACTTCAAAGATTGTATATTTTATACAGTTTGCTATAAATTCGATTCGATAAAAATGCTTCGTATGTTTATCATAGCAACAGAGTAACCGAGCAATGGTTACCAATCGCTTTGCTATAAATGCATCAGCAATTTCCTCTCCGATGTTGTCAATGCATTTTCCATCAAGAGGATTTTCATGAAGTACATTATCTTGAAACGCGTGCGCCATATTTCAAAAGGTATCGATAAAAGAAAAAACGCTATTTCACGTTTCAAGCGCGCCTGGTTTAAACGTGTTTACAAAATATGCAATAATTCAAATAACGGTCTACAGCAAATTTATTCTGCTCCACGGTTACATACTTCAATAGCTGCATTGCATAGAGTTTTATTTCCATAGACGTCGGCGACTAGTACAGGTACTGGGTATAAAACGAACCTCACCATACATATTTCTGCAGCAAAGCTGTATTGCTCGTATTGATGTGTTCTGGTTTGAGGAGTATGGGTGCCGGGAAATTACAGGCACATGAGACTTTCATCTTTATGTCGCAGAGTGGCGGGCGCAGTGCAATGCCGCATAGGATGCGTCCTAGGTGGACTTGACATGTGAGGTAATGCATTGTTATAGACAGAGGTTACCGCTTATCACCAGTTGGGCCATGTGTAGTTTATGTCATCCAAATCAAATTAAAAAAGTTGTGAACAGAGCATTATGTAAACAAATTAAAAAAAAAACTCATCATAAAAAAAAACAAGTGACAAATAACCAAACAAGAGGATTAATTATTTGAAAAAAAAACTTGTTTTTTAGCTAGCAGTCTGGCCTTTCCAGTGGTGTGTAAGAGCGTTCCAAATATTAATTTATATTTTTTAAGTTTTATCTGTTAAATGAATTGGAACATTGTTTTGAGGCAACGCCTTTAATCGGAGTACAGTTAATTGGTGTGTAATAATAAAATAACAATTTACTTGAAAACTTGCCGTTTGTAATCTGATTACTAGGCACATTGCTGCATTGAGGAAAAAGAAAGATTGTTGTGGTTCATGGACAGCGGTCAATGCGGTCAAGGTAAGGTACCTACGGAAAAACAGAACTGTTTCGTATCTGGACCACGCCTGCCTGCACTAAACAGTCGTCATTACATCGAATGTCTCAAGGCTCATGTTCCCTATGCACATTTAATTGGCGAAGACTGCATATTCATGCATGATAATGCCAGGGTCTTTACCACGGGAATTGTATGACATTATCTCAGTGAAGTCGGTATCTCCGTTATAGAATGACCAGCAAGACGCCCGGATATGAATCCCATAGAGCAGCCTGTGATGAACTAAAAAGCTGAGTTCGAGCAAAAGATCTTGCTCCAGAAATCCTTGACTAGCTGAGAAACGCAATTCAAGGAGAATATAATAACATGCCACAACATGTATTCGTGACACTCATTCTATCCACAAAGAACCGTATGGAAGCAGTCATAAGGGCCGGGAGAGGGAATACAAATTATTTAATAAATTGTACTTTTTTGTTACTTGTTTTCTTTGGTTTGCAATAAAATCTTCATACAGGTTAGAAGTGACTTGTTAAACAAAACAAGAAACTTGAAATTTGGAAATGTAACGTAGGGAATTTGAAACCTTGTACTACAGACCGTTCACCGTAAGATGGCATCTGCTATGGAGTATTTACTTTTCTATGGTTGGCACTATTCCCAAGGCAGGGGTTGGGACACAGACTAAGAGTATAACGTAGGGGACATCTTACGGTGAACGGTCTGTACCTACTTTTTGTGCTACTGTTATATGACATTATATTTTTTTCCGTATAGTATAATACTTTTCTAATAATCCATTAAAAACATAATCTTGACAAGTATTTCGATATTTTTGATGAGGATTGTATATCTCGGATTTTTCCTACTGAAACATTTGCTGATAAATAGCACTACAGACACAACGGAACACAGATATTTCAAGATATTTTGGAAAAACAATCTGTATAGATTTTTTCTCTCCAAAATCCTGAGTACTTCCTTTTTTAGGGTTCCGTACCCAAAGGGTAAAACGGGACCCTATTACTAAGGCTCGGCTGTCCGTCTGTCTGTATGTCTGTCCGACTGTTACCAGGCTGTATCTTATGAACCGTGACTGTTAGACAGTTGAAATTTTCACAGATGATGTATTTCTGTTGCCGCTATAACAACAAATACTAAAAAATAGAATAAAATAAATATTTAAGGGGGCTCCTATACAACAAACGTGTTTTTTATTGCCGTTTTTATAGACCTGACTTTATCTCATGAACCGTGATAATTAGACTGTTGAAATTTTCACAGATGATGTATTTATGTTGCCGCTATAACAACAAATACTAAAAAATAGAATAAAATTAATATTTAGGGGATCCCAGACAACAAACGTGTTTTTTTGCCGTTTTTATAGATATGGTACGGAACCCTGCGTGCGCGAGTGTGACTCGCACTTGGTCAGTTATTTTATTTATAAGCACTGGTATAAAGAGATGTATGTTTACGAATTGTGTGTGAAGAGTGCATTTGGGATTGACAGAATTTATAATTTGACATAAAAGCAAAATATGTTAGTTACGATAACTATCAAAAACTTTAGTTTCTCGGGTCCAGTAAAAGTGATTGCTTAGTATTTTTTATAAATATACTGCGTATAATTTCAGTAAGTTTCTCTGTCTCGTTTGGGCTCACTAGATGAAATTTAAGAGGCATCTCACTGGGTCGGGCTTCCACGCAGATCCGGCCGCGACAAAGGAGTGCCCTAGAGGCCCGGAGTATAGCGGGAAAAGGAATTTTTAATTGGCCTTCAAATAAAGGCCCATATAACTTACAACAAAAAAGCTTTTTTATCACAACGCAATTCGTTCCGGACTCTGGCTTTAACTATTTATTTTAATGAATTTTAGTGAACGTTAATCTAACTGATACGCAGCTCACAGCTGCTTTGTTGTATTGCAAGATGCCAGATAAATAGCAAATAATTGGCGAAATGAGAAAAAAAATGGACCTCATTCATAGTCGTAACGGCTTGATAGGCCGTAACGGGCAGTTAAAATGAAAAGTGTGTTCCATTTTAAACTTTATTCATTATACAAAGTTTTTAGTATAACAGACATTTTACTTTCATATTTTAAGGAAACTTTATAGAGTTGTATTTGATGTTCAGTTTTCAATGTAACGCATTGTAATGTCCACTTTATGTTCAATTTGGGGGAAGAGCAGGTACAATAAACTTGGAAATATTAAAAAAGTTGTCAGTTGCTGGTTTTCGTGATGGTGACTGCTTGAAAGTACATCATATTTTGAATCAGTAACCGTTATGAGACCACATAAAACATCGATATTAACGGTGGAAGTGAAAATTTAATTTTACCAAAAACTCGTACGCTGTTTAAAAGTCCACTTGATTTATTAATGCGGAATCGTAAATGGCATTTATGCCATTTAGTCGACATGAGAGACATTTTGTGTCCATATTTGTGTCAAACACAGAATACGCAGCTTCTTTTTTTGTTATACATAGCTAAATAGTTCTCTTAAAACTCAAATTAAGAGTTTTAAGAGAACTATTGCTATCGCTTTACGCCCACCTGGTGTAAAGCGGTACCCTCTGCCTATGAACAGTACATTACCTCATAGGTCACGTCCACCTAGTACGTGCCCTATGAGGCATTGCACTGCGCACGCCACCCTGAGACATAAAGATGAAAAGTCTCATGTGCCTGTAATTTCACCGGCACCCATACCCTTCAAACCGGAACACAGCAATGCGAGCACTACTGCTTCGCGGCAGAAATAGTTATGGTGGTAGTACTTCCCCGGACGAACTCTTTCACAAAAAAGATCTAATACTAACAAAGCCACCATGGCTTTGAAATATAATTGAATAACAACTTTAAGCATTGACGTATTTATTATTAGTAAATAGATTTATTTATTTATTTATTCGTATGGCCTTGTACAATCGCACAAGAGACTATAATTCTATTTTCAATTTCTGTATCCATTGGATGGCGTCGTTTTTAAGGGCGAACAAGTCTGCTGGGTTGCCGACATATTTGGTGAGTGGACAGTCCATGATAATGTGCGCGACGTCCTGCACTGAGGCTCCACAATCGCAAGCTGGTGACTCTCTCCAGCCACATTTATACATGAAAGCACGGCTGCGACCGCAGCCGGTTCTTAATCTGTTAAGCTGGCACCATTCTCTTCTCGGCAATGAGAAGCCAGAAGGTTTCGCAGTGGGGTTGATGGTAGCTTCCATGCAATATGGTTCTTTGGCTTTCCATAAATAGATAATGATAGATAAATAGATAAATAGATAAATAGATAATGACAGGGCTTATTTTTGTAAATTATGTTCTACAAGCTTCGACGTAATTTTTACAAGCTTTTATTTAACTTGCAATGTATGTATTTTTATCCGGGTGGAATCTTGCAACTGAATTTTAAAGCAGCTGTCCTCAACCGATTGAGATGATATTTTGCATACCTGGCAAGTCCCAATGACAATGCAATATTATGGTGACAGCGAGCTGATCTGATGATGGAGACCAACGGACTGATGGTGAACAACGGATCTCCTCGAGGGATAATAGTAGACTGGCCGTGTTTAGGCTAAATTTGATCAGCACACGGTTACGATCACTAATTTTATAAAAGCTAGTAATGTTTTTTTTTTAAACTTATCTATGCTTCAATTACACTTACAATTTGTCAAATCGCATCGAAATGTATACGCTTTATTGAAGATTTTAAATCCATCCAACTAGCTATGAGGAAACAATTGAAATCGATGAGCCTTGAAGAAAAGTTTGATGAATTAAGTTTCAGTACTTCCTGATAATTTAAATATAAATGGAGAAAGTTTGTTTCTTCCAACTATTTGAAACATTGATCTTATGAAAATAGATGATTTCCATAGAGTACCTATGTTTGATTCACTCAGAATAACAGAGGTCATTTTTATTCATGGGACTGTTTCTAAGTTGCCGTGGTGTATCCAGCATAAGAATAAACTCCACCGTCTCCTCCCGAGGATGACCCAAAAACTTACTAAGGACCTGCAGCAGCATCCACCTGAATATTTAACATCGATACTATATGCATAGTAGGTGTGTTTGTGAGTGTGATGTGTGTGTGACAACCTCTGTAGTGCGGCGGGTGAGTAGCTGGCTGAGGTGCGAGAGGTTGCGGGTTCGACTCCCGCAGCGTGGCAAACGCTTGTATGATCTGCAAATATTTGTTCCGGTTCTGGGTGTTGTGGTACCATGGTAGTCGTAGTTCCTGATACCCTTTTGACAGGGACTCCAAGTGTCGGATCTGGACTAAATATATGTGACTGGTGCCGGGAGGGGTGTTTGTTTGCACTGCCAGGCGGGGCATTATGGCAAATCCCCTTATTACATTATATGGGGGAGGCCCTATCAAGCAGTGGGACATCTAATGGCTGTTATTGAAAAAGAACTAAGATTTCGACGACCTCTTTGGCGCGACAGGCGAAGGTTCGCCTGTGACGCCGGAGGTTGTGTGTTTAATTCCCGCCTCGGAACAAATATTTGTACGATCTGCAGATATTTGTTCCGGGTGTTCTGAGTGTTTTCTATGTAAGTATAATCAAAAATATATATCTATGTCATGTATTGTATTGTATTAAGTATATCAGTTATCTAGTACCCATAACATAAGATCTGTTTAGCTTGGAGCTAAATAATGTTGTGTGAACTGTCCAGCATTATTTATTTATTTAGTAAAAAGCTAATTAAATATACCTTTACAGTGTATTCCATGGACAAAGAAAATAATAAAAGGCACGTCATGGAGGCAGCAAACGACCTTTGATTCGACACAAAGCGAGCCTGGCCACATGTGCACGTTTAGTGGCGGACTCGTAAACATCTCAATAAATATTGATTACGCAGAAAGCTATTATGTTCAGGCGTACTCCCGAAAATGTGCACGATATTTACGAGTGAAAGAAATGCGATTTATTTCGGTCACATTTTTTTTCAGCCTCCGATCCAAAATACTAGTGATGTTATTTGGCGTGCGTGTGTATCTGTCACAGAAGATATGTGGCATCGTTGCTCCCAAACAGATGAGCTGATTTTGATTTAGTTTATTCTTTCGTTCGATGGTGCCTTGATCGAGAGTGTTACTAGCTACGATTGGTGGAAATTGGTCTCGTCGTTTCCAGGATCCAGCTCACAATCTGAAGGGTACTCAGACATTTGCATGGAATTACAGCTCAAAGTGTGTCCTATTTTAATGAACTTTTTTTTATTTGAACTCGCAATGTATGTATGTTTGTCGGGTGGAATCCGGGTGGCTTACAACTGAATTTTAAAGCAGTTATCCTCAACCGATTGAGCTGAAATTTGGCATACCTGTCAAGTTACGATGACAATACAAGACAGCGAGCTGATCTGATGATGGAGACAAAAGGTGGACAACGGAACTCCTCGATGGATAATGTAGACTGGCCGTGTTTAGGCTCGTTTTGATCAGCACACGGTTATGATCACAAATTTTATAATAGCTTGTATTGAAAAAAAATATTTACCACAAAAAACTTAGTTCCTGTGGCTATATAGTCGTAAATAGAGTAATTCGCTTCGGGGCCCTACATCATGCGTGCTAGACACCGATGTGCTTCCATAAGTGTTCTGTTATTCCAATAAACTTGTTGCTATGTGCGGCTAGTAAGTACCAATATGTGCGAACAACATGAAAACTATGGGCTACGGGTTCAGTGTATAAGTTGGTTAGTACTGACGGTCTAGTGGCCGTGGCGGGACCCCGACTTCCAATCTTATGTGACTTCAAATCCCGATTGTGAAAAATGTATTATGTACGGAATATAACGGCCTCTCAAATGGTGAAGGAAATATCGTTAGGATACCGGCATGTCGTTATAACCAAAGATTCAAAGACATGTGGCATATATGTGCATGAAAAGAGCCTCTGTGGTATGTACTAAATACTATCACCACACAGGTTCCTTCAACATTGCTCCATTTCTGAGTCACCATACTTCAAACGCAGGGTGACAGTAATAGTAGTGTAACACGTTGACGTCAAAAAATATTAAAGTTATCTTAATCCTATACAAAATACTCCGAAGAAAAAATATAGCAAGACAATTACTGAACAAGAAATATTCCACAAAGCTTATATTTTGAAAATTATACTAACAAATTAATCCCCAGTCTATTCCAATAAAAATCATAAAGCATTTTCCTTTCAAGCCAGGTTATATAACTGAAAGGTTCAAAAATAATTCGATTATCCAAAGCTTTAAAAATCTCTTTTGGCAGTTAAATTTTCTTCGCTGGTTGTATTCCTATTCAGGATTAATCTTTATATTTTTATAAACCTATTTTATTGATGAAGTATCCAACTCAGGTATGTTTTTAGAGTTCCGTAACCAAAAATTACGGAACCCTTATAGATTCGTCATGTCTGCCTGTCTGTCTGTCCGTGTATGGCACAGCTACTTTTTTCCGAAACTATAAGAGCTAGGCTGTTGAAAATTGGTAAGTAGATGTATTCTGCGAACCGCATTAAGAATTTCACAAAAAAATAGAAAAAAAACAGTAATTTTTTGGGGTTCCCCATAATTAGAACTGAAACTAAAAATAAAACATCAAATCCATACCTCACCATATCATTTTTGAAGACCTATCCATAGATACCCCACTATCTATGGATAGGTCTTCAAAGATGATATTGAGGTTTCTAATATCATTTTTTTCTAAACTGAATAGTTTGCGCGAGAGACACTTCCAAAGTGGTAAAAAGTGTGTGTCCCCCCCCGTAACTTCTAAAATAAGAGAATGATAAAACTAAAAAAAATATATCATGTACATTACCATGTAAACTTCCACTGAACATTGGTTTGAACAAGATCTAGTAAGTAGTTTTTTTTAAATACACTATTATTAAAGAATGGATCAAAGTTACAACGATAGTTCGTACATTACCATGTAAACTTCCACTGAACATTGGTTTGAACAAGATCTAGTAAGTAGTTTTTTTTAAATACACTATTCTTTAATAATAGTGTATTTAAAAAAAACTACTTACTAGATCTTGTTCAAACCAATGTTCAGTGGAAGTTTACATGGTAATGTACATGACATATTTTTTTTTAGTTTTATCATTCTCTTATTTTAGAAGTTACGGGGGGGGACACACACTTTTTACCACTTTGGAAGTGTCTCTCGCGCAAACTATTCATACAAGAACTTTTATATTATGTTACTTGCTGCTACGGAACCCTACACGGGCGAGTCCGACTCGCACTTGGCCGTTTTTTTTTATTTCAGTACGTATGTTACTACTACTTCGTGTAAATGGGTCCTTTTTGGTAATTTTGCAATAGAAGAATAGAAGAATAGAATATTTATTTATTAAGACAACAAGAGTCCAACTTATTAGTAACACGACTTAAAACTAGGTTAGTACTTAATAATACACAATGATTTAGTCCTCTGGACGAGCTTCCAAACCAGAGGACAGTCGAACCGATCCGAGAACGCGCTTAGGATGCTGTTGCTGCTCGCGCGAAGCCTGCTCAACAGTGAGGCCGTCTTTTTGCGCCAGATGGCGTCAAAGGTGTCAGTACGCGCCTCGGCAAACATACCTGAAGCGCTGCAGAAGCGCGGAAGCCGCAACCGAGCCCTAAACGCATTGTTGTATTGGACCCGCAGAGCATTGTAAGCTTTTTGGGTATAGTTGAACCACAGACTCGCTGAGTACAGAGATGTACAGTACGCCTTGATTAAAGTAACTTTCACTGCGTCTGTACATCGAGCGAATCTGCGGGCCAGCATATTCGCCCGGACTGACAATGCTCTGCGTTCCCGTTCCATATCAGCATTGTCCTTATGATCATCAGTTACCAAGTGACCCAGGTATTTAAACAGGTGCACTCTTTTAAGAGGAATACCTTAAAGTGTCACAGGTGGAATAAAAGTAGGACACTTGGTACAAGCCTTGAAAACCATGAACTCAGTTTTTTTAACATTGTACATGAGGCCATGTGAAGCCACATACGACTCACACACAGCGAGAAGCTTCCGCAGTGCACTGATCGAGGGAGCCAGCAGCACCATGTCATCGGCGTAGCTGAGGTTGTTCACGCACACACCGTTAACATAGCAGCCCACAGGCATACTGCTGAGTCGCTCGACCAGAGCATTCACATATAGGCAGAAAAGCGAGGGCGAGCTCAACCCACCCTGCCGGACCCCGCACTCCTGCCTACACGAATCCAAAAATCACCCGCCCACCTCACACTGTTTTCCTGGTTGAGGTACCAAAACTTAAAAAGTGACACTAACTCTGGTGGTAATCCCGTGTCCCTCAGCTTCTGCCACAGAATATCATAGGAGACAAGATCAAAAGCCTTGGAGAGGTCCAAAAAACAGGCATAAACTGGAGTCTGTCTGTCCGTTTAATACCTGACAGTGTGCTTAAGGCTGAGAATAGATAATAATAATAAATAAATAATAATAATAAATAATGCTGGACAGTTCACACAACATTATCTAGCCCCAAGCTAAGCAGAGCTTGTGTTATGGGTACTAGATAACTGATATACTTAATACAATATATTACATAGATTGATATTTTAAATTATGCATAGAAAATACCCAGAACACCCTGAACAAATATCTGCGATCGCACAAATATTTGTTCCGAGGCGGGAATCGAACCCGCAACCTCCTGCGTCGCAGGCCAAGCTTCGCCCGCCGCGCCACAGAGGTCGTCACAGAGGGATCAGAGATTAGTTTGAAGTATGGTAGCCCTACGAAGGGCTTACTGACAAACCAGTGTGGAGAAGGTATGCCATAGGCTGCTTTCATGCACATGTCATATGTCTTCAATAAAATTTTTGGGTCTAAGACTTGCCAGTATCCTCACTATGTTTTACTCCACTATGGGTCACTTTTTGGGTTGAAAACTCCACTGCCGCGCGACCAGGGTTTAAAAAAACTCACCTTCGGTCCCCAGGCAGGTTCCTTTCTAGAGCATAGTGCTCAAGAGGTCATTCATGATGTAGAGAAATTGATTTAGACATAAACACCGCACACATAACTGATTATTTCTGCCGCAAAGCAGTAGTGCTCGCATTGCTGTGTTCCGGTTTGAAGGATAAGTGTGCCGGTGAAATTACAGGGACATGAGACTTTTCATCTTTATGTCTCAGGGTGGCGGGCGCAGTGCAATGCCACATAGGGTGCGCCCTAGGTGGACATGAACTATGAGGTAATGCACTGTTCATAGGCAGAGGGTACCACTTAACATCAGGTGGGCCATCTGCTGGACCCGCCATTCCAAGTAGTATAAAAAAACACGGTTGTCTTAAAATTTATCTTGTTTAGTTTTTCTTCATTGTGGTCACAGTAGGCAGAAAAATAATATATATAAATCGTTGCGTGACTGAACGACTGAATGACTCACTGTCTGGCTATCAACGCACAGCCTAAACCGTATGTCCTAGAAATCTGGAATTTAGAGGGTTAATTACTTTTGTGGTCTAGGGGTGCACTCAGTAAGGAATTTCCAAAAATCGCCCCCTGAAAGAGTGTAGCGGGGGGTTGAATTTTGTATGGATAATCTAGCGCGGACGAGGTCGCGGACATTTCACTAGTTTTTATACAAAATTATAAGAAGTGTTACGTAATATTCCTTACATTTTTATAACATTTTTACACGTTGCAATATTTTTGTATTTTTGTATAAATTTTTGTTCAACAGTTAAAATAAAACTGATAGACACCCAAGCAATTAATCTTAAGAACTCTGAAGAGAATCTCTACCATTCGTTCATTTTATTTAAATTGAGAGAATGCTCTCCTCGCTCGATTTGCGAGCCTTCAGCTAATCTTCCGCCGTCGACTACAATTTAATCAAAGTAAACAACGACGAACGAGATGTCACAGTGCACCTACGTACAGTGCTTCATCTCCGTAGACTTGTGAAATAGGTTAATACGCATGTAGGTATATAAATAAAAGTTAGTTCGGTCTTGTTGATAGATGACTTGTCCTGGCTGCTGGCATATAAAGGAATGCCATCATAATCAGCCTAAATAATTCCACAGCTGGGCCCCGTCCAAATGTCACAACGCACGGTCTTGAGCCGCCTGCATCCACCGCCTTCCTGCGACCTGTATAATGTCTTTGGTCCATGGAAGGGGGGGCATACCTCTTTCGCGTCGTCCGGTTTGTGGTCGCCACTCGAGAACCTTTCTTCCACAGCGGTTAACATTTCTATGACCAATAATAAGGAATGTGTTATTACTGGAAGAAGGTGTAAGCCAAGTCAGTCGTGGGAAGCAATAGCAGCGATGATCTCACCACTTGTAACGCCTATATTCCCACTATGGTGCAACCCACGGGAAAAAGAGGCCCATTGAGGTACTGCCAACCCTTTTGGGTAGAAATTAGTTTTTATGTATTGTATAACTAAGTTTATTTCTTGCAAGTGCAAGAAGAGATGCAAGCGAATCTTATTAATCTTTGGTACAAAACGATGTGCGTACATTTATTCGAAAAACTTTTTCGAGGTTAATTGGCATTGCCGGCTTTACCAGCAAAATTAAAGTCCATTTGTCGTAGTATGTATCACATAAGGTTTGTAGGTTTTCCGTATAAATTATTAGTCAGTAAGTACCAAATAGTATTTTTATTGTGACCAATTGTTAATTTTATTCCAGTTGTTAGTTTGTGTTGAAGTCAGGTTATCTCTCAAGAACAAGCCAATAAAATAATTAATAAATAGTGCTGGACGGTTCATACAAAATTATCTAGCGCCAAGCTAAGCAGAGCTTGTGTTATGGGTACTAGAAAATTTATATACTTAATATCATTACATCGATAGATATTTTTTATTATACATAGAAAATACCCAGAACACCTTGAACAAATATCTGCAGATCGCACAAATATTTGTTCCGAGGCGGGAATCGAACCCGCAACCTCCTACGTCGCAGGCGAACATACGCCCGCCGCACTACAGAGGTCAAAATCAGAGGGCCCAAAAAGCCAATGTTGTGGTTCTCATATTTGTTTGACTATGCTTGTAATTTATCTAGATTATTTTGCGGCGAGCGATAGTAATCGACTTTTTTCTCATCCAGATACCGAAACGCGAAATGGAACTCGTAATGTGTCCCAATTCCCAAGATACAAAGATGATTGTTATCAACATAGTGGGTATTATTATGTCATAAATACTAAATAGCGCTCTCACATTTATATATATTTGGATGCGGTAAATGTATACTTATCGGAATAATCTGGGTGAATTATAATAACGGCAACAGTTGACCCCTTTAGTTGATAAAAATATATATATTCACATTATGCGACATATTTGAAACTGTAATGAAGGCAAGCCAAGCGGAAAAACTGGCCATATGATATATATGAAGTAAACTCAATTGAACCTATTCCTGAATATATGTAATACCCAAATTAGAAGTCATGGTGTAGTTATTAATCTTTTTATCAAACAGTCTTGTCAAACTACCCTGTTTTTTTTACAATACAAGCTTTTATAAAGTTTGTGATCAGAACCGTGTGCTGATTGTAATGAGCCTTAAAATGGCCAGTCAACTATTATCCATCGAGGAGTTCCGTTGTCCACCTTCCGCCTCCATCATCAGATCAGCTGGCTGTCGCCATTATATTGTATTGTTATCGAAGTTTGATAAGTATGCAAAATTTCAGCTCAATCGGATATAGAATAGAATAGAATAGAAATAATTTATTTTGAACAGCAAAATCAGCAATATCAGGAAGTGGTCAAAATTCAATCGCAATATTTGTCCCACACACACACACACAAGCTTGTAATAATCAAGTGAAGTATTGACACCGTTATAAGAAATAATTGGCTTTAAGTAATCACAATGAGTTTTTTTTTGTGATACAACTTGTGATGACGGAACAAGCAGATGGCCATCTGATGTTAAGCGGTACCCTCTGCCTATGAACAGTTCATTATCTCATAGGTCACGTCCACCAAGGACGCGCCCTATGTGGCATTTGGCATGTGTGGTTTGTGTTCCCTTCAAACCGGAACACAGCAATGTGACTACTGCTTTGCGGCAGAAATAGGAATGGTGGTAGTACTTCCCCGGACGAACCCTTTCACAAAAAAGCTCTACTAACAACAAAAAAAACAAAGATGTTTAGAACATCAAGATTCACAAATAACTTAAACGAATCAGAATTTGCGGGTAATTAAATTATTGCTTAAACTGTTACGCCTCAAGTTGAAAAGTAAAAAATTAACAACTTTAGCTTTACCGCACATAGTTGCCGGATAAGGCTGTAGCATGGTGTAAAAATAGAAGGAGCATTATGCGAATAGATACCACCTTCCACCACCAGCCAGCCACCAGATACCAGCTTCGGATAGAGTGTTTCCTCTGACAAACTACACACGTTCTCTGGATAATATGACCTATCTACTAAAGACATGTTACCACCTATACATAACCGTAGTGACTTTCCCGCTGCGTACTCTGGAAACCAATCGACTCGTACATATAGCTTCGGATAGAGTGTTTCCTCTGACAAACTACACACGTTCTCTGGATAATATGACCTATCTACTAAAGACATGTTACCACCTATACATAACCGTAGTGACTTTCCCGCTGCGTACTCTGGAAACCAATCGACTCGTACATATAGCTTCGGATAGAGTGTTTCCTCTGACAAACTACACACGTTCTCTGGATAATATGACCTATCTACTAAAGACATGTTACCACCTATACATAACCGTAGTGACTTTCCCGCTGCGTACTCTGGAAACCAATCGACTCGTACATATAGCTTCGGATAGAGTGTTTCCTCTGACAAACTACACACGTTCTCTGGATAATATGACCTATCTACTAAAGACATGTTACCACCTATACATAACCGTAGTGACTTTCCCGCTGCGTACTCTGGAAACCAATCGACTCGTACATATAGCTTCGGATAGAGTGTTTCCTCTGACAAACTACACACGTTCTCTGGATAATATGACCTATCTACTAAAGACATGTTACCACCTATACATAACCGTAGTGACTTTCCCGCTGCGTACTCTGGAAACCAATCGACTCGTACATATAGCTTCGGATAGAGTGTTTCCTCTGACAAACTACACACGTTCTCTGGATAATATGACCTATCTACTAAAGACATGTTACCACCTATACATAACCGTAGTGACTTTCCCGCTGCGTACTCTGGAAACCAATCGACTCGTACATATAGCTTCGGATAGAGTGTTTCCTCTGACAAACTACACACGTTCTCTGGATAATATGACCTATCTACTAAAGACATGTTACCACCTATACATAACCGTAGTGACTTTCCCGCTGCGTACTCTGGAAACCAATCGACTCGTACATATAGCTTCGGATAGAGTGTTTCCTCTGACAAACTACACACGTTCTCTGGATAATATGACCTATCTACTAAAGACATGTTACCACCTATACATAACCGTAGTGACTTTCCCGCTGCGTACTCTGGAAACCAATCGACTCGTACATATAGCTTCGGATAGAGTGTTTCCTCTGACAAACTACACACGTTCTCTGGATAATATGACCTATCTACTAAAGACATGTTACCACCTATACATAACCGTAGTGACTTTCCCGCTGCGTACTCTGGAAACCAATCGACTCGTACTTATAGTTTCTGATAAACACAATACATGGAATCCTAGCGCGTGACCACGACTATGTTTCTGTAATAAAAAACAAGATTGACCAATCATATCACAGCCATTACCAATAATTTAACTCAAGGAAGAGTTAGTGACACAGAATAATTAATTTATTTCTAAAGCTAAGGCCAAACCAACGCGTTCAGCCCGCGTCTGCGGTGGCGTGCACGGTGGCGATTAATTGTCTTACCATGATCGCCATCGTGCACGTCACTGAGGACGCGGGCTAAAAGCGTTGGTTTGGCCTTAGCTTTAATCAAAATTTTGCAAAATCTATGATTGAGAACTATGATTTTACAAACATTACAATAACACGTTGAAAATGAAAATTACAAGTATTATTTTAAACATTTTGTAAATTATCATTGCGTCTGAATATTAAAGGTAGCTGTGATATAACACCTTGCCCGGCTGTATGGCCGGAGGTCATGTAGAATTTCACGTTTAATATTCACAATCTCTGAAAATATCATGGTCATTCTCCCAGTAAATTAAACATACAACAATTCAATTGATTTTACAAGCATTTATTTAACTTGCAATGTATGTATGTTTGTCTGGGTGGAATCCGGGTGGAATCTTGCAACTGAATTTAAAAGCAGTTATCCTCAACCGATAGAGCTGAAATTTGGCATACCTATCAAGTTCCGATGACAATACAATATGATGGTAACAGCGAGATGATCTGATAATGAAAACGGTAGGTGGACAACGGAACTCCTCGGTGGATAATAGTAGACTGGTCGTGTTTAGGCTCATTTTCATCAGCACTTGGTTACGATCACTAATTTTACAAAAGCTTGTATTGAAAAATGTATTTTTCACAAAACACTTATTTAATTTCATTAAACTGATTTCAGTTGCTTCTAAATTAATTTCAATAAAAGCTCTTCTAAGAATGAGACAACTGACAACATGAATTATTCCTAGAAAATTATATTAAGAGAATGGGACTCTACTCTGCGCTAAAGCGAGGAATACGAATTAAACGTTTCATTTCCGGCTGATTTGAGTAGTCGATAATCTTGAATAAATGAGATAAACATCGTTTATTTATCAGCCGAGAAATCTCCACCGTTGGACGAAGCCTCCCTCATAGGATAGGGAGAATTTGCCCTAGTCACCACCCTTGGCAGGCGGATCGCTGATCACAGAATTGATGTCTGATATGAATACTGCTGTCCATCCTCTGGCATAGTCCCGTCGTCGCCAACCACGAAAGAAGTTAGAGGATTTCTATTAGTAGGCCGAGACGCTGAGGGTCGTGGTCACCCCCCTATGGATCACCTTCTGCCGAACGATGTTGCGCCGATGAGATCTGTTTCCAGCGACCTGCACGACTTCGTGGAATTTTGTATAAAGAGTGTTGCGGATATGTTCTGACCAACGTAACGGGCTACGGCCTCGTGGCCTCTTTCCCTCAATTTTGCCAGCGATAATCAACGTCTCTAAATTTTCACTGCCTTTTCGTGCTATATGACCAAAATACTAAAGGACTCGCTGAATTTGCAGCATCCGTCTCCAACACCACATCTCGAAAGCGTCTACACGTCTACAATCCTTCGCTTTGAGAGTATGCCGTGACTAACATGGCCAAAAAAGGTAAAACGAAGCATAGGTACATAATAATTAATAAACTGCTCTTGAAAAGATGCTTAAATATGCTGCGCAATATATTGCAAAATCGTGATCGAAAGCGATTGTCAGTTCGTCAGATAAAGAGGGCAGGTCAATATTTTGCTCTTTTGCTGCTGCACTCGCACCTATAATTTTGCATCAGGTCGGTTCATTAAATGAACACTTACTACATTCTTCTTCACCAGGATCTAACAAGAGTTTTGAGAAAAGTGATAAAACTAGAAAACAGATAAAGACTTACCTTTTTGCCGTCTAGTTCGTGTGTGCCTTGAGCTAATACTTTGTCTACGCTAGCAGGGTCCGCGAATGTGATGAAGCCAAAGCCCCTGGAACAAAAATAAACAAACGTATTTTAGCAAATTAGTAACTCCTTACCAGCCCATGTTTTTTTTTACTGTGTAAATGACGGAACAAGCAGATGGCCCACCTGATCTTAAGCGGTAACCTTTGCCTCTAACAATGCATTACCTCATTCGTCACATCCACCTTGGATGCACCCTACGTGGCATTGCACTGCACCCACCATCCTGAGACATATAGATGAAAAGTCCCGCATGCCTGTAATTTCCCCTTCAAGCCGGAAAACAGCAATGCGAGCTTTACTGTTTTGCAGCAGAAATATGTAGGCAGTACTTCCCGGACAAACTCTTTGAATAAAAAGCTCTACTACTATCTTCATTATTGACAATAGGCCTCCCCAGAATGGCATAATGAACGCTCTTGAGCTACCTCCATCCACCGACTAACTAGAACCTCTAAAATTTCGTCGTTTCGTAGAGAAAAGACTTTCCACTGCTTCGTCCGGTGGTACTTGTACTATTATTTATTCTGTGCCGGTGGTCTCAACTTTTAGGCACCATTTTATTTGTATTTTTGAATATAAAATTCATATAATTTTTTTTTTAGGTTGTCCTCTTTTTAAATTGTTTACCTTTCCTAGAAAACGTCCTTATCTTACTACAGGAGAAGTAAAAAATTAGAAATGTCTCGAATGTACGGAGCGAGCCGATACGAGCTGTCTCCCTGATTGCGCGACAAACTCGCCAGCTCTAACGACGCTAACGTATATTTGTTTCGTTCAAGTTTATTTTAAAGTCGAATGTTTTGGAAATTCTCGCTTATTCCGGGAAAACTACGAATGTTTCCAAGAGCTGGTAAATCACGCTTAGGCTTGACTGAGTATTCGAAGACAGACTTATTTTATCCTCAGGCATAAAAAGTGCGATAGATAACTAACACCATTAGTAACATTTTGAATATTGTAAAAACTTTATCACACTTGATTTGAGATTAATATGTAGAACACATTAAAATAATAATTAAACCCGAGCAAATAACGTTTCAGCTTAAGTTGGTATATAAAAATGCTTTTTATTTAAGTGATAACGTAAAAGAAAATCAATTATTATTAAAAAGCGGCAAAGTGCATATCAGTCCACGTGCATTGCATAGGGTTCCGACTCAACCAAAAATTAGCATTTTAAAGCTTAATATTTCGCATGTCGACCTCTGATTTGAAAAATGGTTTTCACACACCCGCAATTTTTTCGAATGACATATCTAACAACAAGCTACACACCATAACACAGACAAAAAAAAAACATCACTACTTCATGTGTAGGGTATTTTAAAAAAACAGCTTTGTCGGCGTAATTAATAAGTACCATAATTAATACCCACGTCAAATCACAGCTTTCTAGTACTGAGAGTCTTTGACCTAAGCCACGGGCAGACGAACGGACATGGTGAAACTATAAGGGTTCCTTGTCATTATGACTACGGAACCCTAAAAATTCACTCAACTCAGTCTTCTAAATTATTTATCAACTGTCAGTCTATGTTTGTTTTACTATTTTTCACAAATAAACTTTGCACACGGGCTTCCATTACACACATTTACTCGCATGTTGCGAATGTAATATTTACTGGAGAATATAAAAAAGAACCACTGCCAGCGGATTATGCAGAGATTATTCTTATTGAATTTAATAATTCCAACAAGTGAATTGAATAATAATACAGCTATTTTGAGTAAGCGAGCGCTGGCCACCACGGCAGGGCGATAAATAATAGAAAGCCTTCTCCACTTTAGGACTTGCAAAAATCACAATTTATAGAGCATTTTAATTTCACTTAGCCGATCCATATTTTACATGTGGTGGCGCGCCCAACCGTGCTCCCAACTCGAATTAATACTAAATTGAAATTGTAAAAATGGAAATACAATTTTCTCGTAGTACTCGGACGGCCCGCTACCTACAGGTGCTGCCAGCAACGTGAAATAACAACACCTCCCCTAATATTTCAAGCGAGACTTCCTTTGAAAATTGGTCAAATTTATATAACCGTTCTTTCTCATGTCGCTGGTAAAAATATTCATTACGATTCATTTACATTTTCTGAAGTAGGTAAAGCGAAGGAAACGCACGTGGCTTTCTGGTAAAGTGAAACAAAATACATTATTTAATTTTACTTGGAATTAAAACGTTGGAGTTCTTTTGACACTGAATTCCGGCATTTTTATCTACAAAGCTTTATGTAAATGTTGAATTAATTTTATTTGCTTTATGCAGCCATTTTGATGAGAGCATAACTTGGGTAATTGTCCGGTTTTTAGTTTGTTTCTGTAGATTCAACGTTTTACATGAATGTTTGTGCTTTCATTACTGTGAAGTGAGTTGTTCTAGAAGCTCAAAATGACTTCATATTTAATTTAGTTACATCATCGTCATCATCAGCAGCTTTAGACGTCCACTGCTGGACGAGGCCTCCCCCATATAATGCAATGGGGGCATTTGCCATAATCACCACTCTTGGCAGGCGAATTGGTGATCGCAGTAATGATGTTGAGTACTCAGATGGATGCTACCCATCCCCTGGTGTAATACCTTAGTCGGCTTTTAAGAATTCCACAGGAAGAGACGGAGGGGTAAATTCTTAGGCCGGACACACCACAGCATTTTTATTATATAGATATAAGTATTTTAGCTAAATGGAAAGAAAATCTTATTTTACGACGAAGCGAATCTTCAGAATATTAAACGTATTAATCCTAATCAAATTCCTAAAACGTACAAATGTAATAAACCCTACGATAAAGTAAAATCGAAGGATGGAACAATCCACATTAAACCTCTGACAGAGGAACATTACAGACAAAACAATTGTAGCAGTGTTCGATATCACATTAAATCAGCCCAGGTCTTTATAAGATTCATGGGTTAATACACTCGGTTCTCATACCCGTAGGTATGTGAAAACGTAGAGAGTAGGCGCTCGTGTATGGAAATTGAAAATAACGAGGGCCTCCGTTCACACCGCGCGTCAAGCCGACTACACAGACCGACCAGCGGTAATCGACCCGCCAGGCACCTTTCGATACCCCCTATCTTATCTGATTTTCACATCAATAGAGGAGGCGCAGGAGCTCTTACAATATTGGAAGCACTGCGCCAGCTACGAGTGGAGAGGCCCTTTACCGAATGGAGTTACGTCCTACTTATCTTTAAGGGGACGCGCCTTATTTTCTTCCTCTACAATGGGACAATATCTCAATACTCTATTATGAAATTTGCTAATAAGCTTATGAAAGCACTTTTCATTGATTGGGTATTTTTCTTTGTACTTTTTTGCGTTGAGTATTAAAAAGATGCTTGGATCAGACACTTTTGGCTTTGTGATAGCCAAGGTTTAGTAAAGAAAGCATCTTCAAGTAACAAAACACCACAGCCGATATTTTGAAACTTTATTAAGTCTACTCAGGTACTTCCAACAGCTACAGTTTACTTAGCAATCGGTGCTTCACAAGCTTCCAAAGCAACAATTTTAGTTGTAGGTACGCCGGAAGAGAATGTTCAAAGCAGGCCTGGCGACAAAGCAGCCCTATTTAGGACCGCTCTGCTTTTCTCTGCACAGAGGAGAGGACTGGAAAGGGGGCCTACAAATGGTCCGTCTTACGCATCATCCAGATGCCAAACGCGGGCGCCTGATGTGCGCCTCAAAGCGGTCGAAAGACACAGCAAAATAAGAAATAATAAGAAATATATAATAAATAATGCTCGACCGTTCACACGACATTATCTAGCCCCACGCTAAGCAGAGCTTGTGTTATGGGTACAAGAAAACTGATATACTTAATATCATTACATTGTTTTTTTTTATTATATACATTGAATATACCCAGAACACCCTGAACAAATATTTGTTATATTTGTTACGAGACGGGAATCGAACCAGCAACCTCCTGCGTCGCAGGTGAACCTTTCCTCCGCCGCGCATCATTGAACAGAGGACATCATTAAACAAAACGTCATTGAGAAAGTGATCATTGAACGAAAACAACTTTTACTAACAATTAAAAAACAAAAAAAAACACGTAGAAGCTTATAATATTTTTAGTTAGGGTTGATCTATGAGGACTAAGTATCCCACTAATATCACAAATATCAAAGTTACGATGTTCGTAAGTTTGTAATAGTACGCGTCATGTAAAAAGAACGCTGGAACGCTTGAAGAAGCTTGACCGCCAGCGTTATTTTTACATGGCGCGGATTAAACTCAATAACGCCGAAATGGCTAAACAGATTTCTATGAAATTTGGTACACAAGTAGATTATGATCTGGATTGAGCTATAGGCTAATTTTTACATTGGTAAAACTTGAGCGAAGCCGCGGGCGGACTCTACTACATTTATACATATATTAGTTGTACGTGTAATAGTTATTCGATAGTCCCATTGTTTTCCGCGGCGTTAGACCCCAACCCGATAATCCATTCGCATTGTTTGGACTCTGAGAAAATAAATATAGGACGGTACCCTAAACCGCAACGTCAGGAACAAATAGCGGTAACTCCCGTATTCATGGCCTCATGGCTGCAGGCTCCCAGCCGATAGCAATTACTGGCGAAATTAATATCACGCCCCAAATGTTGCTCGCATTTATACGTATCGAGTGCAATATTGTCTCCTTTATTAGTTGGCAGCGCAAATGTTGCCTTCGATTGGCGTTTCTTATAATTAATAGGTCTTGATTTCTGGGATTTACGTGTACTGAAGTGTTTTTGACGTAGATAAACACGAAAACCAAACCCCGTATAATTTATTAATTGGTCCGTCTAACTGTACGAACGTATGTACGTAGGTCCGTCCGCGTGTCAATTACCAATTATCGTAATTTTGACCGTATAATTATCGGATAAAGTTTGGTACGAAGACGTGTTCAATAAATCCATAACCAGAAATAAAATAAAATATTTTTATGACGTTTCCTCTTATGTAGTGTATTGTGATCTCTAAAAAATCAAGTACGAGTCGGACTTGCACACGAAGGGTTTCGTACCATCGTACAACATTTAACACATTACTGTTCAGAAGATACAGCCGAAAACAAAAGTTTATTATATGAGGACCCCCTTTACTTTAATTGCATTATCCGTTGTTGTAACGGCAAAATAAATATAACCCTCTGTGAAAATTTGATCTGTCTACTTTTTTTTAGCTACTTAAATGATGGGACTAGCTGATGGCCCACCTGATGGTAAGCGGTAACCTCTGCCTTTAACAATGCATTACCTCATAGGTCACGTCCACGTAAGACGCGCCCTATGTGGCATTGCACTGCGCCCGCCACCCTAAGACATAAAGATGAAAGTCTCATGTGCCTGTAATTTCACCGGCACCCTTACCCTTCAAACCGAAACACAGCAATGCGAGCACTACTGCTTTGCGGCAGAAATATGTATGGTGGTAGTACTTCCCCGGACGAACTCTTTCAAAAAAAAGCTCTACTACTGCTACTAAAAAGGAAAAAAATGGTATGGTAAGCTTATGGTTTATAAGATACAGCCCGCTGAGAGACGGACGCACGGACGGGCGGACAGCGGAGGCTTAGTAATAGGGTCCGTCGCGTGGCTGGAACTATTTGTCACCTGTTTGACATGTACCCATATTTGTAAATTAATAAATGATTATGAAGTCAAAACTAAGCCTATAGTTAACTGCATCAGTCTACCCACTGACAGGTGGACAGGAGTCTGGCTAACTAGTAGTGCAGTATCAAAATCTCATCATCCATAAATTAAGGGTGCGTTACGGTGCTGCTGACTGAGCCGTTTAAGCTCCATCGTGCATAACCAAAGAGGACAGGAAACAAAGCTGTATGCACTAATGTAGCTTTGCTGTGGTTGTGCGTGAAACTATAGTCAAACAGTGCAGCCCGATATTTTGTATCGAAGTTACCAATCCTGTAATCTTGTACAGCTTTATGCCCAATGCAACGGCAGCATTTTTTCTGACCCATTTGCTTTATCTGATAGCAGGAATTGTTTCCATTGCTTCGAAAAGAAAGAGACGGAACGAAAAAGTAGTATGCGTTTATGGTGAGAGGTTGCAAACGAATGTTCTTTATCTCCAAAACGGTTTGAACGATTTAGATACAGTTTTCTCTATATGAAAGATTATGCGAGATGGTTCTTAGCTATGCTTAGTGGGAATTAGTCCAGTAGTTTCCATTCCAGGATCACTAGCTCGCAAAAATGCTTTTGAAAGACAATTGCAAGGAATGGCAGCTGATAGCGCGTTCTATTTTTTCCTGTGGCGACATCTAGTCTAGAATAGGGTAATTAGCTTCGGGCCTTATATTATGCGTGCTAGACAACGTTGTGCGTTCATAAAGAGTTTATTTTTCAATTTATTTTGAATAAAATATGATAATGAGTATTAAACATGATTTAGTCAAAGCCCACATGCGGCTAAATTAAGTTGATTCACTGGTCGTTTTATCAACGGTATGACGTATTACTGTTGATACATTTTGTAATGCAAACAATAATCGAATCTGTTTGATTTACTCTATTATGTTACAAATTGCCGAGTGCGTAAATACGCCAGGTTTTTGGTATTCAACCTGTCTAGTTTAATGGCAAGTTTGTTTGATGTCACTAAATTAGTACATGCCATTGTCCCTAATAATTATATCTAATCATGATTTAGATATTTATGATATTGTACTTTCCTTTTCAGACTTCTGATTCTATAAGCACTTAATAATAAATTGAAATGAAATGAAATTAAAAACATTTATTTGGGACAAACAAAAAAAACAATAAACAAACTGAATACTAGGAAACTGTAGGACAAAAAACAGAAAAATAAATAAAAAATAACAACCAAAAACATAAAAACAATGAATAATACCAAAAACATAACTTTGTTCAAAATGATCTTTGTGATTTCAATGAATAAATATTTTGACTTTGACATTTGTTTTGAACAGCACATCAATCTTTACGATCATAAAATAAAAACAACGACATTTGCTGCGGTCCCATCAAACACCATACAAATCCATGCAACCTATCACGCTGTAAAGCTTCCTCGGCAAAATGAAGTAATCCAATAATTAATCTAAATGGACCGTACAGGCGAATGGTTCAAAACAATCAGCCCAGCCGCAAAATACGCGCATTAAATGAAGTGAATGCCCGCCTCCGGGGATCCCTGATAAATTAAATTGATTAGAATCCCGTCCGATGTTGGATGGCGATGTAGACGCGCGCAAAAATAAAAGCCAAGTGAAAAATAACACTTCTGTACTTGCCATTTTTGCGATTTGGGAGGAATACTGTTAAGGTGAATGTTCAAGTTTCCTTGCCCATACAAAATACTTTAGGCCGTTACTCAAACCACAGATTGTCATTTTATAAATTGACTTATTTTGTAGACTTCCTAATGATAATAGTTATCGCGAATGGTCGTTCCAAACAAAAATATATAATAGGGAATTTTTAAAACAGGTTTGAAATACGACAATTTTTACAAATGTGTGAGTTTATTTTGCACGGACATCTATTATCGTAGCGAGATACTTTTACGCAGCAGAGCACCCAGTTTAATTAAAGATGACAGTGATGGCGCTAAATTGACCTTCAAACACAAGAGTTTTGTGTAAGATAGTAAGTAAACATGATAGAGATGGCGCTAAATAATAAAAGTGATGTTTTAGTCGGCAGGTCGTAAAAAGTGGGGTAAAGTAGTGGAAAAAGGTCAAAAGTTAATGAAACTTCAGGATGTTGTTCAGGGATGGTTAAATAAAAAAAACAAGTTTTGGACCTCGAGGACCCTGTGCGAAAAGAGGAGGGGGCGGGAAACTGCACCTTACGCCGGTTTTTTCTCAATAACTTTTTTCCCTTACATCCTACGGCAAAAGTACCAGGTACTTTTTTGTAGAACGTTAAATTTACTATAATTTGGACTAATAAAACATGTTTCTATGTCAATAGATTATCGAGATATGGCGATGTGTGTTTTTTTCTAAGTACATCAACTACGTGCAGAGACACTTTGGTAGCAATGTGATTGTTGTCTTTGATGGATACCCCACTAAATCCGGCTATCAAAGCACCAAAGCAGCAGAACGAGCTCGCCAGTCTGCATTACAAGCACCAACCAAAGTCGTGTTCTCCTCATCTACTATGGTGACAATAGCACAAGAAAAGTTCTGGCAAAAGATCACAATATGAGAGCATTCATTTCGATGTTGATGACACAAATGGTGGATGCTAGCATCGAAGTGAAGCAGGCATTTGAGGACGCCGTGATCATGGTGGTGGGGATGGGGTTGAGAAGAGAAGACTGAGTCCCTGCAGAAGACTGCTTCCACCCCCAATTAGTGGGATACAAGTTGACTTCCCGCCACTTCAGCAATTGCTTGGAGGTAGCATATTGACGACCTCTGTGGCGCGGCGGGCGAAGGTTGGCCTGCGACGCAGGAGGTTGCGGGTGCGATTGCGCCCCCCCCCCTCCACTTTACGCACATGGTCCTCGAGGTCCAAAACTTGGGAAAATGTTAATTAACTATCCCTGAACAACCTCCCAAAGTTTCATTAGCTTTTGACCTTTTTCCATCTGAAACCACCTGCCGACTGGACTGTAATATGTGTTATTTATGAGTATATCAAGCGTAGAGTGTCCTGCCTTATGAACTTTTGCTGATTTTCTCTATTATCTTACTTTTGACTGCCTACCTAAGGAAGGCTTTTAAGTTGATTTTCCTTTTTTTCTTTGAATCAGCTTCCACTTGTTCTCGAGGCTCTACACAGGGGCTCCCCACCTAATAGTAAGCAGGATCATCAAAAGAAAAACAGACCGTGTTTGTTGCCTGATTCTTATAGGTCTGGTTGCGTTGGAACAGGAGTAAATGTAAATTTATTTTTTAAGACGATTCAAAATGATCCTTGTGATTTCAATGAATAAAATACTTTTTGACTTTTACTTTGATATGTTGCCGCTCCGTCAGCAAAAGTTTAAAAGCGACGTTGCCAAACCGTTACTAGTGTGAACACACAATACTTTTTATAAGTTGGCCGTAATTTCTACTATAGCGAGCTAGTTCTGATAGGGTTGCCAACTGTACTTATAATAATGTATACTTATTTATTTTACAACTACGTTAGCATTATAGTGCGAGAAAATACTTTATTTCAATTTAGGTAGCCTACCCAAGTTTTAAGTTACTATGTGAGGTGTTAAAAATAAAACAACGAAGAATACGTGAAAACTTGGCCAGAATCAATGATAGTATGATGCACGATTCTACGAATTTTGAATAGTCTTATATTTCAAAATGAGTGAAAGTACAACATGGATTTAAAACACTAGAGAACAGTGATCACCACGAAAGCTGCGAGCGAGCCGAAGGCGAGCGTGGCTCAGTAGTCAGCAGGGCCCGCAGCGAACCAGAACCAACACCTGAACGCCAATACCCCTAGACGATGATGATAATGATGATGACGATGATGTTGTTAATGTTCATCACCACCACCATCATCATCACCATCACCATCATCATCCTCATCTAGGGTACACGCGTGCAGGTGATGATGATGATAATGATGATCATGATGTTTTTAATGTTCATCACCACCGCCTTCATCACCATCACCACCACTAACATCATCATCATCTTCATCTAGAGTATTGGCGTGCAGGTGATGATGATGATGATGGTGATGGTGGGTAATATAATATATCTTCATAATGTTGTTAATATTCATCACCACCGCCATCATCATCACCATCACCACCACCATCATCATCATCATCAACATCATCATCTAGGATATTAGCGTGCAGGTGATTATGATGATGATGATGATGATGATGGTGGTGGTGGTGATGATGATGATGATGATGGTGGTGGTGATGAACATTAACAACATCATCGTCATCATCATCGTCATCATCATCATCATCATCATCTAGGGTATTAACGTTCAGGTGATGATGATGATGGTGATGGTGGTGATGTTGATGGTCACCACCATCATCACCATCTTCATGATGTTGTTAATATTCATCACCACCTCCATCATCATCATCACCACCACCACCATCATCATCATCATCATCATCGTCATCTAGGATATTAGCGTGCAGGTGATTATGATGATGATGATGGCGGTGATGGTCACCACCATCATCATCACCACCACAACCATCATCATCATCATCATCATAATCATCATCATCATCACATGCACGACAATACCTTAAATGTTGATGATGATGATGGTGGTGGTGATGATGATGATGATGGCGGTGGTGATGAACATTAAAAACGTCGTCGTCATTATCATCATCATCTAAGGTACTGGTGTGCAGGTATATAGATCATCTAAGAGTACGCTCGGAAATTTGGAGATTGGAGTTGCTCGCGTCCATAGGAAAATACCCTCGCGTCCCTACACGTGATCTCTGGGTGGTGTCAAACGGGTAACAACATTTCTGGTGGTAGGCTTCGGCCGTGGCTTATCACCACCCCATGGACATAGCCAGTCCGTGAAGCGACATTGTCGTGTTTCGGACTGATGTCCAGTGTAGCCATCGTGGAAGTGACGGGTTTGAGCAGCTATGGTATTCGGGGTACCGCACAGTGGGGCGATTTTGAAAAAAGGTGGACGTAGGAACAAATTTCGTAATTTCGGTCTGAAAAAATTGCAACTGATAGGAAATTGTATGGTGATTAAAATATATTCTATTCAATTTGCAAAAAAAGGCACTTCTTCATGGGTTAAAAAAATAGTTTAGAAAAAAATGTATGGAAAGATTTATATTATATTGTTTTTCTCAAAAATAAGAAGTTTGTTAAAAAAAACAACAATAGCTTAAAGTAGCTGCCGTCTTCTACAAATGGGTCATATAGGGTTCTGTTAACCCTGCAGCATTGGCAGTTAAGGTGGTTAAACTCTTGAAAAAAAATATTTATTTTGATACGAGCATCTGATAGGAAATGTAGTGCTTGTTAAAAGTTATTCAATACAATTTTCCATAACAATGAGTCTGTGATATTATAAAAACATATTTCTGAAAAATGCGATGAAATATAAATCAACATATTTTTTCTCGGAATTTTAAAAGGTTTTCATAAGAAACTTACACTACTTAAGTTCTTTACAAAAAATAAATAATCGTTTTTGGCTTAACGCTGTTGCAGCGGTATTTAAATGGGATCAAACTTTAAAAATATATGATTTAATGTTAAATGTTAATGGAAAATGGTTCAATTTCTGTCATTCGCTCAGTCTTATCTAAGTAAAATGAATAAATCATAATAAAATCTAGTGTAAAAAACTTCTAAGTCTAACTACTGGCTTAGTAATTATCTCCAAATAACTTGCCAATTTTTCCGATACTCGACATTTCTGACCTTGTAGGTAGGTACAAGATATTTTTCATTGCTACAGTACTTTCACTGAGTATTACGTTCATAATAGTAATAAATCAAAATAAAATCTAGTGTCAAAAAGTACAAAGATCGCTATAGTCTTAATAATTATCTCCAAATAACTTGCCAATTTTTCCGATACCTGAGCCTAATGACTGACCTTGTAGGTTAAGTACCAGATACCTTTCATTGTTACAGTACTTCCACTGAGTATTACTTTCATAAAAGTAAATCACCATATCATCTAGGCTCTAGAGTCACTAGAGACAAAAACTACAAAGTTAGCGATTGTCGTATGGGGCCATTCAAGTATTACGCAAGCAGATTTTTTACAAATATTTATAATGCGCGTCATGTAAAAAGAACGCTGGCGGTCAAGCTTCTTCAGGCGTTCCAGCGTTCTTTTTAAGAGATTACTTACTTTTCTACTTATTTAAGATACCTATACATTGAATGAGTGCCTGCCTAGTTTACTACAAATAATGTACCATTATAGTACGCGTCATGTAAAAAGAACGCTGGAACGCCTGTAGAAGCTTGACCGCCAGCGTTCTTTTTACATGACGCGCACTATGCCCACCCCTTATGTGTAAGCTGTGTAAGCAAAAGTAAGCAAACCTCTTCCCCCCCTCCCATGCTTACTTAATCATTGGTACCTATATGCATTTTTCTTTTAATGTATTCTGTTTTTTTATTGATTCGTGAGCAGTAGTTAGCAAATAGGCTTAACTAACTTCTGTACATTTTGTACTTTTGTATTTGTATGAGATTTTTTAAAACTTTCGAATAATTTTTGATATTACTTGGATTTGTTTATTTGAAACGACATGTTAAACAGTTAAGCTTGGGCGAAAAAGGATCACCGGTTAAAACAAAAATTAACTTGCTTTGATTTGCTTACAATACGTCAAATCGTCATTCGAATCGAAACGAAACAATAGATTGACGGAAGAAATTTAGACGTGACAAGTGCGCGCGGTAATCCCCACTCGCTTCTAGGCGAGTACCTATAACGTATTCTTTATTTGTGGGAATCCCCGACATGTGAGTTGTATTTTCAAGCATAGACAATTTGTGGGTTGCCATTTGTGTAAAATAAGTAAATAATAACTGCTGACGTAATCACGATATCGACCATGTCATCAAAAATAAGCAAAACAAAGACCCCCCCGCCCCCCTCAAGCGCTTACATAATACTTGAACGCCCCCTATTACTTATCTTGAAATAATTTGCCACGTATTTATTATTAATAATGGTCCCGATACTTGAGCCTAATGACTGACCTTGTAGGAAGGTACTAGATTCCTTTCATTGTTAGAGACGCACCAACTTATCTGTAGAATTTAATGTATGTAGATGATAGAAAAATGTAGGTAAATGGTTCTACTGATAATTTGGTGGATCTTTCCAGTTATTGATTACTAGTTTTACGAAGGTTGCTTGTAGTTTTAAGGGGATTTTTGTCATTATTAACTTTATTTGGGAAATATTTTAGTTACATCGATACTTAAATATCTATCATATGTTTTCTGAAAAATGGCTGCTGGGAATTCCGGACTATTTTAAAATGGTAAGAGGGTAAATCATATTAACAGATCTGTAAAGTTTTGTTGTGATGCTCTGATTTTATTCATTGGATGCGATGATTTCTCTGATGAAGATAGTGCTCTTGCTCTTTCAACTTCGCTGTATCTAACGAAATGAAAATACTTATCCCTGAGGACAATGTTATCAGATTCCAGCATATCTGTATTGCCCTTCTACTACAAGATATTAGAAGCCAAAAAAAGATACTACCCTACAGAAGGTGTTGAAATAACGGAGGCAAAGATTAAGTTACAAGTCCTTTTGGATATAACAACACAATTGGCAAGTTATTTAAGTTATTTGGAGATAATTAATAAGACAATCTCTTAATCTCTTAGATCTTTGTACTTTTTGACACTAGATTGTATATTGATTTATTACTTTTATGAATGTAATGCTCAGTGGAAGAACTGTAGCAATGAAAAGTATCGGGTACCTACCTATAAGGTCAGAAATGTCGAGTATCGGAAAAATTGGCAAATTATTTGGAGATAATTACGAAGCCAATAGTTAGACTTAGAAGTTTTTTACACTAGATTTTATTATAATTTATTCATTTTACTTAGATAAGACTGAGCGAATGACAGAAATTGAACCATTTTCCATTAACATTTAACATTAAATCATATATTTGTAAAGTTTGATCCCATTTAAACACCACTGCAACAGCGTTTAGCCAAAAACGAATATTTCGTTGTTGTATAGAACTTAAGTAGTGTAAGTTTCTTATGATTTAAAATTCCGAGAAAAAATATGTTGATTTATATTTCATTGCATTTTTTCAGAAATACATTTTTATAATATCACAGACTCATTTTTATGGAAAATTGTATAGAATAACTTTTAACAAGCACTACATTTCCTATCAGATGCTCGTATCAAAATAAACAATATTTTTTAAGAGTTTAATTCCCCTTAACTGCCAATGCTGCAGGGTTAAACCGTCCAGAACCCTATATGCCCATTTGTAGAAGACGGTAGCTACTTTAAGCTATTATAGGTTTTTTCTTGAACAAACTTCTTATTTCTGAGAAAAACAATATAATATAAATCTTTCCATACATTTTTTCTGAACTATTATTTTAACCTATAAAGGAGTGTCTTTTTTTGAAAATTTAATAGAATATCTTTTAATCACCATACAATTTCCAATCAGTTGCAATTTTTTTTAGACAGAAATTACGAAACTTGTTCCTACGTCCACCTTTTTTCAAAATCGTTCCACTGTGTACCGTGATTTGAGCCAATTCACTTCCTATTTGTGTCATCTAATTCACGCGTTGCGCGATACGCGTTACACGCCGAACTTTACAGAGTGCAGATTTCTTACTGCGCAAATCGTGAATATTCACGTGAGGCTTCATGCGGCCCCGAATACCACGGCAGTTCGTGCACTGGATTCAGCATGTGCGTTTTAGAGACCGCAGCAGTGCAAGTGTGCCGGTTGGCTAGGCTTGGAAGGTAGCGGGATCCGAAGCACGGTTCTCCGCTGGCTGACTGCAGGTTGTAGGGGGCCCAACTAGTAAGCTAGCCCGCCGCCTTGCGAAAAATCCCAGAATGCTCCATCGTGCCGGTTGGCGACCGGATTAGAGGACCCGATGGCCATTCCTGGAGGGAGGTCTCAGTCTCCAGTCTAGTCTCCCACTGGCGCAGGAGCCTGCTGTTTGTCTCTAGGCTTTCACTGACCAGTGCCTCACTCAACAGCCGTTTTTCCCACAAACCTAATCACTCCAAAAACCAAACCATGAAAAAGTCAACATATAATAAGTTGCGCTCACAGCGGAAGCACTTCCTACACAACCTATCATCTTACCAACGGTTATAACAGTTTTATTTATTTTTGTTTTCAATTCTCTAAGATCTTGTAGTACCTATACCTATACTTAGTAGATTTTTGTTTTTGTCTTCTTGTTTTATGTGAGTGTTGTGCGTGTGGTAAAATAAATAAATTTTCTTTCTTTCTTTCTTTCTTTCTTTCCTCTCGCTTCAAGCGCACCTCTGAAACATTAGAGGACTGCACTCCAATCTCGATCCGGTCCACCACCACCTAGGGACAGCTAAGCCACACTTATTATTTAATCCTCACGGAGACGCAGATTCAATGAACCCGATTTCTCAGTTTTATGTACTTTGGTGGACACCGGCTTAGATAAAATTATCTATGCTGGTTTATATCATTGTCACTCTGAAGACCACGAGACAACCAGGTTGTTCAACTACATCAGTGAAGCGGCGGATGTGGCCCAGCAACGTTATCCTGATGCCCAACTGGTGATTCTGGGGGACTTTAACGCCCACCACCAACAGTGGCTGTTCCCTTACCAGTTGTCCGACTATGCTGGGAGAGAGGCGTGCAAACTTGCACTCACTTTAATCTCACTCAGCTCGTCAATGCGGCAACCAGAATTCTGGACGTTGAGGACCACACAGCCAACTGCCTGGACCTTCTGCTGACGAACGAGCCGGATCGCCACTCGGTATCAGTGATGCTTCCTTTGGGAACATCAGATCACTGTGTGGTGAGGTCTGTATCTTCATACTCGCCACCCGATCCCTCGCCCAGAGGTAGTAGGCGAGTGTGGTGTTACAAGTCGGCAGATTGGGATGAGATGCGACACTTCTTCGCTTCTTATCCTTGGCGGCAAACTTGCTTTTCTTCATGTGATCCAACGGTCAGTGCTGATGCCGTTACGGAGGTGATAAATAGAGCAATGGAGTATTTTTTTCCATTCTCCGATGCTTCACCTGCAAGCAATGCTCGCCCATGGTTTAGTCCCGCGTGTGCTAGCGCGGAAGCGCAAAAACGTGTTGCATACCTAGCTTGCGTTGACGCAAGAAACGGTTAAACCTCGGATGCACGGATTATGAAGAAAGCCTATAACAAAGCCACCAAGTCCTGCAAGAAGATGTTACAGAAGGCTCGCTTCAATCGGATTGGCTATCTGGGGGCTAAGTTTGCCGCATACCCTGCGGGAAGTAAAGCTTTCTGGTCTCTGGCTAAGTCGGTGGAAGCGAACTTCAGCCGCCCTTCACTAAACCCAACTACTGAAACCGGACGGGTCCCAAACTCACGCTGCGGTTGAGAAAGCAAATTTATTTGCCACTCAATTTGCGGAGGCTTCGCGTCTTGACGCCTCTGGCGAAACTCCACCCAGCCTTCCTCGGTGCGAAGCTTCAATGCAAGAATTCGCATCCAGCAAAAGGAAGTGCTCAAAACGCTACGTAGTCTCGACGTGAATAAAGCTAGCGGTCCGGATGGTATCTCGGCCGTAGTATTAAAAACCTGTGAACCTGAGTTGTCTTCAATATTAACGCAACTTTTCCGCCTCTCTTTGAATACTGGTGAAGTCCCCAAGTCTTGGAAGCTCGCTAACGTGCAACCTGTGCCCAAGAAAGGCAGTCGTGCTGACCCTTTGAACTACCGCCCTATCTAGGTCACCTCCCTACTATGTAAATGTATGGAGCGTGTACAGAATAGGAAGGTCCTTGCATACCTCGACGGATCGAGGATATTTCGCCGAAATCGGTCTACTGGGGACCTTCTTGTGTATTCCACGCACATTTGGAGAGAGGCCATCGAGATCATGGTGAAGCACTGGCTGTTTCATTAGACGTCTCGAAGGCCTTTGACAGGTTTGGCACGCTAGCCTTATTGACAAGCTTCCTGCTTACGGACTGCCAGTTCAATTCTGCGCCTGCCTCGCAGACTTTCTGAGGGAAAGATCCATTCGAGTAAGTTGTTGACGGGTGCTCGTCGGATCAAATGGCTATAAACGCCGGGGTACCTCAGGGGTCAGTGCTACCTGCCACACTGTTTCTGCTGCATATAAATGATCTGCTAATGCCCAGTATCATTGGGTATGCAGACGACAGCACAGTTGTGGAGAGATACGTTTCCAATGCGCGTGCTAGGCAGAATTAAATTCTGGAGTTAAGAGATGAGATGCTGCAGCGTCTGAATTTGATTCTCAAGGCTGTTTCCGATTGGGGTGATGCCAATCTAGTCAAGTTCAACGCCTCTAAAACGCAGGCTTGTCTCTTCTCCGCGAAAAAATTAAGTTTCTCCAAGTTCCTGTCTTCCGAGATATACCTGTAGCTATAGGAGATCACCTCGAGCTCTTAGGCGTTTCACTCACGCCTACTCTCAACTTGGCTCCTACATCGAGTCTAAGGCAAAAACTGCCTCCATGAAGCCTTCTAAGTCTGTACTAAGCACAAGTCCGGGCTGGTATGAAGTACTCCTACCACGTTTGGGATGGCTGGCTCGGCCAAACACCAGCTTGCTGCCTTGGACTCGATCGAACGTTCAGAGAGCAGAGCGTTCAGGCTTATAGGTGGGCAACATATGGCGGAGACTAGAGTCTCTCGAGCACCGCCGTAAGGTTGCGTGCCTTTCGATCTTCTATATATAGGTTACATTTTGGGGAATGCTCCCAGGAACTTCATGATCTGATCCCACTATCTCCTTTTCATCATGGACGAGCAGGCGCACGGCTTGGTACCACCCTTAATTCATTAGTATACCCTCTTTTCGTACTAAACGTTTCAATTCTACCTTTATAATGCGAACTGCTAAGGAGTGGAATACACTACCGTCGTCTGTCTTTCCTGAAAACTATAATCTGGGTATCTTCAAGACTAGAGTGAATAGGTTCCTTCTAGACCTTTGTGCTCCATCTTCGGCCACTTCGTCACTTACCAACAGGTGAGATCGTGGTCAAACAAAAGTCTATCAAAGTTAAAAAATAAATAAAAAAAATGGCTTTATAGTTCGCAGAACTAACAACCATATTATGTGAATAAAGGTTCTCGAGTGGTACCTACAAACCTGATGAAGGTAGAGGAAGACCCCTCTTTCCATGCACCAAAGATATTATAATCAGCAGAAAGTTGGTAGATGCAGGCTCAAGAGAGTTCGTCGTGGCATTTTAGAGAGGAAACCGTTGTCCAGCAGTGGACTTCTGTAGACTGATGATGATGATGATCAACCGTCTACATTGGCTTGAAGTCAGTAAAATGGTTTTATATTAGACTAGCTGAACAATGTCCGTGCGTAGAATAGGTAGTAGGTACCTACCTAGAGTAGGTACCTATCTATTCGTACTACGCATTCTAAATGGATGGTGGTACAAACATCAGCCTGTAGATCCAAGTCCACCGGCTCACTGACATAGGTCTCTAAATTAGCAAGTTGAAGTGGCAATGGGCTAGACATAAAGCTATATGATCCTGGTTCTTTTACGGATGTTTCGGATTTAGGTACGGGTACAGAATCTTCGAGCAATGAATACAAAAAACGAAGGCAAAATGTATTTAGTTATTGATGATGTTTTTTTACTGTATACCTAATATTTCTAGTGTAAGCAGAAGTTGTAATATAAAACAATTTATAATCTTTTTTTCTTTTTTTTGTTCATTTCTGTAAAACGAAACATTCTTATGCAACATCCTATCTTGCCGGACACGCCACAGAAGGGGTTGCGGAAAGGCGGTAGATGGAGGCTGCTCAAGACCGTTTGTCTTGACATTCTATGGGGAGGTCCATGTCCAGCAGTGGACTTCTGTAGGCTGATGATAATGAGAAACCGTCATGGGTTCACGGGGCAAACTATGATAATTATGGGTACCTACCTACTGCAATGATGAAGGTCAGTTACTTACATTCGTGTACATTTTGGACATTAGAAAAATAAGTTTTATTCTTGTAAACAATAATTTTCCGAGTTTTTCCCTGAAATACCTTTTATCATTCTAACAATTTTATTCAACGCGATCTATAAACAGATACCAAGCTATTTATTTAACGCCATCTATCTAACGTCCATGCCAATGCTCTTGGACAATAACAACGCCATCTAATGAAAACCAAAACAGTGAATATGTATGTGTGCGTGCGTGTAATTACATCAGGAAAGTGAACGATCTTATTTCTAGGTAATTTGAACTTTCAAATGACTGTTTAAAGGAAATTCATACTGAATTAAATTCTTACAACTACAACTTAGCCGCGAACGATAAAATAAAACACGAAAGACGCCCGAATTTAGCACAAAAAATAAAAAAGTAATACAATAAGTTTCCACGCCATCTACCGTGAACCGAGCTTTTAGTAATCAAGACGATTATCCTTAATACGTAGTTCAAAAGAAAGAACCTAACTTGAGTCAGCTGTTTTTGTTAAGTAAATATTAGGGCTAAGCGGTGGGAAATAGACGCTATGCTATGTGTTTGAAGCGAACCGTATGTTAGGTTTTTTAGGTCAATAAGTTTACCTTATTACCCAAATGAGCAAAGCGTTCATACTCTTGGCCACTTTGATCGGGTGGATTATGGAGTCTCAGTCTCAATTGGTGTCATACAGAGGATCGAGATAAAATTAATTTACCAACATATCCAACGAACCAGAAATTCCAGCCAAAAGTTTTAACATAATTATTCCACCTTGATTAAATGTAATATCGTATGATGGCGTACATTTAAGAAAACGTCGCTTAAATTTTCTTTATAGGCTCTTCCTGAACTGAGCTCGAGTGAGGTTTAACCGGTGATTAAAATTTAAGCTCGAATTTAGACGGCCTAATCTCGACGTTGCGTCGCTCCGCTGCATTTTGCGACCTGACTCGAATGAGACAATGGGTTCGGTGATAATGCTTATAGGTATACCTCTCGAGTGGGAGAAGCTTGAAGCTTGAACTCCGAAGGGGGCTTGTTGCAAACCGTTGCTCCGTCGCACTCAGTCTTATCGGCTTCAACACACGCCTTGTTTATTTATCACTGAACTAGGCTAGTATAGACGCGAGTTAGTTACAAGTTCGACTGCGATGTTTGAACTGTGTGTGTGTGATAGCAACTCGTGACAGCTGCCATCATAGCTCAGTAATAATAGGTACTAAACTTGAGTATAGTTCCAATGTTTGCTGGTATTTAAATACCTTTGATATTGATGAGTAAACTGAAATGTAATGTACGTTATTCTATGAAATTCAACGCATAACCATACTTACGAGGAGTGTACTTTTTTTTTTTTTTTTTTTTTTTAACATTGATAGACCTTTGTTTGACCACGATCTCACCTGTTGGTAAGTGACGATGTGGCCGAAGATGAAGCACAAAGATCTAGAAGGCACCTATTCACTCTTGACTTGAAGATACCCAGATTATAGTTTTCAGGAAAGACAGACGACGGTAGTGTATTCCACTCCTTAGCAGTTCGCATTATAAAGGTAGAACTGAAACGTTTTGTGCGAATAGAAGGTATACCAATGAGGTAAGGATGGTACTGAGCCGTACGCCTGCTCGTCCTATGATGAAAAGGAGATGGTGGGATCAGATCGTGCAGTTCCTGGGAGCATTCACCGAAATGTAACCTATAGAAGATCACAAGGTACTGGTAGGATGATTACGCCCTATTGCACTACTGATCTGGAGGGGTTTTGCTTATATTTTGGCTATTATCTTATCCACCTTCCAAGAAAGTTTTTAAATATGACCAGTATACTAATATCTAGATCCGTGGGGCGTTAGTTTCTTACAAAATTATAATAATAAAAATAACACACCATGTGTACATACATGAAGTTTGCTAAGATAAAAAAGAGCAAACTTACCTCTAATTTTTAGCTAGATTCGATCGTTTATTAAAATTGGGCTTATTTTTGGGTTAAAAATTAGATAAATAAAATCAATGCAACATAGCAGAGGGTTTACTGTAGGGGTTTTGTAAAATTCTCTATATTTTACGAGATATTTAATAAAACCTGCTTTTTTGTTCGGTGCGAGGCGTTATTTTGTGTACGAAGATTTCTGTCTGGTTTTGGCGCAGTCTTAAGCACCCTACCGGTACACTCCGCAATCGAGATTAATATATGGTGTAGAAGTAAAATTCTACGTAGCTTTGGTTACATAGTGCCCGGGAGTATGTTGTTCTATCAAAAGTCTAAGCGATAAGATTTTAATTACCAACAGGTAAGATCACGTTCAAACGAGGGTCTATCATAGTTTGTGTTTATTGTCTTTGTGTACGTACAATAAAGCATTTTATTTTCTTATTTGTCTTTCTTTTCCATCGATATCTACAAAATACTACTCCCATAAAATATCATTAGCAAACACCATTACCCCCATTGTTTTAAACAATCTAATATCCCAAATCGAATTGGCATGTAGTCCTAATTATTGCAGGAACAATAATTCACGAGTATTTGTTTACGGTCCGCCATTGTTTGTGGAACGAGTACAAGGATGCCGCGATAGAGGTCCATGTTTACTTAGTTAATAATTACATAAGCCAGCGATATTGATTATATGTGTTATTTGTTAATGTGTTGCTTGTTTGGTATGCATAAGTAGAGCTTGTATTGTTCACGTATTCAATATATTGGTCACACCGCTGCCTAAAATTTATAAGTTTTTTGTGAAAATAAATTTTTTCTATAAAATCTTTTATAAAATTAGTGATCGTAACCATGTGCTGATCAAAATGAGCCTAAACACGGCCAGTCTACTATTATTCATCGAGGTTATCCGTTGTCCACCTTCCGTCTCCATCATCAGATCAGCTGACTGTTACCATCATATTGTATTGTCATTGGAACTTGACAGGTATGTCAAATTTCAGCTCAATCGGTTGAGGATAACTGCTTTAAAATTCAGATGCAAGATCCCACCCGGATTCCCTCCAGACAAACAGACATTGCAAGTTAAATAAAAGCTTGTAATCTTATAATAATTAAATGAATTCTAGCGATACTTTCGCACGTCAACTTTCAGATGTCCACTGAGACGAGGCCTCCCCCATAGAATGCAATAGTTTTTGCCAGTAATAACCAAGCTAGGCAGGCGTATTAGTGGTCTCAGTAACGGAGTAAAGTACTCATAGATAAAAGCTGCTTTCCATCGCCTGGTTTAATCCCTTAGTCATCTTTTACGACATCCACGGGAGGAGACGAAGGAGTATACTCTTAGACCGGACACCTCGGACTAATACATACAACTAAATAGTACTTTACCTATTATTATTTAATGATATTGCCTAATATAATAATCTCTGTTGCAGTCCAAACAAGTTAAACATAAAAAGGGGGTCGTGCTTGCAATAGTCCCGGTTACTCAGATTTTTCTATATGTTGTTAGGACCTTAATAAACTATTAAACTAAAGCTAACAATAGCAAACAACCAATAGCTAGCAATATTAAGCTGTGCGTCTGTGGAATGCTTTGCCGGTGGAAATCAGGCAAGCATCTCCTGTACACATTCAAGCTACAGCTCAAAAATCATTATCTGTCGGACCTGTCCAGTGTCCACGTTTTAAGTTTATTAGTAGAAATAGTACGGCACATATTGTAGTATTTAACTTCATCGCTATGTAGTAGTATATTTTACTATGGCATATTATGTATTCGAATTATGTAAACGTTTTCTTATTCATCTATCATTATTATTGTTGTTATTATTTATTTATTTTACTCTGTGCACCGCCGTTCGTTATTACTTCGCTCATTACTGTCCATCCAAAGGTTGCCTGGAAGAAATCGCTTTCAGCGATAAGGCCACCCATTGTACTTTAATTTGTTTTAGTTAATCCTTTTATTATTGTGTTTTTTATTATTATTATTTTTTGGTGTACAATAAAGTGTTAATCTATCTATCTATCTAAAAAACCAGATTTGCAATTTTCAAAGTGCTGTGCGAGGGTCTGTGTTCCCAAAAAACCATGAAATTATCAGGTTTTTTTCATCATTGTGACCGGAACTTTTGCAAGCACGGATGTAGGTACATCTTGACTGGACTATATAGTAAGTTAGTAGGTACAAGTCTAAAGTACACCTTAATAAATAAACGAGGAATGAATGCAGGTTTGTTTCATTATTTAAAAATGAAATCCAATTTAATATAACAGAAATCTCTCTCAGTGGAGGGCAGCTCTCGTAAAGTTACATTCACATTGCCAGATCTGCAGTCTGGCCAGACTTATTCATAGCAAATATGATAACTGTAAGTATATTAATAAACTGAAATTGAATAGCAGCCGCTGTACTTCCGATGGACTCAACTGCACTAAGGACTATCTAAAGCGAAAGCACTGGCGGAGCTGCCGACATTATTCCATTCCGCCAAAATACATTAAAGCAGGAATAGTAGCAATAGTTAGCCATTACGTAGGTATTATTTGACCAGCCAGAGGTGGCGTGCCATAGGGCCGTTTTACCGCTGCGAAACTTACACCGGCAGATACATGCCGTGTTAGCAGACGGTCCGATATTAAAACGTCTGCAGCTTTTGTGGAGGAATCTAACTGGAACCGTTTAGATCGAGAGCCTCAACGTCGGTGGCGAAGATAAAACTTTATGAGTTATACATAAAACGATTTTCAAATCATATTTATGAGTCGTCCGAACATCTGCAGGGTAGCTCGCGAGGAAATTGAAACCGTTGAGAGCATAGCATTTTCACGAACAATTTAAGTTGCTATTGTGTTCGGGACGCGGTGGACGATGCTCTTTTTGCAGTGGCCAGCGGATCCGGCCAAGTTATTGTTGGTCTGTGTGTGCTACCCCTTCGGTGTCTTTTGTGGTAATGTTTTCGCAGTATTACTTAGTATTACACATTCAAGGCTCTTTAGGAAACACAAATTTCAGCGGTTTAGGTGATTTTATTTGCATTTGAAAAACTAGACAATTTAGTGATACCGAGTATTATTAACTTATATCTACATTAATAAGATTGAGGGTTACAGTGGACTCGATTGAAACTTACACCAAGAGATCAAGCGTAAAAAAATATTGATTTTGAGTCGACAACATAGATCCGTCTTTTGTTTTTGTTACCAAAGGTTGTTGAAAGACATCGCTTTTAGCGATATGACCGCCCATTGTACGTTTCGTTATTATTATTTTGTTTTTTTATCTATTTATTTTTCTGTTTGTTTTGCAATAAAGTGATTATTTATCTATCTATATATCTATCATAGATCCTCAAAATTTGTATAGTTGCATATTATTAAAATTTCAATAATTTCAATTTGTAAACAATGCTGACAACGGCCATTATTACATTCTCGGTCCGAAGGCTGCGTCACTTGATAACTTAGAGCAAGACGGTTCCGTGTTGCTCTATGGTATCCCGGAGGCCGTATTGCTCTTAGTTGATACATATGGTTTTGAGTCCTTATATTGTACAACATGATAATGTACAGCATGATTATGCACGGCCTGTTTTTATTTGACCAATTTTCCAAAAGATACATACATAATTAGCATAGACACACACCTTTTTCCCCGAAAGGGTAGGCAGAGCCTCAATGGGCCTCTTTTCACCGTGGGTTGCACCATCTTGGGAAATACCTATAGACATAACAAGTGTTTTATTTAAGATTAAGTGTTTATTTTTTCTTTATATTTATATTAATAATTTTAAATGTCCTTCGATATTTCTTAAAACTAAATTACCAGCGCCACACAACCCCACAATATCGATCAATATGCAAACGATGCTTTGATGTAGATAACTTTATAAAATTTGTGTTTTCAATTTCAAGTTCACACAATGTTCACACGTGTTCCTTCATTACATTAGATAATCTTTATAAGGTACCGATGTAGGTATGAAGAAATGGGCCATCCCTTCCACACTGGGGCAGAGTCAGCGAAACTCGAGTGTAATTTAATTTGCATAGGGGTTGAAGCAAAGGTGACAGCGGAAGCGAGTGTGCTTGCATTGAATATAGGAGTGTGAATGTGATAAATAATTTCTAAGTACGTTATAAGTTATTGTTAGAAACCAACACTTGAAGAAGATCTCAGCGATTGTTTTAGATTCTTCATTTTTTCTTGCAGCTTCCTGAAACTAACATACCTATTATGCATAGTCTAGGTATCATGAAGTTAGTTTAAACAGCCACCCTTGCATCCCTGAGCTCCGTCACGCTCCGCGAGACAAAGTTTTCTGTTGCAACTAAAACGATTCTTAAAATGCATTAATCATACTATTCCAAGTCACCCTGATATGAAAGTTTCGATCGTATCCCTACAATTTAAAGTTTATAATGGCCTGAACTTAATCTTACGTGAACTTGGGCGTATCGCATGCGATATCTTACTTTACTTCCGCTTCAACCACATGTCTGCATTTTCTTTGAGGGACAAACTTTTGTGCTGTGTCAAAGGCACTAAAAATTTCTCGCTCGGAACAACTTCAGAAATGTGCGTAAATACAAATGCCGACATCAACTCGGCAAGATATTCACATAGTTAAAATAAGTGCAGAAGGCAAAATAACTAGGTCCTTGAATTCACAGCATGAGGAGCACCCACAATCATACTAATATTAACCGTAAGGAGCAATTGCTGAAATGAAACGCTCCTTTAATTTTGTTGAAATCACCCGAGCTCGATCTCGGTTTTAATTCGACAAGGAGGAGCCAGCAATCAAAAGAACTAACGGCGGCTTCAACGAGGCATTTCCATACGCGAGGGGGCTACAACGACACGGTATTAGTTCGCAACTGATTACATTCCTCGCCACCTCTCGCAAACGACTCGCAATGAAGTAGCGACGAATAAACTTCATTACGCCGACTTAAGCATGGGAAATTATAACGAGGAATTATCTTCGAATGGCGGCGGTGGCACGTACGCGAACACTTCGAGATTATAGCCTGAGGCGGTCGTGGAACACGTCGCCGGCCTGGCTCATTGTCGAGTAGGTACCTCAAACAAGTAGACGTTTTAACGCCAACCAAAAACATTCGCTGTACCATTTCGATTTGACGAGATAAAAGTTCAGGTTTTCCGCTTTGTGAAATTGGGTTTGGAGGCCACTAGCTGACGAAGTACAAGATCCCCGAGAAAAGTAAATAGTGGCCCAGTAGAAGCCTCTCCAGAGGAGATTTAGATCGGTCTTTGTCTCGTGCTAAACGCTATTCTTTTGAGAGATTTTCCATCTTTGCGGAAGCTTAGGGTGGATTGTATTGGACGTCGAAATTGGACGAAGTGCATTTTCCGAACCAGTGCCTAAAATTTTCATCTACAACGTGCTTATCTAGGAAAGTTGTGATGTAAATTCATGTTTGAAATATAAGTTTAGGAGAAATTCAATGAAAACCAAAATAATTTTTAATCTTCAAATAATGATTACCTATTTAGAGGAGGCCTCTGTGGCCTTCTTCCGGCTAATTATGAGGATAATGACTTACGAAGGAACGGAGATGTTTATATGCATTTGTGGTCACAGGTTGTTTGTGGCGAGTAGCAAAAAATTGTGTAGCGTGACGGAACTAATTTCATTAAACTGAATTCAGACTGAGTTCCAAATATACCTAAATTATAGGTAACAGGTCAAATTTGGTGTCCTTATTGTATAAATATTATTTTTACTACTAATATTGTAATTTTCAAACATTTTAATGAACTAAGACAGTAAGTTAAAAATAACCTTGTTATTTTTTATTTTTAATAATGAGTGAAAACCCAAATACATAGGTATATTTTTGGAGTTTACTCCTTAAGAATCGACTTTCGTATAAGGCATACAGTAGGCGAATCAAAAAAATATGGAGAGTCAAATTGTAAAATCTAGTGTTCACAAATAGTGAAGTCGTTATATTTTCCCTCTCCGCAACATATACTGAACTGGACTGGATTTAACTCTAGTAGTGCGTCGTAGCTCACACTATTTTGTTATAATATCACATCGATCCGATGACAGAAAGCTTAATGGCGTGGCTTTTCTTCATTGACCTCATCTAAACTGACCCAAAACTGATGAAACTTCCTTTTAATCAATCCCTCTTAATCAGGCTAATTTACTATCCGAATGTGCTCCATAATCGTAAGCTAAACTTCCAAAACTAGGCTTACGAAGTGGCTGTTTGTTGACGTCCAGTAATCGTGTTTGCCGCTACAAAATAAGTTTTAATTAATGGATTGGCACTTGGAGAGATCAGTGGTGGCCAGGGACACCATTCTATTATGGACACGTCAGCTGGACACCACCTTTTGCGGGTACCCTTAATTAATAATGTTTCACGACTTTTTTTACAAAAATACAGAAATGTTTTATTTAAACATACGAGTAAAAGCAACACAAACAGTCTAACGGTTTTAGGACCGTTTCACGCACCATTGAGCGAGGGGGTAAATAAAACTATTTGTAACACTGGTTTTATTACAGGAAAAATTCTATATGTTTTTATGTAAAATCGATATGAACGAGAGGCAAGAAAGCGTAAGAAAAACAATTTGCCAACATAACTAATAACAGGAAGTCACCTCGTTACTCACAAGTGAATGGTAGGTCGGCAATCTCGCGAACGCGCCCTCCACTTCTCGACTTAATGAATGAGAATAATTTTGCCAAAATACTTCGGAGACGGGACACACGCCCGGGGAATTTTTCAATTTGCAACTGACATAATGTAATAAGAGTTACACCGTGAGATGCCAGAGTAACGTAATTAATAACCTGTGAAATATTACCTGTTACAATGAATTTAGAGGATAAAAGTTGAGTGATAAATTTAAATAACAAGGCGGGTGCGCCGGGAGAGCTAGGGAATACCCGAAATACTTATAAATAGTTTGTCCGGGGTGATAAAAGGGGGTGTCGAGAGTGTTACACGAATGGCAAGTTTGTTCGGGGCCTAATGAACGCGTGAACGCGGAATAACTTCGCGAAAGCTTGAATAATGTATGCTTTAACGAGATGTTTTTCTTGAGGGAATCTCATTAACCCACTTTCCGATTGTGTGAATGTAAACTTTTAAAAGTTCCTATTCTCTAGTCGAATCTTTATGAGTTGTGTAAATTAAATCACCTTCGAATTAGGGAATGCGGTGGGGTGGAGTGCTATTCAAAATATTATTGTAAATTGCTAATACCCGACACGGGTTTTCTTATTGTTTACAAAACAATAAAGGTTCTTTACTTAATCCAGTCAGAACATAATCGCATACAGATGACTGCTTAAAATCGAATTCCCTTTATTACGAACATAAAATTTACCGATATTATCTCAAGCGGGCAACTCGGACCATAAAAGTAATCCTTCTATTTTAATGGCTCTCCAACCTGCGGGATGCAACAATGTGTCCAATTTGCCCTTACCAACCCCTTTCCTATCAAGATCTATTCTCGATTTTTATTTGCATTGACCCTATCAAATTTTCCAATAAAAACTCCAAATCCATTCAATATTTATTTTCATCACCGTGTTTTGTCTCATTCGATCGAATTTGAAACTGTCTGTCAATAAATACATACATACATACATAGACACACGCCTTTTTCCCCAAAGGGGTAGGCAGAGCCTCAACGGACCTCTTTTCATAGTAGGCTGCACTATCGTGGAATATAAACGTGACGAGTGGTGAGCTCATCGCCGCCATTGCTTCCCACGAATGACTCAGCTAACGCTTTCTTCCAGTAATAAAACATTCCATAATAACCAAGCAGCCAGGACAAAACACTGTGTAACTATTCCAGGGATAGTTCGCGTTTTACAGTAGCACCATTAATGTTTATATTTGTTATTAAGCATTAACAATAAATTAACGTTACAAGATGTTTTATGCAAAACTGAGCTGTTTTTCTGCACAACTAGAACCAATAGCATTTTAAATATTCACATAAAATCCTTCGCCCGGCGTTGTTTAATCGGCGCGTTAAATTCGAGAAAAGTCGAGATCACATCAAATATTTACACAACCCAAGCGTTGTTTCGACAAATGGGATAATATCGAGTTCACGTATCTAAATCTAAATACCCTTATTCGAATATAACTCTACATACCGAGTGAAATCGGTAACTAATTTGCACATTATACAAAATCGGGTGACCCGAAATCGTTTCTTTTCTCGAATCCCCCTCGAATCACCATTAATCAAGTGGAACTCTGAAGTTTCGCGCCACCTCCCGAATCTAATTTCGCAAACAAAGAAAACGAAAACCCGTCTACCTTTATCAATCAAAACTGAAAATTCTATTCCGTTAGTTCGCAGTCGTGCAACGGAGACAATTGGAAAAATGTATCACGAATAAAAAGTCGTATCGGAATGTAATATCGAGAGGACGGTCGGAATATTCTTGGCAAGTGAAAATAAAGGGTCAGGAAAATACAGTGACAGGTTGTGACTGGACAGTGGTCATCCAAACCTGGCGCAAGTTTCGAATAAATAAACCCGGGAGCAAATAACATCAACATCCACGTGTGCCGAGACCTGTCACTAAAAAGAGCAGGTGCTCTTATATGACATATTTGTGACACAGTTCGGGCTATTGGTAATTTTGGAACGTTGTTTCGAAATTGTTGTTCAGAAAAATAACAAACGGCTCTGTGAAGGGGAGTGAACAGCGTCTAGTTGTTTGCTATTGGTCAGCAGCCCCTTTTCAGGGCTACTATAACAAGCTGGTATCTGACCAAGAAAGAATAAATAAATAAATAATCCTGGACAGTTCACACTACATTATCTAGCCCCAAACCAAGCAGAGCTTGTGTTTTTGGTACTAGATAACTGATACACTTAATACAATACATTACATACATAGATATTTTTTATTATAAATAGAAAATACCCAGAACACCCAGAACAAATATCTGCAGATCGTACAAATATTTGTTCCGAGGCGGGAATCGAACCCGCAACCTCCTGCGTCGCAAGCAAACCTTCGCCCGCCGCGCCACAGAGGTCGTCCGAAGAACCGGTAACTTGAAGTAGAAGTACTAGGTACTATTATTATTATTAGTAGTAGTAGTCGTACTAGTAGTATTAGTAGCACTTTAACGACAGGACGACATCTAAGAGTTTATGGCATTCCTTGATTCTTACATATTGCTAATTTTATTGCAAGCCGGAAGTATTGTATGTAAGATTTATAAAGCTTTATGTTGACGTTGCCAGGTTTATGTCTTTTCAATGTCGCCATAAAAAAGTAATTTAACCCACAGGTACGTTTGACATTACGTTTGCTGACAACATCAATTGGTAAAGTAAACGACGAAACTTTGAAATCCTTAGCTTAGGACGCACTACAACAAAGAATTTTAAGACACAGTTGCATGGCAAAGAGAGTTTTTTTGTGTTTACTTACAAAAATGAGCAACAAAATAACAAGAACGTGACTGCTGTGGGACTTGCGCTTGTGTCTCAATTATTATGGGAGTTAGCTTGGTTAACAAAGAGCCCTCACATAATAAGTAACACAAAAGAGCTTAATTTCAGAGTAAAAAATAACAATACGCTAAATATTATGATAGAAAATTTCTTCATAATTATGGTACTGCCGCACTTCAAATCGATACGGGGCGTCGCAACGCAATAATCGACGATGACGCGCCTAGTAAGGTTCCGTGATTACTAGAAGCGTTATCGCTAATATTGCGTTGCGACGTCACGTCACGCTCATGGTACTCGTAGGAACATAGTATGCTAGTAGTTAAACTGTGTTAAACCGTGATGCCCAAACGTAGCTCAAAAACCCATGTACCAGGAAGCTCTTGCTCAAATCTAAAAAAAAACTACCTACCTTCTTACCAAGTTTCATTAAGATTGGATCAAAGGTTCTGGGGGGTTAGTACGAGAATTTGTCAGTATTCGAAACTATATGAAGTTTCGTTTCCTTCCAAAAATTTACTAGCAGCGCCCCTAGTGGAAACGATGAGAAAACTAAGGACGCTGTCAGAAAATGTATTGAAGGAAACGAAACTTGATATAGTTTCGAATACTGACAAATTCTCGTACTAAGGGTACAGCAGTTATCGTCGTTCAAACACACATACATAAATCAAAAAAAGTTTGTTTCAACTTTTAAAACTTAAAGTTTTTTTAATTCCTGGAATGATTATAAAAACCTCTAGAAGGAATGTTTTTTGTTGTTTTAAATACATTATTTACAATTAAAATAACATAATATTTCTTAAGTTGTTTTGGTTAAATCGGAGTCAATACGTTATCTGAAGTTTTGCAAGCAAATAAGAAATTTGGATACAAATTCACAATAGACTAGAAGATTTAATAGTTGAGCATGTGTGAACAAAAATAGATACCCGTAATTTGTTTAATCCTCGTTTTCATTTTAATCGCTATGGAAATATGAATTAATTTAAGGTAATTTTATACATAAAACCAATGATAATAAAATGGTGTGTTTTTAAATCTAAATGTAACCCAAAAATTCCGTTCCAGCGGAACTCGAACCCGCAACCTAGCCTGTGATCGGCAATGCCTTTACCAGTTCGGCCGAGCTATAGCCGAGTTGATAGTGCCCACAAATTTCGTCTTCAGCGTCATAGTGTTCTATGGCCAAACTGGTAAAGGCATTGCCGATCACAAGCAACGTTGCGGGTTCGAGTCCCGCTGGAACGGAATTTTTGGGTTACATTTAAATTTAATGTTATCCATAAAGTGTGGTTTACACTTGAAAAATAATAAACTATGGTGTGTTTTTATTCTAAATGTTGTTTTTTTAACATGGAATTTTTAATACTATTTCAATGTCTAAAAAATACGATGTTTTCAAACTGAATGCAAGCTTTTTTAACATACCTACATACATACATACAAACGCCGCATCCTGCAATTAGACCCTAAGAGCTCGCTTCGCTCGTTCAATAATTGTACCATGACGTAGCTTTGATGTGTGTGGGTTCTTTGGGTTGTGTATAACCTACGTGCTTCATTTTCACAGTGCGGACATACCTAAATTACCGGGCTCACAGCTCAGTTTACATTAAGCGTGACAGGTGGTAGACCAATCTGCGTTTACGATTGTGGATACCGAAGAAAGTATTTTTACGAATTTTATTTTCATTGAAAAGTTTAATGATTAAATCGGGTTGTTAACCAAGTTCTGAAAAGTCGTTAGTGGAGCCTCCTCGGAATAAATTTCCCCTTTGCGAAAGAACGTTTGAATCAGTTATAAAAGAATTAGTTATGATTTCTGACTCGTTTTAATTAGCTTACGCAGATTTACCGTGACCCAATTTACTATTTTTTTTACGTTATGATATATAATTTCCATTTCCTGATTGCAATGGATGTCCAATTAAATCATTGTGAAATACTTTTGAACTCAAAACAAACGGAGCAACAATCTCAAGCATTCTGTTCAAGTACAGTGAAGTACAACCGTAAAAAGATTGACAAACTAAAAGAAGCTCCACAGAGTATTTTACTTCCGCATTTCCATCGCATTTGACTAAACAAACATATCAAGCCGAGAGCCACTATTCTACGACTTCATTGACTCCTCGCTCTGGAAAAAAGCAATTTCGACTCAGTCTTTTGTCGGTGGTTGGCATATTAAGGAAGCAATATTATGCAGATTGTACTGAGGGAATCTAAGCTGTGTTTCTAAGGTTTTGGTCTTTTTAATTAGGGACTTATTTATTGATGTATAATTTTCACAAAAAAAAAAATAGTGCAAGGAAGACTTAACATTAGCTACCAGTCATCCTGGATGTCCAAAAAGATGTTCAGACGTGCATTAACAAACAAAAGGTGTAATTATCAAAACTAAAAGAGTAAAAAATATTACACGATGGTGCAACCCATTGTGAAAAGTGGCCCATTGAGGCTCTGCCTACCCTTTCGGGGGAAAAGACGTCTAGGTAAAAGAGTAAATACGATACACTTTTAAATAATAACAAGAAAAATAATAGAAAAAAATAAAAAAACCGACTGCGTGAATAATTTTGATATACCCAGTGTCACTCTCACAATTAAGACGAATCTAACGACACCACTCAAGCTAAACTCCATCAAGCCGTTTAGGCGACAGATCGTGCCATAGAAATATACAAACATACACTCCAAAAACATAACCCTCCTTCTGGCGCAGCCGGGTGAACCATAAAAACATAGTAAAAGTATTAAGATTTAATGTTAATGTTCAACAACTTCTAAACTTAGGTATTACGATTTATTGTGGTTGTAACAACACAATGAATCGATACGATAAATGCCGTATAACCTGATAGATACACCAGTGTAAAAGAATCATGGCAAAACTGAGAACATTGGTGTACCCAAAATTCGAAAAAGAGTACACCACTGATCAATATTTTAGATTATTTTAATATTTGTCCATCATCAGTTTTTGTACAAAACAACGGAAAAAAAACAAATTTATTGTTGAAAAAGCTCTATTATTGATCATCTGGTATTAATGGGCCGATCAATATTTCCAAAAAATCATTAGATTTTTGCAAGTAGCTTTAAAGAATGGTTGGATATTTATTAAGCTATTCTCGTACTATCTAAGGATTTTCGTTTTATATAGATTCGCAAGCGTGAGTACGCTTTCGCCGTGGCTCTTTATATTCTACTCCATGTTTTTTATTCCAAACTCATCATCATCATCATAATCAGCCGTTTGACATCACCTGCTGGACATAGGGCCTCTCCCTATGCTACGACAAACAACCTTTACTCTGATCCATCCAGTGGAAAGCCGCCTTTCGCTGCGTCGTGATCGCCACTCGGGAAAATTTATCCCCTGTGGTTGTCGTTTCTTTAACCTATATAGCCTACTCATTTTTTACTTTAACTTGTTAATTCTGATTTCAGAGACCTTGGTCTCATCTCTATAAAAACCGCCAATCCCTGGATATGTTCCGTTATGTTTCATAGAGCGAGGAATGTTAGAGAAGCAATATTATGCAAACCAAGCGTGGATCCCGCAAATATAAAAAGCTCTCTCTTACTTTGCATCTCAAGGCTTGCATCTGACTGATACGGGGTGCCCCAAGAGAAAAAATGTAAACGCAATTTGAATTTCTATGCGTTTTAGAGGCACCTATGTAAATTCGCGCTAGGAAACAAAATTCTACTGATGTTTAGTTTTACAAGAGTTACATGAATTCATGAATTCGTTTCTAAGGGAAGATGTTTGTTTTTTTTTGAAAAAAAAGGAATCTATATGTATGTTTTGTTTAGAATTGGTTTAGATAGGCTTTATGTTAGTATTCTAAACAGCGGTGATGGACTTGCAAACATCACGTATTGAATGCTAACTACTAAGCATTAAAGTGCTAAGCAAATAAATAATTTGAATTCGCTTCTGACTACCTCCTAGTAGAATCTCTGCATGCATCTGCATTAAATCTAAGGATATATTCTTCATGGGAATGTCATCGTTTATAAATACTTAGGTGCCAAGGTGTCATGTGATGGTGGATAAACAACTTAATCATCATCGGCCTGTAGAAGTCTACTGCTATCACACTTATATCATAAGGTAAGTGTTTGGATTTTTGCATGTTTGTTACTCATTCACGCCGAAACGTCTGAACCGATTCCGATGAAATTTGGTACAATGATAGATTATGGCGGGGATTGAGCTATAGGCTAGTTTTTACCCCAGTAAAACGCGGGCGAAGCCGTGGCCGCAAACTAGTGTTATTTGCCTACCCCAAACAATTCCACGGCGAACGGTTTTAATCCGTCTCCTGTAACCTTAATAATATCGTCGGCCTGATGTTTAAACTTTATTTAGGTACACAAAAAGTAAACATCGATGGTTCAACGTAGTACGTACGTATCACCTGTTAATAAAACCCTGTCAGATATTCCTGCCGCCATCTGCTGAAGAGGCTGGTACACTATAAAGCAACGTAAATTCGGCCAGAGTGAGTCTATCTATCTATGCGACGTCTGGTTGATAGGAACAGCCGACGTCGGTCGTCAACGTCGCTTTGTCTTGTACTGACGCTGGCAAACCGAACCACGACTATTTACATAACAATGCACCGAAATTGATGCGTACCTTCCAAGTACCTTCCGATGTATTCTGGAGCTAAGGAAAATATTAAACAGCCTCGGGATTTTATACAAAAGAAGAGAAGTTATGGACTATCTAAAAACTTGAAAATTAGAGCTAGTTTACGATGTGAAGAACCAAATTTCCAAATCAAACCATACGAGAGAAGTTTGGAAACGATTCATTGTTCAATTGACAAAGTGCAAGAGCTCTCAATAGATTATACAGACGTCGATCTCGATCAAAATCAAACCCTGGAATAACATTTCAATGCAAGTTGGGCTCTCGGATTCAAAGCTTGATCGTATTATGTCAGTTAACTCCCCACGTACGAAGACGGAGCCTCTCACATAATAGTCCTATTGTCCGTTGAAGATGTTATCGAAGAAGCAATTCGAGCGATCAAAACTGACATAAATTAATTCAATTATTCAAATATATATCAAAAAGAACCTACAAATATACGTGAAATGGCCATGGCATTGTTAGACAGTGTTTTGTATTTTGCATAGACAAGCAGTTTTGTAATCTCATCAAGAGTCAAATACGGTATTTTTAGGTATTGCTTGGCTATTACTGTGTTTATTTGTAAGGTCCATTGTTTCAGAAGTGTTATTTACCAACTGTATGGACATGTGAATTCAAATGAAATCCAGTCTGCGGTGAAGAGACTATGTTCAAGATTACATCTACCTCGGCCAAATAGTTTCACTCCAGCCAGGCAAAAAGGATAAAAAAATTACAAGACATACTGAGAACGCCTGGAGGAGCTATTTGGTCAATGATTGACCTGATGATACTAATGCGCAAACTTATAGACATGTGTATCCTTCCCATACTCACTGATAGCTCGCAAACTTGGACTTTGTCAAACATTCAGAAGTATAAGCTCAAGGTTTGCCAACGGGCGATAGTGCACAGTATTCTGGGGGTTAAATTAACCGGTTGCGGAATACCACACTGCGATCCAAAGCTAAAATCACTGACTCAGGAGAAAAAGCCGCAAAGCAAAGAGGCAAGGGCAGAAAACGTCAAAAAAAATTAAAAAATGACCGAGCAGACAAGACTTGAACCCGCAACTTCACCTTGATACGATTACCATAACGTCACTGTGACAGTTTAAGTCATGGCTGGAAATAATGAGACAGTTAGTCCAGCCTATATCGTTGTTTAAATTTTAAAAGTAAAGCCGCAAAAATGAATTCCTCCCGCGATACTTTCCTCCGAGATACCCGCTGTAATCTGCTAGACCAGCAGGAAATCTTTAGCCTCCACTCCTGCCTTAATTAGCAGAATATTTCAGTAAAAAGAAACATCAGGAAGCAGAGAGTAATAAAGGAAAGCGGCTCGTGACTGGTAAAGCTTAATAAAGTCATGTTTGCAAAATATAGGCAATAAAGTTTTTTAGCAAAATTACATCAAATTACTAATTATTCCTTTATGTACACCTCACTTATCTACATCATGTAAGTCACAAAACATGATATAAACTTACTAAGGTGGGGTATAACGCAAAATACCAATCTTATATTTGATGTTTAACTAACTAAATCTAGTACATTATTCAAATTATAAATATGCATGGTTACTTCATTATAATTTCGAGAGATCACTGTACTAGAAACACGATATGACAATAATTTCTCGATATAAAAAAATCCAAAGTTACGTCTATTTTTTGGTTAGTTTCGATTGTTTATTAAAATGGTGCATATTATTGGGTATTTTTTTTTTATAAATAAAATCAGTACAACAAATCCAAGTGTTTACTGTAGGGGTTTGTAAAATTATTTATATTTTACGAGATATTTAATAAAAACCGCTTTTTCGAGCGGTGCAAGACTTTTTTTTTTGTATGAAGATTTCTGCCTCGGGTTGGCACAACCATAATAGATGATTATTTATAGATTCCAAAAGTACACCTTTCTCCACATGTAGTGTGTCTTTTTGAATGGTGGCTTAGTGCAGCCAATACGCTTCGCACAGTTCATAGCCTCAGCAAATATTTTATCTTTTACAAAAATTCACGTAAAAGTTCAATCACTGTTAAAGTCATGAAAGCAGTACCATACGAATTGCATTACAATAGGTACTACTAAGAAAGTAATGAGCCTCAGCAAACATCGGCTTTTCGTAGAAATAGGATTGAAAGTGATTGAAAATTCGACTGTTAGATATGAAAAACGATTGCCAAGGCAATTATTTTCTTAGTAGTACCTCACTTAACTACATAGGTATTATAACATTGTTTTCCTTTATGCTACATCGGATGTGTATAGCGGAATTTAAACCTTAACATAAAGTCCCAAATGAACACCCAAATCCCAAAACGTATACCTAAAACGTGTAGCTAACTACAAATCCAAAATAACGTGATTTGCGAGTTGACCTCCATGCTTTGGCATTTAAATCAACCGTAAAAGCATCGAATAAATTGTAGGTCAGAAGGGACAGATAAAGCGAAGAGTTTCCACGGGTTTTTCTTTTAACTTGTTTGCTTGAATATTGACTAGCTTACCTACTTATTTCATTCGAAGTATTTTGAATTGAATGCCTTTTTACTTTTAGAAATCGCATTTTGGCAAAAAGTGTTCGCTTTTAGTGAATAGGTAGCCAGGCAGACCACCAGCCAGATGGTCGGATGATATTGTGAAGATGGTAGGAACTCATTGGATATTACTGGCATATGAATGGACAAAATGGCATGCTATAGAGGAGGTAAGGCTCAGCAGTTAGCGTATGTGGCCTAATTCAATAAATATGAGCCACTTCTTGAGTTCTGATTAGAGTTACAAAAATTCACTGATTTCTAAATTTGTAAGTTTTACACAAGTGCTTGTACACACAAGCAATTTAATATTGTATGTTGAGGCTACTCACCCATGACTTCTTGGGTTCTTTCATAACCAAGTCAACTGGTCGTGTTTCGCACTGACAACGCGTTTGCGGTATGCTCCGACAGCTCACTCTCATAGTCAACGCAATGATTTCTTAGGATTTTCCAGAAGTAGATGTGGTTTCACATGAGGCTTCGGCTATTTATTTTTACCCAAGTTAAATAAGTGTTTTATTATGTCCCTATCTTTCCCTACTATATTATTCTGTATGTTGTTCTGTGTGTTACCTCTAAAACGTTTTGGCTTATGCTGTAAGTTTCTGAGTGTGTCAATAAATAAACTAGTAGTTCTGAGAACAGTAGACTAAACACTTACTTTTTTAACTATAAATAAAATCCATCTTATTTGCAAAATCGAGTCCATAATTACAAAAATATTTGTTCGATAACTCTCACTGTTTCAGAAAACGACTAAGTGGCCCTGAAAAAACTCAACCTGTATATCTTGACCACCTCTTAAGGTGAATGCTCACGTTTGCGGCGCGAGATTCAAATTTTTTGGTGTTTTTTGCCCTTTACAGGTCATCAACACTTCTTCAGATGACGAAAGTTGAGTTCGCGACAACTAGGAGACCTAGCACACATGTTTTAATTGATTGTATCTCATAAATATCATCAGTTTAGCTACGATACCCCTAAACAAACAAAAACACTGTAAAAATGTGTTTAGGGGTATCATAGCTAAACTGATGATATTTATGAGATACTATCAATTAAAACATGTGTGTTAAGTCTCCTAGTTGTCGCGAACTCAACTTTCGTTATCTGAAGAAGTGTTGATGAGCTGTAATGGGCAAAAAACACCAAAAAATTTGAATTTCGCGCCGCAAGCGTGCGCATCCACCTTAACTGATTTTGCTCATATTCACGTTCTGGTGTAGAATTGAGTACCAAATAATTCTGCCAATATAACCCTCCAAACAAAAATCGCCGAAATCAAAAATTTTTATGAAAATTTTAGAATTCTTAGTCAAGATTAGTTGTAAAATACGACCTGCACGCGAGTACCAATATGCATACATTACATAGGTACATACATACATCCGGACAGATAAAAGCAAATTTTTCCAATTGTTGCTAGGACTTCGCCCGCTAGTTCACTAAATATATCCAGCTAAATGAAAACTTTTCTTTATTTAAACGAGGCTCATGAACTCCTAGTTTGCAGCAACTAAGGACATCAGAATGTCATCCTCAAAATGAGTATTGGAAATTTACATCAGCTCGTAATACTGGTCGGGCTGAGCCTTTATTGTAAACGGCGTAATTTGAATTTCGTCTTTGATATTCAAATGAGCCTCTACTTGAGACACTGCCTTAGTTATTTGAGTTTTTGTAAAGCAATCAAGTTTGTTTATAGAAGGCCGTGTAATTGTAAATCTCAGTCTGTGGTCTTAATTAATGCATAAAATCACTCGAGGCCTTTGACGAGCGCCCCTCTGTAAAACTGAATGAAATAAACAATTGGAAAATCGAGTTCGTTCCCCGTTTGTTTAGTAGTTACGTGTAATAACAACGCGGTATTTTTGGTGCTAATACAACCGTGTTTTGAAAGCTTGAATTGGAAATATCTATTCACGAAGTTGAATAACATTCAGATTTGACTATTTTCAAAACAGTTTACACTCAAATAAACTAGGTAGAAGACTGTTGTACCTACTATTGCCGCAGAAATAACATTATACGGATGTATTGCGTGTAATAAAACTAAAATTATTCCACCCCTAAACGATGCAGGTAAAATCAAATTTCACCGAAACATGTAAGACATAATTTAGACATGGTTGCTATTTGGACAAAATATATTGAAATAGTCTAATTTCCATGCGAGTAAGGTTCGCGTGCGCTGTGCATCCCTTTCCGTGTTATAAACTTTTCAGTGCTGTCTATATCGAGATTGAATCGATGTATAGCTGGTATGGGAAAGTCACGAAAACGATTTCGGAAAAACGAGTAGCACGTAAACTGTTAATCCTAGGTATACTATTAAGCGAGCAACGATTTTTATATATATATATATATATATATATATATATATATATTTATTTGTAAATTTGTAATCACGTTCTCGAAAACCGCTCTAACGATTTCGATGAAATTTGCTATAAGTATGGGGATTTTTGAGGGAAAAAAATCGATCTAGCTAGGTCTCATCATGTGGGAAAATTCGTTTTTCTACAAAAAGTATTCATGTTTTACTTTTCGCTAATCTGTGGCAGTCACAGAATATTAAATAGTTAGCAATTCCTCGGAGGAGCCAACGAATAGGAATTCCAAAAATTCAAGTGACTACTGGCTGAAGACGGACATTAGAGATTGTGGGTAGAGACTTACTACTAAACACGATAAGGATAGAGATTAACTTAAACAAGTAATTAATTTTGTAAAAATTAAAAACCCCTCAACGCAATGAAACAGCTGAACTGATTTTGATCAAACATAGCTAAGAACACTCCAGACACATTCAAGTTTCAAACAAAAAAAAAACCTCATAGGTTCATCCGTTCGGGAGCTATGATGATACAGACAGATACACACACACACACACAGACACGTCAAACTTATAACACCCCGTCATTTTTGCGTCGGGGGTTAAAAATAAGATTCATTAAAAAACGAGATAAGCTCGGTCGCACCAGGTACTAATAAGTACCAAACTCCTACCTATGCCTACTAGTATATTATTATTTTATCTGTGCTATGGCTAACCCAAGAGCTGGAAATGCCTCGTACATTTGCAATGGCTTTTTATAACATCTACTTTTTTCATACGTAAACTTTCAGCATACCTAGACCTAGGATGTAACCTCTAACAATCTTTACTTTGAAATGTAAATTAGCTAAGAGAATTTCCAACACATCTCATCGCCTTCTAGGCATCAAATACTATTGAAGCTGATACACTCGATTGATCTATCATCATTGTGACTGGTTTCAATGGAAGCCGTCGATAGCTACGTACGGTAGGTTGTACCAATCAAGCCAGAGTATGCAGACCTATCCTATCTTGCACGAGGCACAGAGTAAGTTCCGTAGAGAGTCCAGGCTCCGTACTAGCGCACCGCAAGATACACTCTACGTACAGACAGCAGTATGAATTGATTACCCAAGCGTGTGTACGAGTATAGGTTGAACCGGAAACTGTAAGAATCAGAATCAGAATATTGATTATTAAAAATAATGACACTGACAATAGACTCATACCGTGAGTTTACCAATAGGTACTAAGGTCAGTGCAACAATCTTTAGCTCGTCAATAATAGAAATTTACATGTCACACACAATCTACATTTTTTTACAACTATACTGATCTACTTGTATTAGTTTGTTTCATTACTATTAGGAAGCCTAGCCAGTTGGAATTTCATACAGACATATTTAGTAAACGCCTTTTTCCCGAAAGAGAAGGCAGGGCCTCAAAAGGGTTATTTAATAATTTATTAAACAAAATGATTTAAATATGTAATTTAGTAAGTATCTTACCTATGTTAGGTGTGTCTAAATACTAGATTCTCTTAAAATACAACACACGAGCTAAAACAAATGGCATGGAATATTTTATAACTACTGTCAAACCGCGCATAGTGTGGGTGTCGAAGTTTACGCAACCGAAGACTAGATGTCACCTCTAGTAGACTAAAAAGCAATATCGGTTTTATTCCTTGGTTGGAAAACTCTTTGTGCGGGGATCTCCTTGTGATTTAGTATTTAGCATTTTTATTATTTGCATAGGGTGTACGCTCAAACAACATTATAAACTGAAAATAAATTCCCACTATAGGTGAAAAGAACCTGGAAGAGTAGGTACCTAGTTAACTAGGTAACTAGGTACAAAGAGTTTTCCAACCAAGGATAAAACCGATATTGCTTTTTAGTCTACTAGAGGCGACATCTAGTCTTCGGTTGCGTTAATTTCGAAACCCACACTATGCGCGGTTTGAGAGTAGACGCAGTGATATAAAATAATTTCGATATGGTATTATTTTATTACACCTCACATTTATTTACAGAAATAATAATACAACTAATACAAGAAGGTACATATATAACAAAAAAAGTACCTAACAGCTGTGCTACCTGAAGACCGCTACTAACGATCTAAAGGTAGCTCAACTTATCGAAATCACTACCAGGCGGAAGCGTCCCTATATGTTGGCTGCATTGCCACGCTGAATGGCAATACTTATGCGTTGAGCCAGTTAGGAGCTAGCTCTCGGGTCACTCGTCGCTTACTTACACCCTGTGTGTTTATACCTTGGCTATTATATGTATATTATATTACTATATAGTTGAATGAAAAGAAATCATAAGTACCTTTTAGCGTTTATGTATAGTTACATTTTTAAACACACTGGGGAGAAACCAATTCGTGCTATTGTCTGTGAATAGCGCAGCAATGTTTTAGCGAAAGGTTTCTTCGACAGATCAGTGTGAAAAACAAGTTTGTACTGGCTCTGTTGTAGCAGTAAAATACAAAAAAACACTATAAGTGACTCAAAATATAGACAATAAGTACTTTCAGGAAGCTTATACTCCTTCTCAGTCGTTGCACTCTTGACAGAACGGTCATGGTCGTCATGTTGTACTGTTATTGGGGGCTGATGTTGCTCGCCTCACGATGTCTCGCCATTTATTCCTATTCGTGGACATCCTAGTGCATTCATACAGGTTAGCACCTTTGCAGCTTTGATCTGGTCGGTCCAACGCATGGGCGACCTATTATTCTATGACTGTGGTAAGTTCTAGGTTACGTTCAAACGTGATTTTGAGAGGCAACTCGATTAAACTGTCGTTGAAGGCAGACGATGTTCGATGCCATGTCACGACAATGCATACAATCGATGACAAAACTGTGTTATGATGATATAAAATAGCCACTAGCACCTTAAGTTTGCTACTCGTAAATTCTTAGAAAACCAAACATCACTTTATAATAGGTTTTATAACAAGATGAACATCGCTTTATAATCGACTTAGTGTCCACCAGCGGTTTTACTCGCGTTTTACCAGGGTAAAAATTGACCTATAGGTACTTTTAATCCAGATCTTATAAAATCATCTCCGTAGAATATCTTTCGACGTCACATGACGGCGACAGCACTCTTAAGAACTAAATCTTAGAATATTAATAAGTTTGTGATATATTTTTCAATAGGTAGGTACAACATTTTATAAAGTTTATGATCGGAATCGAGTGCTGATCGTAATGAGCCTAAACACGGCCAGTCTACTATCACAGGAGGTATCTAATCGAGGAGTTCCGTTGTCCACCTTCCGTCTCCATCATCAGATGAGTTTGTTGTTAATATTGTATTGTCATCGGAACTCGACAGGTATGCAAAATTGCATTTCAATCGGTTGAGGATAACTGCTTTAAAATTCAGTTGCAAGATTTGACCCGCACATACATACTTACATACAAACATTGATTAAATAGAAGCTTGTAAAGCAATCCCCTAGCTATGTAATTGATAAAACAAACAAAAATTAAAATTCCATCAAAGTTTACGAAGCAAAAATATTGCGAACACGACAACGTGTCGACAAGGCGTCGCGTTAACACGTTCGTGCATTCTTTGCCGCTCATTACCATACCAAGTAGTTTCGTTAATCAAATGTACGAAATTAATAGCACAGTTTAGAGTCAACGTTCCGCCCGGCAATCACACGGCCATTACAAATTGCCAGCAATTACCGCGACACCCCCCACCCCTTCATTCATGACGCCATTTTTTAGCGAACATATGGTATATCGTATTATTATTTGTTTTTTTCTGTGTGGTTCTGGTTTTTAATGTTTTGTCACGGATAAACTCCTAAGCAATCCCTGGTTCATTAATTCTTCATCTAACTGTTGATGGGTTCACATGAGCCATCGTCTCGACTAGGAAGTGTTTCTGCACAAGACAAAATAGCATTTCCTGATTATCATATTATCATAATATTTAGTTCATATGAATAATATTTAAGAGTAGGTACAATTTGCTTATGGTAACTAATAGCTAGGTAAATAAGTCTGACAGTCTAGGTCTGGTTGCGTTGGAACAGGAGTAAATGTTAATGTATTTTTTAAGATGATTCAAAATAGTCCTTGTGATTTCAATGAATAAAATACTTTTGACTTTGACTTTGACTTATATGAGATATTTACAGTTATAGGGTTCCCTGTATAACGTGAGGAACAATATAAGTCGTGCTCCGGTGTTATTTTTTTTAAATTGGAATAAAATTACCCTATTTAGATTACAAAAATAAACTGAAGAAAACAATACCCTATGTGTACTTTCACCACAGTGTTTCTTTCACTATCGGTCACACAGCCCGTTTCAGGGCCATCATAGCTCCAGCTGACCACTAAATTATAGCAGAAGAAACAAACAGTGACACAACGAACGAACGAAACAACAAGTAATTAATTTTGTTAAAATAAAAAAAACCCTCAATGTAATGAAACGGCTAAACCGATTTTGATCAAACATAGCTAAGAAAAATACCGACAAATTCACATTTAAAAAAAAAAACGGTTCATCCGTTCGGGAGCTATGATGCCACAGACAGACACACACACACACACACAAACAGACACGTTAAACTTATTACACCCCGTCGTTTTTGCGTCGGGGGTTAAAAAATAACACGGTCAAACTTTTCAAACTTTTCAAAAAACAGCTTATTTATATCTTCCCTCGCTAAAAATTAACGAGATAATATTTATGCTATCAAAATCCAGCCAAAATAAGGAAAACTTTAATTAAACTTCTCAAAATCATTATGAGATAACATTATTCATTAATTTTAAATAGTCTTACTGGCGAGCCGATGCCTGATAATTTTTCCCGGCCGTCAAGAAGACAGGAAATGATGTAAAATTTATCTTCAAACCGAAGGAATTACTTTCCACCAACTCGACGAAGAAATGGAAATCTGTAGGTTTATAACTTCGGGGAAAATTGTTTTTTCCGAATTGGAATAATATTAGCCTTTGGTGATGTGGCAACTTTTCGTAACAAACGTTATTAAATCTCTTTAAGAGCTACTACAAGAAATGGCTTATTTGTGTTGAGGATCTTGAGAAAGATTTTCATTAATAAAGGCTTAAGGGACGTCAACAAGCCGAGTATTTATTGAAAGGATGGCTGGCCATAAACCGAAAGGAATATACGCATTCAAATATCAACGGAATTTATCAACCTCCGAGCAGCGGGTCCTATACGTTTGGGTCGTTTATAGCATATTACTGTCGAAGACTCGTCAGCTTCCCGGAAAAGTCAATTCGACGTAGATTACGGGCTGACTGCGACTCTTAGTAAATGTGAACATCGCACACGTTGTTATGAATAATAAATGGAATGCTTACAAAATTGAACTTATGCTACACTTTCATGGATAACACTGATGCTGAATCGCTTAACCACAAATTACCTAATAAATTTGTGCAAATTACTAAAAACAAAATCTAGTGCTTACAATGCAATTAATATATGTACATATTTATCCCACGTGTCATTATTCAAACTACTATAAAAACCAGTCAATCTAAAACGAAATCAAAATGTAGAATTTAGCGGGGATTCAAATTAACTACCTATTGCAAAAACAGTTTATTATTCCCATTGCGTGTCATAATATCATTCGACAAGCCGACGGAATGTGGGCACTACACGAGTACGATAAATAAGCCCGTAGATGTATAAACATGCGCTCACATGTGGAAGGCGCCTGAGCGTCCACTGAGTGGGCAGTGTAGCTCCATAGGCGCGTTTCGCGACGATGTTCTATTACAAAAGGGAATTGGATCTTGATTCATTGGTTCGGAAAATCGGCAGCGTACCTTGATAATTTCATTTCTGTACAATTTGACCGCGTCCGTGGTCAGACGATTCTTAGGGGCCTCCGCGGACCCGAACACAATACAGAGAGTCCCCTACGGCTCGCACACAATACTAAGCTTTTATTGCCTCCTTTTACAATCTCCCATTACCTCCAAGGCTCCGGTACTACTGGGAATCAGTTTCGTTACAGTTTTTTTCCTTATTTTCCTTTTGAGCGATGTTCGGGTCCATCAATTTCGGTAGTGACCGATGTTACTTCACTCTCGCTCGAACCGTTACCCCTTTTCAAGCTAATATTATAGCAAACACGAATTGGATTTTCGTAAAAACTTTTTGCGTTGTTAAACGGTTCGATTCCCAGTGCAATATAAATAAAAATGAAATGCTGTTCGTTGGTAATCGCATCACTTGAGAACGGCTGAAACGATTTGGCTATTTTCATTTTTGAAATTTTCCTTAGAGTCCAATTAAGGTTTTTTGAGAAAGAAAATTTTTGAAAGTTGCCTTAAGACTGGAAATTTTGGGAAAAACTAAAGGTGCATTTTTCTATGGGAATTTTGTATGATTTCAAGACAACGGTCAGTACAACGTCTGTCGGGTCACCGGTTGAGCGGATTTTGATAATATTTGGTGTCTGAATGGATGATGTGTGAGTTGACGGGAGTGAGCGGTTAGGGGTCTGTTGTTTATCCCGATACAACGCGTGCAAAGCCGCAGGCAAAAGACTAGTCAAAAATAAAAATACAATGAATAACAAAGCCAGTTTGAAAGTGGACAGCCATCAAAAATATCGCATTAGAAGCTTTATCGTAGGTTTGTGCTGCGGCACGGCCCTTTAGCTTTTACGCAGATTGTATTGGCGCAAATACGACATGGCAATACCGTAAATACACTTTACGGTGGTACAAATTGAAAAAATTGAGAAATTCATGAATATGAATAAGTGTTCCGTAGCCGTGAATGGGGAATCAATTATGCAAAATGTTTGTACTCTGTATTGCATTATCGTTTTGTAGTTGCGTCGGGATTCGATGCGGGTCCGACTTGATGCGATGTTGAATCGATATCTCGTGTTTATCAGCTGCCGAGTTATATCGATACTGCGATAAGGGAGGGCGTTTTACCGATCCAGTCAATCGTCCGCTTTTGTCGCAGTAATTTCATTGGCAATGTTCATCTGACAATGTTCGTGTAATAAATATAACAATCAATGAGATGGGCATTGCTGCTGTCAAGTTTTTCAAGGAAACAAAACGGTTTTTGTGGGTTTGTAATGGGAATTATTTAGTTAACAACTCAGTAATAGTAGAGCTTTTTTGTGAAAGAGTTCTACTGGGAAAGTACTACCTCCAGATTTAATTCTACCGCATAAAGAAGTGCTCGCATTGCTGTGTTTCGGTTTGAAGAGAATGGGTGCTGGTGAAATTACAGCCACATGAGACTTCATCTTTGTTTATCAGAGTAGCGTGCTCAGTGCAATGCCACATATGTCGCGTCCTAGGTGGTAATGCATTGTTAAAAGCAGTACATCATAGGTGGTCCATCTGCTTGTTCCGTCATCTAAGAAGTTAAAAAAAATCCTAAAAATTCCTTTTCAAGAAAATTTATTTGCACGATCTTGTTTGGCATTTGTGTATCAATACTGTCGTTCACACGAGCAGTCCGTCTATGGAAACCTGTTTCGCATTCGCAACAGGCTCCTGCAAAAAAATCTTCCTGCAAATAATTGAATGGCCATGTAAATAAGCAGTACAGCTTGTTACAGTAAGATTGACTTTTGAGGTGATACATTTATTACACCAGTGCCTATGTTTGCCAGTATTTGCGTCTGGTATTTAACATCTCATGCTCGTGATCTGATGATTAAAGCCACAACATGCCCTATCAATTAGGAGTTAGGAGATACTGAATTTGAGACTTAATTAAACTGATAAAAATGCGCATAAAGGTGGATATACGCTAGAGCATTTTGTCGAGCATTTCTATGTAATTTAACGTTCTTACGAATGGTACAATACTGGTAAAAGCTCAGTTTCAAAAGCGTTTCCATGTAATGTAACGTTCCTGCGAATGCTCGGCGCTCTGTTACGTTCACTCTTTCTTGAAATCGCGCATCGGCCGTGCTCGTGCTCGTGCGCTCGTACAATACGCTCGTTGGTTTGTACAATTAGGTAGTAACAAAACGGCAAGCATGCTCAACGTTTTTTTTACTACTTGGAATGAAGGATCTAGCAGATGGCCCAGCTAATGTTAAGTAGTACCCTCTGCCTATGAACAGTGCATTACCCCATAGGGTACGTCCACCTAGGACGCACCCTATTTGGCATTGCACTGCGCCAGCCACCCTGAGACATAACCTTCTAACCGGAATACAGCAATGCGAGCACTACTGCTTTACGGATGAAATAGGTATGGTGGTAGTACTACCCCGGACGAACTCTTTCACAAAAAAGCTCTACTACTACTAACTACTACATCTGGTTCGTGAGGGTGATACACTATTAAAATATCATAGAGCGGCTCGATGTTCTGTTACAAGTAAATGCTCTAGTCTACACTCACCTTTAGACTTTTCATTGAAAGCTTTGACATCGGTTGTGTTTTATTGAAAAAAAACTACGCGTAAATTATTATTTTCTCGCGCTAAAGTGTCCACTAATATAACCAGAAAACTTACTATATTACTAACTTACTAACATGCTTATTACTAGTTGCCAGTGAGTGATACGTAATTCAGTCCGACTGATATATTGTATCACTGACGGTGTTCTGCTAATTAATGCAATAATACTACTTAGCCAAAACGCTTTAGAGTTTCCTGAATTTAACAATATAATCTGTACGTCTGCTAGCTAGTATTGTTTGTATGAATGTCATTGCTAGTATTGTTTATAAGTATGGTTATGTAAGTATCAGGCTTCAATTAGGTATATCTGTAAGACATAATGTCTATGAAAAAGTCATATGCCTACTTTCGCGGGAACTGAATTATGAAACCTAGAAAAACTATAGAAATCATTTTTTTTTTTCGACCAAACATACAAAATATACTGGACGTCCCAAGATTATGTGACATGATTCCCAGACGAAGCAAGTAATTTTTAGAAAATCTTTGAATGCAGTATTACTAAGTTTTAAAAATAAAATAAAGTCTTGTTTCCGCAAAATATCCTATCTACAATATTTAAGGTACTTTCCCTTCATGTTGCATAGTCTTAGGACGCCCTATATAACTTTTTTACATTTGTTATTTAAGTCAGGTGTGACTTTTCAGGAATCCATTCTAAAATATTGAATAGTCAAATAAATATTTAGTACTTATTTATAATTTTACCACTGCCAACCGAAGACTCAACACTGAAAATTCAACACTTGCTTCGCCTTGCTTTATTGATGGGGTACAAGAAACAATAATGAGATACTTTTTTTAAATTTTCAAACGCGTTTCTTGTTTTATTTGATAAACTTTACAATTAATTAATTAGGTAGTATATCTAGTTTCTGAATCAAATCAAGATAAAAGCGGAACACGACAAATATCACATACATTAAGGTAGACATGTTGTTTTGCGCGAAAATTTGTAATATCACAAAAATGTATGTAAAGCAACTCGTGCAATCCACTAATGAAACCTCCCAGCATTATGCCGCTCGCGAACAAACATTGAAAATAATTCACGCTAAAAGATCGCCTACATTTCCATAATTAGGTATGTAGGCAAACATAAACTTTGAACACGATAAGTTCAATTTATGTACAGCTAACCAGAGCTTGTGAATTTTGAGAAAAAATAATTTATGTGTGCGAAATTAATATTAACACGCTTGCATGTTACTATGGCATAACTCAAATGATGTATTCGTTCAGGTGTTATTTAATGGAAGTTTATGTATGGTTTTAATCGTAATGATTATTAGCACGACTAGTCCATTTAGATTTCGATCCAGCGTGCGATCCAGTTGTCGACCGTTGATTGCGGAAAATCGATTCTACTTTTCCGGACATCAATCATTATTTTACGTACACGTAGAGCTTAGTTGGAAAGGAAATTCTTCTTCTTCTTCGTTGTTACACTCTTGGCAGAGTGGTCGTGGTCGTCACTTCAGGGTCTGTGGCTCGCTTCACAATCCTTCGCCACTCATCTCGCACTGCAGCTTTCCTGGTGCATTCATGCAGTGGACCGTCCAAAGCTGCCTTGATTCGGTCAGTCCAACTCATGGGCGATCTGCCCCGTGCTCGTGTGCTGTCGGCTCTACCCTGTACAACAAGGCGTTCAATGGACACCTTATTAAGGACATTAATTACCTATATAAGATATTTCTTGAAAAAAAAAACCAGAACCTTATGTAGACCAAAATGAACCCAAACACGGCCAGTCTATTATTACCCATTGAGGAGTTACGTTGTCCACCTTCTGTCTCCATGATGAGATCAGTTCACTGTCACCATAACTAAACGTGTATGCAAAATTTCAGCAAAATCGGTTTGGACAAAATGGTTCAAAATTCAGTTGCAAGATTTGTCCCAAACATACTAAAAAAACTAACGTCTGAAGTTAATTAAAAGCTTGTAAAAACCAATTTACATACAGTTTTATACATTGTTATTATTCAGACAATTAAATTTTCTGCCAGTATTTTAGTTACCTTGCCTAACATAAAAGCTAATACGTTTATTTGTCAGAGCTCATTTTCTCGCTGGAATTTTAATTCTCTTAGCGTTTAACGTGAATTACATTTATATGATGAACAATATAATTTTACGACTTAAAAAGGGATTTTTGCACAATATTATTCATTGTTGTCCAATTTAAGCAAAATATTTGAACACCATTAAAAACAATCGACTCAAGAGAGTTCGGCAGAGGGCTACTCTTATATCCTCCATCTCAGCGAGCGAGTCTATCTCGGCACGTTCCGTCAATAATTTTCTTTGAGCATCACAGATCTCACTTGCGAACAAATCGCGGTGCAGTAAACATCGAATAAAGCGACTTGTCTATAAAATATAATATCGAGCTCTTTTGTTTTTCCATCGAATCTCGTTCCACAAGTGGGCAATAATTGAAAGAGAAAATGTTTGGCGCGGGGGCGCCGGGATCGCGAGACACTGCATAAAAGCGTTGAGAATAGATTGAACGTATAAAATTTTCAGTTGAAATTCGCACGAACCGCCGCCGCGGGAGGTGCTCTGTATCTTTTTACTTTGTAACCTTACTTTTTATTCCATTAGCGCGCGTGTGAGGCCCCTCTAGCCAAATATCGTGGAATAATAAAAGCTGTTTAGTAATGATAATGCAGAACGCAGCTCTCGCTTCACTAGCCTAACTGAATTAAACTTGTGCGCTATGAATTTCGAATTTATTAATTTAGTGTTATGCTTATTGCTGCCGCGAATTCGTTTTAAAACTAATACTATTGCTAAAATTATAAATACAATCGTTTCAGACAATCGTAAAGATGAAAAAGCTAGTCACATTTTTAGTCTACGAAATGCGGGACCGATTCAAATTGTGATCCTCTTCGAAGTTTTTCTTTGCTTTATATGTGCAATGTAGGTACAATGCCATTGCTCTAACAAAACTTTTTATTTCCGTTTATAGCGAGTCAATCGTCCGAGAACATTTTTCAGGCAAACTTTAACAGTGGAGGCAATCGCTCCTGAAATTCGAAAATGAAATCGTTTCTAGCATCGCCAAGATTTATCGATGGATGTTCGAATTACTTTCAAAGTTTCGGGGCATAAAACTTATGACACGTAATCGTATATTCCAATCGAGATATCTTTAGAGGGAATCTTCTAGAAAATTAATCTTGTTTCACTCATTGTTTACTTTGTTCGTGAAATACTGTCATTTCAACTTAGCGTAACATCTTCACCTGAAGAAAACTTATTATTTTTATGATTCGTCTTGCGTCAGTATTCTCCGGGAATGTGAAATAACGACTGGCACGTGTAGAGATTTGAACTTTTATTTCTCAGAGATCTTATTCGGAGTTGGTCGCGTTGTAATAAAACTCTAATAAAATATTGGCAATTGTACAAATCACTGCTGCAACAGTAATACTCAAAGGACCGAGGTAATATGTATCAAAGTGGTGACACCAAGTGATATATCTACGACAATCTACCGCCCGCAGTCCTCACAAAAATCCTACCTTTTGGCCCGGTCGAGCGTTTGTTTTACGATAGCCATACGACTGTTTCTATTGCTGGTATCACGTTTCAAGTTTGAGTGAAGTGAAGATAGAAACTAGGACTGTAAGGGTTTTTCGGGTTTTAAACATGTGAATGTTGTTTGGTTTTTCTTAAGATGAGAAAAAAAAGTAATTTAAAAGATTCAGAAGAAAAACGCTTCAAAGTTAAAATGAACAGAATGACAAAGGTAATGGTTTTTTTACGGATAAAAATAATCATCTTTAACATCGACTATAAAGTTGTTATAGCATATCCCCCAAAACGGCTTGTTTAGTCTATAAAATATATTTTTCATTAATTCTCCTCATTTACAGGAAGTCTATAAGAAAGAAGTCTTTAAATAGCGGTATTGCTTATCTTCTTCATAAATTAAACATCAGTTAGAAAATATGAGACTATGCATTAATTTTTTGCGAACTGCTAGTGAAATTAACTTTTTTTATTGACTCTATTCCCGGTTATGACTAAAATAACATGAAACGTTTGTGGTTAGAAAAACATTGAATTAATATTTTAAGAAATTTCATAAAGTAATCAGAGAAGTAAATAAATATAGACAGAGGTAGTCCTTATATATCCTCTATAATTTGTACAATACAGAAAATCGATTTCATACGTGGTTGAAGGTGTAAGTAAGTACTGGTTGTATAAATAGCTACAGCTGATTTATCCATCCTAAGGTTGTCTAAAAGAAATTGCTATAAGCGATAAGATTGTTTATTTCTTTTATTTTATGTTATTTAGATAAGATTTTGTATTTCTGTGTTTTATATATCCACACACATACGTAATCTGCGACGCAGGAGGTTGCGGGTTCGATTCCCGCCTCGTAACAAATATTTGTGCAATTGCAGATATTTGTTCAGGGTATTCTGGGTATTTTCTATATATAATAAAAAATATCTATCTATGTAATATATTGTATTAAGTATATCAGTTATCTAGTACCCATTACACAAGCTCTGCTTAGCTTGGAGCTAGATAATGTTGTGTGAACTGTCCAGCATTATTTATTAATTTTATTTATTTATCTATCTATCCACCTAAAACATTGTACTGCTATCTATCTACCGAATAAAGACCCCACGTTTTGAATCATCTTACTCAAACATTAAGGAGAGATTTATCTAAATAAAACTACATTACAAAACACGAAGAAAAACCATTTTCGTTTCGCCTACTTTTAAGTACCTATTATCATTTTAACAAAGATAATAATTACGTTGTTCCGTAAACTTTAACAATAAATTCAGGGAAAATTTGAACCGTGTCATTTTCTTCAATAACTTTTTGTAAGTATTTGCGTCTCGATAATAAATTTATAGAACTTTTGTACAAATTACTTTCGCCGAATATGCTTTTTGGTTTATTTATTACAATGATGGGTTTCGTGATACTAAAAATATCTCATGGAAGGCACTTAGGAATTAAAAAAAAAGCGGCCAAGTGCGAGTCGGACTCGCCCATGAAGGGTTCCGTAGCAGCAGGTAACATAATATAAAAGTTCTTGGTTGGATTTCGATTTACGACGTATTAAAAAACAACTACTTACTAGCTCTAGTTCAAACCAATTTTCGTTGGAAGTTTACATCAATTGTAGTTTTTGGTTTACATTCTCTTATATTAGAAGTTATGGGGGGGGACACTTTTTACCACTTTGGAAGTGTCTCTCGCCCAAACTATTCAGTTTAGAAAAAAATTATATTAGAAACCTCAATATCATTTTTGAAGACCTATCCATAAATACCCCACACGTATGGGTTTGATGTTTTTTTTTTAGTTCCAGTTCTATGTATACCCCATCATTTTACTGTTTTTTTTTCTATTTTTTTTGTGAAATTCTTAATGTGGTGAACAGAATACATCTACTTACCAAGTTTCAACAGCCTAGCTCTTATAGTTTCGGAAAAAAGTGACACGGACAGACAGACAGACAGACAGACATGACGAATCCATAAGGGTTCCTTGTCTTTGACTACGGAACCCTAATAAACAAAATCCAGAAGGAGTCGTTATTGGGTAAATATCAGAATAAGTACCCTAAATTCCTTTGCGCATCTCAATTTTAATGAGTTAGACTAGACATCACAGAAACATATCAAAAGGTAAATATCTAACAATCACGTTCCGTAATCAAGTAAATCATTATGTTAATATTATAAAAGAAAGTTTTTTTCACATAGTGTAGGCATCGATAAACCGACCGGTGTAGTTTGTGTAATGTATATTTTTTTTACTTCAGGTTGTTGTGTATTATTGACTACTGAGTCGGTGGTGCGCGAGCTGCAGGCAGCTCGCGTGACGGTTTTGTTGCTGTAGTTAATCCATTGAAAAAGCTTTCCATGAAGGAAAATTTAAACAAATCATGATTTTACAAAATGGCCGACAATACTTACGCCATCTTTGATTTTTGAGAATGTCAGAGTTTTCCCCAGGTCTGATTGGAAAACTAAACACATCCCTAGAATATGTCCCGTCACTAAAACGACTCCTTCTGGAAGAACAACGATGTCAATCAGTCAGTCAGTCACCGTTATACTTTTTTTTTTTTTTTTTTTTAAGTTTATTTATTTGCTGTAATTTAATCTTTGTTTACTTATATTTTAAAATTGTTAATGTTTATCTAATATGTTTACCCAATAATTGTTTATATTTTAAAATTCTTATTTTTAATTTAATATGATTGCCTACCTATGTTTATTTTTATACCTATGTAAATTAATTAGTGTAATTGGCCTGTGCCGTTCTAGTTGAATAAATAAATACAAATACAAATCCTGGTGTATATATATATATAACTACTTAGCTTTGTAATATAATATTTATTTCCCGAATGCAAGAAGAAGCCATGTCAAATCTTCAGGATGTTTCTTTCCATAATTTATACATTCAACAAGCTCTCCCAACATCTCATTTGTCCGCAGCATCTGATTTATCGTACCAACCCACATAATCTAATGACAATAAGTAATATCAGCTGGACATCGCATTGTCGGTTCGACACCCGAATCCATCACCTACTGATGTGTAATGGCGTCTATTTATTTCTGTCTGACATTGCAATGCTTAATCCTTGGCACAGTGTGAACGGCATGTCTGGTAAAATAACTAGGTAAGTACATGTATTGTGTGTGTTTTGACAAATCAATAGATAAATCAAACATATCAAACTGGTTTTGATATTTTTTGTAGGGTTTTTTAATGCATTTTCACATTCGAGACAACAGAAAACAAAGTTTAATGACGGTTCTTTAGGAGGTGCCAATGCTAAGCCACTTAAAGGTTTTAATTTACTGGAAGAAAGCGAGTCAGTCGAGGGAAGCAAGGGAGGCGTTGAGCTCACCACTTGTCACGTCTATATTCTCACGATGTTAAGAGGTCCATTGATTGCCTATATGCCCTTTTGGTGGAAGGCGCGTTTCTGTGTATTTAAGTGTGTTAGTCGTATTTCACGAAACTAAATATTTTGTTACATTGAAAATTAATCCGTAAATTAAATCGTAGCAAGTATTACCTTGGACCACTTTCAAAGACGTCGTTAACCAAATCGGTAACGCCACTCACGCTGGCGATTCAATGGTAAATTTAACCAAATGGGTAATAGGAGTGAGTAGTTGGCTGTATGCAGCGGACGCAACAGTACGCGGTCTTGTTAGAACGAACCATCTCGTCTGACCCAATCTGGTTTGGCCCGCTGGCGCTGCGGCAATAAAGACGAGCGCACACGATTGCAAATATTGAGCTGTGTCTACGCTAGGCGAGCTGAACACAAGCTGTGCCATTCTGTTTGCGGCGCCAAGTGTGGACGTACAATGAGCCTAAACCCACACCCACCTAACCCACAACCTAGGCATGTACATAGTCCTTATCCTACACTAGGATCTGCAATGTCGTGGGTATCAGAACTACGAGTATCATGGTTCTACAACACCCAGACCCAGAACAAATATTTGCAGATCATAGAAACATTTGTCCCGCAGCGGGAATCGAACCCGAGACCTCTCTCAGCCAGCCAGCTACTCACCTGCCACGCCACACAGGACAAAAGTGCATACACACGTCCTCGAACGTAGTTGAAATTCCTTTGTTTTCGACAAAAAACCATCAATTAGCGGTGCGCAGCGCACGCGAGCCAAATGCTCGAGGTGTGCTCTTTTGAGGCTCCTGAGTTCGTCTACGCTACGAGAATTTGTGCTCTGCTTGTGCTCTGCTTGCCTAGCTTAAACGCAGCTTTATAGGTAGTTGTAACGTGGAACACGATTGCGAATATTATAGTAAAAACTTGGTACATGTAAGATTTTAATTTGGTAACTTTTATCACAGTATGCATAAAAGTACGTACCAACATCATTGTCAGATCCTAGATTCTCGGTCCTAGAAATTGGATTACTTTTATTTTCTATCTGTAGGTATGTGACCTAGAGGTAATGCACTGTTCATAGGCAGAGGTTACCGCTTAACATCAGATGGGCCATCTGCTTGGTCCGTCATTCAAGTAATATAAAAATAAAAAAAATAAAAAAAGTACGTTTCATTAAAATGAGTACGGGTTTAGCTAATTTATAAAATGAAATTTGCATATTTTTTTTATACTTCTGAATGACGGAACAAGCAAATGGCCAACCTGATGTTAAGCGGTTACCTCTGCCTATGAACAGTGCATTACCTCATAGGTCACGTCCACCTAGGACGCGCCCTATGTGGCATTGCACTGCACCCGCCACCCTGAGACATAAAGATGAAAAGTCTCATGTGCCTGTAATTTCACCGGCACCCTTACCCTTCAAACCGTAACACAGCAATGCGAGCACTACTGCTTTGCGGCAGAAATAGGTATGGTGGTAGTACTTCCCCGGACGAACTATTTCACAAAAAAGCACTACTACTACTTATCTAATAATAAACCATGTATAGGGGTTTTTTCTTAGTTAATCTTATGAATTTAGTGTAACGAAGTTATATCATTATAAATGTTATTTTACACAGACTTGGTAACAGTATCCAGTTTAACCGTCGTCTTACAATATTGACAACAGAAACAGATATAAGCCGCACTAACGACTCCTACCCACGAAGATTGTGCAGCAATCGGTGTAACCTGGGGCCCAATTTTACTATTTTTTACAGAAAAACCATTCTTACAATTGTCATTAAAGTTGGTAGTCGGCTAAATTTATGATTTAACGAAGAAATATTTTACAATTGTTTCTAAATGGTCACAATTATGATGCAATTGATAAACCATTAAAGTTAGTAGAATTCCAAAAGTGCCCAAAGTGACAAGTATGTAACAATTCATTAACAATTTACAATTATGCATTACATAATGTATGCAGATTGCCCACATCATCGGGCCATCTGCTTATTCCGTCATTCAAGGAGTACAAACAAAAAAAAACAAAAAAACATAATTCAATTGGTTTATTAAAATTGGGCCCCAGAGCTGTAAGTTCTGGCTACAGTCTAACAAAATTGCTTTTATTTCCAATTTTCCCGGAAAGAGATGCACAGCGAAATATTATGGAGACGAACCAAGATGACACTGGTTGTTTTAATTTTTGCTCTCACGTGTACGTAATTTTATATTCAAATCGAGGTGAAATTCAATTAATTTTCATATTATTACGGATATTATTTACCCTTTTTATGGCTTTATGAAAAAAGACGTTCTAATGAAGGTCTGCTGGGATTTTTTGGTGGTCTAGGTTTTTTTGTCCAAAATGTACGAGGTATTGTAATGACATTGTATGTTTCAGTGGTAGTAGAGCTTTTTTGAGTGTTCGTTCGGGGAAGTACTACCACCGTACCTATTTTTGCCGCGAAGCAGTTGTGATCGCATTGCTGTGTTGCCGTTTGAAGGGTAAGGGTGAAATTACGGGCAAATGAAACTTTCATCTTTTTGTCACAGGGTGGCGATCGCAGTGCAATGCCGTATAGAGTGCGTTAGGTGGAGTTGACTTACGAAATAATGCACTGTTCATAGAAGATGGGTACTTTTTAACATCAGGAGGGCCATCTGCTTGTTCCGTCACACGAAGTTGTATAACAAAATGTGTAACTGATATAACTAACTATTTTATGGTAACTAGCTGTGTTACCATAACATTTTAATTATCCTTGTAATAGTTACAGTGTTTTGTCTTTTAAATTGACAGGCAGTTTTAAATTCAATCGAAAGAGATAAAACATGGTTGTAACTATTCCATGAATGATCTTAATTTATTAGTACGGTACATTGAAAAACATATAACTAATATAAACAACATTTCTGAGTGTATCGAGACAGCAATAAAGACACCGATAATTATAATGTTGGTTATAGATTGGCTTTAAATAGATTGACGTCAAAAACTAATCGGTAGCAATCTAAATTACAAGTTAACCGCTACGGCGTAGCGCGTAGACCTCGTAGCGACCTGCGTCACTTGTATCATTTGCTGTCCAGTCTGACTCCGAATTCAAATTAAGTAACTTTTAATGCAAATATCCTTGTTGTGAAAGATAGTCGTTCAGACAGTTAAACTAAAAAAAGAAGTGAATTTTAAGTTTAAATTGGTCGGATACAAACAATTTCATTAATTAAATAAACCTATTTTTTTAAATTGTAATATGAGTTATCTTCCATCTTACTGTTTCATTTTCACTTGCTCTCGTACTTCCGAATTATAATAGTGTCGGTTTATGTTAGAGTACATTAAGTTACACGTTAAGAAGGAGAGGGATCAACCATTCTATGTGAGAAGCGTTACCTTGCCGTTACACAGTTTGTTAACTATCAAGGAAGGAAAAGTTCTTTTATTTTCATACGAATATCTTTTTTGTTTACTTTTATAAACCTTTGTTTGTCGACGATCTCTCCTGCTGGTAAGTGATGATGTGGCCGAAGATGGAGCACAAAGGTCTAGAAGGCACCATTTCACTCTAGCTTTGAAGAGACCCAGATTATAGCTTTCAAGAAAGACAGACGACGGTAGTGTATTCCACATAGTTCATAGTTAGTTAGTTCATAGTTCGTTTATTAATAACAATAATTAGTTACAGGTCAAAAGAAAAAAAACAATATTAACAAAAAAGAACATAGTTAGAGTACATAAATTAATTTAAATGTCAGTAAAATTAAATTAAAAAGTTAAATCATAATAATAATAATATATGATTATTTTAACGACTAGGTACAAGTTGAATAATTGGTCAGTAGGTAGGTACACATAACATTGGCAACAGAAAAATAGCTTTAAATAAAACATCTTAATAATTATACACATTGGATATTAATAAATTCATCCACTCCTTAGCAGTTCGCATTATAAAGGGAGAACTGAAACATTTAGTACGAATGGAGGGTATACTACTGAGGCAATGAGGTTTTGTTTCGTTGCACCTATTCTAAGTGAAAAATAAACAATGTGTGACATTGTGTGACAAGGGGGGGTTGATGAGTAATACGATTCGTGATGGTACATGTTTATATTCAACTTATTAAAACTCTAAACTTCAACTCCAATAATATAACAGAATGGGTTCAAAGTCCATTAACATAGACATCAAAAAACATGAAATTTGTTTAACGTAATATATAGATGGCCCCTTATTGTTGAAGTGAAGCCTCTATAAAGTAGGACTGTTACATGTTCTGTGCTCGTATCATAACCGACTGATAGCTTCATGCGATGCCCGATTAATGAAGACGGCGTAGTGCGGTACAGAACGTTGCCGTAATAGTTTTACGACTAACTCCCCCCTACCCCCGTCACAGAGCAAGTAGCAAGCCCTTGCTTTTTAGGAAAGATTTAAATTTGTGTTTTCAAAGGTTATTCAGGAACCTACTGCTCTTATAATACGCAACACAATTTGTAGAAATATGCCAGCCTGCAAGTTTTTTGAACAACTAATAACAGAGTGTTTTTTCTTTTGGATACTCCTGGCTTCCTCTTCGGAGGAGGAATTAATATGATTGAACAAGCGAAGCGAGTCCTTCGAGTCAGATTGGACGAATCGGCGTTTGTATGTATGTATGTTTATATGTGTGTTTGTCCGGCGATAACTGTCTTTGACGTTGATCCAATCTTAATGAAACTTGGCAGGAAATAAATAAATAAAATAAAAAATTATAACTGATATACTTAATACAGTACATTACATAAATAGATATTTTTATTACATAGAAAATCCCCAGAATACCCTGAACAAATATCTGCAGATCGAACAAATATTTGTTCCGAGGCGGGAATCGAACCCGCAACCTCCTGTGTAGTTAAACACAGACTAATCAAAATTAATTAATCAAGTTTTTCTAATAGTGACATATATAGGTAACGCCTCGATAAGGTCGCACTTAGTTGTCGCGCATGAAGCTTGTCTTCTGTAATTTACTTACTCTGTGGTACATTCCGTCTTCTCCCACAGACTAACACTCGACTACTAGATTATGCATCCGCGGTGCTCCAGACCGATTATCGAACTAGTAATGAACGTAACTGCGTTTAAAATGATGTAATTAGTATGTTATGGTGGAAATTGTTTTGAAAAAATGTTGGCAATTTATTTTCATTTCTCTCCTTTGACTGCAAAATGAGTACGTATTACTTTTAAATAATAAAGCTCGAAAATTAATAACTTCCATTCAAAAACTCGCTGTCACTGAAACCGGCTTACATGAAATCATCATCAGCAAAGTGGAGAACCTAGATGGAGCATGGGTCCGTACTCCAGCTTATCCGTGGTATAGGCAAACATGTTTTCTACAAGTTTTACTAATTACTTGAAAAAGTTGCCACTTGTTGACTTGTTGATAAGATTCGTTGGTATAAGATTTGTCCTGGCTGCTAGCTTATTATGGAATGTGTTAATACTGAAAAAAAGCGTTAGCCGAGTCAGTCGTGGAAAGCAATGGCGGCGATGAGCTCACCACTCGTCACGTCTTTATTCCACGATGGTGCGACCCCCTGTGTAAAGAGGACCATAAAGGCTCTGCCAAGCCCTCCGCGGAAAAAGGCGTATGTTATGTCTGTATGTCTATGTATGTTACTTTTTCAGACCATTTTTTTATGCCTACGACAATGCGGCTCACACACACTGCAGTGTTTCAATTCAAAAAACCGTATTTACACGTGAATTGCTAAAAACGGTCCGCAGTCGATGTGCATTTTAGCAACTACCCCAGATTGAACGCAATTCAGAAACGCATCGGTTGTAGCGTTAGCAAGTCTACACTACACCACTGCGTACACAGGATGGGCTGTTGTTATACGCTGCGTTCCATGGAAACACTACTTAGTATTCCAGGCTTGGTTTACAGAGGTATCTGAGTTAAAATAACTCGTGGTTCGCCGCGAACTGAGAACTCAGCTATCTTAACGAATCATTTACTGATTAAGCTCATATCCGAACTTGCCAAGTGTATTGTTATCAGAAATAATCATAAACACATACAAATTATCATTTATACCTACCAAATTTCATGGCAATTGTATCGACTGATGGTTCGAAAGTTATCGTCAAACATACTCCCATCAAACATTGATACCTGCATACGAAAGCGTACCCTCTATTTAATAGTAGTAGTAGAGCTTTTTTGTGAAAGAGTTCGTCCGGGGAAGTACTACCACCATACCTATTTCTGCCGCAAAGCAGTAGTGCTCGCATTGCTGTGTTCCGGTTTGAAGGGTAAGGTTGCCGGTGAAATTACAGGCGCATGAGACTTTTCATCTATGTCTTAGGGTGGCGGGCGCAGTGCAATGCCACATAGGGTGCGTCCTAGGTGGACGTGCCCTATGAGGTAATGCACTGTTCATAGGCAGAGGTTACCTCTTAACATCAGGTGGGCCTCTTGCTTGTTCCGTCATCCAAATAGTATAAAAAAAAAAATAAAAATAAAAATAGTGAAATCGCTTCGCTCATTTAATAATTATACATACATACATAGACCAACACCTCTTTCCCCGAAGGGGTAAGCAGCGCCTCAATGGGCCTCTTTTCACAGTGGATTACACCATCGTGGAATATAGACGTGACAAATGGTGAGCTCATCGCCGCCATTGGTTTCCACGACTGACTCGGCTAACGCTTTCTTCCAGTAATAACACATTATGTAATAAGCTAGCAACCAGGACAAATCTTATACCAACGACTCTTATCAACAAGTCCGGGTAATCCCTGAGTCTGCTTTTGAGACATCCACGGGAGGAGACGGAGGTGTCTATCTTAGGCAGGACACACCACGGATCTATAATTAATAATTATAGTGCTGTAAAATTTAGATTAGCGGATAGTGCAACTATGTATATCAACACAATTATCCTTCTAATTTTAATAAGGTGGCGTTTGGATGTTTGTTTGTTACACAATCACGCCGTAGTGGATGAACAGATTTTGGTGAGATTTGGTACAGAGATAGATTAGATTGGCACTGGATTCACATTAGGCTACTTATAAACACAGTATCTTACCGAGTGAAACCGCGGGCGGGTGCCAGTCATAAATAAATACGAGACTTGCGCCCTGAGGCTTATTTTGGCTGGCTTATATCTCTAGTTGCGACTTTAGGTTTCTCGAAAAAAAAACACAAGGCTACCTCTAATTTTCAGCTTTATTCGTTTTGTTTACAATATGATCAAATAACTAGGTAGAAAGATTAATAAAATCGCTTAGAAGTTATTGAGGGCTGAAACCAGGGTTTTTTTTATTTGATTTACGAGATATTCTAAGAACATGCCTTCTTTTAGTAGTAGTAGAGCTTTTTTGTGAAAAAGTTCGTCCGGGGCAGTACTACCACCATACCTATTTCTGCCGCAAAACAGTAGTGCTCGCATTGCTGCGTTCCGGTTTGAAGGGTAAGGGTGCCGGTGAAATTACAGGCACATGAGACTTTTCATCTTTATGTCTCAGCGTGGCGGGCGCAGTGCAATCCCACATAGGGCGCGTCCTAGGTGGACGTGACCTATGTGGTAATGCACTGTTCATAGGCAGAGGTTACCGCTTAACATCAGGAGGGCCATCTGCTTGTTCCGCCATTCAAGTAGTATAAAATTCTTCCAGCGGCAAGGAGCGATTCTTTGTGAAGATTTTCGTTTGTTTTATCTCTTATCTATTAACACATTAAGACTTACATTATAACTTAGGTAAAGGTTTCCTTTTATTAAGTGTCTATTTGATCAGTTAGTTCAGTTGATTTACCCAAAATGAAAAGCGAACACTTTTCTGTAAAAAAAAAACATTATTTTATTTTGCCCATGCCAAATTGCAGCTTTCTAGTACTGAGTATCTCTAAGATAAGCCACGGACAAGCAGAAAGACAGACAGATACATGGATATGGCGAAACTATAAGGGTTCCTCGTCGTGTTGTCTACGGAACACTAAAATAACAAGTTGTTGTAAGATATCTTAAATTCTATCACCGTTCAACTATAATATTAAGATGATAAGAGCTTATTGAGGAATGTGTTATAACTGGAAGAAAGCGTTAGCCGAGTCAGTCGTGGGAAACAATGGCGGCGATGAGCTCACTACTTGTCGCGGGGGAAACGGCGTGTGTATACATGTTTGTGTGTAAAAACGTTTTTCAATCATTTCAGTTACTAGATATATTCATAAGCAGCGGGGAAGGATGGGTGGGTCTCGCAATCCCTCTCATTTAACACTGCTCATTCCTCTGTAGGTGTTTGCCGAAGCGATTCCAACGGATCCGCCCTTATGGTGCTACTACAGCTTAGTAAGAACCGCTTGATCAGAATATAGAACGTATAGGTTCTGGTAAAGCGGTTTAAAAGTACGTTCAACTAGTTTTTTTAATTAAAAAATTATGCTATTAGTAGTTTAATAGCAACTGCAAAATAGCCTAGTGCTCTTTCTTAATTTGAGGAGGTGAGTATGTTAATCGCAACTTATATACTAAAACTAATAAAAACATGCAGATGCCTAATGAGGAAAGATGAATGACGGGACAAGCAGATTACCCACCTAATGTTAAGCGGTAATATCTGCGTTTAACAATGCATTACCTCAAGGTCACTTCCACCTAGAACGCGACCTATGTGGCACTGCGTCCTATGTGGCACTGCGTTGTGCCTGCCACCCTGAGATATACCTAAAGATGAAAAGTCTCATGTACCAGTAACTTCACCGGCACCCATACTCTTCAAACTGGAACACAGCAATGACGAACTTTTTCACAAAAAAGCTCTGCTACTACTAAAGCTACACTAACCTATTGTGTTAACCTAAGTAAAGTACTGAGCAATAAGACCGCCCATTTTACAACATAGTTAGTTTTAGTTTTATCATTTGTCATTTGTTTTGTATTATGGTGTCCAATATAGTATTTTCTATCTCTATCTAAATCGAGGCCTTTCCCATATAATGAAATGGGTAGGTACATCCCCACGCTTTTGGCGGATTGGTGATCGATTGTTGAGTACTTAGGAGGCTACTGCTGCCGATGGTTTATGCCCTAGTTGACTTTAGAATATTCACAGGTGAAGCCTTTTTTTAGATCGGACACATCATAATGAGCAGGTATATTAGTGAGTAGATAAAAGTGAGTTTCTTATTCATACAATGAGATAGCTGTGTTTATTGTAAACTGTGGTGCTACTTACGGCCTCATAGTGATTCGCGGTTTTATTTCGGAAGGCTCATGTAAAGGCGCGTACATTTTTCATGCTGCGAGAGGAGCGAACAGCGTAATCTTTGCATTTATGCCGTGATCCCTTATTGATTTTAGATTTTTAGTGGGAACCGAAACGAATGAAATCGGCGTGAATGGAGACGCGAGCTTAAAGCCGTTGTAAGCCCCCGCTATGATATAAACGGGCATTCAGCCCGCGTATATCAGGCACCACTTCACGTACCAACACAAAAAATATTCCCATTGAACATTTTCTGAAAGCGTTTTAAAAATGAATTATTGTAGATAAATCATAATAATTTCATCCGCGCGACCCCGTAACATGAAATGGGCGTCGAGGCTAACTTTGACCATAAAATTATGATAAAAGATATTTACTTAAGATACCTAATTTACTTAGGGTGTATACGATAAACGGCGAAGTTTTCGCCTCGTTTTTATAAATAATAAGTATTAAGTACTAGAATATATTATACCGTTAATTACATTTTCATTGGACAATCGAAATTAGCCCAATTTATTTTCCTTAACATTTCAAACATTTCGCCACAAAATCCGACATTTGGGTATAATGATACGTACGCAAATTTAGCACATTTTTCTTACGAAAAGCTCCTTCTCCAAAGCCTCAAAGAAAAAACAATGAAAGGAGACCTACCATTAAAATAAATAAAAGGAAATAAAGCACGGACCGCAAATTATTTCACTTACCTACTTCTTTTTATAAAAATGCGAACGACGACGCATTAAATTTTGGGGAGAAAGGAAACTCCCTTGTAAGCAATATCGAGAAGGCAAATTTTTCAGATATTGCCTTCAGGTAGCGCACATTTATTATGTACCCGAATATATTACTCTTGATTCATTGACTTTCAATATTGATTTACTTTGCTTGCATAAGCTGTAGTCGGGAACTCGGACCGGAGCGAGCGCCTTTGATCTGAAGAATTAGGAGCGAAGTTTGTGTGTGCGTGGACACTTTGGAAGACTGCAGGAGTTTGCGAAGTTAGGTGCAAGATTGAAACCTCATGCATGCACCTACAGGCTGAGTAATGGTGGAACTTACAATCGAGTTTTATTATTGTGACGGCATTAGTTTACGAACAAACAGTTTTTATATAATCCTTGAACTAGATTACCATATTATAACAGAATCAAGAATCGCAAGCAATCGAACAACAAGGCAAATAAAAATGTAAACAATTTAATAATTGAATCAAAACAAACCGATACCCAATACGAACCAATATACATAAACAAAAGACGTTTACGTTACATTCGGCCGGAGAGCCAATAATGGCAACTGCATTCAGATTTTCAGCTGAGCCACTCCAATATCGAACCTCAGTATATTATTTCAGGAAGCTATATTGAGCTGTGAAACCAGCGATTTACCTAACAGGAGGCGCTGTTAACAGAGCAACTTTGCCTCAACACTTTGACAACTTATTTCTTGTCTACTGAGTTGGTAAGCCACTCAGTTGTGTACACAGCGGCTTGATTGTTCGGTACGTCTTCCGATAGACTCAAGGCCGCCGTTTCAATACGTAAAAACCCAATTAAAAATGAAACAATATCGATCTTAGAACAAAGCAACAAGGGTCAGTATGTTACAAATTCAATCTATACCAGCGATGTGACCACGAGAGGAATTTAGTTGAACCTGTAAGTGGAATACCGGAATCCTCATTCAACTCATCCAAATACTTAATTCAGTTGGAATAATTCGAGTTCTATTGTTCGGTTCCTAAATTTGAAGTTCAACATTTAACTGCTTACAATTCAAAGGTAACCGCAAATTTGGAAACGAGTATGCCTCTATTGAATGAAACTTATTTGCAAACCGATAACTTTTGGGGAGTTGGTCAGTTCATGCCACCAGCCAGCCAGTCCACTGTTCTCTAACTATGCAACAAAGCATTCTTGTTTCGGATTATTGAAACAATATTTCAAAATTGTGCTTGAATTTATTTGTTCGTTTGTCGATAAGGATATATCGTTTAGGTATTTTGTAATTCAATTTGAATTAAGTATTTGTACATACCTACTTGTATTAGTTGTATTATTTTTTCTGTAAATAAATGTATTGATATTAAGTTCTCAGTATTTGACCATAGTTACTACACACAATAATAGTTATGTACTGTTTTAATTGTCATTGTGTTGAAACTGTAACCAAATAGCCGACATTTCTTCCTAAGTTGGTCCCATTTTATGATGTAGATTTGTAAGTACTATACTAATATCTTTAAACAAGTAACACCAATATTATGTTTTTTTTTTTGGATTTTGATATAAATTTCTAGAAAATGATTATTAAGAAGACTCACCTCGATCGCCTCGTTGTCGGGTCTTTCATAACCATAACTTCTGTGATTTCGCCGTATTTGCCAAAATAGTCACGAAGACTCTCTGAAACAAAAGGTTTTTAATTTTATATTTATGGTTGTTGTTGCTAGAACATTTGAAAAATACAATCATTATAAATAAAAAATAAAAAAAAAAACTTTATTTCAGGCTTACTGAGAAATGCACTAAACCTAAACACACACATTATACAGGATGGAAATGTCTCAATGACATTGATTGAACACAATATTGAACAATATCCAGTACCCTGTTTTGAAATAAAATAAGTTGACGTTACACAATTTCGTGCAAATTTTTTTTAGATTTTTTAGAAGCACTTTAGCAGAAAAACATTTCGAATCAACCTGTATGTAATTTGGAAGATAACGTGCGACGTTGTCAAACCACCCAGACGCAGCGTTGCCGTTTTGATACAGGCTGTTTATGTATTCGTTTTATTTATTGGCTTACTTTGTTAGTTTTATTTTTTTATTTATAGTTATATTTATCCGTCATACTTTACAAAGACTAATGATATATCTATATATAAGTATATAAAACAAAGTCGTGTTGGTTACACCACTTATAACTCAAGAACGGGTGAACCGATTTGGCTGAAAATTGGTGGGGAGGTAGCTTAGAATCAGAAAATTGACATAGGGGGGAAGGGTAGGAGGGGAAGGGGGTTCACCGGGGGCTACCCGTGCGAAGCCGGGGCGAGTCACTAGTTATGTATATTAATGAAACAAAACGACACTTCGTAACGTATTACGATTTATTATATTATATCCCATATTGTCACCATAATCATCATTCAAAATGAAACTAACTAAATAATATTGAAAATGCTTTACGCTAAAGAACCTACTACAAACATGCCTTAGGAAATCTGAAATAGGTCAACATTTTTCCATGACCGTATGTACCCAGAACCTTCATGCCATAACCATATCCACACAATAGAAGGGTCTCTTTATAGAACGTCAAAGCCTTTTCGATTCACACTCCATAAAAATAAGACGATAAGAGTCGTTCCCGTCAAATGATTGAAGGAATCGTCAGGCAAATGTACGGCCGCTCCAGAATGTCGAATGTTTATCGTGTCTAAACAGATTTTCTCTGACAAGAATCCCAAGTAAAAGCATTTCAAAGATATTTTTACTTCAAACAGGACTTAATTGTCAGTGAAATGCGATAGAAACTAAGACTAGGTTTAACAAAAGGTTCTATAGTATCTATGTCGTATTTTTTATCCAAGTAATCTTTAAAAGGCTATAATAAAATACAAGCTCCAAAATATAGTTCTTCAAAGCATTCAAAATGCAAGAACCATAGATTTTGTTTGTGGCGACCTTCTGAGCTCCCTAATGGAAACCGAGAACCCCTCTGAAATGAATATGCTGATATACATTTCTGTTTAAAGGTATATTTTACATAATTTCCGGTCACTACCCAGAATACTGATTAAATTAATTTTGTGATATTCATTAAAATTATGTTGCTACCGTTTCCAAACAAAGCGTGCAACCACATTTTTTTTAAATAAGTTTTAATTTATATGTTCTGTTTATAAATAATGAAACCACAAACGTTTTCCATCTGAAAATATTTAATTGTATATCGATATAAATATAACTTAATAACTATAAAATCGCAGTTTAAACCATACGTTATAATGACCTGACATTTTTAAGGTACATTCCTATTGTGGTTTAGGGGTCACTAAGAAAGGAATTTCTAAAATTACACCCCAGCGGGGGGTTACAGTTTGGTTGGAAAAAACTCTACGTGGCCTAAGACTTGAATACTTACAAAAAAAATGCAATGTTATTAAAATGTGAATGCCCCCTGACTGGAACTGTGAGTCAATAGAAACTATCTAAACCTTCAGAATTTTCGATTAATACTAATTAAGAACAAACAGACCAATCAGGAGAGGCTTATTGCGGGATACATTCCAATTTAAACTTCCCTTCAATTCGACAGCGGTTGCGCTTCTAAAACCAAATGTTGGTCTATGCTTTTAAAGTCGATTTTCGACTTGTTTCGCCGGGAACTTTTCTAATCTGACCGCGAGCCTTCGGTACTGCACTTCCAAACAGCAAACAGTAATGAAAAGTAACGATTGCATGCCAACTTCACCATTAATCACCGGCACGCTTACAACGGTAGATGCGTTTTCCGATAGAAGAAAAGACTTGCCTTGTTTCTAGGATTATCTATATTTCTTAAAGTCTTACCTATTTATGGAACAGCAACTGAAAATTTGAAGTTTTAAGACTTTCTTTTAGTCATCGGTAAGATATTATTTTGAGGATGCTTAGGTACATTTGTAGGAAAAATTTGACTATATTTTAAACTGAAATTTACCTAATGATATTTTTTTAATAATTTGCTTGAAAATGTTGAGAATAATTTAAAATTGAAATTTACTATATATTTTTTTAAATACTTTTTAAGACAATTTTGCCTAGACTAGTTGAAACTTAAAACGCAAAACTAATTCTAATATCAATTTAAGATCAAAATATGCTTGGATCCCAGTACCCTACATAATATTTCTAAACGACCATCGTATAGTCATAGTCACTTGAATGTGTGCATTATGAAAGTCACAGAGAAAATCACGAACGTCCTTTTTAAAAAAACCACTTAGTCTCAGCTTCTTGAGAAGTGCGGTCGAATAATTCAGGTGCCTCCACAACTTGTGTTCGGATGAAAATGCTACTAGCCAGCCAAATGCTAATTTTATGGTTGTTGAACAACTGTGCCGAATCCACCCGTTCTGTCCTTCGCAGTATTGCCTCGTAGGCGTCATCTAAATAAAATATACATTCAGCGGAGAAAGATAACAAGGGTTGTGCCGGTTTAACGGATTATACGATCATCGTTGTTAATTCATTTCTTTTTCATAGGGGCTGTGAGAGGAGGTAATAGGTTGTGTAATTACCTACGTAGGGATTACTTAGAACTTGACGCATAGCTTCAGGGAGGAATTTCAGTCTCTTTGTAGGTACGACTTGAATGTTGATAATTTTGAATATTCATACGATTAATTTTATGCTTTACCTTAGAATACATTAATAAATACGTAAATAACATAAACCAATAGCTCACTTACGTAGATCACTCTGTGAACATGTGCTAATAATATACAGAGTGATTCTGTTACCAGCCGGGCTAGATAAACGGTACTCGCTTCGAAGCGATTTTATTTCTACAGTCGTTTTACAATATATATTTTACACATGTCTGCCTTTTATGTTATACGTATATTTGTTTTGTAAATCAATTAATTTAGCTCATAGTACATTTTGGCTTAGGATATGAGTTCTATGAGCATCTAATTATAAATAAACTAGTAGTTCGCCCCAAACATGATCTCACGTGGACTCCCATAGCTCAAAACCCCTGTTATGATTAAGCCCGTGTTCGATTTTATAAATTTTATTCAAATAATCTTTGAAGTTTCATCAAGATTGGATCAACGGTACTGCAGTTATCGTCTGACAGACGCACATATAAACACAAATAACATACATACATACAAACATCGATTGGTCAAGTTGACACTTTAGAATATAGAATAAACCAGAATCCGTGTCACGCGTAAAAAACTGTCGCCCCGCAAACTACTCTCAATAAGAATAGTTTCATCCAGTTTGTCTGTGGTGCGGCTAGTCGTGTTGAACTCGAAAGATTTTCAAGACAAAACGCCGTCGTGTATCGTTCCCACTAGAAAAAAATCTACTAGGCGTAAAAATAAAAAGGATAGAATCACATTTCATACGTAAGCATTACTTTTAAATATTTTTGATTCAGATAATGAATTTCGATAACTATTCTTTCTTTAGAAAAAAGTCAAGCGTCCATTTTGACATTGTTGCCAACTTCACCAAAATATTACCCCTATTGGTGCGAGGTACGATAGGTGCGGGGGAGGCATTGTGTTTTGGCGACACAACGCCCCATACTAATAGCATCGCACGCACCTTCTGGTTTATTCTATATTCTAAGGTTGACACAGAGAACTCACATCGCTCGTTCGATAAATAAATTGCTAACGAATGTTACCTTGTCGAAAGCCTTAGTAAACATCCTGCCTGTAATCCTGAACAGTAAATCTACTTATGTTTATTTCAATCTAATATTCAAGTTTAAAATCCATCTTCCCGTACATTTCAGTGAATGGATAGGACTGTAGTATCTATGAGAAGTTTTGCATGGTAAGGGGAATTATTACCTTGAAAATTGTAATATTCTTCCATAAAAGTGTTCTGAGATACCTACTTCTTTTCTTAGTTTCAGTTTTGTAACAGGAACTCGTTTCATATCATAAATCGCAACGATTTTCACCATAATGAATAGCTACTTAAGTACTCAGTAACCTAGATAGCGTGTACCTATTACAGCTTGCAATATTATTAATATTACGAGGGCGGTAAAGGACGACACAGCAGTTGTTCAACTACCATTAAATTGGAGCCTCATTTCCAAAATGGCACCTTACTGAATTATAACATCACTTGGTTTTGCCCGCGGCTTTGCTCGCTCATTTAGAGTTGATCTTACAGCGTACAACAAAATGCAAGTACAACTGAAAATTAAGCAGAAGAAAACTTAACGTAGATAATCATAGACAATCTGAAAGTTCGGATAAAGTTTTTAAGTGGTATTTTCAAATGTTTACTTTGAATTCATTGGTAAGTTTTAATTTACGGGGTGAGTGAAAAAATCTCTGGTGGTGGTAAAACTGGCAAGACAACTGGATGAAGTAACCGGTGGAAAAAAAAACGGTCAAGTGCGAGTCGGGCCACGCGAATTGTAGGGTTCCGTAGTTGCACGTCACAATATGTGGACTTAGAAGGGAGTTACACAACGAACAATATTTTATTTATATGATAGGTCTGAAAATAGTTTTTTACAGTACGAGTAAAAAAATACTAAGATAAAACTAACACTCAATTACAGAATCAAAATGTTTGAGTTACCTAAAACGAACTCACAGACTGAAAAATACCAAAATGGTTTACTCTGGTAAAATGGTTTGGTGGTTCACTCTGGGCCTCAACGGAAGATCAGCGCTGGGTTGCCAACGCGACCTAGCAAACGCTGAGTTGGGGACCCTTTTGTGGCTTAATACGTCACACACACAAATTTCCTTATATTTTATTTCTGTGTAATTTGTTTTTATTTTAGTTTTTATTTAGTTCCTATCTTGTTTGCTTTTTTGTTGATGTGTGTCTTTGTTTGTATAGTCATAAATAATCATTTCTTTCTTTCTTTCAAAATAATCCAGACCTGTACTTTTCACAAAAAACTCTATAAAATATTTTAACATCTCGTATTTTATTACGACACCTATATACGAGCTCACACATTGTTTCGACAAAACACGGCCCAATTTTAATGAATATTGATCTACTGTCTAGCACGAAGTATTAATTATAATTAACTAGGCATAGAATAAATGATTTTAACAGGTAGGTATTAAATAAATATTCAGAAAATATTGTTTGGTTTTGTTATTAACGCTTGTCGATCAATTCTCGGTGGCATAAGATTTGACCTGGTTAAATAAGCAGGACAAATCTGCACACACTCCTAAAGGAGTGTTGTGTTGGATATGGAATCACCATAGAATGGTCTGGTATGGAGTTCTGCTGCCATGTTTGGGATGGTTCAGTCAAACACCTGCTCGCTGCCTTAGACTCGATTGAATGCAGAGCTTTAAGGCTTATTGTAGAGCAACGGATGGAGTTGGCGGAGACTAGGATCCAGAGTCTCGAGCACCGCCGTAAAGTCGCATGCCTTTCTACCTACTATAGGTTAGATTTCCGGGAATGTGCCATGATCTGATCTACATGATCTTATCCCACCATCTTCTTTTCATCATACGACAAGTAGGCGCACGGCTCAGTAACATCCTTACCTAATTAGTATACCCGCAATTCGCACTAAGCGTTTCAGTTCCACCTTTGTATTGCGAACAGCTAAGGTATGGAACAAAATGCATTTTTTTCTTTTTTTTTGCAATTTGCAAATTTAATTGTTTTTAGTTCACTGTCTTTTATTTGTTTTTGACGTTATTTGTACGTGTGTGATTGAAGATTAAAATAAACGTTTTATCTATCTATCTATCTAAATTGTCATCTTCTGTCTTTCCTGAAAACTGGGGGTAATATGGGTCTCTCTAATAGGTGCCTTCTAGACCCTCGTGCTCCTACCTCGGCCGCATCTTCACTTACCAACAGATTAGATTGCGGTCAATCGACGGTCTATAAAAGTTAGAAGAAAAAAAAACCTTTTCGGCAGTGCAAACATGTTCTTGGACACCATTAAGCATTGGGCACTATGTATCTAAAAACATAATCCAAATTCATCTTTAATCTCTACAGACAAAACTCTCCTAACGATTTATGTAGATGTAAGTAATCGCAAGTGCCGTGGAGAACAAGCTCACAATTATTTCGATGAAACGCCGTTTAATTTTAATGAGTATCGATCTACTGGAAGTGGCACGATCAATTAGTTTTAATTATAGAATTTATCGATTTGAACTCGATGTTGTATTTAATAAATATTCATCATCATCACACGAAAGAAGTTCATCGGATACAGGCCTCCACAAAGGTCTAGTGTCTTCGACATGTTAATAAGACGTACCTACCGACTATTGCACGCGAACGCAGTTTGCTTTTATTTTGTGTATTTGTTTTTTACAATTATTGTCCTTCATTTGACCGCGATCTTACCTGTTGTTAAGTGAAGAAAGATGTGGGCAAAAAGTGATAAGTATATTTTTCAATGAAAGCTTTTATAAAATTAGTATTATTTATGACAGATGGATATTATTCGATTGTATACGTATTCTTATTGTTTTGTTATTCTTTTTTTTCTTAATTTGACATACTTTTTAATTTTAATTTTCCTTTGTCATAAATTCCTACTAATATTGTTAATACCGTAAAGGAATATTTGAACGCTTTTTAAGCAAAAGTATGAGCACACATAATTATGTACCTACCCATAAGTTTACCATACTTTAGTAAATAAAGATATTTGATTTGATTTGATCGGAAACGTAGAAATAAGCCTAAACACGGCCAGTCTGCTATTATCCATGGAGGAGTTTCATTGTCCACGGTCCACCTTCCTTCTTCATCATCAGATTAGCTCGGTGTCAGCATAATATTGTTTTGTCATAGGTACATGACAGGTATGCAAAATTCCAGCTCAATCGGTCGAGGCTAATTGGTTCAAAATTCAGTTTCAAGATTTGTCCCACATTTACTAATGAACATACATTGGTAGTGATTTGGATCAGTAGCTCACCTTTAGATCGGTAGCAGCAGTCTTCAGTTAGCTTCAGTTTTTATTTTTTATTTTTATATAACAGTTTTATTGTATGAGTGTAGATAAAGCATGTATGAAACTGCACATAACTAGGTATTAAAACACTCGTGTGATACTACATATTAAAAACCTCGCCAAGGCTTAGTTTTTAAACTCACACTCGTGTTTGAATAACCCTGTTATTACCTGACAGTTTCATAAACTACTATTAATTTATAAGAAACTGCCACACCACACGGTTACTGTACGCACATATTAGTGTACTGCTCATGTGTACAATATTTCATGGAATTTGATAAGATAATAGCCAAAATACAAGCAAACTTCGTTCGCGTGCAAAAAGGCGTAAGCGCGTTTTTTACCGGTACCCTTCCCCCAAAAAAGTCAACGGTCGCAGTGTAGGGTGCCCTACACTGCGTCGTCCGGTTCACAGTCACACACATACCCTTCATTCCCCAACGGTTGTAGGTTCTGCGGCTCTGAAGCAATTCAAGAAATGAAATAATGCCAAATAATATCGGCTCTCTGTGTAATTGTTCACCCAACACTAATTACGTGAATTCTAAAACAACTTGGAATTCAAATGCCCTCTAATTGGCAGTTTTAATCTACTAACTTTTGTACAGAATTCGCAAAAGTAGGAAACTTGTCGTGGTCGGTGGGGAAACGAATCAAAATCTTCTAACTGGAAATTTATAAATTTATTTCAGCTTGTACTGACTGAGATGTATAATTCGATTAATTTATATTCAAAATTGCTTTAGTGTTTTTAATGAAGTGACATTAATCTGTTTAAATTGAAAGAATTTTACCTTTCCTAAAGTGAAGTATGTAGGTACCTATTACTATTACTACTAAGGTGATGTTACCAAACAACATAATTACATATGTAAGTATATAATACACTTTGCATTTTTAAAATAAAATTAATGTTTTTCGTTGGTTTTTCGGCTTATTCACCACTTCAAACTTAAGCTTTGTCATAAACACATCATCATCAGCCTGTAGAAATCCGCTGCTGGACATAGGCCTCTCCCATATAATGCCACAACAAACGGTCTTAAGCCGTCTCCATCCACTGACTGCCTGCGACCTATATAATGTCCTTGGTCCATCGAAAGTGGCTTTCCTACACGACGTCGTCCGCTTTGTGGCTTTTAGGTAAAATCTTACCACATCTCATATATACTTATACATCCCTATAGTACCTACCATTCCTTTAACCTTATGTATAAAATATAACCCTCCTTCTGCGCAGTCGGGTAATATCATCTTTGTCATAATCCTCACAGTTTTAATTGCTTTTCCGAAACATTTATTGTGTGGCCACGCACCTGCTCAACCTCCATTAATTTGAACTAGACCGGACGAACTGAACTGACACAGCATGGACAGGCAGTACACAGCTTCGTGCTAGGTAATTGTCATTCGTAAATTAGGTAAAAACTAACTAACTGAGCTGGTAATTCCGAAATGTTCGTTTATTTTAAGATACGACACATTGACCATGTTTAAATTAAGATTGCCGTGGTGTGTCCTGCCTAAGAATAGCTCCGGGGTTGCTCCGTCTTCTCCCATGGATGTTGTATTACCGACTGAGGGATTACCCGGACTTCTTAGTTAGATTTTTTGGTATAATATTTGTCCTGGCTGCTAGCTTATTATGGAATGTGTTTACTGGAAGAAAGCGTTAGCCGAGTCAGTCGTGCGCAAAGTATAAATTTCTCAATATGACCACTTCGCAAAATAAACTCTTTTTTTTTCTTCAAAATGTAGCTACACTAAATTTATTCTCAAAATTTACACGGGTCTTTTTTTTACTATTTTGCAATTTTAACACGTTGCGAAACGATTATGATGTAATTTTTGTTAAAGAGATTATTATTTGAACTGACTATGTACCTATTAGTTTGTATCTCTGTATCATGTAGAAAAATACAAGGGCGGATGGTTGTTTATAAATAAACCCGAAAATAAACCTACTCATATCCATAAGTAATTACCGTTCCTGGATTGTCGATAAGGTGAATCACGATATTAAAACAAATGTGATATCACCGTGGTCGGCGATATTAAAGCTGTTTACCGATATCAACACGGCAAATGTATTGATGGAAAAGGTATATCTATATGTATATAAGTATATGTATATCTATACGGGTATTGGATAATAATAAAAAGTGCACATAATATGATCTGGCTTGGAGGTGATTTAGAAACACAGAGCAGATCAAACGTTTGTTATTTAAATTATTGAGATCTTTGCAATCTTTTTGTTAAAAACTAGTAAAATCTCATAGCGCAATAATTAGTTTTATATTGAAAAATATACGACCGAGCCTTACAGTAGTCGTATATGATGTGTAACATCTGACATCTCACCTCCTTGGTAATTAGCAACATGGCTGATAGTACCAACATCTCGGAAAAATGCGCACTTCCGGTAACACACTTCCGCCGTTTTCATGAAAACACTCCCACAGATTGCAGGAAAATGGCAAATTCTATGCAGAACTGGCAGAACGTCTATCGGTTGAGACTAAAGTCAAAGAAATCGGGCGAGAAGTTAGTAAATGGCAACTATTTGAAGATTGCCGAAACCAATCAACCTATCATTCCTTCTCAAAGCACAAGACTGCGCGTGACTCCATGTCTACCGGTAGTCACACGACTACCAAGGCGTCTTTTTTAATGACTTACCATTACTCACATACCCAAAAAAGGTCAAGGTTAAGGGTCTACTCTTAACATTTTGTAAAATTATCTATATTATACTAGCCAGATAGTCAAATCAATTGCTTTTTCGAGAAGCCCGGAGTGTTTTTTTTATGAAGATGTCTTAAATAAGGGCACCCTATATACGTTTTTTAATACAAGTGAAAGCTTCACAGATCAGCAGCGTGATTATTGGGTACCACTCCATCACAACCGAAAGTAATGAAGCAATCAATCAAAATGTAAACGAAAACAGTCCGCATCGCATATTTTAACTTTAACAATCCTTGCAAAACCGTACCAATTAGCGAAAAACCTTTCGTACTATTCGAATGTTATAAATTTGGCACTTAGCCTGACGCAAATTTTCAGTTCTGTCAGCAAATAAAACGTGGCGCAGTAATAGTTTTGCGAAAGAGATGCACTAAAATTGACTCTCTACCTATACTATTTACATAATTTTTAATTTAACGTTTTTTTATCCAACTAAAACAATAATTGCCAATGATTTTTCAGATTGAAAATAATGTATAAATTATATGTGAGAAATATAGATTGATAGATAGTAAATTCTTTATTGCACAACTCAGAAAATATTGTACATAGGCGATCGTAATGCTAGCATCCCCTTCCAGCTAAATGTACTCAAAATAATGTATATAATTTAAATTACACGGCTCTTTAAAAATCTATCTTTTTACAATATGGAGTAGAGGAATAATGGGTTGTAAAGGCTCATAACCCGTTGAGTGCCTTATGAGCGGCATATGCTCATAAGAAAAATTCACACTGCGTGCCTTATGAGCAAGGTTTGCTCATAACAGATTTGTGTGATTGGTCAATATTTTTGGCTATGTTCGAATTCTTTGAGCTTTCCTATTGGCTGTACACAATATTGTTCATTCAGTGGAAGTTCACTCGTGCCTTTTGATTGGTAGAAAACCGAAGCAAACATACAGAAAAAAAAATTTGAAGCCACCGATGTGACTCGCGAGCGAGTGACCAGTAATTTCGCGCGTGTCGACAGAGCCGGTCCGGTCCGGCCGGTCATGAAAAATGTCTTTCTGGAGGAATCAGTGACTGTTTTGGATATATTTTTGCATAAATTTACCAGAAAAACATTGTAGATTTAGTGTGTGTTCGTATTATTTCAAAAAGAGGTATAAATCAACGCGATAAATGGAACTAAGTTTTGACGACATGGAATTTCATGTCTTGTGGTCGCTCGGTGCAAATTGTATGGCGCGGCCGCGGGATGGTACCAAAATGGCGGTGCTTTTTTTTTCGAAGTTGTAAATTATCTTTTTCTTGTGTTTTATTTATTTTCAAAGTGATAAAGTTTTGTGAAATGATTACGTGAATATGTATGCTACATACTTACATGTGTAATTTTGGTGAAAGCTATTGTGAATGAGTGCAACGAGATAAAATATGTGTGTGAAATCACAATGTGTGTGTGTCTTCGAAAATAATAATTTACTACGAGGTCATGTAAGTTTTTCAAATATATTAATATTTATTATTAGGTAAGAAAATTCAATGCCATAACAATGATGTATAACACTTGTCATATAATTATGCGTAAACACTTGAAAATATTTTTTTTCCGATAACATAAACAAAAAAAGAATTGCTAGAAAAAGTGCTGTCGCTTGGGGGCCATTTTTTTTTTGGGGTATCTTCGCTTGACGGGTTAATCATTCTGAATTGATTGAATTCACGACTTAAAAATGTCAAAGTTAGAATGTTTAGATGTTTGATGTTATTTGTGTGTGTTGTTAATCAATTCTAAACGACTAAACCGATTTTTATGAAATTTGCTACACACCTTTATTGAGCTAGAAGCTACTTTTTAGTGGTAAAACGAGAGCGCAGCCGTGGGTTAAACCAGTAAAGTATTAATAAATAAATGTTGGAAATAGGCTCCCTGCGTAGAATGCCACAACGAACAATCTTGAGTCGCCTCTATCCACCGACTTCCTGCGATCTTTAGATAATCGTTGGTTCATCAAGAGCCTACTGCGTTCTCCGGTTCATAGTCGACACTGGAGAACCGCAGTCGAATTGGCGGAATGAAAATCTGTATTGTGGATGTTATGTTCTCATAAGTTTATCACAATTTTAAGTTATCTAATAAACAATGCGTATTTCGTTGGAAGGTGATATAGATTTAATGCCACCAGAACTCAACTCAACTTTGTACCTTGAATCAATTTGTTTATTTACAGAAAAATTACCGCAAATTACAGAAAAGTTTAAAAGTCTCGGCCGAAATAATAGTTAACGGTCTCGTTTAAAAAAAAATGTTTATTATAAGTTTATTTATTTATTTCCAATATTACTCGCCCATCAATTGCTTTATTTCGGGCCAGTACTACTACTAGGCTGTGTGCTACTACTAGGCTGGCCTGCCCTTTTCACTTCGACTCCCTAACTCCAATGCAATGCATACAATTGCACTGAACCGTAAGGTACGTTTGACGAACAAAGAGGGTGAAAAAAATGTCCTAAAATGTAGTAAAAACCTGAATCTCTAGCGCCCGTGCTCTAGCGAATCACTGACACAGAAAGACTCCAGTGCAGTGATGACACGTTATCGTCGTCTACTTTTTTATTAAGCGGCTACTATTGCCATCTGCCGTAAGCCCGTCGACATCCAAAGTCTACCTTTCGTGTATTGCGGTTGGCTGCTTGCCAGCACGTTCGGCCACACATTTGAACCACAGAAGAAATAATAGTACTGGCGTATCGAAGCTTTACCGCATAGATACGACTATCTACTCTATGTTTGAATCTGTGGCATGTGTGTGACCACTATTGCCAAAACAACATAGGTAGTCCCATATTTGCACCGTAGGTTTCGTCGATTTAAGGCCAAAGTATGTATGAAATAATGTTTTATTTTATCATTGTTTTCATGTAACTGTTCTCAGTTTAAAATTATATTAATGGTATTTATTATAATATTAATGAAATGTATTAGTTTATTTTATATTTAAGGCAGTAATTTAAGTATTTATTATTTTATTTTGTTAATTTTTTAGTTATTCACTACTTCCCTTCTTGTGCACTACCGATACCTCTTTTTTCCGCAATACACCAATTTTATCTGGAAGAGAATGCTTTGTAGCATTAAGTTCGCCTTTATATTTCTTTTTTTATGTGCAATAAAGAATTTTCTATCTATCTAACTAATAAACAATTGCGTTTTCGTATGAGCTTCCATGGATATAGTCTAGCAAGTCTGGAATAAATAAATAATAGTGGTCATGTGGGTCCGTAATGTCTCGAAATTTACTAGATTCAAAATGCTTGCATGCATGCCAATAGAATCTAAATCCAGCGCAATAAGGCTTATTTTACATCGTAAGCTGATTTGATGTGACATAGACATCTGCACGAACAAGAGTCTCTAACTCGGCCCGTTGGCTTTGCACTCGTCGATTTGACAATCGACACATAAATATTGAATAATCATCTAACAACCAGACGGAACAGCCACATAGAGTATTTTATGCAACTTCGATTTGATGTGAGTGCACTTTACTTTGTACTGCCTTGGTTGAGATATTTCGTGCGAGCCATGATTTACTCGATTGTATGGACCTATTTCATGTGACTTGTTTTTCATAAAAAGGAAGGTCGAAATGTTATTTGTGTTCAAGTTCCTTTGAATTGCTGAGAGTTTTCGGATATTTTGATCCGGGTAGAGACTTGCAGATCCTCTAGTGAAAAGTGCTGGAACAACTTGACTTAAAAGAATATTCTTCGCAGGAAAGGCGATAAAAATATAACGTTATTTTCTACCCTCAAAGGTACAACGCTCGCAAACGCCACAACCGGCGTACATCAAAGTGATTACGAGTGAAAAACGCCACAGTGTGGAGTGGGTGCGTTGTAAAAATCAGGACGACGTGTGAAGTGTCATCGGGGCGTCTCTGTCGAGTGGCGATCGCTTGTTTTTCCCACTTTCGATGAGCACCGCGAGCCGGCTCCGTTCGAGTGCCTCACCCGCGTCTGATTCGCCCCTGCAGCTCTGTGTTTTATGAGGTCAAGTGAGAGCCTCCACAAAAAACACGTACCGCGATAAATTACGCACTGACACATTCAGAATTCAGATTCGCCCCATAATATACACGATCGTAATATATTGTTTTTTTTTACGATTTTTATCTGGGTTGTTTACTGTGAGCTACTGATATAGTGCCGGTAGCGATAAGAATATTTAATACGATTTTCCCGAGCAGTTTTAAAATTGGACAACAAAAAACAATCGGATTTGATGAGGTAACGACACATGTTCCTAATCTGCCAGATCGATTAGATTTGATCATCATTTAATAATAATTATTATTTATGATAGCCATTTAGCTACGCTGAGTGTTTAAATAAAGATTTGACAAGACAAAGACAATAATAATATACTGCACGATAAAAAAACACCATACGGAAGACAAGATTAATTTTATTCAACTTTACCATCAGCTACTGCAGATGTTGTACTTACTGTTTCAATTTAAGGTCGCAGCGCAAGTTTCGAGGTGAACTTTAGAGGAACTTCGTCGTGACATTGTCAACTAATCTCTGAGCTAGCAGAGGAACACGACAAAGGCGTAATAAATTTGTGTTCGACGTATTCAGAAAGTGAATATGCTTCTGTACGATATACCCGAGCTTGGCCCAACTTGTGATAACGAAGGAAAAACTTGCAGAAAATTTTCCAGGCATACCTTGAAAATAAATGTGCTTAATATTTTAATAGAGCGTCATTCAATCAAGAACATCAGTCAAGAAAATCTGAAATTTATGTAATACTAGTGTCCACCCGCGGCTTCATTCGCGTTTCTCAATGTATTTCATAATTTATCTGTAGGTATACCTAT